>CANUEZ040000123.1:14825000-16025000 GCA_948099385.1 Fasciola hepatica
TGATTACTGCATGCGTTTTGTCTTGTCTTCACTGGTGCTTTGTTATTGATCCGCCTTTCGGATTCAGTCCCTAACCCCATGCACTCAGTGGAGTAAGCTGAACGTGGACAGGGCAACATCATTTGAGCTGGGGACTGTCCAACTTAGGCAGGCGATAGGTGCCCAATTAAGTGCGATGGCTTTTCCCACCGTCGAGAGAAACCCCAGGTGCTCCACTCCTACGTCCATCTAGTGGAGGATTTTAGACCGGCAAACTGTTTCTCCTTGTTTGTTCGCTGAAGTGATCTCTCCGGGGGCATAGTGTTTAGAACCAGATGTTGCCCATCAACTGGCCCTGAAACTGGACTTCGTTTAAACTTTACCCATCAACCTGATAGGCACGATTGCATCTCCGGCTTAAGGAAGCCATCCTGCATAGCTCTTTCTGTCGTGGAGGTACACAAGCCATCACATTGCGTCAAGGTGCAGTCTCGTCGTGATAGAGGAGGATTATTATCGACACTATTTGACAATGGACCGTTGTAATTGTCGTGCGTGTTATCAGTGGGAGCATTATGGGTGGATAGAGGGGCAAAGAGAGGTGGTTGGGTGGTTGGTATGTAAATTCGGTCCACACGGCCTCTACCAGGGTGGAAACCTCTTGGTTTGGTCAGGTGCGGCGGTCTCTCGCAACTGAGAAGCGGTTGAGTAGCAGCACGCAGAAAATCTTCGCAGCCACGTCTATCAGTCTGATTCCCCTATAGTTCTCGCACACGGATTTATCTCCTTTCTTTGGGATGGGCAGCAGAACGAACGTGCCCCAATCAGTCGGAATGACTTCTTCCCGCCATATGGAGCCAAAAAGGGTGTGTAGTTTTTGATCAGTGATGACAGACAGCACTTGTAGACTTCGGGTGGAATGCCATCTCCAGTAGTTTTTTGTTCTTCAGCTGATTGGTGACTTTGGCGATTTCAGTTGTGTTCGGTGGATCGCAATTGACATCGTGCGGCTCTGCAAGAACTGGGGGTTGTAGGGCCGTTATGTGAACTGATGGTCGGCTGAGCAATCGATCGAAGTGTTCTATCCATCGCTCTATTTTTCTTCGCTGCTCAGGTATGGGTAGACCGGATGTGTCGCGTAAGAGCGACTCCTGCTTGCAGCGCCTACCCGACGCGTTGCAAATGAGGCGGAATAGCTTGCCAACGTCACCGATCCCTGCTGCGATCTCCATTTTTCAGCTACTTATATCCATTACCGCTTACGATCAGCTCTAGCGAAGCGCGAGGCCTCGTGTTGCAATCCACGGCGTTCGCCACTTCCTGATATCCGGGTTTCATGTGCTTTAGCCGACAGTTGAAGTGTTCCCTATGGGACCCAGTCTTTTAGTCGCCCTAGTTCTTTTAAAGCAGCTTCTCTAACCGAAGCGAAACACGTATCCAGGATTCGAGCAGTGTAATTCAGCTAACTGCTCCAGGTATCTCATCGAGGTATATTCTGCGCACCTCAGGAGACGAAGCAGCTAGAGCTGTGGGTCAACGTGGTGTAGGAATTGTCTTGACTGACAAGGCTGAGGCTGCCCTATTAGACTGGATCCCTGTTAACAGTCGTTTATGTGCTGTGAGACTCCAAGGGTCAGTCGGCGTTCGAAAGGATAGTTGTGTTAAACGCAATTCGTTCGTGATCTCGGCGTACGCCCCAACGGACTGCAGCTCAGACTTGCAGAAAGATGAGTTCTATGATGCCCTCGCCACTCTCGTTCGTAGCAGTAAAGGTTTTGACATTGTAGTGCTAGCTGGTGACTTCAATGCACAAGTTGGCAAACTCAGTGTGTCAGAAGGCTGTTTAGGTGGGCGTTGTGCTTTACCCGCTGAGCGCACAGATAACAGGGATAGGCTTCTCCAATTTTATGCAGACAATCGATTGTTCTTGTCTAGCACAAATTTCCGACACAGCTCGCGTCGCACAGCGACATGGCGCTTTAACTCTACAGGTACTTTGAGTCAGATTGATCATATCGCAGTAAGATACGGGTGGCGCAGTTCTGTTCATAACTGTAGATCTTACTGGTCCACGTACGTAGAGTCGGACCATGCCTTAGTTTTAATGCGATTATCTCTCCAGCTCCATGGCCATCGTCGCAAACCGCAAACCGGATTAGCCGTGCATCGTTTGTGTGATCCAGACGTTTGCACCCGTTATGAGCAGAAGTTAGCACATGAGCTAGGATCCACGGAGAACAGTAATGTAGATGAGCATTGGTCTCATATCAAACAGGCGATGCACGTTGCAGCAGGTTTTGCCTGTGGTCCTAGATCCGTTGTCCATCAAAGACACTGGATCTCGCAAGAGTCGCTGAGTATAATGGAGCAAAAGCGTCAGCTTTCGAACAGTAAGGAGATGAATAAGATGCGGAGAAAGCTGCAAAGACAAGTTACGCGAAGCCTTAAGAAGGATCGCGAAAATTGGTGGGTCAAGGTAGCCGAAGAAATGGAAGTGGCAGCTGCTTCAGGTAACAGTCAAAGACTGTTCAAACTTATTCGTGACACCGGTGGACGGCGAACTCAGGTCAGTGAAACGATTTGCAATAGGAGTGGAGAACCCATCCATAACAAACAGCAAAGGCTTGACCGATGGGCCGAGTACTTAAAGGAACAGTTTAGCTGGCCGCACGCTAGTGTAGTTACTCCCGTGTCAACAACTGGGACTCCTTGGGTGGTATCACTTGAGCCCCCATCAGAAGTAGAAGTAGAGTCATGTATTCGGTTACTAAGGCGGGGGAAAGCGGCAGGTCCCGACGAACTTCCCCCAGTTCTTTTCAAACTGGGTGGTGAGGCGTTGATAAAATCACTAACCGCCTTGCTCCGTGACATTTGGAAGGAGGAGCGTATTCCGTTAATATGGAGCGAGTCATTGATTGTTCCCATCTTCAAGAAGGGAATACGCAATGACTGCAGTAATCATCGTGGGATTAGCTTAATCCCGATAGTCACCAAAGTATTAGCTTCGATTTTGCTGCACCGTCTTACACCGGCTCACGAGAGGAATGTCCGCGAACAGCAGGCTGGATTCCTTTCAGGTCGAGGATGCATCGACCAGATTTTTACTCTTCGCCGACTACTTGAAACGCGTCACACGCACCGCCGATCAACAATAATGCTCTTCTTAGACCTGAAAGGCGCCTTCGATTCAGTTGATCGAACATCGCTTTTCAGTGTTCTTCATGGAAAAGGTATGCCCCAGAAGTTCGTGAACCTAATGAGATCATTGTATTCTCATACTTCTGGCCGCGTAAGGGTTTACGGCGAACTATCCGGTCGGTTCGAAACGACCAGTGGTGTTCGGCAGGCATGCCCTTTGTCTCCATTCCTTTTTAACTTCGTCATGGACGAAATAATGAAGAGTGCGCTGCAGAATCTTCAGGATGTAGGGGTCGAACTAGGAGATAGTGAAAAGCTATGTGACTTAGATTACGCAGACGACGTTGTTTGCTTGTTCGAATGCACGGAACATGCTCAACGTGCACTAGATAATCTCGCAAGAGCTGTAGCTCCATTCGGCATGCGCTTTGCACCTTCAAAGTGTAAAGTGATAATACAAGACTGGACGTCAACGATTCCGAGCTTGATGCTCGATGGGGAGGTGCTGTCAGTTGTCGACCACTTCACCTACCTCGGTAGCTGCGTGACGATGGATGGTAGCACAGTAGTGGAGGTGAGTACGCGGATATCCAAAGCTCGAGCGGCGTACGCTGGACTGAAGCACTTGTGGCGTCGATCCGATATTTCACTGAATTTGAAAGGTCGTGTATACTGTGCCACTGTGCGTTCAGTTTTGTTGTACGGTTGCGAAACTTGGAGTCTGCGTGCTGAAGATATTCGTCGTCTTGAGGTTTTCGACCATCGATGTTTACGTAGTATCGCTAGGATTGGGTGGAATTGCCGAGTAAGCAACGATGAGGTAAGAAATCGAGTATTGGGTACTAATTCAGAGAACGTTTTGTCACAGCGTATCCAACTTAGTAGAATTCGTTGGTTAGGGCACGTGTTACGTATGGCAAACACACGTCTACCTTACCGTGTCCTATTCTCCGCCCCTCCTAGGGAGTGAAAGAGACCACGTGGAGGTCAACAGATGACGTGGCAGCGAGGAATGAGAAAATGTACGGCAGACTTAGGAACGTAGGTGCTTCACGTCTTCGTGGTTGGGGTCCAAAAGATCCGTCTACCAGTTGGCTGGAGACACTGAAGGATATGGCAGCGAACCGCGAACAGTGGAGATCGTGTTGTCACTTTCTATCGAATCAGAATGTTTGATCGGTGTACGTTTGTGCAGTTAGACTGTTTATTCCGTGTGTTGGCTACTAGGGCATTCTTTTCTTTTCCCACCCATGTAGGTCCACTCCCTGTCCATCTTGTATATTCATACTTTTTAATTCAACGTGCAACATGGTGTGAAAGACAGTGGTCAGTGGGGCTTGCCCTACTGTTTAACGCTGTACGATGATGATGATGATGATGATTTGATTATCATCCGCTGTTTTTCTGCCGGAGTTGAATCCGGTGGGTTGTTGGTTACTGTGGGTAATCGAGTGGCGATTGCGCTTAACAGCGCTTGGCGTTTCCCTGGCATTTCCAGGGCCGCGACGTTTATGCGGGTCGGTCGACAGGTCTTAAGGTGTGCGGATAGATGGATTCTGAAGCGTGCACGAACAAAAACGTGGTCTGTGTCGTTTGCGTTTCCCCTCACTGCGCCGCGGTACGCTTGACAGTCTTCTACAGACGAAGCCCAACGAGACCTCGCTAGGATATGGTTGATTTGATGCGAACTGCAGCCGTCGTTGGAGTGCCACGTCAGTAAGTGCCTTTTAGGGTGTTGGAAGCGTGTGCTGCAAACGACCATTCTGTTAGAGTGGGCCAAACTGACCTGGTGATCACCATTCTCACAGCGTTGACCAAGAACAAATTTTCCCAGAACTTCCCGCGTTGACGAGTTCGACGGACCTGTGCGAGTGTTCCGGTTTCAGACGATGGACGAAATGTCACTACTCTGGACCCGATTGACTAACTCTTGGAGGTTGTCATAGAATTCATCTTTTGTCTCGCTGTCCGCCGCCTTGGTCGGAGTATAGACCGCAATCACCGTTACGTTCTGCGGGGAGCTTTTGAAACGTGCCAAAGCAAGTCTGGCTGAAATCGGCTCCCAAGAGATCATTGCGTTGTTGGCTCCATTGGTAATGGCGAATGCGACGCCGTGGCGCCCGGAGTTGTCTGTCGGACTGCTGTGATAGATCCAATAAGTTGCCTCTGCTCCTGGAACTTTTATGCACCGAGTGCCGGAGTTACGTATGCGGACTTCTGGGAGACAGGCTTGCCGGGGACGTCGTAGCATGATCAGGGTGCATGTTTACAAAACTATTCATAGAGATTCTCAGGAATATGGTACGAGGCGGTGTCTCCAGCACCGCCCGGGACTGTTGTACTACTCTGTCGTTTAGTCCGGAGTAGGAAGTAAGTTGACGGTACCTCATCCGGCCTTTTTGTCTGAGGATGCACCTCTAACCTTTGCATACCCAAGTGCACACTGCAAGGCAGTAGGGTTGTTCCAGATAAGCCGGTGGCCTGTTGTGCGGTTCATCCGCCTCTTCCGGAATGTCGGGTCGGGTAGGTTGGACAGTTTTCCTTTGTAGCCGTTGGATCAGTAGATCTCGTCCGCCCATTCAGGTGTCATCGGATGCTAAACACCATATCGCCGAGGTTTTTAGACCTCGGCTACCCTCGATCCGGTTTAGCCCGCCTGTCGAGCAGTCTACCGAGGTGTGGCCGCTGATGCATGCTTCAGCTTCGTGAAGTCACTAGTTAGAACTGGGTGAATGATGGAGACCAAGGAGATGGAGGATGCCCCAAGGGACACGACAGTCAACCAACTCAGAGGTGCTGCTCCTCTCAGACACCCCATACACCCCACCGGTCACTTTGGTGATATTCAGTATTCCTCACTGCCGCCTAACTCGTTACCACCCCTGACTTATCGAAACATAATGTGATTCTCCACTCCAGGTCTCGGAGTCTGGTGGCTGGTTATCCCTAATAGTGCAGGGAGCGTTTGCGGCTACGGGGTATGTCCTTTCCACTGCACTAATGTGAAAAGTATGTGGTGAAAAAATGCTAACTTGCGTGTGTCTATGAATTAAGGAACCCTGTTGCAAAGTCATTCGCACCTTGCTTTTTTTTGGAGACTAGGTCCAATCAATCTAGGATATACAGGTAAAGTTATACTTCACGAACAAACTTTAAATTGAGTGACAATGGCTATTCGCTGTCTTTTTTGATTCCACGTCTGCATTACCGATAATGCTTATCGTTGTGCCAGTCTTAAGGATCTCGGCACCTTCCTAAGCAAGGCTTTTAGGTTCTCTTGTAGATCTCCCATAGGTGTTTAAAAGGACTTATTTATAAGGCCTCTCTCACCTGATAAGCTGACCTAGTCAAGCAAACTTTATCCTAGTACGGGTGTTGGGGCCTGGGACACAAGTTCTATTTTCTGGCCGAACAGCAATATATGAAGCATCGAATAATGGCTCACTTACGAAGAGCCAATATTGTTTCTTCTCTGGCTCATAATGTGACCAGTCAGTGATCAGCTGACATTGGAAAATATTTTTTTTTCGCTGGCGGGTGATCTCAGCTATCTACGACCTCTGCTAATTTTTCAAATCGACACAATATATACACAGCCAACAGCTACGGTTAAAACATTTGTAGGCAAAGCACGTAAAACCTAGTCTGTTTTGTGGATCAGCGGAGTAAATTCGGGTTGGTCCACTTTTTCTAGTGATAACAGGTTCTATTGTTCTCACCCTTAAACTGATGGTTTGTGTGCTGCTAACAGTCTGGCTGCTGAAAGGAGCCGTTAGTTTTTTCTTGTTTAAACTGTCATTTATTTGTCGGAGGGCACATTCGCTTTTTCAGGTCATTACTCCCACCTACTTCGTCCGTCAAAATCATGTAAATCGACAGTTGATCAACAGACTTGGTTTGGAAAAGAGCCTTGAGGTAAGTTTGAATTCCCCCTCCCTCATTCACACTTTACCATCCATAGGGTCATCAAGGCTGTGTCAATTGTCTCGAATGGGATGAACGTGGTACGCGATTGGCGAGTGGATCTGATGATTGCTGCTTGATTATATGGGATCCCTTCGAACACAAACACGTTTTTGCGATGAACACAGGGCACGTTGGCAATATATTTTCCGTGAAGTTTATGCCCAATCTGAATGTTGGTTTACTGTTCTTCTTTGTATTCATCTTCGTATTTATTTTTTTAAGGAATACATCTTGGTGACGGGAGCAGCTGATGCTAAAGTCCGCGTGCACGACATAAGCCGTATGGAAACGCGTCACGTGTTCGCTTGTCATACCAGTCGCATTAAGCGTTTGGCCACCACGCGTTCCGAACCGTTCCTCTTTTGGTCCGCTTCTGAAGATGGCACTGTTCGACAGTTCGATCTCAGAGAAACGAACCAAGTAAGAGTTGAGCTTTCTTTTCGGTGCTAGAAATGTCACTTGATTGTTTTAATTTTTTCCATCTGTTTTATTCTGTAGATCGTTTGCTTTGCGCTATTCAGTGAAAAAAGTTTACCAACTACGGAAAACGAACTTTTTAGTAGCGCATCACCGTGTATCTCCCTTCACTTCGACTATGACATTGTGTGCGGTACTGAAACATCTGATAGTGACTCGACATTTCGCGGAAATCCAGTGGTTGCGTATCTTGCTCCATGGCGCGAAGATTTATGTGAAAGTTAGAATCCCACTGTGACCACCATCACCGCCTAACGGTTTTCAGCCTTCGATATCTGTTTGACTTGACGTCAACGAAATCAAGTAATCGATTCAAGTCACTTTTATCTTAATGTCTGACTAACTAAGGCTTCAGTTTTTTAATTTCACGGTGAGTGCTTGCTAGACAACCGACCTATTTGTAGCATCAAACGGCTGTCTCGCTTCTCGTCACTCAATGCGAGGTTATTGATATTTTTATCTGGTTTCGTCATTTCAGATTGAAGGAGCGAGGACTCGTAATGTGCTTGTGGATTTACGCACCTCGGGCTGGTTTGCCGAAGCCAAGTGCTTAGCACTGAATCCATTCCGTGCGGAAATGTTGGCTGTCGGTGGAAATGACCCTTACGTGCATCTGTACGATCGACGTAAATTAACGTTGCATTCGATCACTCAACTGGTTCGCGCTAGGGTGCGACAGTACGTTCTAACATATTCTCCTCAATTTCGTTGTCTATTCTCTCACTTTTTCTTTCTTTTATAAGAGCCATTTTTGAACTGTTTTTGATCAAAATGTCACTGACCTCCGGAATTGTAACCAAGACCATTATTGGCGATTTCGTTGTGGTTGAACGTCGCCTCTGTGGTGGTCAAGTCTTTTAGGTCGTTTACCTGTCACCTCGAATCCCACCGTCGCCGTGCTCGTTACCACACCTGACCCATTGAGACCTTATAGTTTTTTCCACTCCAAGTCTCGAAGTCAAATTTCCAGTTATCTGTAATAGTTCAGTTGGCCTTTGAGGTAATGCACGGGCATATAATAAGAGTTTTATCAGCGTTCGTGTATCCGATTGTGGTTTTTGGTTGAGTCTAAAAAAAATCGCTGATACAACCTATCGGTTCGGTATTTATTTTCAGACATACTAAGTACAACACGCTTCATGAAGTAGACGCTAGAGAACTAGGCTCCTGCCTTTGAAATGAAGATCCCGTATAAGACTTTCAAAGTACTCTCAATTGTAGCCCAGTTGTCATGTTGACTGCGCATGACTAATGTTAACAAAATGGATACTCTCCGTCGCAGTTTCACTTGTCACGGACTTGAAGGCGGTAAATAGCTCCGCTTTCCCCTGGCTCACTACCACACCCAGCCCTTCCAAGTCTCAGAGTTGGTTTCTGGTTCTCTCCTCAATTATAAACTTCACAAATCACATGAATAGTCGTTTTCGTCCAACTGCGCGCACTCACTCAGAACTCGCATCAGGCTCTTACTGCCCTCACACACAACTTTCTTCAGTCTTTCTTTCCCATTGCCTTATTTTTGTCTGGAACCCAAATTCCTCCCTCGTCAGACACCAGCCATGTTCAATTCCCCAACTGCTTTATTCCTGCTTCCCCCCCCTCCCGCGTCTATATCCACCGATCGGCCGCCTCTTCTCGACTTTCGCAGCTTGATTTCTCCAGCCGGTAATTTCAATTCATACGGTTGAAAATTCGTTTCCCTTCCAGTACCCATTATTTTTGTACTGTTTATCAGTCTCCCAATAGCAGTAACCCTCTGATTTTTTGAGTTATGATCTTCAAACGCTAAGACACTGACTTCACTGTCCACAACAAGGATTAGCTGTTGCACTCACCAAACACTTCAACTGTGGGACGTGAAGCTAAGGCTTTCGCTGTTGTCAACGCCCTTTGCCAACTGGTGGACCCCCCTACACGCATTCCCGATCGTAATGGCTGCCGTCTGCACACTCTTGATCTCATACTTACATACATTCCCTCTTCATTCTCTAATATTACTTCCCTGTCTCCCCTTGGATCATCGGACCACTGCCTCATCTCATTTTTCCCTCATTTTTCTCATCCCACCCCAAAACCAAACTCTAGACGCACTTTTTGGCGTTACGATTCTACTGACTGGGGTAGTTTTCGCGACTTTGTGGCCTATCACCTTTCGAACGACTGTTGTTTTATGCCTGACGTCTTCGTGTCTGTTTTTCTAATTTCACTAAGACGGTCCTTCGAGGTACGCATCTTTACATTCCTGATTGCTCCAGACCCGGAAACCCACGATCTCCCGAGTGGTTTAACCACGCTTATAATCGTGCTCTTCGTTTAAAAACAGTGTACCGCCGGTGGCACCGCTCACCCAACGAAACATCTCGACACCGTTTTGTGCTAGCTTGGAACAAATGCTCGTCCACCATACGGGGGGCTAAAAAACACTTCGTATGCCACAAAACTGACCGAATGTCCCCATCCACTATCGGTGGCCGATCATTCTGGTTCCCTTGCAAAGTCAGTTTCCCTTAATTTCTACCCTTCCAACTTTCCTCCCATTTGCATTTCCTCTGATTCTCTGGTCTCCGACCCTCTCGATAAGGCCGAGGTCTCCGTCTCCCGTTTTGCCTCAATTCCCACTCTATCTGTCAACCGTATTTCTTCTCTGCCTTCTCGCGTTCTCAGCCACGCTTTTCTTGCTGTAATACTTACCAGAAAGGTTCGCCAAGTTCTGTGTAGTCTGGATTTTCAAAATCACCCATTCCCGGACGGTGTTCCGCCTACCGTCCTAAAATTGTGTGTCGCAGAGTTAGCCCCGTTTTATGTCGTCTATTCTTTTCTTTCCTAGATCAAGAAACTTTTCCCTCTTCGTGGAAAAACGCCATTGTATTTCCTATCCCCAAACATGGTGACCCTTCCGATCCCAACGGCTATCGTCCCATCACCATCACTTCTGTGCTTTCGGGAGTTTTTAAATCCGTTATCTTCGACCAACTGCATCCACTCTCTAGACGTGAAGGTCTGCTGAGTGATCGTCGGTATGGATTCTGCCCCGCGGCATTCTACGAGCGACCTACTAGCGGTCATCTCACACTCCTGGTTGGCCGCACCCGATAACCGCGGAGAAACTAATTTGGTCTCGCTGGATATTTCAGAAGCCTTCGATTGAGTTTGGCATGAAGGTCTACCATCAAAACTGTCTTCGTTCGGGTTGCATCCGGTTCTCTTCTCATGACGTCTCTTCAGCAAACGAACTATCTTCGTCCGAGTCGATGAGGCTCTATCTCAGCCGTTCCCTTTAAATGCTGGTGTTCCTCAAGGTTCCATACTTGCGCCTAACCTCTTTTTCCTGTCTATTATTTATCTGTCTTCAACCTCCAACGCACTTCACTGCTTTGCCGATGATGCCACTTTCCACCGCTCCTTTTTTTACTCTACCACTTTCCAGGCCACCACGAACATCGATCATGATCGTTCTGTTCTTAATGCATCTCTTGCTTCTGATCTAGAACGAATCTCATCTTGGAATTCCCCCAACAATGTCTGTTCCAATGTTTCAAAAACTTTTCTACTTTCCGTTTCACTGGAGTATCTCCTTTATTCTCGTCCTCTGAACTTAAGCTCAACTCCCATTCGCTCCACATGGTCACTTTCCTTACTAGGCTTATCCATAATTTCATCTTTTTGTCGGTCTCCTTTTATGCCTACGCTTGCCTCCCGCACTGTGCGCTAAGTTGATTTTCTATTCCACCTAAAACACTTTTCTTGCACCCGCTCATCTTCAGTACAAAGTTCAAACCAGCCCGACTCTTGGGGTGGAGCTTCGTCAACCACTCTTTCTCTTCTTAATCGGGTTCAAAGAAAGGCTGTTCGATTAATCGATGTTCCATCCTTAACCTCCACTCTGCAGCCACTTACCCATCACCGGGATGTTGGTTCACCATCTGTTTCCTACCGTTATTATTTTGGTTTTGATCATCGGAACTTGCTTCGGCAATTCCCTTTTCCATGGCTTGCTCTCGTTCATCTCGTATGCAGGCAACCAGTCATCCTTATCAGGTCTCTGTCCTGTTGAGCTTCTTTATTTCAGCGTTCTTTTATTCCCCGTACTGCAAAACCTGGGAACAGTCCCCCCCTTTTCGTATTTCTAACCGCTTACAATCTTCCTGTTTTCAAAAGCAAGGCCAACAAACTGAGTCTTACTTGAATGTTCCCCACACAAGTCCCATTTATAGTCTTTTGACTATGGGGTTTACCTCTTTTACTGTAAATCAGTTAGTGTTTAAAAAAGCTTGCATTTGGTAGAACTTCACGTCTGCTGCCTATCCTGATCGTTCGTCAAGTCTAATTGTTTTTGGTAAAGTTATGCTTACAGGCGTGTTTCAACTGATTTAGCTCACCGATACTACTCATTATGTAAAATACAAGGATCAGTGTTCCTCCGCGGGAGTTGTTTGTGTTTGATTTACAAAATACAGGAAAGAAAACTCTATAAGTACACAGGCTCAGTAAGTGCATCAACAGAATCCTACACTTAAATTAATCGAACATCAATAAGGCTACCTACAGCCTGCCCACTACAGGTATACGATAGGAGCGTCGCTCTGTTCCCGGTATCAGCGGGTGGTCAAGATAGCAAAAGTGAGACTGCCAGGTTGATGTTCAGAGGTTTCTGAACTTGTGCATATGTGGATCTGTGTGTGCAATAACGAAACTGTGTTCACTGTTGATTGTTACCCAGTTTGTCATTCAATTCTTATACTACTGGAAACGTGTTATCCATTTGGTTGGTGTGAGAAGTAACAGTTTGTCTTGTCTGTCGATTCAAGCAATGTGCACTGTTTTCTAGGCCTTGTCATTTTCATCCGTTGGACTTACCACCAAACAGTGTATTTAGATTATGAGTTTGCCAAATCATCTGTTTGTTTTCCTTCAACAATAAATTCGATGCTTTGTATTCATATTTGCCAAATCTCTTCATGCTATGTGGAAACGATTGTTTAAGTGGGTTAAATACATGGAGTGATTAGCATTCATCACTCATGCTGCGACACGGTCGAAAGAACTACCGTTTTACTGGCCATTGTTAGGATAGTTCTAAGACGAAATTTATTTTCTGTTAGATCAAGCTATACTTTGCTACATCCTGATTACCATATTTGTCTCTGTGCCGTAGTATCAAGCTGGACATTTTCTTGTAATCTGATTTCCTAGTCTGTTCGGTGACATTCATTTGGTTCGTTGTGTTAGTATTGTTGCAAAGAAGATGTTTACGGCAAACTACGTTGACTTTTCGCTCGTAGCCTGTGATACATCTAAGAATCATCATAAATTGTTTTCGCGCCAATTTTCTAGTCGCTTCGCACCTACTTCTGTTGAAACCAGTTTCACCGACAGTGGTTCCCCGGAAGTGCCTCCTGATGCTGTTCGCTATTATGTTCCCGGTAAGTGATGCCCATTCACGTTTAAATCACCATTTCGACTTTTGTTCATTACTGCTAAAGCGCAATTGGTCGAATTTCTGCTAGTTCATACATCTTTGATGCTGCAAACGTGAAGTACTGGATCAAACGATTTACCGTTTGGTATAGAATAAATTTGTAATCTTATTGTAATTTTTCTAATGATCCGTGCTGAAATGAGCCTGGGACGTGTTTCAGTTGCCAACGCTTACGGTTTTTGGGTCCTATACGCAGCCTCTGAATAAATAACCGTCATCAGAATCGGAATGACAAGGCAAGAGGATATGTATCAGTGATCAGAAAGCGCCATACTGAAAGTTAATAGAAAACCTCCAGAGCGGTCTTCTGTTTGCCCCGTCCGGTCTCGTAGCTACCGGGTTGGTTGTATTGCTAGTCTGCCAGTTCACGCAATCTGTTGGGCTTCGTTCAAGTTCATAGAACGCCTATACGTGACTAGTCGTGCCTTGACCTGAACCAAAGAGTTATACGAAGGCAAAACAATTGAACTGTTTGTTGTCATTCGTAGCAGTTCACATGTAGCTTCTGTTTCTGCAGTGTATTCACACCATCTTAACAACTCGTTCCTCGGAGATCCTATAGCACGAATAAATTGTTTATGGAATAATAATTTCTCAAGCATTTACTGATACTTTAAATGTTCTGTTTGTCACATTTTTTCCGTTTGGCTGAGTTTGTGTGAATGAACAAGGCTATTATTCTACCAACGGAGGAAAATTTTCATTTAATGTTTTAACCGACAGTTAGTCTGTGAGAGCTGGCCCAGGGGTGGACCGGCAGTTGCTCCGTAAACAAAGGGACGAACCTTATACCCTCAATTACTTTGAACAGCTTATCCCCTGATCCAAATGGATAATTTGAACTACCCGTTGAAAGAAACTACCCACAGAAATGTCATACGAATTCGCCCAGAGCACCTTTCCAGCCGATGCAAACTGATGACAGGCCCCCGTTGAGAGATAGCGACCAAAACTGCTGTACCTAGTAAACCGAACTGAGCATATAGTACCTACAAACCAATCCATCTCTTCCATAAACACTTGCACGATTTCGACACTACAGTATTCTGTCTCGTAAATATGTACAGTAATTGGATGGTCCCGATCTTGACGCCACTGATAGTCTCTGAAATGGAGATTTCGTCCCGTTCCTTTGGGATATCTTATGCTGGCTCAAATCTGTAACACTAATCAGTGGCTGCCATTTCTAGTTGATGTCTTTTGTTCTTCTGAGATTGCCATGCCCATCAGAAAAACCTTTCATTTCGTTATTGGAACTGAAATTATGGTTGTACTCTGAAGGTTCACCAAATTCTTTCAGGCCCTTCGTACTTCGCGAAAATCCTCTTTTGTTTATATTATAAGTCCAGGTTTAAGCATGATGCAAAAGGTAGACGATAATCACAATCAGATGGGGAAATCATTGCATTGTGGCAGACTGGAAGCCATGATCTTGATAGTTTTGCTGGTGAACCACGTTAGGTAGTAGTGGATGAATCGTGATGATGAATTGGTTGTCCATACGGTGCTGTCTGCTATCAGCAATCTCACAGACAAAGCGATAGACCGTTGGACGACTACAGGACATTTCGTAAATTGTATGAAGTCCTGTTATGTAAGCTTCTATTTATACTCTCTGGTACATCGGATATTTGTTCGCTTCTCGGAAATAGACAAACTGTGTACTTACGGATGGGCCTGCAGTATCACTGGAGACAAGATAGATTATCAAGCGAAAGCGACTGTTTCTCGTCAGCTGGTTCTACGAGGGCTACATAAGTTCTGTTACTGAATGTTACCGTATCGTTACGTATGCAGAAAGCTGTTTTTCACCATCTTGAGTCATCTGTGACTTCGATATGACATGAGTGTAAGCTGGGGGGATCCACTGGGTACTGGTGGGACGCCTAAAGACTCGCTGTTTCAAGGTCGATGCCTTTGCCGCACTGTCTGTGAGGTTAGGTAGAGAGTCTCGGTATCAAGCGTTGTGTCGGAACGGTTTCCGTTGGTTGCGACGTGTCATGCATGTCCGGTGAGCGGTTGGAGGACATGTGTAGGCAGTCAATCAGTGACGTGGACGAAAAGTAATAATTAGTGGATCGATGGACTTGGTCGTTTAGTACTGATACGGGTTTGTGAGATTCGCCTACCGAGCGGTTGAAAGCACTAAACTGCATGATCCAGTGCCACAATAATCGATTTGCGTTTGCGTGATTTTCACTTACGAACTGTTAGCTAATTCTGTTTTGTAGAAGTTATTTAGTTATTTCCCTTCCTCCTGAGTAACAAGATAGCCCAAAATTCGTACACTAAAGTAAAAGCTAATGGTTGGGAGAAACGTTCTGAACTGAACTTATGTGTGAAAAACCATATCGGATCATTTTAGCATTTAATTTTACTGTTGCTACGGTGATCGCTTTTCCAAGTCGATTTTCACGTTGCAGAAGTTACCGTGCACATTTGTTGGTTCTTGATACACAGCAGCCCTGGATAATCCGTGAAGCGTGTTGTATTCTCATGGTCTTCAGTGACAATATATTCTTAACGATTGGTGGCGGTTAAACAGTTCATATCAGGAACTGGAGGTTTTAGGGTTCTGGGTTCGTTGGTCAAACCTCGTAAGCCTCCAGTTCGTTTCATCTTCCGTGAACGGCACGACTACAAAATTCCATACTACATCGGTCGTCGCGCAGGATAATCAAGACCGCGCTGCCCATTGCATCAAACGGGGTGGGTAGTGATAAATGGGCTACTGCTCAGAGTTTCCTTTCTTTTATTCAACCTATATCTCCTGTCCCCAACCACCTCTCTTTGCCCCCTATATCCACCCATAATGCTCCCACTGATAACACGCACGACAATTACAACGGTCCATTGTCAAATAGTGTCGGTAATGATCCTCCTCCATCACGACGAGACTGCACCTTGACGCAATGTGATGGCTTGTGTACCTCCATGACAGAAAGAGCTATGCAGGATGGCTTCCTTAAGCCGGAGATGCAATCGTGCCTATCAGGTTGATGGGTAAAGTTTAAACGAAGTCCAGTTTCAGGGCCAGTTGATGGGCAACATCTGGTTCTAAACACTATGCCCCCGGAGAGATCACTTCAGCGAACAAACAAGGAGAAACAGTTTGCCGGTCTAAAATCCTCCACTAGATGGACGTAGGAGTGGAGCACCTGGGGTTTCTCTCGACGGTGGGAAAAGCCATCGCACTTAATTGGGCACCTATCGCCTGCCTAAGTTGGACAGTCCCCAGCTCAAATGATGTTGCCCTGTCCACGTTCAGCTTACTCCACTGAGTGCATGGGGTTAGGGACTGAATCCGAAAAGCGGATCAATAACAAAGCACCAGTGAAGACAAGACAAAACGCATGCAGTAATCAGATCTCACGCGACAGACCAGAGGAAGTTCCTTCACTGATTCTTCGGTCACGTTCTCGTGCTGAGTTAACGCCCCACTGCCTTGTGGGTGAGAATTTTGAGTCAAAGGCTCCGGTTAGGGTTACCAGAGAAAAACCCTTACTGCGGTGTCGACAGCCGCGAAGTATGTTGTTCCAAGAACTCTCCAGCGGTCAATCGGGAAACACTTCTTATATATCTGCTCTTCATTCTTCTTCCGTCTTGTAACTCACATTTCCTCAGGCCTCGTCAGCCTCTGAATCTCGGCTACTTTAATTTGCGTACTGTCATGCAGCCCGGTCAGCAGACGTGTCTAGCCCTCACAATAGATCCCGTGAATATTGATGTCTGCTGCCTAAGTGAAGCGCGTATCCGGGATTGGAGCAGTGTAATTCAATTAACTGCTCTTGGTATCTCATCGAGGTATTTCCTGCGCACTTCAGGAGACGAGGTAGCTTGAGCTGCGGGACAACGTGGTGTAGGAACAGTCTTGACTGACAAGGCCGAGGCTGCTGTTTTAGACCGGATTCCGGTTGATAGTTGTTTATGTGCAGTTAGACTCCAGGGGTCAGTTGGCGTTCAAAAGGATAGCTGTGTTAAGCGCAACTTGTTTGTGGTCTCAGCATACGCCCCAACGGACTGCAGCTCTGACATGCAGAAGAATGAGTTCTATGATGAACTCACCACCCTCGTTCGCAGAAGCAAAGGTTCTGATATTGTAGTGCTAGCTGGTGACTTTAATGCACAAGTTGGCAAACTCAGTGTGTCAGAAGGCTGTTTAGGTGGGCGTTGTGCTTTACCCGCTGAGCGTACATATAACGGGGATAGACTTCTCTAGTTTTGTGCAGACAATCGGTTATTCCTATCTAGTACGAATTTCCGACACAGCTCGCGTCGCACAGCGACATGGCGCTTTAACTCTACAGGTACTTTGAGTCAGATTGATCATATCGCAGTAAGATACGGGTGGCGCAGTTCTGTTCAGAACTGTAGATCTTACTGGTCCACGTACGTAGAGTCTGACCATACATTAGTTTTAATGCGAGTATCTCTCCAGCTCCATGGTCATCGTCGCAAACAGCAAACCCGATTAGCCGTGCAACGTTTGTGTGATTCAGAAGTACGCACCCGTCAGGAGCAGAAGTTAGCACATGAGTTAGGATCTACGACGAACAGTAATGTAGATGAGCATTGGGCTCATATCAAACAGGCGATGCACTTTGCAGCAGGTTTTGCCTGTGGTCCTAGATCCGTTGTCCATCAAAGTCACAGGAGTTCCCAAGAGTTGCTGAATCTAATGGAGCATAAACGCCAGCTCTTGCGCTGTGGATGCGAAGAAAGCTACAAAGGGAAGTTACGAAAAGCCCTAAGAATGATCGCGAAAATTGGTGGGTCAAGGTAACCGAAGAAATGGAAATAGCAGCTGCTTCAGGTAACAGACAAAGACTGTTCACACCTATTCGTGACACCAGTGGACAGCGAACCCCGGTCAGTGAAACGATTTGCGATAGAAATCGAGAACCCATTTATAGCAAAGATCAAAGACTTGACCGTTGGGCCGAATACTTCAAGGAACAGTTTAGCTGGCCGCACGCTAGTGCAGTTACTCCCGTGTCAACAACTGCGGTTTTTTTGGGTGTATCATTTGAGCCCCCATTGGAAGTAGAAGTATAGTCATGTATTCGTTTACTAAGGTGAAAGAAAGCGGCCGGTCCTGATGAACTCTCTCCAGTTCTTTCTAAAGTCGGTGGTGGGGCATTGATAAAATCACTTACCACCTTACTGCGTGACATTAAGAACAAGGAGCGTATTCCGTTAATATGGAGCGAGTCATTGGTTGTACCCGTCGTCAAGATGGGGATACGCGATGACTGTAGCAAGCATTGTGGGATTTTCTTAATTCCGATAGCCACCAAGGTATTAGCCTCGATTTTGTTGTGCTGTCTGACACCGGCCCGTGAGAGGAACGCCTGCGAACAACAGGCCGGATTTCGCCCAGGTCGAGAATGCATCGACCAGATTTTTACTCCTCGTCATTTACTTGAGACGCGTTACGCACACCATCGACGAACAATAATGCTTTTCCTTGACTTCAAGGGCACTTTCGATTCAGTTGGCCGAAGAGCGCTATTTGGTACTCTTCACCGGGAAGGTATGCTTCAGAAGTTCGTGAATCTACTGAGGTCATTGTACTGTCATACTTCTGGCCGCGTGAGGGTTCACGGTGAACTACCCAGTCGGTTCGAAACGATGAGCGGCGTTCGACAAAGATGTCCTATTTCTCCATTTCTGTTCATTTTCGTCATGGAGGAGATAATGGAGAATGGTTTGTGAGTTCAGGATGTGGGCGTCAAACTGGGAAATAGTGAGAAGCTGTGTGACAGATCGCGCAGACGACCTTGTCTGCTTGTTCAAATAAACGGAACATGCGCAGCGTGCACTAGATAGACTCACAAGAGCTGTAGCTCCATTCAGCATGCGCTTTGCACCTTCAAAGTGTAAATTGATCTTGCAAGACTGGACATCAACGATTCCGAGCTTGATGCTCGATGGGAGGTGCTGGCAATTGTCGACCACTTCACCCACCTCGGCAACAGCATGACGACGGATGGGAGCACTGTAGTAGAGGTGAACACTCGTATATCTGAAGCTCGAGCGGCGTACGCTGGACTGAAGCACCTGTGGTGGCGACGTGATATTTCATTGAATTCGAAAGGTCGTGTATACTGTACAGCAGTGCGTTCAGTTTTATTGTATGATTGTGAGACATGGAGTCTGCATGCAAAAGACATTCGTCGTCTTGAGGTTTTCGACCATCGATGTTTGCATAGTATTGTTAGGATTGGATGGAACGACCGAGTAAACAATGCTGAGGTCAGAAATCGAGTATTGGATACCAGTTCTAACGATGTTCTATCACAGTGTACCCAGCTTAGTAGACTACGTTGGTAGGGGCACGTGTCACTTATGACAGACACACGCCTACCGTGCCGTGCGTTGTTTTGCGTTCCTCCACAGGAGTGGAAGGAACCACATAGAGGTCAACAGATGACGTGGCAACGAGGAATGAGAAAATGTACAGCGAACTTAGGAAAAGTAAGTACCTCACGTCTTCGTGGTTGGGGTCCAAAAGACCCCTCAACCAGTTGGCTGGATGCACTGAAGGATATGGCTGCGAACCGCGAACAGTGGAGATCGTGTTGTCACTTTCTATCGAATCATAATGATTGGTCAATGTGTGTTTGTACAGTTAGACTGTGTATTCCGTGTGTTGGCTACTATGGCGTTCTTTCTTTTTCCCATCCCTGTAGGTGCATCCCCATGTCTATCTTGTATATTCATACTTTCTGATTCAACGTGCAGCATGGTGAGAAAGGCAGTGATTAGTGGGGCTTGCCCTACTGTTTAACGCTGTACGTTGATGATGATGATAAGTTGCATTTGATCCCTTTTCCCAAAAAAATTGTGACACTGTGTATAAAAAATAAAAAAAGGGTTGAGGTTGGATAAGAGTGACGATTAGCGAAGTTCTCTTTCCTTCTCACTATAGGACATCTGCCAAGTGAAGAAGCTTATCGGAATATGAATGTTACCTGCGTCAGCTTCAGTCCTGATGGCGATGAGTTGTTGGTGAACTTGGGTGGTGATCACATCTATTTGTACAGTCTAAACCACTATCGTGCTCCGTTCACTTGTTCTCAGAGCAGCCGCTTCGGCACATCAAACGCAGCAAATCATGGGAAGGATATGGCGTTTGATGTACCTGATTCTGATCACCACGCACGTCTGGGTGCTCATTGTCTGTACGACTGTCCTCTGTCTACTTGCGGTAAGTCACCATTAAATTAAATTTTGTCGGTGAAAGCTGAAAGATGGCTGATCTCACTTTCATCGTCTCAATCAACACACAAGCAGTTTCAGGTTTATACTAACAGCAGTGCAAATGCGCTGGTCAAATCAGGGAAAACTATGCTTGCCATCGTTTTTAAGTAGTTTTGCACCGAGTTGTAACCTCGCTAGGCCGCGGCCCGTGCAGTCGAGAGACTGACGCACTCATTCGCTCATTCGTTCGCGTTAATTGGTCCACCAATCACTCATCTACAGGCTCCATGTGAAAGAGAAGCGATGTACTTTCGACTTTGAATCTAGTTGTAATGTCATTGTCGGTGAAGAAGCCCTGTTCAGTTAAACTAATCAAATATGATTGATATTATTAATTGCACATGTTTATCAACATCCCCGTCTGCACATTCCGAGTTTCAACGATGTTCTGTCTTCATTTGGATGCAGTTATCCCAGTTTACAGGCGACATTTATGGAATCCATTTGGTTTCATTCACACGAAATATGGGTGACGAAGGGCAAGGGGGGATAAAAAAACAACTGTTGTTCCATGGCTTATGCGTATTTATTGTGGCGAATGGAGGATAGTGTTTTTTACGCTGCGCGCACTGTCCAATTCAAGTCAGTGAACGCTTTCATGCACCTTGTAAAAGCCGCATCTTTAGCATGAAGGAATCTGAATGCAAGGAATAATGCAGGCCGGATAAAGTGTATCAATGAAGAAACAAATAGGAAAATCCATTTCGGCCATAGACGAGGGCTATCGTTCGAATCGTTTTAGACTTGATTGTGGTTCACAAGTAAGATAGCTCTGGTTGAGACATAACGCTATTTTTTTCCGCATAGAAATGCTGATTGTAAAATAAGAATCTGAAGCCAATGGAATTGGGACCGACAGTTTCGAAGAAAATTGGATGAAAACACTAACAATGGCAACAGTCCGTATCGCGTTACTAAGCCTAACACAGGTATCAAAATGCCTTGCGAATGATATGGCATCCCTGTAAACGCCGCTGCGTCGAGAGGAGCCTTCAGAATATTTAGTGACAAAATCAAAATCATTTTCGCCGGGATCAGAGAATATTAGGGTAACAGACTAAAATGCCATATTCTGAGAGGAGACTGTAATTTTCCTAATTTCCACCGGTAGAAAGGAGGGTTGAGCTACTTTGGTACACTACTTCAATGTGGTGAATCTGTGTATCAAAATTACCAGGATATCGAACGAAAGAATTATGACAGAGACATTGATTACAAATATTCAAATGTGGTAGGTTATAAAATTAGTTTAATAGCGCAAACCGCACTGAATATTGAAGAATACTTTAACTCATTCTAGAACAGCAAGAGAGCGAGAGGGAAGAGAGATCCATTCACGAGGTTTGTTCAGACTATCTTGCAAGGGTTTAGAACTTGAAGTTCTGATATCGACGCCTCCAAAATCAACCCAGCCTGCGTATTTGCAACCAACTGATTGATGAGGGACGGGGATCTTTCCGTGAATAAGAAAAGGTAATCAGATGAGATGGATGAACTCTGTGCTTTTAATTCTGCTAGACAGGACATCGCTGAAAAAACTAGTGGGTAACCTGCTTCGTGTTTAGCCTATAACATCACTACTAACTGAAGATCCTTTATCGTTTCAGCTAGTTTCTAATGATGCTTGAAAATCCGATAATGTATGAACATTCGTCCAACTTTATCTAAAATAAACTGCTGTGAAAATCAAACATTCTCTTCCGTTGATTTGATTTGACATCTGCTATATAATGTTCTTCCGTCCCATCTTTTTTCTCAGAGCGCAGTTCCACGAACTGCGCTGTCCGGATTTACCCGCACTGTGACCGGTGCTCCCCTCTCGATCAAGCTGCCGCCCAAGCCGCCTGTCTGGTCAAAGCGAGAGCTTTTGTGGCCGCGGTTCGTGCATACAACGAATTAATCAGTAAATGGCCGGAAGAACCGCAGCTGTACACCGGTCGTGCAACAGCCCTACTCAAAAGAGGCTGGTGAGTCTTTGTTTCTGGACATTTTCACTTTTCGCTCATTAAGATCAAGGACTCAGTGTCGGTGACATACTCGCTGCATCACATTGGTCGTAGCAAGGATGGAAGTTAACTTCGCAAGGATTTGCTTTACCCTATTGGGTTGATTATTCATGGACTTCATTCTTGCCTGTTGTGGGCCAGACTAAGTGTGATATGGTGATAATGTTTTAGGATAGCTTTCGGGTTGGTATACATTGAATCTCTATTCGCATGGACGGTTAGAAGCAATAATCGAGCGAAGAATGTAGATGAGATCTACGAGAATAAAAACAAGAAATCATTTTCCATTCCGTGCTCGTGCTTCAACTCCTGGAAGGATTCTGCTGCACTATCAGGAATTGACATCCCTCTTGTCCGTGAGACTTGCGGTGGAAAACTACCTACTAGTCAGGTGTGGCAACAATCCGAGGGGGAGGGGTTTGAAGAAGTCACCTGACACCAAAATTTAGCAGACGGCATCTGTCACTAAATTATCTTTTTTTTGCCAGTCCGTTATTTCTTCCGACTCAGTCCATGGATGTTAGCCAAAACCCTTCATGTGTTGTGAAATTCTCACAACTCTCGTCATGGTACAGATTCCGATTGTTCCACTTTTAACGCCACAATCTGCCTGTTATCTTCTGGTGGCATTCTGCTGGTCTAGGCGTCCACGGTATATCTATCGACTTCCACTGCTAATGGGCAAAGTAAAGTTCGGTTAAGTTCGGTAAAGTTCATGCGACCATGTTTATTGGAATACCGACTGTGCCTTCACTTTGACTCACGGCAATCGAATCGATTTTTGCATTCCTACCATCTTCAGGAACGGCGACGCATACAGCGCGCTTCTTGACTGTCGAACCACTCTGAATCTTACCGATCGTGTTCCATCAGGTTCCGTTTCCGTGTCCACTTCGTCGAATTCCTTCAACTCCTCAGCTTGCTCACACAACACTCGTGCTCGTAACTGTGTACGAATTACTGCCCTGCTTCTCTCGGCCCGTTGCTTGCTCCGTCTGGACTGGATTCTCGAGGCTCGTGTTATGTTGAACAAAGCTCGTCAAGAGTCTTCCCTACTTCTCAAAACTGACCAATGTGATCAGTCAACTCCACAACCAATGAATGGTGTTCACCGTCCGGATAGCTCTGTCTCCGAGCGGGGTTTGGAGAAATTCTTTACTATTCTCGAAACCGAAATTCGATCTAGAGAGATAGAGGCTGAACGTAAACAGCGTGCTGAAGCGAAAGCGCAGGAGCATAACCCATCCAAGCAGACAGATCAAACTGATCGCGACGCAGGAAAGTCGTCGCATGCTGCGGCGCCTCGAAGTAAGTCTCGTTTTTGACATCGCATTTCATTTTAGCTCAACCCAGTGCATTAAAATTCATTTTTTGATAGACGTTTACTAGAATGCAAGAGATAAAGCGTGCTACAGAAAGCACATAAACGTACCTCATTCCATGCCACTGGTTTGAAAATGCACTTAGGAACCTGCTTAGAACTTTGAACTGTTAAATGTCAGCCTTTTGTTATTGGGATAGCTAATCGCTATCGAAACGTTCAACCTCTTTATGTAGAAGAACACGGCATCTAGGCGAATGTGGATGATGGAACATCCATCTAGGTGGTGGTTGACCTCAACTGAGGTGGATTCCAGCCCGCCAAATAAATAGTGCTGAACAGTCAGTGTAGAGATCTGAGGGTGTAGTGGTTTTTTGACTCGACATGAGTTCTCTCTTATGAGCCATCACATGGGGCTGTGGACAATACTGTGAAGTGGTATCTATTACTGACCTCTTATCGTCCCTCATCTTCCGGGCGGTGTTTCAACTAGTGTGGTTCGTCACCGACTGCTTTAGAGTGTTTAATTTGTTGAGATCCTTTTACTTTTCCCGAAAGGCTAATGAACCTTTTGGCTAACGCCTGTCCCGTATCTGGGTGGAGACAGGTGGTTAGTTTGAATCCTATTCGCATATCGTTCACGTTCATAACCATAATTAAGCGCCTCGGAATCCTTGTGTTTGGTTTTTTGGTGAGTAACTAGAATGATACTGATTCTAACCCTTTTCTGGTACGGGATAGGGATTAAATGATCTACACCCCTCGGCTCTCTTTGGCTCATAGATCCGGACCGATTCCTCAAACCCTCCTGGACATCTATGGTACTTGAAGAAGTTGTTCGACTCACTTCATCCTCTCAACCCGATCAGTCCGATGCGCCCACGATCAGTGAACCTGCGCGGGAACCTGTTGCGGTCGATGGTGCGCCCCCAGGTTCAACGGCAGCTGCAACAGGATCGCACAGTTCACCGGAAGCAATATCCAACGCTCACGATTCTTTCGACCTCCCAGATGATGTAATTTGGCTACCCAGCCCTGCTGAAAGCACCAGTAGTCGGAGTGCTTCCCCCACTCCTCTGTGTTCTTGTTTGTCTTGTTTAACGAATAACAACAAGCACGAAAACGATGGAGAAACAGTACGATGTGCAAAAGCGTCGGATTTCACTCAGCGTTTCTTGGGACATTGCAATAAGATAACAGACATCAAAGAAGCAAATTTTTTCGGAAGGTACGGTTTGATCTAATTGGAAGCTCTGAAATTCTCGCATCGCCCTGGTTACCGAATTGGTGGTCTACAAATCTTTTCACTATTATCGATAACTTCTATCCTCCCAAACAAATCGAATATAGTGAAACTGCCTGTCCTGCGGGTGGTATTCATTATCTTCATATAATCTCAAGAGAAACGCTTTTCCCTTTTTTCATGGGCGACTCGCTTGTGGTGGATACTGCAATTGCAGTTTCCCTTTTTGGATCGCATCGGTATCTGCCGTTCTCCATTGTTTTTTTGTCTTCATCACTTACGTTATTGACTCAACTTTGACCTTTTTGTGAGCTGATTTGCAATTATATCTCATTAGCCGTAACTATCAACGTAATAAGCTGGATTCAACACAGATATCCGCGAAGACACTATCGAGATACTGCGGGTGGAGAGAGAGAGAGAAACAAAACTTCAAATGAGCTTTTCTATTTCACCCAGTCCCAAGGCGCAGAGGGCTCTAAAATTACCACAAATATGGTCTTACATCTAGAAAGAAAAAGAGAAATCTTTTGTGGAACAACTCAAAATAAAAATAATAATGCGTATGCTTATTGTATGCTTTTGATCAAGGTTGAAGGTTTATATCTGATTTGTTCAATGCCAACTATACCATAAAAAAACAATAAAAGGCCACAGGGTAGTGAGCTTGTCAGTAATGATACTGCCTACGACTAAATAGAACACAACAGTTTTATGGCAAAAGTGAATTTCCCTATCACTTTTTGTTACATGCTTGCGCATAAGTACAGTTGAAAGGGCACACCCCATAGCCTCAAAGGCCCACTGCACTGTGAGAGATATCCGGCAACCGAACTCTGAGAATGGGAATCGATTGGAGAACCACGTAAGGTCCCAATAGGTTGGGTGTGGTAACGTGCGAAACGAGAGTGGGGAAAACCGTCCTCCACCAAAGTGACCGGCGTCGGTGACGGGATTCGATCTTCCGATGTGGAGAGTAAGCGAGCTAAACCACTGGACTATCATCAGTCATCGTTGTCATTATCTCAGACTTTTATTTTAATGACTTCCGTGCCACCTTTGGTCGACTTCAGATGCTATCGACCGGAATTAAACACTTTTTGACCCAATTTTGGTTGTTGTAGGATGCCATGTGCTTCTCGGTTGGATCCCTAAGAACAGTGAATATCTTAGTTAAAGTTTGTGTGGTGGATTTTTGTTAACTACAATTCTTACTGCACAGACCCGTATAATTTTCGAATGATCTTTCTTCCATTTTAATGTTCGGGATCTCATTCGCACTTTCCGTGACGTTACGTGGTATAAGGGAAAACTCATATTTACTACTCACCTTTGCAGTGGTTCATGTCATTGCACCGCTTCTGGACCAACAGTCACTTAGTCACAAATGGCTTTTCATAAATCACATTTCCAGCAGCTTTCGGTCACCCAACAGCTTACTGTTTTGTTGTTCCTATCAACTGGGACTAATCGTTCCCGGTTTAAATGTGGTGTATTATTCCAAGCAGCGTTGCACTTCGCTCGTGATGTGTTGTGTTGTGTGAACGACAAAAAGAGCCCATTCCTTCGGTTCATACAAGCTTTGGCTCGTAATGACCAACACAATAAGATCACGAAAGTTCAAGGAACACCCAACTTCGGATCCTATTTCTGCATAACACAGGTGGCATCGAAAAATACGACTCACTAACAGCACAAACCACGGTAGCTAGCTCGACAACTAGCTAGTGAAAGAGCACCAGGTTCAACTCAGAACAAGGCGTATAATAGCAAACCAGGAAACATGACAGATATACAAGAGTGGCCCACCGTTTATGTTTATACTGTCTTCTTGGTGGGCCAACGTGACACACAGAATGGATGCAAAACAGATTAGTCTACAGAATGGACCAGTCAGGAGCGATCAAGGGCGCTCCAGTAATTTCTATGAAAAAATAAATAAGGTGGGTTCGAGCGAAGCT
Source organism: Fasciola hepatica (assembly GCA_948099385.1). NCBI lineage: Eukaryota > Metazoa > Platyhelminthes > Trematoda > Plagiorchiida > Fasciolidae > Fasciola > Fasciola hepatica. The sequence goes on from CANUEZ040000123.1 coordinate 14,851,834, forward strand.
GATGGATATCTCGGAAGTTCAACAATTTTGTAGAAAAGTAGTATTTTACTGATGTCTCCAACTCACAATACGTTAACCTGGTGAGTTCCCCTAACATGATGAGATTGTGGATATACACCATTGTTGCTTTCGAACTTCATCGCTCATTGCAAATTATCCCGTATTACTGATCCTCTTATTCGCAGAAAACATGTTTCTGTGCTCTGATATTTTCCCAGTCACGGACAGTACATCGTAGCGGGATCAGATTGCGGCTCCATATTCATATGGGATCGACCTACGACTAATACAGTGCGTATCCTGGAGGCCGACAGTTCGACCGTAAATTGTGTTCAACCACATCCCTCTATTTGTCTACTCGCCAGCTCCGGCATTGATTCTGTGGTCCGACTGTGGTCTCCCATATCGGAGGTGAGTGTTTCATTTTCCTCATGTCAGCACATTCCTTTTGCTACTTAACGGACTTATCAGCTGTCTTTATGGGCGCTATTTTCTCTTAATCGTAATTGCATTTTATTGAATTCATTACTCCATCTCACAGGGTCTGGGGAGATGACAAACCAGGTAAATAAGTTTTTTTTATCTGGGCAGATGCATTTCACCGGAAGGTCAGATATTCAAGGAAGTGTCTTCCCGTATACGGTTTTAGCTTTTGCCAACCTCAGTCTTCTGTGGCGTCGACGTAACATCCGTTCATCTATCAATGGTCGAGTGTACACCGTAGCACGTCAATTCTTCTTTATGGTTCATACATTCGGTCTCTGAGGTCGGAGGATGTACAAGGATTGTCGGTTTGCTAACGCTGATGTCGTCGAAGAATTACTCGAATATGGTGGGAACACCGTGTAAGCAATGCTGAAGTTCGGTGGAGAGTCTTAGGTTCACGAACCAAATCATTAGATGAAACGCTAAAGCTCACTAGGCTAAGATGGTTGGGACATGTGTTACGCATGTCCCCTAACAGGATTCCTCGGCGTGCTATATTTGCTGAGGTGGGTAATGGTTGGAAGATGAGTAAGAGTGGTCAGTCCATGACATGGAAAAAAGGTATGAAAGCCTAACTAGTGAACTTGGCCATGTAGGCCGTGTTAGACTTCCTGGATGGGGTCCAAGAGGCCCTCCCACTCAATGGTTAGATACGTTGGGGGATATGACTGTATGTCGCGATCAGTGAGGTTCTTGCATTCACAAACTTACTTTATCGACTTAACTCCATTATTGCAGTTCTCTCCTCTTACTCTTTTCATACTCTTTTCACCTTCATTATTTCCTTTTGAGGAGATAGCAACCAAAGCCACCGCACCTAATGCATGGTTGATGGTCGTCTGAACTGAACTGAAGTGCGATCACTTCTTCCCCTGTCGAGGGAGACCTCAGGTAATCCACTCCTACGTCCATCTACCGGAGGCTTTTTAATCGGTCAGCTGCTTCTCTCCGTGCTTATTCGTTGGAGTATCCTCTCCAGGGACGTAGGGGTAAAATCAGATGCCGCCCATCTACTGGTTCGGAGAGACTGAACTTCGTCGGGTCCCTACCCGTTGTCCTGCTCGGTATGATTGTTCCTCTGTCTTCGGGAAGCCATCGTGTATAGGTCTTTGGGTCACGGAGGTACGCGTGCCATCACACCACATCAAGATACAATCTGGTCATAATGGATATCAAATCTGTGCAGGTTTGTTAATCCAAGAGCGCTCATGGTAGCCATATCCTCCACTGCGCCTAACCATTGAGCGTGTGAGTCCCTCGGACCCCACCGATTGAGCCTTACACACTATATGGCCCCCACAAGTGCTTAAGATGATAACCGACAGTTCGATTTCGAGGGAGAACTCTGCGCGGTCAAAACGAGGTATATATATATATATATATATATATATATATATATATATATATATATATATATATGTATAAAATCAAACGTGGTGCGAACGCCACAACAACAATTACCAAAATATGAGGGAAGAAGGGTGTAGAACACAGTAAAAAGACAGTTAGTAAAAAAACAATTTTTTAATCGCACAATTTGTGGTTTTTCTCTGTCATTCTGTTTTTCCGGAATGACGTTTTTGTGATTAAGGGGCGCGAAAGTTCGAGACAAACCGCGTAGCAGTCGCGCTCCTGACTTATGTTTTCTGTCTTCTCTAACCAACGACACTCCTCGTCCCTTGAATCCCAACCAGGAAGGCGGTAAGCGCCAACCAAAGCCAATGCTGATTCTAGATTTTTCATACCTGTACGCCGAGTCATGGCCTGACCGCCGCGTCACTTCTTTCAGCTTTGGCTGGAACGTGCAAATAGAGCACGGTAATGTAGACAATGGGCAGGCATTCGTAAAATATGACCGAGACACCGGAGACGGTGTAGGGCGATCACTTCAGTTAGAGGGCGGCTATCCGTGTCCAGCACACGGCTGGGCGCCTCGTCGTCGCTCACTCGATGTTCCCACCACACGTAAGTAATGCTTCGGAGACACCGGTTGTCGAACACAGAAAAATGCCGAGCATCTTCAACGCGAAGTGGTCAGGTCTTGCAACCGTAGGTTAAAGCACCACGAACCACATCAACGTATACTCTTCCCTTAAGAGAGAGTCAGATATCCCGAGGTCCGTGGTCGGTTGACGCGAATGCTGTTCAGATCGCAAAATCAGTGCCCACAAACCTGAGTTTCTTCTAACGGATTATAGAGAAATTTATGTGAGAAGCCAAAACTTTCCGTCTCCACGGACTTTTGTATTCTTAACAGTTTCATGTTTACGGTTTCATTATATGACAGTCTTGATGCTCTGCACCTGTTCCCCAACTTCAGTATAGCCTGTAGTTTAAGAATCGAACGCTGCAGTGCAAGAGCCGCAGTTGAAAAAAATATAAATTGTATGTGAAAATATAAGTGTCATCATTTATTTTACGGAAGATACGGAACTGCAGATCTAAGACTTTTGACGGTCGTAATAAGTTGCGCCCCCAGCCACTTTGGTGGAGGACGGTAATCCCCACTTTCGTCCCGCACGTTACCACACCCGACCTATTGGGACCTTACGTGGTTCTCCAATCGATTCCCATTCTCAGAGTTCGGTTGCCGGATATCTCTCACAATGCAGTGGGCCTTTGAGGCTATGGGGTGTGCCCTTTCAACTGTACTGGGTTTGCAGGCTCGTTAGGTCTTAAGGTGCTGTCGTGTTGGTGTTGTTCCGTCAAGCCTGTTTGTAATACTCGCTAAAATTCAGATCCACGCTAAAAACAGAATGTGTGAATCAATATCTTATGCTCCACTGTTTATAATTGGTGAGCAATAGTCAGTCCAAGTGATAGTGATGGATGGCTCTTAAACTACGGAGGGCCGTGTAGTTTCGAATTTCTGTGCACTTTTCGGTATTGGCTTAGATCAAGGCGCGTAAACTAAGAAGTCTGGTATTGTATCTGGAAGACGAAATTCCCTCGGAAACATACGGGAAACACCCTCTGGCTAATCGTCTAAAAGTAGTCTGTGGTGAAGCAAAAGCAAGTAATGCAGTAGGCCGTGAATCAGATATAGTGTTGGAGTAACGTTGAGTGGATGAGTTTTGTGAACTTTGCTCACCGTTTGAAGTTCTTCCTTTTTTCTTTCTTTCTTTTGCAGGGTGATGCAGAAGATAGCCGAGTTATCAAAGACCACGTGGGTGCTGCCGAGCGCAACCAGCGCCGTTCGGTCACTGATCCGTTAGAGTTCGTGTTACTCAACATGGGCTACCGCATTTCCGGTTTAGATGCCGGCTTCACTCGTCGTCGTTCTCGTCGTCCTCGAGCTGCGTACGGAGGTGAAAGACAAAGCAATCCTGCACGTGAGATGCGCACACGGCTGCGCGACCGACAACGATCAAAGAGTTCTAGCGATGCGGATGGTGATTTGGAGGTACGGATTGAATTTGATACAAATGCCATGGATCATGAGGGTGAAGGCGAGAGTGTGGCATCATCTGGTGAGGCTGGAAATGAGGATTATGATAACCCGGCTGATCTGGATGACCTGCCCGAAGTTCGCGGCGCCGTTGTTTACACAGGTGAACCAAGTTCCTCTGTATCAATCGAAACAAACGGAGTTCGACAAAATCAGGTAACCGATATTAATGAGAGAGGAGGGGACAGGAGCGCAGGTCCATCGGGTAGTCAACGAGTAGCACGGCGAGGTCGCCGCAATCGATATCAGCCATGTCCTAGTAAAGTACAAATCAGTGTCACTGATTCTACTTCTAGTGAGCTTACCAGTCCCTCCAGTTCGACGAAAACCAAAACTAAAAGAGCGAGGAATGAATTGACGTCGTCGGCATTCCAGCCTCCAATCGCTTGCAGCGTATTCGATGATGATGATGATGGTGACCATGTAGAAGAAGAAGAGAGCAGCACAGATTCAGATAACCCTACGAGAACACATTCCAGTTCGTCCAACCATCGAACCGAATCGTTGACTAACGTAAATGCCCGTCGAGGTACCAGTTCCTCCCACACTCAGTCGGTAACCACTCCTCTGGCGACCCTTCGCTCAGTGTTGCATACTGGGGATCACCTTTTCCTATTTGGAGCCACATCAAGTGCTGATAGGCGGCCACGCCGCAGAGAACGCCGTTCCGCAGCTGGTCACGGGGTGCGAACTGAAGATCCAGATGATGATGAAAATGCAGTTCCCGAGGTCCCTTGTTCGTAAGTTAAACAATAGTCCCTTGTTTTCTTTTACTAGGTGCCATTGAAGACCAAATTGTTGAGTTTTCCATCATAGAGTTGTGGCTGAATCTATACAGCGATGTTAGATCCGTTATAGATATCTTCGATATTTATCTTAACTCGCAATCCATCAGCAATAAGCCAGCTGTTCTGAGTGTATGTGATTTAGCCAATTTACGTTTGTTTATTTTAGTGCAAGTGCGTTTGGTTTTCCTCAGAGAAAATGCCGACCCTAGAACGGCATTTATGTCCATTCACCGCCTCACCAGATGCGCTGACCGGATGTAGAGTGGATAATAAAAGGTGACTGAGATTTCTAAGATTTTCTTGACTGTAATTTCATCAAGAAACTAATAATAGTTCTCTTCAGCACCCAGACTTACTTTTCGCCAGTAATTTGTTGCTTCTAGAGAAACAAAAATATATAATTCTGTCCCTTGAGAGCTCAGCGGATTAGCACTGATATCTACTCGCTTTCATTTCACATCTTAAATGAGATCGCCAGTGTTTCTAATCCTGTGGATCGGTACTCCATGAATGGTTCACTAGTGATATTCAAGCGATCATCATGGCTGAATAAAATGATTTTGCGTACAATGAGTACTTCACCACGAGCCATTGTTTTTGACTGACAGTTTCGTTTTTCCCGGCTTCCTCATCGTGCCTCATTTACTGGGATGCAGGATGCTATTCTAATCTCAGAGATTTTATTTCCAATCCTCGCCTCGTGCTTTAGTGGAATCCTTTATTAAAATTAGAATGTTTTGTTGTTTATGGATTAGTCTGATCGTTCTCATGCGGTTATTCATTAGTGAACAGCTGAGCCACCTTTGGATGATATAATGGCATTTACCCGTCGATTGTATGCTTACCGTCAACCGTCTGATAGTATATCGTGGCTTATGATCTCATTCTTCTTTGAAGGAAGTCTTCTACTCCCCTAGAGGTTTGTTTTGCCGCCTCTGATCTACTTCTCTCCCAAGTTGATCTCACAAAACTCGATTGGATTTATATCAGGAGGTCGAGTTGGCTACGGGAGGGTCTTTGCACTGTGATGTTCATTAAATTCGCGTAAGACAAGGGAGCAGTATGCAGGTGGTCCTAGAAAATCGCTTTATTAATTGTGTTCAAGAGAGGCAAGATATGTCAAATCAGGAATTCCAGGAGAACTTGATGATTAATAGTATCGTCTGGAAATACCAGCTCGCTCCGACCATCTTACAAGATGGCTCTCCAGACGTGCAGTGGACCTGCATTGCTTCATTGTTGTTGTTGTTGTTGTTATCATATCACTTTTATTGGTTTCAGAGATTTGTTTCCGAACGCTTCTTTGACGATCATGTTTGAATAACGGTCCAAATGATGGATTTCCATTGTTGAACCGATCGATTGATCTGCTCACTATCCCTCTTGAAGGACCAAAATGGATGGTAATCTCGTGGCGTGAATTCCCTGATTCTCGCCTACCGATGGCACGCGAGATGAACTTTATCTTTGTGTCACGTGAACTCAAAAGATCGGATGGACGTGTTGGCTGTCAGACTGGAAAGTGCACATAGGTGCGTGTCTGACCTTCATAAGAAATCTCATGCAGCGGTAGACTGTGACATAAAAATACAGTAGTGTTGGGCTTGTTTGAAATATTCTGAACTGATGGTGTGGAGCCTCAAAACCATAGTTTGTTTGGCGGTGGGGGCACTTTTTTGGCAAATAGTGTACTCCTTACCTCTCACTATATTCATGCTTCTGTATGAAATAAGAATTATGATTACGTGCCTTATAGATGTTGTCACCAAAGTTATCCATTCGAGGTCTTCCAGCTTAACAGTAAAAAATATACAACGCGGTGCAGCACACGGACAGCGCGTCTTTTTATTCAGGTATTCAGCGTTACTCTTAGAAGTTTACTCACAGTCGTTATTTTTGTCCTTCAGCCACGATAACACCTACTCACATTTAATTGCTACGAATGCATGTTATTCTTATCATTAGAGGACATTGGTGAGTATGCAATTCACTCCTTTAATCCTTTCGTCCCGATGAATTCTACTTTCTTCTCTTTTCAGAATGAGTTGATGCCGCTGTTTCGTGGTCTGAAACAGATAGCGTTGAGGTTGTGTCACTCGGACGAAACATTTTTACGATTTGTAAATTACCACACGCAAAATCATTCGACCACTGACGGACCTGTAGTGAATCGCGCAGCACAAGTGTAAAAATTAACCACTTTCTCTCCATACACTTTATTCTCTGTGGTTTGGATTGCATCCCTACGTCTTCACCGTTCAATTCCTATGGATCGTGTGCTCCGTGGTCCGGTTTGTGATCTTCCAGGCAGGCTGAAATCGCACCTGGTAAAGTTCTCTAGGCAAAAGAGTTCCCCGTGTCACATCGCATTGTCTGTCCACTTCGTTTACCATCTGTGATCTCTGTATGTACTTTATGACACTCAATTGGTTGTTTCTTTTACGTGTGTGTAGTTCCCGCTGGATCTGCCTCACGTTGTCGATCTCAGTCGACATATGGAATTACATTTTGGTCTCCTGCCCTATGAGGCGACAGCATTAATATTTGAGAACTGAGTAAATTTGTATGCACTCGGACCGCAAGAACGATCCTACTCTGCAGTAACAGCACTACTGTTGATCCTTGGATCTACCAACTTTAAGTCAGCTGACTACTGTTGAGCCTCGTCAGTGGTGATCAGTCGATCGGTCCGACCACTTTGATCTACTCAACTCCACTCCCAATGTGCTGCATAACTAGCCCAGATGTGGACACGTTCCCAGTTGGTCTGTCTGTTTTGTGTGACACAATTGCCAATATGCATGCTAAATTGATCGGAATCTGCTACTGTCATTTGGAAACGCCCACCTGAGTGCGTATCTTGTATAACCCGCGTCGGCAAATTAACACACACACGCACACATGGACTTTTCATCTGTTTCGCACCAGTGGTCCAAACCCAGTAAAAAATTACTGGAACGAAGAACATGCATCACTTGGTAAAACGTCTGTTGTAGTGACCAATGCCTCTAATACACTGTGGTACTGAAACAAATTGTATTTGTTTTAATAGTCAGCAGTCAGACTCAGACTGACCATATTGTGATTGGTCACCGCTGGTGTGGATCAATTGAAGATTCTCGTTCATTTTGATCCACGCCTGTAGACTCAGATCACGCCTTAGTACGTGCTCGCTTCTGTTTACGTCTCGTCCGTGATCGCATCAACGTAAATACCATCCATTCCACGCAGTTGGTTCTGGACGATAACCAACGATCTGCTTTTCAGGCAGAGCTGTCTACACGGTTATCGATGCAGTCGGATGTCCAAGACCCAGATGAACGCTGGCAACAGATCCAGGAAGCCTTGCATACCGCTTCCAATGCCGTCCATGACACAAGTTCAAGTAGGTCTTACAAACGATGGATATCTTCGACATCAGTTGCTCTGTTGGGTGTTTGCGACTCCGTCCCTCCGGATGCCACATTCAGTAAAGTGCGCGAACTGACTAAGATCCTGAGAAATGACGGTGAAGAGTGGTGGGTTGTAAAATGTAGGGAAATGGAAAAGGCTACGTCTACTGGCAGTTCTCGCAACCTTTTCCGTTTGATTAAAGATACGGGTTCACGGAAGCTCAGTGTGAGTGAGTTAATCAAGAAATCTGACTGCTCACTGATTCACACTCAGCGACATCGTCTGAAACGGTGGGTGGAGCACTTCAGAGAACAATTCAGTTGGTCCATTGTAGAAGCAGGCCAGTGGATCGATATCAGATGAAGTGTCGTCGCGTATACAGTAGGCGCGTTAAGTTTTTCCAACCTGCGTTATCTGGGGCGCCGGCGTGACATCTGATTGTCTGTCAAGGGTTGAGTTGACAATGCGGCGGTTAGGTCCGTTCTTTTATGCGGCTCAGAAACATGGCCGTTAAGGGTGGAAGATAGGTGAAGGTTATCGGCGTTTGAGCACTATTATCTACGTAGCGCTGCCTCAGCAATGCTGAGATTAGACGTAAGGTGTTAGGAACCAGAGGTTTTGCTCCTGACCGATTACTGAATCTAAACAAGTAAAGGTGGCTAGGACATGTATCACACGTGCCCACCGATAGATTTCCCCGACGTTCGCTGTTCTCCGAAGCAAGTAGTGGTTGGAAGGTAGTTCAAGGTGGTCGGTTGATGACATGACAAAAATGGTATGAAAAAAACTTGGCCAAATGGAATACGCTAGACATCCACGTTGGGGTCCACAAGACCCGCCTATCAAATCGTTGGGAATATTAGGTGATATACAGCTAGCTATCGCGGCCATTGGCGTAGTTGTATTGAGACCCTTTCTCTGTTTTCGTGACTTCCGGTTATTTAATTTATCGGATCTTTTTCGCTCCATGCTTCTATTCTTTCCGCTTTTTACTGGGCAATGCTGGAAGGTAGCAGCCGAAACCAGAGCACAAAAGCGCGAGGTTGGTGGTTGAATAAACTTAACTGAATCAGCAATCACATGCCTTGGTTTGCGCGGATCACTCGAAAAAGCTGGCGAATCAGACGTTTTATGTTAGAATATTTCGATTCTTGGTGCTGTTGACTTTAATCAAGTGCATAGCCGTTGCTAATTAAATCCGGAATGCGCAGTCAGTATCAGCCTATTGATAACGAACCCTGCAACCGATTCGGCTTAGTGTATCGCAGGTGACATCTAGTTGTTTAGTCAAGCGATGGTATCAAGTTACTGTGCAAGGAAGCGTTATACCTCGAGACTTTCGTTGATTGATGCCCGTCTCGGTTGCACTTCAGAAACAGTATGTCTGCAACTGCAATATTTGCTCAATCAGTATCATATCATGACAGCTATTCCCGATTGGCCACAGAAGAATTATCTTGGTGTCTTTGTTTATCTCAGATTGGAGCGTTGAATTCACGACCGACGGGTTATGAAACGTGCAATATTTCGTTTTGTTCATTTTTAATGTTTTTTGCTGGAGCAGTTCGTGAAAGAACAGGCTTCTGTTATAGTCCAAAGTGTTCATTTTGGTCATCATTCCTGCCAGGAATCATCCAGTCAGACTTAAAGAAGTGATGCTGCTTTGCGTACTTGTCATTTTTGCAATACCCTGATTTGTTTTCGAAAGTGGAAAGTTCGAACTGTGAGGTAGTCGTTAGTATGACGTTCACGGCTCAATATACGTCCAGTCGCAGCCGTCAACTGAGGGACTTTTTTGGGTGGGGTAACAGTGAAATGCTTTTCACCCTTGGTATACCAAGCCTAGCTCGCCACCGTAATTTATCAAACAGGTCTTCGTAAAGTTCTCAGATGTTTGTTGCCGAAAATTCTAAGTTTTTTGGCTTCTGAGGCGATATGACGTTCTATTAAGGTTGCGGTCCGATAACGAAAAAACTGGATTTCTCTGAGGAACCTCCTCTTTCTTTGTATATTGAAACTTAAACGATCAGAACAGTGTTCCGCTCCGCATACTGTCTATGGACACCAAAATTGTCTTACCGCAACCTCAAGTACTTCAGCTCGGCTTAAGAAAATAGTCACGCGAATACTAATGCACGCCATTATTTTCAACAGGTGTCTGCACTCCTCGTTATCTACAACCTTGGTTTCAATTGGGCTCCGTTATGCCTAGTGTTACTTATCCACGTGACCTGATTTGCACCCTGCTCTTCGTTTATCGAATTATTCTAGTATGATTGTGATAATTGTTTTCTATTCCGTCATTACAATGGAGAGGCCTCAGAACCATCGCAATACCAGAGCTGAGCCCGAGATTCAAATGGGGGAAGCACAAGGTGTCTGGCGCGGTATGGATCCAGGCAACAGCGAATCGCCCCCTACCACCACCGGGGTGGCCGGTGGTGTTAGCGAAGTTCGAATCTCGTGGGTGCTAGGAGACATGCACTACTCTCACCGGTGGTGGTCAAATGATTTAGCGCGTTTACACTCCACGTCGGAGGTCATGGGTTCGAGTCCCATCACTGGCGCCTGTAGACGGTCACGCTTACCTTCCTCCGGCACGTTACCACACCCGACCTACTGGGACCTTGTATGGTTCTCCAGTCAACTCCTAATTTCAGGGTCTGGTTGCCAGATATCCCTCTTAGTGCAGTGGGCCTTCGAGGCTATAGGGTATACCCTTTCTACTGCACTTATGCGCAAGCACTTAATAAAAAAACTGCAACCAGTCTTGGTGGAACGGATTCAGTTACTCGGCAACACCTGGCGGAAGTTGGAGCACGATCATGTTTGAGATTTTCCTTCGTTTCCCGACAAGGGAAGTTGAGGTACACGTTGCTTGGGCCTGATCATTCCTCCAGGTTCATGAAACCATCCATTGGTGTGCATTATTATTATGAGGAACACGTGAGTGATTGTTTTCGGAACTTCATAATCATGCCGATTAGATATGTTGTTAGCAAATTCTGCATTCCTGGGTCTTCACGTCATATAAATTGTAACGGCATGATTATGAATTTTCGGAAATAATTGTTCATTTGAACTTGTGTCCTTAATCCGAATATGGGCATTTTCCACCCAATAATACTATATATGGTCGACTGCACAACGGTTTGTCAAATACTGGTAACGTATTATCAGATCAGTAGTCACCATGGTGGAAAGAAAACCCGGTGTTTATCTTGTTTTAAGATTGTCCCTCTTAAGTGTCGGGCACAGAACTAATGAAAAATTCTGGTCCAGTCAACCATCATCAAAAGTAGGGGTTAAATTACGAGATTTGTCACGAAAGCATCAAATTACAAATGATGAAAGTTAGAACTTTGACGATTCAAGATGATGCGAGTTCTCTGGATAACGTTTGCTTAGTTAGCTGTTCGTTGTCGTTCATACTACACTAAATTTGCAAGTCGACAAAGCGAATCAAGTAACGGTGCTCTTACATTTTCATTGGAAGAAAAATAAGTGAATGCTAGCGCCTCTCAAGACATCAACTTTCGACTTCAACACGTAGTGGACGAAGGTTTTCGACAAACTGGTAGTTGCTCCTGCTTTCGGGAATCGTCAACGAATTATCAGGCTGCTTTTTGCCACTAGCTTCTGACGAAATCCAGTGGCAAAATTAGCTGTGATAACATCGAAAAGGTAATGCGCTCTGTTGAGAAACATAGATCAGGAGACCCAGTACTTTGAAGGGTAATTCAACAGTCCAGACGTTAGGGAATTTCTTCCATCACTACGGTGGCTTCTTTCTGAAATGTCTGTTGAACCCGTTGTGTCGAAATCCGCTATCCCCAAAGTAGTCAGCGACTTCCCGTTAAACTCAACCATACGCGACATTTACGGGAGAGTGTTCCGCTGTTGCACCATAAATCTGGATCAGGAGACCGAGTGGTATAGCAATGCACAGTACACACAGTTCAGTTTATCTAACCACTAACTTCGTACTTCTGTGCTCTAGTTCCGGTTGCAACCTCGCTGCATCGTCCAGTCAGTGGCAAAAAGAACAGAAGTATAGAGACGGAAAGGGCCGAAAACAGTAATAAACGGAAATCATTAGGAAAAAAGGTTCCGAATACAACCACGCCAATGGCCGCGATAACTAGCTATATATCACCTGATGTTTCCAACCATTTGATAGGCGGGTCTCGTGGACTCCAAGGGGGGATTCTGACACGTCCTACGTGATCAAGTTTTTTCATACCTTCCTTGGCGTGTTGTGTTCGTTGGGAAGGATAGTATATGGAAGGTGGGTTAGTTCATAACATGGAAATGAGGCATGAATAACCTAACGAGTGGACTTGGTCACATGGGGTGTATTTAGCTCAGTGGATGGGGTTCTATCGATCCACCCGTTCAGCGAATAAGTACATTGTAAGATTCGGGTAGGTGTAGCTACCAATGAACCGTTACGAGTATCAGTGGGAGCATTATGAGTGGATAGAGGGGCAAAGAGAGGCGGTTGAAGACAGAAGACAAAAGGTGAATAAAAAAGAGGGAACCCTGATCAGTAGTCCATTTATCACTAACCACCCCGTTCGATCCAATAGGCAGCGCGGTGCTGATTATCCGATGCAGTATGGAATTCTTTGTAGTCGTCGAGTTCATGGGAGATGTTGGACGGGTACTGCTAGGGTGTCCAGCCGCTTAGCAGGAGAACGATTAGGGCTATCATCCAAAGCCTTTAGTTCTAACGAGAACGTGTCTGCAGGGCAGCGGGGTGATTGAGTGGAAGCCGAATAGCTTGGATCAATTATTCTTCCAGTGATTTTACCGACTGAGTCGCCAGCTCAAATCGACCCTCAACCCGGAGGACCAGGAGACTGGACTTTGTCTGGCCTCTACACATTGGCCTTTCAGGCATGATTGCATCTGCGGCTTAAGAAAGCCGTGCTGTATATCTCTCTGGGCGATAGTGGCGCGCAAGCTATCACACCACGTCAAGGTGCAGTCTCGTCGTGATAGCCACCGAGAGTGTTCTTCTAATTACTCATTCTCTTCATCTAGTTGATCTTACTATAAAAAAATCTACTTTTTCATACACTTGAATGAGATTTCTACTGAGAAATAGCAAACGAAACTACCACACCCAGTACATTGGTAATGGTTGTTTCAACCGAACTGTATGAATTCACTTCCTCAGTTTGAAACCTTCACATTAGAGTTCAAAAGGTCAACGGCAAGCTGTTTAGTTAAAAAAACCAATCCACATACATTCAATGATGTGATGTTTTGCAGCAAATAACTGACAATCTCGGGAGCATCAGAAATAGAACCGTGGGCAGACACAGGTAATTGTACTTACTGTCAGTCAAAGACAAGCTCCAGAACAAAACTGATTGTTCATCAGACGAAGGTGAAGTGGCCAGAAAGAATTTCACTCCCCCTGAATAGCACTCATTTGGTGTAAATATGTACGGTAGAATAGACTTTGTCTGGTCTTAGCTATATTGGCTCCGCAAGTTCCAGTAATATCCCGTTCTCCTTTTGATGGGTTCTGCATAACTGAGCAGCGGCGCATCGGTGGTTATCATTTCTGAGGTAGGACATGCTAACCTTACCCCCCCCCCATTCTGTCGGTCAACTTTGGTGCTACTGAGCATCCTCGCCGCCACCGGTCCTTTTGGTGGCAAACAGTAATTCTCACCCTCGTCTGGCTCGTTACCACACCTGACTTATTGAAACCTTATGTGGCTGTCCACTCCAAGTCTCATACTCTGGTGATCGGTCATCCCTAATGGTACAATGAGCCTTTGAGACTTTCCAGTACACTCATGAAAAATGCATGTGTAGTATGCAAGGACCAGTGATCTTCTGCGGGGTTACAAGTTTCCAGTCCGCATCATAGGATCATACGCTTACATTAATCAAACACCAATATGGCTGCCGATAACCTGCTCACTACACTGCTCCCCTCAACAAAAAAACACTGTCTGTAGTGTTGTACACTCTCTCATCACATCAACCTGAAGTGTTCGGTTCGTCGGGACCACCCATCAGTCAGGCAATTTCCCAAATTCACAATCGGTCACTGCGTGTTGAAATCACTCAATTAGCAAGGCTTCCCGGTTTACTCGGTCCCGCTGGCGGGGCTGTCTATCAGTAGCACGCATGGCCAAGTGAGCTTCCGCTGGGTATTGCTTGGGTTTCATCCGAAATAACAAAAACACAGAAAACTCCATGAGCACAAAACCCAGTCAGTATATCAGCAAGGTCCTACACTCACAGTAATCGAACAACAAAATGGCTATCAACAGTCCGCTCACTACACATGTGATAAAAAATCCCGACTGCCAGCTTGCTCCTTTCCCATTCAAGGTCTCAGGTTTATTACTATTGGTTCCCCCTGAAGTTTTTTTATATCCTCGTGAATACGGATATTCCCCTTCAGCAGCATTCACGCCAAGCCGTGGGATAATAAAACTAGGACCAAACAACGAAAATCTGACCATGAACACGAATGTTTCTCATTTACTCGTACACTTCTGGATTTAAAATGCTCACATAAAAACCCAGTTTCCACGACTTGATTCGTCGTATCGTGTCTGTTATCCGTCTTATCAATGTGAAATTCGGATGACTACCCTGACAAGCCTCCCGTGATCCAATCAGCCGAGGACATTCTATCGTGAGCTCTAGTTTTTGTTGACGAAACGCTTCTTTTGTCTGGTAAAATATCTCAGGGGTTTTTGTTAAAGTTGTTATTTCCGAAGTTCATCCAGCGAGTATCACTCGAAAGAATTGAGATTATGTTACGGTTGCTAACTTGTTTCAAGCTTGCTTGGTGAAAGTCAAAATTGAATTCCAAAATTTCATTCAGTTCTAACTGCGAAAACAATTCGAAATTCTTGAAATTTGTCCTCCTCTTTATTTTCTACCCAAATCCATCTCTGAGTTTTCACACGCCTCTGAACAAAGAGCGTGGCGTCTAGATCACAAACGTTTCTTCGCCGTTTGAGATGATATCATTAGTGCGCAGATGACATCACTGCGGCTAGCAATGGTTTAGTTCTTCAAGCGCTTCCCATTGATACAGTAGCAACGCAGCGATTGAAATCAAAAGACGGAAGATCTTGGTGATTTTTGTGGTTGGATTTTCCGTTCTGAAGAACTGATATAGAGTGAGAGACTTGGTTAGCTAGATATCAGAGCCAATACACCAAGGTGAAAAATTACTTCTAGAATCTGAAGTAAAAGATGGCGGTGAGCCAAACTCGGGTGGCACTAGATGAACTTAAATAAGTAACCTAACAACCAGTCGATTGCTGAAATTGAAACTAGCCCACAGACGACGGCTGATCATTGTGAGATTGACCAATGGTATGTATATGAAAGCGTGACTGACGAGAGTCACCAGTACGTCAGGTGGGGTTTTCAAAACGAAGCTCCCTACCGTCTATGATATTTGATCCCCTCTCCCCCAGTTAGATTTCGACTCATCGCTTTATCTTGATTATCTTCATGCCCGACTATGGGACGCTTCCTGAGACTCGATGTGAGGATATTGGCTGACATCGACGGACGGCCTAGTTCCCATAGCAGATAGCACGTAACCGACTGCCCAAAATGGATGGCAAACTGAGGCCAGCGAAGCGAGTCGATGGCCCAATCCGTTCGTGGCAAAGCGGACCGAAATTGTCCAATCAGCCGCCGAAAGTTACTCTCATCGAACCGAGCTAAATCAACCAATCAACGGTCGAGCGTTGTTTTAACCGAACAAAGAGAAAATTAACTAATGAACTAACAACATTTGTTTTAACCAGCGGGGACGAAATCAGTCAGTCGGGCCCGTGGCTGAAGCAGTCAGTCGAGATTCGGTTATATAATGCTTCCTGGACCAATGCACTTCGTACAGTCATTTCGACTACGGTCTTCTGGCATTCTACATAAACTGCTTTTTTTGAATAATGAAACGCGATGGTTCGAAGCCAGAAAGGTATTTTCACTAGAGCTACTGGGACGGATCAGAGCACTGGACAACTTAGTAATTAAAGCCGTGGCGTTGCTACTGGTTGAAAACCGGACACCAGGTCTGGGTCAGCTACTGAAGAGCAGCTATCGTTCTGGTTGTAGACCTGATTACCAATGCTTAATCGAGAGAAGACTCGACCCAAACTCTAGGCTTAAAAAAACTGGTGATTACTATTTCAACGTGAACGAAGATCAGCTACAACAAAGTATTCACGACCTGGACATCAATCTCAGCGTCCACTGGGCTATGAATATTAATAACCTGAGCTATGAACAACGCTAATGATTTAAACCATTGAAAACCTCGGGGTTTGCTACAAATAGACTAGTTGGATCAGTTATTCGGCAGAGTTGTACGGACTTGATTACATATTTCCATGTGATATCGACCTTACAGCAGACAATGTGACCTAAAAAGTGCAGCTTAAGTAGCGTTGATGGGGAGGTCTTCAGTTTTGATTGCATTTACGTACCATCTGCTCTTTTGTCATGTTTTACACGGAAAACTACCTTGCAAGCGACGAGGACTTTTGGATGCAGAAATTTCCGGTGGATTTTCCAATATTTACATCATTCCGGGTCCTCATACCAACGATTAATTCCACAAAAACAGAATAACTTCAGGCTCACCAATGATCACAACGTTCAAGGGTGACCCATTTTCTGAGCTGAAATGGATTTTTTTCATTGTTTTCTTGGAAGCACTTTTAGTAAAACCAAAACGTGACTGACTGTCGGGCGTAATGATTGCATTTCATTCTCATTTTGCTGAATCATTCTGAGCATTTAAAGTAGTCAAATGTCAAAGACGTTGGGCGATTGACGACTGTGGCATTCTCCTGACGCAGACGAATCAGGTATTTCAGGCCCGAACTTCTTTATTCCCGTCTGCTTTATTTTGCGCCCATAAACGATACGGCTCATTAGCTCGCGATGGTATTTGCCGGCTTTTGTTGATGACGATGACGATGATGATAATTATGATTTTAGAACACAAATAAACAACAATTTCGGTTCAGGTAGTCTGATCAAAGTGATAACAATGCTAATAAGTACTGGTACACTCATAGAATGACCGGGAATAGTGTTCTTTATTGTTACTACTATTCAGGAACTTTGTCTTCCCCAAGCTGGTTCCAGCTGATCTAGAGTCGTCGCCAATTCTTCTCTCTCTTGGAAAGGGAGGAACAAAACAAGGTATTCCACCTTCGTTCTGGAGGGCGACTTGTTGAGAGTTTCATTGAAGTACGCTGGATTAGTCCAAAGATTCTCACTTCAAACCGGTGAATGATGGAGGGGATGGCGGGCTTTTCGTTTGTGAGGAAGATGTCAATTGACTCTTTGTTTCAAGGAATGTTTTATTAGTTTGTTTCTACAAAAATCGATTTTTGACTACAATGGGAACATGGGAAGAATAGATTTTGTCTAGTTGCTCTATACTGTTGTGATCTTCGGAGAGGGAAACAATTTTAGACATAAATGTATCACTATCACTCAAACAACCAAAGCAGGCTCTTTTAGAACCTTTTCAAAGTTGTTATTTCTACTCACCGCTTGCATGTTGTCCAGTGAATCTTCGACCACTTGACTTGGTTAGGATTGACTCGAAACAGGTAATCTCGTCAAAAGACATTGAGACGGGCTTAGAGTGAAGCTTACTAGGAGCTTGCTAAAGTCTCAACAATACCTCAGTGATATTGCTGTCTAAGTTGATTACGGGAACAATTTTCGAATTCTTGGTTGTTTATTTTTTGATTGAAGCTGTATAAGATGAGCGAACAGAAGTTTATTGTCTGGATCTTCTCCGGGAATAACCTATTTAAACAGTGCAGTAGGACAACCGATTCGGTGTTTGGGTAAGAGGAATGGACACAAACAAATAGATGGCAATAATCTTCTACACCAAAACGTACAACCCATCCTTTTTGATCTTAATTGGGTTGCATGTTCTGGCGTGAATGACACATGGTGTTCGTTTGTTTGTGTCCAATTGCCCCCATCCAAATATGGAGTCTAACTATAAAATACCACTTTTGCCAAGTGTTTTCTTTCGCCTTCTAGAAGAATTTTGATTGAATATGTTTCTCCTTAAAGCACTCAAAATGAAATGTAATGAGGAATTATTCGTGACAGAATCGATAACTACAGTTGCAAGAAATTATACGTTGACAGGACCGACCGAAGTACTTAACGCGATGACAACGTAAGCCACAAAAGGACCGCATCACGTAGGCCGAATTCGGCTAAAAGGCGGACCTGTCGAACGCATTCTCATTTTTGTTGTATCACCGTGACAAAAATAACGGACCGGTGGTGGTCCAATGGTTTAGGGCGTTTGGTAAATACCTCGGAGGTCAGAGGTTCGAATCCTCGCCGCTACTGGTTACTTTAATGGGAGACAGTAATCCGCTGTTATTCGGTTCGTTACCACATCTGACTCATTTGGACCTTATATGGTTCTCAATTCCAAGTCTCAGGATCTGGTTGCCGGTTACCTCCAGTAGTGCAGTGGGCCCATGGGGTATGCCCCTTCCATTGCACTCATACACTAGCATATGCTAAAAAACGTGGAGACTTTACTTTGAAGTAGTGTGATAGCTCTGCGACCGTAAGACCTATATAGAATGGCTTTCTTAAGCCGGAGATGCAATCATGCCTGACAGGAAATCAGACCAAGTCCAGTCTCTGAACCAGGTCTTAGGTTACATTTGGTTCCAGTCGCTATGCCCCTGGAGGGAACATCCCAGCGAATAAACACGGAGAGAAGCAGTTGACCGGTCGAAAAATCTTCCACTAGATGGACGTAGGAGTGGAGCATCTAAAGTCTCTCAAGACAGTGGGAAAAGTTATCGCACTTCATTGGACAGCCATCGCCAACCAAAGCTTGGTCACCCCAATCCAAAGGATGCTGCCCCGCCCACTTTCCGCTTGTTCCATTGGGTGTATGCAGCTAAGGACGGAATCCGAATAGCGGATCAACAATTGAGCACCAGCGAACACAGAACAGGACAGCAACAACAACCAGGTCCCACGTAACAGACCAAAAGAAGTCCCTCCACTGGAGCTTTGTAATCGTTCCCGTGCTGGGTTAAAGCCTTACTGCCTTGTGGATTTGACTGCCGAGTTGAAGAATTCGGTTAGAGTTCGTAATGATAAACTGCTACTGTTGTATGCGCAGTCACGAAGTATGATCTGCCCGGAAATCTCCAGTGGTCTCACAGAAAATATTTTCATATCTGCTCTTTAACCTTCAAATCCCGATTCTAAGTAGATCAAGGAAGTTATAGTGAGTCGTGACTGAGACCTTATAACTTGTGTTAGGGATATTAACTTAGACAAGAGGATAAATAGAGAATCGTTCCTCAAACTTAGGCATTATCTTCACTATTTATGACGTTCGCACACTTTGCCAAGTGGGGGAACAAGCTGTCCTTAACAAGACTCGTGAAACTGTTAAAACTATATTTTTTGCGTCTTCAGAACACTCATAAAAACCTAATTTTATTGATAACTTTTCACTCCTCAGACTCCGTTTTTCATTTCATTACTCGCGTGTGGGGCGATTCGGTGTCAGGCGGCGTTGGAATTGTTTTGAGCCTGAAAGCTGGACGTTAATTGCTATCTCAGTCAACTTTCGTCTGTGTTCAGTTCGGTTGGTTGGTTCTGTTTTATGACTGAAACGTCGAGGTACGTTGTTTCAATATGTGGTCCAACTGACCGTACTTCTCCTGAGGACATGAGACATTTCTACCATGATTTTTGTCAACTATTCGCAGCGTACGCTTCACGGACATTACGATTGTGGTTGGAAATTTCAGTACTGAAGTTGGAAGCCTCAGTGGAACGGTGAGGCACATAGGAGGCCGGTTTCGCGATGCGGCCGATCGAACTGATAATGGTGGTTCACTCATCTAACAATGTTTTGACCATAAACTATTATTACCAACTCCAAATTTTGTCGCCCAAAAAGCGGCACCAACTAATCTAATGTTTTCCCGCACGTTCACAGCGTTCGACTCAAATCGACCACATTGCGGTCAATTACCGATGGCGCAAATCAGTTCAATATTGCCACTCATTGTGGTCCACATCTGCAGACACTGATCACGCTTTTATTTTTCGTCGATGGCGGACCCAAGGTCAAAGTCAACCGTCCCTCGCAACTGCTACTGGACAATAATCTTCGACTTGTTTTCCAAACACAGTTATCCACTAGGTTATCATTGCAGTCAAATGCCCAGGATTTCCGTGAATGACACATAAATCAAGGAAGTTCTTTTTGAGGCTGCTAATGTTGCCTAAGATTCGACAACCACACAAAAAAGATAGACATCTGCATCCTTGTTTGAAATGCCAGGTGTGCTCATATCGATTCCTCCGGATTCCAAATATGATGACGCACGGGGATGCCGCAGACGCCAACTGACTCGGGGTCTGAGAAACGGCCTCGGACAGTTGGGACTGCGAATTGTAGGGAGGTGGAAAAGGCTGTGATGATTAGCAGTAGTCGCAACCTTTTCCGGATGATTAGAAATTCCAGTTCACGAAAGCAAGGAGCTGGTGAATTGATCAAGGAGACGAGCTGCTCACTGATTCAGAATCAAGAGCGTTATGTGGAGCATTTAGTGAAAGCTTAACAGGCCGTATTCTACAACAGGTGTACTAACTCGCGCAACGATAAGATTTCTGGATGTAAATATGTATTCGGAATGCTTGAAATCAGAACATATCGGAGTCACCCCCGTGCAGAACTATGCAAGCCGAAATAGCAAGAGAGCTAAGGCTGCGGATTTATACTTTAGTTCTATTTGAGAAATATTTTGTATGTTAAATTAAAGGGAATAGTTGCTGGGTCACATTTTAACCAACCAAAGAAAGCTTATTTCGTACCTATCCACGACGGTGCTGATTGGCCAGAGCTCCTCAGCGTAAATGACCACGAAGCAGTACCGGACCGTTTCCCGTGTAATGTCTGCTAAATCACTACAACCTTACACCCTCAAGAAATCCTCACCGATTTGACTCACCTGTCGTACTGGTCTTCGAAATGAGGCTGGAGGCTGTGGTTGGGCCACTTCAAAACCGCTCTCTGTTGGTAGAACAGGTGGGTGACTGAATGCAACACAGTCAGCAGTCGGATCCTCGGTCTACTATTTGAAGTGGATATGGCTGAGATGGCGCCGGTGAACGGATGCATAATCCAGATCTGTAATATCAACTACAGAATGACCAAGTTGCCTGGTATTGATTCCGCGAGTTGATCGAAGTTTGTTACCACGGTAGTATGTGACGTCACTACACCTTTTCCCACCTAGCCAAAACCCGCAATCCTTTAACCACGACCCACAATCCCTCAGCCACGACCTATAATTCTTTAGCCATGCCGCTGCAAGCCAATCAGGTCAAAAGTATCGGAATATAATGACATTAGGAGATATTGGAACAACTTATTTTCTAACAAAGATTGGTGTTTCAAAGCTGACGGGACAAATAAGAAAGTGTGACGATCATATGCTGCGCATTTGACCATGGTAATTGTATCAAATACTGCACCGCAAATTGATTGGAGAAGGTTTAAACGATGTGCCCGTATCGTCGAACCATGTGGCATAGCCCCTATTACTGTTGCAATTTCGGTGATAGTAATGGTGTCAAATGTCACAGCATGAATAAATTGAAATTATTTGGAGTGTGCTTAGGATAACTGTGTATATTGTTCTCGGGCTTTCAAATTATTCACTGATCTAAAATTTTAAGGAACCAAAACTTTATTTTGTTTCATCATATCCAGTTCTGATATTTGTCTGACTCAAAATGCGAAACGAAGCACCGTTTGTTAGGTTAAGGATTTCACCAACAGGACTGCTTGTTTGTGACATTTTACCTTTGCATTAGGAGACTCGTTGTCGATTGGTTGATATTTCGTTCGGAGGCAGTCAGGCGATATAATCACGCCGCGGCCGTTTGTGATAATATTCGCCGTACTTAACCTGCTACTGAAAACCCTGATGTTCCGGTAGTATTTATCCTTGAAAATGCCCCCCTTCATCGAAGGGCGATGGACGCACAATTAAATACCAATCACTAAATACGTCTTCTCCCTTCGTATAGTTTATTTTTCAATCCGCTAAAAGAGGCATTCAATGAATTTAAACAGGTAAGATGTTTGCTACTTTAATTATTTTATATTTTGTAGTTCATTAAAAACTAGTTCACTGAAAATACAACAGTAATAGGGGCTGTGCCACATGGTTCGACGATACGGGCACATCGTTTAAACCTTCTCCAATCAATTTGCGGTGCAGTATTTGATACAATTACCATGGTCAAATGCGCAGCATATGATCGTCACACTTTCTTATTTGTCCCGTCAGCTTTGAAACACCAATCTTTGTTAGAAAATAAGTTGTTCCAATATCTCCTAATGTCATTATATTCCGATACTTTTGACCTGATTGGCTTGCAGCGGCATGGCTAAAGAATTATAGGTCGTGGCTGAGGGATTGTGGGTCGTGGTTAAAGGATTGCGGGTTTTGGCTTAGTGGGAAATGGTGTAGAATGAAGACATCGCCGATGAAAGATATCTTGACTTCAAGGAGAACGGCCGTACTGTCCTTCGTGGAAGCAGGTATCATATCCCAGTATTGCAGCAGGAAATTATCGAGGAACGCACCCGAGCCCGGCAACGTCCGTCGGTTGGCTGATGCCGGTTCACTTTCACGGATGGTACCAAGATTTCTGTTACAGTATTTGAGCAAGGATGGTAGGGTGCTGTGAGCACATACTCACATCCAACTTTGTCAAGTCAACTTCTCAGCTGCGATGCGCAGGATTCTTACCCGTTTTTGGTGACCAGTGCTCGTACAAGTCCTCCCCCACTTAAGCATTTCCGTAACACCTCAATCACAAACGAAGTAGTTGGAGTACTACTGAAGAACATCTACGGCCATTCGTAGTATGAATCGATCAGCAAAATTGTGTGATATCGGTTCGAGAATGGTCCACAGAAGTCGACATGGACCCTCTGACGTGGAATGTAATCTTCGGGTCAAGGATTTCGTTTGTTTGGCCTCGATTGGTCTGTGTGCTAAACGCGTCGCAGTTGTCCGTCGTAGTGCAGATGTACGCATGCAGCTCCGGTTACCAAGACATCTATTGAGTCAGCGACTCCATTTTCTTCACAGTAAAATGGCCTTTGTTCAGTTCATACGGAACTAACCCACGCAGTGGAGGTTGGAAACAAGTCGGTCTCTACGACGAAGAACTCCGTCCAGTTGTATACTGAAATCCTCTCGCAGCACAAAGAATTGGGGGCGCGTTCGCTTCTTCTCGGGTTGCCAGTTCTTGATTGCCGAAATGCCCGATGAGAAGTAGCGTTTCGTCTGATACCTTTATTCCTCCTTCGACACATGAGCAGTCGAAGAAATGGGATCGCACTGTTCTGCCTTTATGAATCGTGACAGGAAGCCTTCTATTGGGATTTTTTTCCGGTTGGTGCAGAATGTCGTAACTGTGGGTAGCCAGGGCAATGCTACATCGCTGAATCATAGCAGCCGTAGACTGCACGATAGAGTTATCCGGGTTATATAGGAACTGAAGCGCTTGATGCTCTGTGACAATCGTGAACTCCGGTCCAAATAGGCACTCATGCAGTGGACGTACCACCCAAAAAACGGTCACAGCTTTCTTTTGCGTCTGGGGTAACCCCTCTCTTCAGCATTGAGTAGACGCATGATCCGGACTTTTAGCATTCATCCTGCTCCAGTTCCCACCTCGGATACATCATTGATGAGCATGGTTCGTTTAGATGGCGTACACGGGACTAGTATTGGCTACTCGGTAGTATTTCGCACAAGACCGCGCAATACCTCCTCACACTGCTGGTCCCACTGCCACACATCGGACGACTGGCCCAGGAACGATGGTTGGGCTCGTGTCGCAAAGTTCGAAAATAATTGGGAATAGTACTGCAGACATCCCAGGGTTGTTTTTAGGTGACTCGATTCCGATTTGTGGTCTGAAACGATCTGGATCCGGTCATTTCCCCGTTTGGATTATCAGTGAAACCGAGGAAATCTAATTCAGTGACACCGAACTTGCGCTTTTTGGCTTTGATCGATACGTTTCATTCCACAAACCTCTTCGGCTGCTGTTGCTATCGTTGATCGCGTTCTTTCTTCGTTGATCCAAAAATAAGTCCATCACCCATTGGTATTATGTATCACCTCTTCAAGTGCAACCTTGGATAACCCGGGCGACACGCGCAGCCCGAATGGAAAGAAGTCGTACTGGAACATGCCCTACGGATTGTCGATGGCTGTTAGTGGTTCAGACTTCGTGTGCAGTGAAATTTGTAAGTAAGCTCCAGCCAGGTTTTTTTTTTGAGATGTATTTGCTACCGAGCATACGTTTCGTGTAACTCTCCGGATCCACGGTAGTTGCCGCGCATTTTATTCTGTCCCACTAACTCAAGTGTGATGTCTCTTCTGCCTTTGAACCATGTTTATTGGTAAAACGATGAATATATAGGATGTTGGTCCATGTGCCCAGTCTTTGCTCATAACGTGTTGGTCTGACTGCTGTGCACAACCAGTCCCTGAGGCTTAAACTCCGCCGACAGGATTTATCTCTCACTTTATCGATCTACGCTATCGACCGGCCATCCTATAGCATGTCGCTTCGTGGGCTCGGTGCTGGGCAGGCGCTGACGCACTGTCTGCCAGTGAGACTAAGCCGTCTATCGTACGATATAACAAACTATATCGTAACACCACGCATCTCCTTTAAGCGAAGATCCAAAGTCAGCCAGTCATCACCGCAAATTCTTGGTGTTTGTCCGTCCCTCTTCATCGCTACCACAATCGGAATTGCCCATGTGAGTGAAGTCACACGTGTAATATCGCCGTTCTGCTTCATCTTCGTAAGCACCCTCAGCAAACCCTGTCTTTGGCCGCACGACAATACTCCTTGCTTCAGAAACAGCGCATGATCATCAACCTCAACCGCCATGCCGCCTTTGTTGTTGGAGCATTGCACGATCGAATTCTGGAGAATGAGTTGATCCACTGGATTCTCGAAAGTCGTCTGGAATATTCCGATTGGTCCGATGCCCGCACGGCCTTCAAGCCCAGGATCGATGGACTGCTCACTGAAATTAGGAATGGTATCGAAACAAAGTCGCGTTTCAATCGGACCGTCAGTATGTTTTCACCCAGCAGAAAAATCGATTACGGGCAACCAATCCGGCTTCGTGGTCACATACGCAGAGGAACTCCAGACAGTCAGCAGTGCTGTGAACAAGTACAATTATTATTACTATTTCCTTTGATGTAACATTTATGTACACCAATTCTGCAATAAAACTAACGTACAATTCTGTGGCCTTGGCTTTCTAGCTATTTCGATTTGCGTTGTTCTGAGTTGAAATAATTCCAGTACGTTCTATCAGTCCCAGTATTGGGAATATTAAAGTCGCACTCGCACATTGCATCTGGTTTGGCGGCACGCCTTGGGGATATCGCCAGTCTTCCCAAAGGAGTGGCACACTGCATTATGGAATGGGCAGGTGGAACAGAAGTGGAATTCGCCACAAAGATTCAGCTGCACTGGTTTGCGTTCAGAATCGGTCGTCGATGTTGGCTTTGACTAAGGTTCTCGATGTGATTTGCCTGGTTTATGAAAAACAACGTGTTGATAGTGCATCACACAATGTTTGGCCGTCGCTTCGATGACGTCAGTGAATTGTTCTCACATCGACCGTGTATCAGAGGACGTCAGCACTGACTTCATCAATAGGTTCTTTTGCAGCTCCGGATGAAACACGCTGGGAATTAGTCGATCACGCATTTGGGTCTCGAACTGATCGCCGAAATTACACTTCGCGGCCTGTGTTTGCAATATCACAATGAGCTCACGATATTTTATGCTGGGACCACACAAAAGCGAACGAAAATTGACCCGCTCTGTTACCCGGAACAAAACGACCAAGGAGCAAGCCTCCAACTCTTCGAATGGGACTGAAGTAGATGATCTCTGATGGTCAGGGTGTTTCGTCGAGGAGTACAATGAACGGCTGCAAATCGTCAAGAAGAATGCAGTATGATTATCCTCCTTTTTATCCTCGTGTATGCTGCAACATAACTCGAATCATTCAATCCAATTCTCAGTTTCGGATGCACCGGCATGCAGGTTCAGTGGTCCACTACTAGGCAGATCCATAACACGATGCCAGTTGTGCTATTCGCAATACTCGGGCTGATAGAACATATTGAAATCACTTAACCCAGAAATACGCAAACCAAAATAAGATCAGGTCTGTGAAATTTCACGTTGATCCTATTGCAGAATCAGTCTGTATAAATATATTAAGTCAGAGAAAACAATTGGTAGATTATAAGTTGACCAGTCGAAGTTCGCCTTTGTTTTACTTGTTCTCGGTGATCCTTATTGGTTGGAGCTTGTTGTGTCCACAACCGGTAGCAGAACACGTAATGGTGACGTTGCATTTATTTATGCTATTGTAAACACAAAACCCGGCCGTAGCCGGCGACTAAGCGGCAAGCAAGCAAGTGAGTTGGCATAAAGAAATAAACCACTTGTGCCGTCACGCGCAGCAGAGGAAGACCAATCAGTACACAGCAAAATCGATAGGTCAACACTGCTGGCGCTAAAGCATGGTTAAAGATCGAGGCAAACTAGAAGTATGTCCATTCATGAGAGGAATATTGATCGGTTGTCCGCGTAGTGTGCGAGACCCTGACCAGACACAACATCACCTCTCCTTCCCCCAAGGAAAAAGATCCAAGGCTTGCAACGGATGAAAGCATTCGTAGTATTACCAGCGACGGTTGTGTCAGTAGTACCTTCATTAGAAGCAGGTTTCGTGGTAGTATCCAAAGCAGTAGTATCATCAACAACATTGTTCGAAGTCGTAGTAACAGGAACTATGTTCACAGCAGTAGCAGTATCCGCAGTAGAAGTAGTAGTATTTGTAACAGTAGTTCTTCATAGCAGCATTCGTAGTAGTAATTGTATCAGTAGCAGTAGTAGTAACAGGAACCGTGTTCGCAGTAGAATTCACAGAAACTCTGGTCACAGCATTAGTTACAATGGCAGCAGCAGTTGTTGTTGTACGCATGTGACGATACAAAACACTGAATAAACCAGCGCCAGTATAACTGAGGAAGCACATAGGACATACTCGAGCAAGAATGGTGGAAAATTGGGCAAAACGTTAAACGAGAACAAAAACTTCATCAACGAGATGATGGCTGGGAAATGAAATGCGGTACCAACAGAAGTAGATGTAGTATTGTTCACTGTAGCAGTGGCAGTAGTAGTAGTGGCATTGCTATTATCAAAAGCAGTAGCATGAGTTACACTGGTAGTCACTGCAGTAGCAGAGTAGCGGTAATCATCATAATAACATTGTAGTAGCAGCAATTGTGGTATTAGCATTAAGCATGTAATATAACAAAACGGCGTCGTTAGAATAAAGAACGTATACAGGACAAAACCGCGAAAAGTGGACTAAGCATTCCATGAAAACAATAAAAAAAGCTATCAACGAAAAACTTCTCGGAAGTTAAGAGTAACACTGGTCTTAATCACTCACATCTGCAGATAGACGTGTGGCCACAGTGCCAGGGCATTCTTGCGTAGATCCGACAAATAATTTCGCTGAATCGCCGAAAATGGTGAATCACCCTTAATTTCCATGTCAACTGTATTTATAAATCCATTAAAACGGGCCGATGCCCGCGACGCCAAATGTTGTGTCCGCAACCGGTAGCAGAACACGTAATGGTGACGTTGCATTTATTTATGCTATTGTAAACACAAAACCCGGCCGTAGCCGGCGACTAAGCGGCAAGCAAGCAAGTGAGTTGGCATAAAGAAATAAACCACTTGTGCCGTCACGCGCAGCAGAGGAAGACCAATCAGTACACAGCAAAATCGATAGGTCAACACTGCTGGCGCTAAAGCATGGTTAAAGATCGAGGCAAACTAGAAGTATGTCCATTCATGAGAGGAATATTGATCGGTTGTCCGCGTAGTGTGCGAGACCCTGACCAGACACAACAGAGCTGTTCAGTGTATGTAGCAACGAAGCTTTGCCGGGCTGCGTCACGTCTGATACTTGCTGAAACATCACAAGATACTACTAATCTTTCGTCGGAAGCGGAGATTTTCCGTGAGATAAGTTGCTTCAAACGACGTGAGGCTTCTGGGCCAGATAAGTGGCCTCTGTCTATTTTCAAAGACAGTGACTTAGTGTAGTCAGTGAAGACGATAAACTCCTCTCGATAGTAGGATGAAGTTTCGGAGAGCTTCCGTGAATCGGTGGTCGTACCAAATTTATCAAAAAGACAACGAGTCATCCTCCGAAAACAACAGGTGAATTAGGCTGGTCAAAATCGAATCTAAGCTGCTCCTTAGTATTATTATCCACTACTTATCTAACGCTTGTGAACAGTGCTCGTGTAAGAATGAAGGTGGGTTTACATCTGGTCGGTTTTGTATCGATCATATCTTCACTGTTCGACAAACCTTAGAAGATAGGCATACGTTTCGTAGACCTTCCCCATCTCTGTTTTTCTTGATCTGATCTGTGCGTTTGACTCAGTCAAATGCACAATTTTCGGGCACTGCCTCTTTTTGAAGTGTGTACCAGAAAAATTTGTTTTCATCCTGAAGTCTCTGTACTTGAAAAACCGAAAACGAATTTGGGTTTACGTTGATCTTTCACCTGAGTGCACCCCGAGAAGTGTACGTTAGAGTTGCCCTCTCTCTGCCTTTGTATTTGATATGGTCCTAGAGACCGCCCTTTTTCATGTGCAAATAGCGGTATCGAATATTCCCTGGTCGGAAAAGTGCCAAACTGTGAAATTACGGATGAAATAGTTATTCTAAGTGAAGAACCAAGTAAGCCACACGCTTTTCTAATCAGCTTGTACCATCGCGCAGGCATGTTCTTTAGGCGCCCTGCACCTTCAGTGTGTAAGATGCTTTTGCACGACTGAACTGATCCAACGCCAAACCTTTCAGTATCTGTAGAGACAACAGACCAAGTAGATGAGTTCTGTTATTTAGACAGCTGCGTTTCACCCGGAAATTGGATATTGGATAAGGTGTCATTGTGCTTACAGAAAGCTCGTCTGGTTTTCGCCAATCTTAGTCATTTGTATGTCAAGGGTCAAGTATATGCTACAACAGTCAGACCAGTGCTTCAGAAACTTGGCCATTGCTGGGGGAGGATATACGAAGATTGCTGGTATCTGAACATCGATGTCATCGAAGCATTGTTCAAATCTAGTGGGAACACCATATCAGCATTGCTTTGATTAGGCACAAAGTATTAGTTACACGAACCAAATCACTAGATGAAGCACTAAGCGTAACCAGGCCTAAATGCTTGCAACGTATTGGGCATCTCACCGGATGGGATTCCTCGGTGTGCAACGTTCGCTGAGAGGTGTAGTGGTTGGAATAGGAGTATGGGTGTCCAGTCCTACTCCAAATTCGTCTTGTGACCAAAATTTTAGTACGTTCACACTCAACGTACCATAGATTTAGGCGATTACACAAAATGGATGACAAATCCCATAGTTCGTTTCAACCACCTGATAGTTTTACCCAATGATGTACGCATGTGACCAGAACTTGTATTAATCAAATCGAGAAAATACCCTGCTTGTTTAGAAACGGGAGCTGTTATTTTGGTTGTTAAAACATACTGCAAGTAGATGATCCTACAAAACGGTTTCAGAACATACCAGATATTAAATGTTTTCTAGTACAGTCTATCAGAAACGTAGAAAATACTCACTGTCGTCAAATATAACGCCAGAGAATGGACGTTAGTGGAATAGGCAACAGAAGGTTTAGGATTGGATTCAAGAACACTATCATTTATCAACATAATTTCAGCGTGGTAAGTAAAGTGAGCTGGTATTCCTTTTCTGTCGAAATATCGTAAAGTATACCAAAACAACAGTATCTGACATATAAGTTTAGAGTTGAAGACATAGCAGAATCTCTGTGGAAAAATCGATTTTTTCTTTATCTCAAGACAAAATAGCGACTGAGAAAATGGTAGAAGCGATGAGTTCCTTCCACTTAATCATTTTCAGGCGTCCACATTTATGTTGATCATACGAGTACTGAGTGGATCTGTCATGTTTACGTATCCCAGTCCAACCTGGGGGGAAGCGGTTAGCAAGGTAGAGTTTGTTGGATAATCACAATAGACTGTACATCTGACCTCTGATTATATCACAACTGGAGACCACGACGACTCCCATTTGTGGAGTATGCATTTTTATTTGCAGAGCTTAGGTGTGGGCGGTTCTAGGGACCACGACCTCAGTGACGCCTCTAACCTGGTTAAAAATATTGATGGGGTCTCTACGGATGAATTTTAATAACTCCTTGATACCTATTGAGTTGTCCGCATTGATAGAGTGTTCATCTATGGAGCTTTGTTGCTCCTTTCCTAATCCACTCCGGATGGTGTTTTTCGATTCTTTCCAACAAACGTTGATTGGTATGTGCGATGTGGCCCGCTCCGCAGGAGCAGATGAATTGGCAAGCGCACGCATAGGCGATTGTCTATGTCATCTTCAAATATAACTCGGCGGTGTCTTACAAATTTTACTAAAATGCCATATAAAGTCGAACAACCATTCAGTGTTTTCAACGGTGCGAATTCTGAAAGTGGTCTTCGCTTATCGGCTTTGTCATGCCAGGAATAAATTTGAAATTATTACTGATTTAAACAATTTTCTTAAATCTTTCCGATTCACGTTTTGTACGGGAAACGTCACTGTGCTGGGAAGTACAATGCGTTCGTCAGTGATACACAGTAACTGTTCTGGTTTTAATCACCGGACTACACTTGTCAATGACTTCTCAATGGGTCGAACAGCACACAGCTGTACATTATGACTTATTCGCAGAATGTTTTGTTGGTACGAGAAGCCTGAATCATATAGATAATGGGAAATTTAGTAGCATTCATTGAAGTAATGGTTGCAAATCAATGGATATTCATTTGTTTCATTCTCGTTTAATTGGTCGCACTGCGATGGCTGAGCTGGTAGCGGCACTGTCAGGTAAACGAAAGTCCACTAGTTCGATTCCGACTCACTGTGTACTTTTGGATACAAAAAATGCAATTGGATTTTCCATCAGCTATGCGATTCGGGATCTTCATGTAAATAATAAAATCGATGAATAATAGTACGAATATCTGTATGGTAGTGGTAAAAATCTGTGGCAACTTTGTTTTGTTAGGAATCAACATCGACATGCATACGTCAATCCATATTGTAGCGGCGCGAAACCAGAAGACTGTAACAGAAAGGCTTACAATTTGCCTCTTCTTCGGTGGGTGTATGGCTAGGGACGTGCAAACTTAGTGGTTCAGTCAGGCAACTTGTTGATCTGC
Source organism: Fasciola hepatica (assembly GCA_948099385.1). Taxonomy (NCBI): domain Eukaryota; kingdom Metazoa; phylum Platyhelminthes; class Trematoda; order Plagiorchiida; family Fasciolidae; genus Fasciola; species Fasciola hepatica. Next base: position 14,883,407 of record CANUEZ040000123.1, read on the forward strand.
AAACATTATTGCGCATCATCAGACTACATGAGCCAGTAGTGGGGTTTTTACGAAGCAGTGAATACCACGCCATAAGCATGATTTGTGCTGTATCTTTACTTGATGGTATGCATGTGACACGAGGAATTCAAAACTTCTGTCGATCATCATGTTTGAGCACATCAATTTTAACTGACCGCACCGTGAAATAGCTTGTCAACCGGGACCTCTATCAACCATTCCTCGACAAATTTCTCTTGGTTATTCACTGGTTCATTGTCTCTAGATTATCCGTGAATATCAGAGTCTTTCTTTTACGACTGATTTAGCAAGCAAGAAGCCTGACAGAACTTGAGTAGAGTGAAAACAGTTTGACTACTCCTTTCAAATGAATTTCGAAGCAGTAGAATCAGATAGTTCATATTTTCGTCTTACTGAGAAAAGCGGCCGATCAGGTCATTGTCTCCACAACCATCCGCGCAGGCGGATCAGAGACAATTGTGTCAGTGAGTAAACGATCATTCTGGTGTGACTTCGAAAGGCGATCAGTAGTCAGTTTACAATGAGGACGTTATCAACCATACCAAAAATAATCGTATCATCAATTACGCAACATCTGATTGAGCAAAAGCACTGTGTAAATCCAGGTGACCCGCTTGAGGACATAAAAACACTAGATTGATCAGATAGGCCGAGGCCCCAGCCATTCTCAACTATATACCCGAACCGATCAAACAGCGTGAATGGCTTTTCAGATATTTCCATTTTCCTTCGCCAGGTAAACGAAAGATAGGCCTCTCTTATAGGTGATAAATAACAACATTGCAAGCTTATGTAAAAGGCAATGGAGCGCTTCCGGTGGCGGTCCAATGATTTAGTGCATTTGACTGTCACTTTGGAGGTCGGAGGTTCGAATCCCCGCCATTACCAGATACTTTGGTGATAAAGAATGACCCACTGTCGTCCGGCTCGTTACCATACCTGACCTATTAGAACCATATGTGGTTCTTCACTCTAAGTCTCAGGGTTCGATTGCCTGTTATCTCCAATAATGCAGTGAGTTTTATGGCTATGGAGTATGTATCTCTTCCACCGCACTCATTTACGAGCATGTAGTGAAAAAATGAAAATAAACTAAATAAATCATCAGGTTTTCACGAACTCTAACACTTTGTGAATTGTTGCGAGATTTGAAACGAAGAACGGACGATATTCTGCCACAGTGAATGACGTCTTCCGGTGTGTATCCTTACGGAGATTCTATCAACTTACGAGCGAGCCTTAAGCTACCGAGAACGAATGTGATTTCATCAGACGGATGATGTATACACTGATAACCGATCACCGTGACAGTCAGGTTGCCCGTTTGGGTGAGTAACTCATAACCACGTTGAGAAGTCTGAAGTTCGCATAATGGTCGTCCGGTTAGTCAGTGATTCATTTAGGTTGCAACAGCACCGGTAAGAGGCGGTATGAATCCGTGAGGCAAACTCATGCTTATTCACCCTACTCCTTATTGTTAACACGAAAATATTGTTTCACTTTTGCAAAACTGCTTCTGATATGGCTTGAGCAGTCGCTTTCTCAGTATAATTTTCTCCCTCTGGCGGATTTTGGCCGGTTGATGCAGTACATATTGTAAGAAAGAAAGCCAGATGGGCGAGGCACAAATGTATCTGACCGGCCAGGAAAGTCCCCATGCCTCTTTTTGTCTGTTACGGGATGCTTCCAACATATTCACCGGTTCTCCTCCGATCTGCTGGTCTCGACTGGTTTGTCCGAACGGTTTGATACTCTTCTCGTTCTGTTTCTTCAGAATTTCCCGCCACAGTATGACATATCTTTGACAACGAAAAGGCGCATCTTATTCGTTGTATGGTCACCTTATTCAGTCTTGTCAGTAGCTCAAGGGAATTCGAACCAGCTTCTTTGCGAAATCAACTTAGCTGATTGTACATACAAACATAACAGGAAAAATATACGGGCGTCTTGATTGTACCGGACGTCTAAATAGCTGAAGCCGAACAAATTGGTCACGAAGGCAGTCAGTGTTGTTGTTTTCTTTATTGATGTCGAAAGGCCTAGTAACACCAGCTGATCGAAACTGTAAGCACTTCGCTCAGATGATCCAAATCTTTTCGAGCGGATAATGTTAAGTATTTGCCTGCGTGTGGTTTGCTAATCATGGTCACATTGACGTGTTTAGTAGGTGTGTAGTGAGCGGGCGTATGCGCGCGAGTGTGTTCGCAATATATTTAGGAACCATCGATCTACTTGTCTAATCGACAAAATGAGTGTGCGAGGGACACATCATAAACTATCTCTCTAACTCTGTTATTCGCCATATTTTTGTGTTGATCTCTGCATGCGCTTAGCACCTCAATATGACGATCTCATGCGTACCCGACTATTCTGGGGACAGGACCGATAAAGCTTTGGAATTAGTAGCTTACCTCTCTCTCTCCGCTCTGAGTTTGACAAACAGTCAACAAAAAATCGCCTTTCCGACCGAGATGAACAGGTTTTATTTTGCTGCAGAACAAGTATGCACAAATTATCCGGCGTTTTGGCAGCTATAGTCTGATCTCTGGAGCATAAAGAGCAATGGTTAGTCTGTAGTTTCGATTGCTAAAATTCATTGTTTCATCGCATGATTTCAGGCATCCAGGTTTCTACGTAAGGTTATCATAAATCCGTGATCAAAAAGCGAAATTTTCATACATCGCAAACTCACAGAATAATTAAATGCTGCTGATAATGGAAAATTCACTTGTTTTTTTCGCATCAAGAAGTGCACGCTGTAAGTCGGGAATGAACCAGTAAACTTCCGCTCAGTGGACAGTTCCTCTACCGGCTGAGCCATTGCGGTACTGCCAATCAAATGCGAATAGCGCAAGTGAATTCCCGTTGATGCGCAACCACTATTCCAGTGATGCATATCAACTGTTCTGATTTTAGTCAACGGAATAGATTCGTCAGTCACTTCACAGTGGTACGAACAGCAAAATATCAAATGCGATCCGAAGGATATTTTGTTACATTTGTGGGGTTCATCGGTGGTATTCGGAGTCAAAATGAATTAGATTACTTGAATATTGGTTGAAAAATTGGATAATCAATCTCAAAAAGAGCTTTGTCACCGGTGTTTGTGTGTGTGCTCGTGTATGCGTTCAGTATGGTTTATTCAACCATTATTCTAGCTCCTCAGGGCGTCGCCGACTTGAGAACAAAATGAATAAATGCTTAAAGTGAAAAGGAGCGAAAACAAAGAAACGATCGAAATCCACGAATATGAAGAAAAAGCTCAAATGCAGCTTCGTCACCGGCCTCGATAGCTAGCCGTTTCACTCCAAGGATTTGCTAAGCGAGTCTCGTGGACCCCAACCCGGAAGTCCTAAACATTCTTCATATTCAGGTCCACCCGTTCATTTTCCCATGTCTCTCTTTCCACGTCATGGGTTACCCACCTCAACCTACCTTCCAACCACTATCTGCCTTGGAGAATGACTTAGGCCGAAGAAGCCTGTCGGTGAGCATGTGTAACACTTGTCCCAGCCACCCTAACCTATTTAGATTCAATGCTTATTCCAAATACTGATCTGTGGCTCCTAACACTCTTCATCTGACCTCAGCATTGCTGATACGGTGTTCCCTTAATATTTGAACAGTACTACAGAAACATCGATTCCCAGATACCGAGAGTGGTCGCCTATCGTCTACCGCTTATAGCCACGTTTGTGAACCTTAAAAAAGAACAGATCTGCTGATGCAGTCTGATCTCGACCCGCGATAGACGATTGAATGTTACACCAGCACCACAGATGCCTGAGATTGGCCAAATCCAAAAGCGTCTTTCTTGTACACGACGATACTGCATCCTATATGTAACCACCTGGTGAGATTTAATGGCCGGTGATGATCGAGTGGCTTATAGTGTTTGATTACCACTTCGGAGGTCGGGGGTTCGAACCCCCGCCATCACCGGTTACTGTGGTGGTAGACAGTATTTCAGCGTCATCCAGCTCTTTTCTACATCTGACCTATTAGAACTATTTGTGGTTCTCCACTCCAAGACTTAGAGTCTGGTTGTCGATTATTCCTAATAGTTCATTGGGCGTTTGTGGCTATAGAGTATGTACACCTTCCACTACATTCATGCGCAAGCATTTAATGAAAAAAAATCTACTTCGGCCATAGCTTTCCCCGTCAAGACAAGGTCCAGTGTAGGACCAGACTCGTCCCCCAACAGCATTTTGCATTTTGAAGGTGAAAAAACATCCCGAACATTGTTGCATTGTTGTTTAAGCTATTGAGAAAAAACAACTCAAATGGATCTTTACTCAGAAGAACAATATTTTCCGTGCATTCCCACTCAGACAATTTGCTTTCTCAGCAGAGGTCAATGCCGCTTATCTCACACAAGGATAGGACTATCTCAAGAATCAATTCAACTACAAAATTGAAGAGGAAGGGTGAAAGAGGGCAACCCTGACTAACACCACTTTCCGTGGTGAACTCGGGTGAAAGATCGCCGTAAGCACGAATTCGGTTTTGGCTGTTCGCATTCAAGCATTGGAAAAGAGAAATAAACTTCTCTGGTACATCTTCCAGTGAGAGGCGGTGCAAGAGAACTGTGCTGTCGACTGATTCTAACGCCGCTTTCAGATCAAGAAAGACACAGATTGTGGGCCTACGAAAGATGTACGTGTGTGTGTAAGAAGGAGAGTATGCATTTCTGAGAGTGAATATTACAAACTTATCCATTCGTGTTGTGAATAAGTTGGCGAATAAATAACATTATCCGTAGTTTTTTAAACTGAATGTGTGACATGATAAAGCTTTTGGTGGCAGAGAGCGTTCATCAGTAACTCGGATAATGCGTTATGGCGCATAATTAGGCGTGGCCGGTTATTTTGCAGAATCATTCGCACCCAGCTGAGTGGAATGTCCAACAGATGATAGACTCAGAATTCGATCAACCTACCGCTATATTTTTTACTTAACACTGTGATTCAATAAAAAAAGCAAAAGGCCACTAAAAATGACCAACAACGCACTCCTTTGTATCGCGTACCGTATAGTTTGTTCCTTTCAAGCACGAACAGTTACGTAATTGTCTGCTAATGAGAACATTTAATTGAAAACAGGTCTTAGTGTCAAACAGAATCCACGACAATGTGACACAGAGTTAATAACCGCATACGGCAGCAGTAGCTCTGCTGTGGTAACAATCCAAGAGACAGCGAATTACTATTTGCGACCAACTTACGATAATACTGCTTTCGTATAAATCATCGCCTTATGTAAGTTTTATGGTACTGTATCTACAAAATGGGACAAAATTCCCCCTAGGCACACGCACGGCTTCGAGGTACTTGCCGCTCATCTGGAGTGCGTACCCGGTACGCTTCTGGCTAATAATCCCTATACTCGAGCTCTATGCAGTTGGTTTATGGTTGTAATCTCGTACGAATCGTAGGGAGCCTGGATGGACGAAAACCCATTTTTAGAATCACGTAGTTACTTCGTTGGTTTACAAGGCCAACCATGTGTCCTCTTTAGGAATATTAACCGACGAATTAATTTTAGAAGAATGGCCTTGTAATTCTCAAAATGGACTCTTCATCCATACACGCTCCTGATGGTTCGAGTAATGGTATGGCCTCCATAATTGGGTGCCCAGCTGATTCGTGAAGCGAGTCATTCTTTGAATTATCCTTTATTCAAATAAATTTGCAACCACTTATGTAACACTGGATCGCTGATCTCCTTTTGCCTCTTAATTAACATGATGACGGGTCTCCTGACTGATTCACTCGTTTTCATAGTCGAGCCAGCCACCTGTCTCGTGGGTCCCCGAAAGAGATATTTTCATGTCCCTTCCGTATAAATCAGATTCAGTATCATGACATTGAACGTACTATGACTCTGCACTACGCTTTCAATCATTCACACGGCTTCTGTCCACGCCCTAATTCAAAGATCGCCATTCGGTCGAATGTATCTCCCGCTGCATCAACACCCTCTCTTGTAGACGCAAGAAAGCGTACACCGATAGGATCGACCGATCACTGCGAACTAGGATGGCCAAACACATTGCAAGGAACATACATGATGCGATCATTCAGCTCAGCCTAAAACAATCGGCTGCTTCACGTAAGCCGACCTCGGTCGTCGCTCGCTATTTGATCGAAAGTGTGCGCACGGTAGATCCGGCAATTGCGTTCGCTGTCTTGCTGCATTATCGAGACAAACACCGCCTAAGCATACTAGAGACATTATCGATCGCTCACACCAACCCGCCCTGTGCCTAATAGCGTGTGACCTTCACCCTTAACCTACCACGGCCTTAGCCAAACAGATGCAGTCACACACATAAGAACTCAAGTCCAATAAAACTGTTTTATTTAACTATTTCGTTTCATATCATAGTTAGTTTTCTTGCTGGATTTTATACGAACGCGACTGATTAGGGTCTATGAAATGAATTCATCCCGCATTATTTGTCTTCTGAATAACCACTAGTGGTCACTTCTCTTTCAACGTGTTACTTTTATATCAATTGCTTCACCCCGTTTTTACCATTGGTGCCTAAAATCAGGTAGGCAGTTACCCTAGGAGACCACGTCAGTGTGTCATACAGTTCATTCTTAATATATTCCCTTACTTACCTACTTGCTTTGGGGCATACACTCCTTTTCTTACCTTTTATTTACTACCTGAGCGTCTTACTCAGGGTCTACTGATGTAGCCTTTTCTAAATATGCGCATGCTTTGCATCAACTGATTTTTCATCTTTTTATTTCGCCACTTTATTTCCCTACTTTTACGAAAGTAAAAGGCACTTCAGTTAATTATAAGAAAATGTTAAACCCTCAATTTAAGTGTTTTGTGACCCAATCTCAAATGATCTATCAGAACAGTCAGACCAGTTGGTGTTTCAACGGGAAAAGTGCTTCAAAAAAGGAATGGATGAGCTTCAGGAAGTGAGCAGAATATCGAAGTTTTATCAACCTAACAACTTTACGCATATAATGCTGCCACGGTTAACACTGAACTCTCCGTTCATCGATTGTAAGCACGCATGGTCTAGAGGCGTTCCGGATGAATCCTTATTATTCCTTTCCTGACTGAACTTGTCCGTCTTTTCTTTTTACTGTCTGCAGGACTGTGCTTTTAAAGAAGCCAAAGTAGACTGACAGGCAGCTTGGAACGAAATGTTCATGTTTTCGTTCTATGACAAACTCAGAAGTACCCTTTACTACCTTAATATCATTAACTTCCTAGATACGCACCTGTACCACGTGATAGAAACAAGTTTCATGCTCCTGATACTTGTCCGTCGAACACAGTGTTATACAAAAACTGCGCAATTCTCAATGAACCAATCCAAAAAGAAATCTGAACACGATGGCATCGGAGGTGATCAAGTGGCTTAGAGCGTTTGCTGACCATCTTTGGAGTCAGGGGTTTGAACCCTGCCACTGCCAGTGATCCACTGTTGTTCAGCTCGTTGTCACACCTAACACATTGGGAGCTTATGTGGTTCTCCAGTCCAGTTCTTATGGTCTAGCTACAAGCCATCTCCGGTAATACTATTGGATATGGAGTCTACTCCTCCCACTGCACTTGTGAGCATGTATAATGTAAAAAAAACCAGTAGACTGATTGGAAGTTTGAGTGATCAGAAGACACCGTGTTTGAAATAAAATAACACTTCGGAACATGTTTCCTTGGGTTCAGTTTGATTGAGGTGCTAGGCTTCCAGCTCAGTACATTGGCTGGAATTCTCCTGATGCCTCACACTATCAGCATAAGCTAGACCGAAGCCGACATGTTGTGCGTAGATGGATCAGTTGGGTAAAACGTCATGATTTGCACCTGCTGAAATATCACATCACTCTAAGGCAGGTATGCATTACTCGTTGACTGTGACGTAGAACACGCACGTGCTCTATTCGCTTCAAAACGGAACTTGGAAGCCAGTGGCACTAATTTTTTTAAGAAGCTGATTTTTCAAATTCCCACTGATACGAGGGTGCAGTAATCTCATACCTATTTTTTGTACGCACAAACCGACAACCAAAAATAGTCATCAACGTAGATAAGATGGAATCTCATTGTAGGCACGTTTGAAGGAGAAATTAGTAAAACTGAAAGAAACTTAACTGATCCCGTTAGATAGCCTCGTCAATGGTGAGATGAACGATTTATTGTTTCAGTCAGAGTCAAGACCTTTGGAGCGATGAGATATGCGTTCCCGTCGTATTTCGTCAATTAGTAGTTGTAACCAGGTTATGACAGCACAATCGTTATCATTGTTTATTAGATTTATTGTTTGGAAAGCCTCGTGTGAATGGCATAGACAATCGGTTGAATGATAAAATTCTGCTCTAAAGGGATAATGAAACATGGTGTTGTAAAGTGGTATATTCCTTCATCGATTACGCAACAGTTGTTTTGTATCGCTTTATCAAAAACCCAGGAAAGAATCGGAAAGAGTTGTAAAGTATATGGAAATATGAAGCCTTCTTAGCAAGGTTTCAAGAACAGAACAGTTTTATAATTTATGTGTCGTATTATGTTTTTTGAAAGACCACGAAGAACAATATCCTTCAAACAAAATGTCCTCTCTAAGCCAGAGCACGTAGCTGCATACAAAGAACCCGAAAAACAAAAATGACTTTATGGTTCTGTGTACCGATAAAGGTTTTCGAGGTGTCTTGTCTGCGAGAACAAAATAACGAAACAAAATAATTCAGATCTTGAAGGACAAAGAATTTACTCTCTGAACCTGCACGTGATGAACCAAAGGACCTAGGACACAAGTTAGTGTCGGAATTTCAGTTCCTGCTTGTGTGACATTTCATTGACTGAAATACAGTGCAATGGTTAAAACCAAGAGGTAGTCATATACCAAAGATGAATGATTTACCTAAGATAAATCAACCAGGTGTACCATAATGACCATTTTTTCAATAGATCACTCTGCACAGCACAGTTAGCAAAATAGCGGGTCATATAACTGGAACCCAGCAAACACCTCAGTGGTCAAGTACACCATGAGTGGTACTTTTGAAATAGCAATGCTACTTGATCAGATGAGAAGTAAAACAAACGTTCTGTCAAAAGGCATTAGGTTTCGCTTCCGTAATTTCTCACCCAATAAAAGTTCCTTGTTCTAAAGATCTCAGGATTATTGTTCCATGATTCTCCTTCATTTATTCGTCTTTGTATAGTTGTGCTAATCTGCTTATTGTCTTCTTGAATGCAACATTTGACCTCTACTTCACTATGAACTATTTTTGTGTGCAACGGCAGATTGAGCTCCTTATATTTGGTCTTTAATTAGATTGAAGGAATATGACTACAGATCCAATAATAACATTATCGTCAAAAAATATTCACATTTGACTAAAACTAAAGTGGAGCGCCCAGACATTGACCGCCGGTCAAACTTAGGAAACCAAGAGTGAAGAATTTTGTAGAAATTTATGAAATTTCTCTGTGGATAAAGAATTCGGCATTCCATTTTACATATTTATGTTTACAAACTTAAGGATGTTTTTATTCGCTTTGTCAAACAATAAACACTTTTCAATCCATTTTAATCTCACATCAGATCCTTTGAAATGTTCAACTTGTTTCGTTACTCATCTTTCCCCACAGACAGTGTCGTGTGACTTTGACCATATATCAGGATTTCTTTGCCATACAAAAGAGGTAATGTAAAGTAAAAGTTAGGATAATGTCTAAGATGTTCCGTTGCTCGAAACTACTACACAGCAATGTATTATACTGAAATAAGTGTTCTTCCGTGGGGGTTACACGTGAATGATCTGCAAATATGGAAAGTAAACTCAGTGAGCTGGATCTCTGTAAGTGCAGGAGCAGGCATCCACATCTACATCAACAAAGAGGGGAATGATGATCTAAGTCTGAGCGCATTACAGCAACACCAAAGTTGGTTTATCGCACGAGGAGACCACCCACCCCCGGGTTGAATAAACCTTCTTTTGTGATCCAACTTCAGTATGATCTACCAGTTTCAGCATCGGTGCGGTGAAACCTATATTGGCGAGTAGACGTCCAAACGCCTCAACATGGTTGGGGGCGGGTGTCTCAGACGCCGAGGTAGCTACTCGTCTTGAACGCCTCTTGAAACGTTCCCATGTGGCCGTGCGCCTCAAACAGCATCTTCTGATGAAGTTCTACCCACTGCTTTCTCTTGGCGGAGGTGTTTCCAGGAATGTCAGGACGAAGTCGAATGCTTGGCGCTCCTTACCGGGTAGACTGGCTGACTGGTAATCAGTCTAGGGGAGGTGGATAAATTGTAATTTCAAGCCAACCACGGGCGGCGTATGAGGTTCACAACACTATGCTCACCGACATTTGTGGCGAAGGGGTGTACTGGTCACCCAGGATGCCTGAACTCATTTAATGGAGATATGGATTGAGCAATGATTCACCGGATCCCGGAGAGCTACGAGACGCTCATTCGTCCTATTGCCTTGTAGGTTAGACATTCTGGTCAGAGGTTCGGGAGAGGGACCCTTAAGTCAGCCTTATGATTCGGTCTGGGCTACCAGATAGTATTCAGCACACATCCTTTCGTGGAGCGTTATTCACATTCAAGATCAGTCGTATTCGCGCTCGAATTTACTTACACACCCAAGCTACACAATATGTAACCGAGATACTGGCAATCGGGCAGAGCGAACTGCCTATTACCACACAACCGCTTTCCACCCGCTCTGTACCACATAACAAAACTAACACTACTATTCCGTGTGATTTTCAGATTGTCATCGACTAAGAAGCAGGGAATGGAAATAGGATTCCCCCTCCTGCTGTATGCAGTTCATCCAAACCACTACTGAGACCACATGTGCCACTGAAGCTTGCAACTTTCAACGTGCGCAGTCTAGAGCCAACAAACAACTTTAGTGTGCATCCCCGAGACACTCGCCATTAACGTCTGCTGCTTGTCTGAGACCCGCATCCAGGAACCCGCCTTCGTAGTTCGTCTGAATTCGCCCTCAGGACATGCTTTTACTCTGCGCTTATCCGGAGATACTGCGGCTTCTGCATCTGATCATGCAAACGTGCGAATCGCTTTGAGTACCAAAGATGAATCTTTGCTAAGCGGCTGGACCCCAGTCAACAGCAGAGTGTGCAATTCGCTTAGAGAGTTCGTTCAAAGCTAACAAAGGTCACGACGACAACCGTTGCCTGTTTGTTGTCTCCGCCTACGCCACCACTGCTGATTGCAGTCCGGGTACAGTCAGGTACAGTGTCTCAGACACTTCACGAACTTCAAAAGGCATTTCATAGATACATAGTGGTATTGAGTAGTGTTCCATACACCCAGATTGGTCTCCTAGGTCCAGAAAAGCGAGTGCTTGGGGGCTAAAGCGGCGGTAACCAACAACGCACGGACAACGATAGTCGACTGCTCCATCTACGCATCGATCGTAGCCTACTCTTTTTAAGCACGAACTTCCGGCGCAGCCTTTCGTCCCTCATGGTAACAGCTATCTGCTGATCAGTTTTGGTCACAAATAGACCGTTGACGTGATTCAGTCAAGTCTTGTAGGTCATACTGAAGTGCACCCTCAGATTGTGATCACGCCACTGAAAGTTCGCTGTCAACGGATAAACGTAGACCTACTTTACCGGACCTCGGCCAGGGAAAGATATTAGAATGAGCTCACCACCCGGCTATGTAGCCAAACCGCTGGCAATACATCCAAGGCACTATAAAAGTAGAGAGTATCACATCTTGTTGACTAATCACACAACATGCAGCCACGCATTAGATCTCCTCGGGTTCTCTGGTTCTCTCCGGAAGCAAAAACCACAGTGCCCGCGCCCAATTATGAAGAAAGTTGGTTAGAAGCTTACGCGGAGAGAAAAATCTGTTCCAGTCCTCGGAGATTAAGTTTTATCTCAGTTGCATCGAAGCTGTTAGTCTCAATAATCCTCCATAGATTATCTCCAGTGCGCGAACAACAGGTCCGTCGTGCATCGACCAAATTTTCACCATCCGTCAGATACCTGAGCTCCGCTGTACATATTTTAGACCGAAAGTGGTCGTCTTCTTGGATGTCCGAGCAGCAGCAGTACGGCCTTCTGGGATAGTCTCCTCAGATACGGAGTGTTTGGTAAGTGTGTTAAAATCATTCAGGTGCCATATCACTAAACTTCAGGCCGGGTGCAAGCAAATGACTCACCGTCACCTTACTTTGTAGTTGGAAACGACGGGCGTCAGGGTTTCTCACGGTCTCCTTCCTGTTTGGCGTTGCGATGGCCGACATCCTAGCAGGAATATATGGAAATCAGACGAAAGAAAGCGCTGAGCTCCTAGGTGAATGCAGATCTTTAGACTTAGACCATGCGGATGATATCAATTTGTTTCTCACGATGCTGCTGTGGTAAAATGCGCTCTAGATGAACTCGCATCATCCGTATAGCGGCAGGGAATGTTCTTTGCACCCTCAAAGTGTAAAATGCTTCTACGAGACTGGCAAGAGTTTATTCCCGCACTTACCCTCAGCACTGATAGGTTAGGAAGTGTCGAAAAGTTTGTCTAGTTTAAAGGCTGTGTAACTGCTGACGCGCTGGTTGGGGACGATGTGGACAATCTAATCTGAAGCCTCATGACGCATTCTGCAATTTGCGTCCCCTTTAGAGACGGCGTGATTTCCCTTTCCGATTGGAAGATAGAGTGTACGACGCTGCTGTGCGTAGTGTGCTCCTATACTCTTGTGAGACCTGGCCTGTTCCAGCGGCTGATGTTGACTAGTTGTTCGTGTTCGACCATCGATGCCTGATGAGTGTCTAGTGAGTTCGGCAGCGAATGAGCCATTCCACAGTTCGAATGCCGTCCACGGAACCGGAGGAGTTGCATACCCAGTTAGTCCTAAAACATCACTCCACTCACTTTGTTGGCCAGGGTATGTGCTTCGTGTGACACTTCATCGACTTCCCCGTCGTGCACTATTCACCGGACCTAAGGTTGGCTAAAAACGTCAATTCGGAGGCCAAGCTATGATATGGCACCGGTCTGTCGAAGCTTTGACTTCAAGGCTTGCCTCGTCGGTTGTCCATGCTTGCAGGGCTGGAGGTTTCGAGATCCACTACAAAGTTGATTAAAAACCACGTCGGATGCGGCTCAAAGTCGTGCTTGGTGGCGATGAAGTTGTAACAGCTTGTATTAGAAATCCTGAAAGATTTCCCCTTTGATTCTCTACGTTTATTTTCCGTTTCATGTTTTTGCATGACATCACGCCTCTGTGCTTTGTGCAGGGTTATATATATATATATATATATATATATATATATATATATATATATATATATATATATATATATATATATATATATATATATATAATCATAACAGAATAACAACTACGAAATCGGGCATTGGGATACATTCCAAAAAGAGTTCATCAGAAATTTGTCAGTTCGGTATCAACGCAACCGAATGGCGATGACGATCGGCCACCCAAAACACCAACTTCATCGACTGTGGTAGACTTGCTCATGGAGCGACACCAAGCCGACTGGGACGGGGCTTTTCGCGTGATTTCCAAGTCAGATAATACAAGGTTACTCAGGACGGCTGAAGCAATTGAAACCAATCATTGAGAACCATCGTTTACCGACAGAAATACTTGCGTGTAACCACTTTATTACCCTAGTAGCACTTTTGCTATCCCTGTTACATGTAATTTGTTCTAGAACTAACCCCCGTATAAACATTGTACCTCTTTGCAGTTTATAACTGTAGAGTACAGCAAAATCATTCCGAATATAAATTGAGCAATGTTGTAATATTGCCCTTTGTTTTGAGTTCTTATCTGTCAGGATTTCGTGGAATGCGTGAATCTACTAGTTAACGAACTGCATAATATCATAAGGTAGAATTCCTTTTCTTGGATATACAGGTAGTGTCATAGGTCCACTAGACTAAAAAGTGACTTGTTAAACTAAACAGAATGATCTTATAGGTTCCTGATCACGCTAAGCTTGACTTTGAGGTCACAACCGTTTCATCAGCATCCAAAGTGACATCATCAGTCCGCGCTGGCAATGAAATGTTCTCAACCTAAACACTAGGTTCAGCAATCATAAAACCTTTGAAAGTCCTAACCTGGGCTGGGAAAAAAGCCATTATTCATAACGGTTTAAAAAGAAGTATCGACCGGAATTCACTAAGAGACAGTTCAGTGTCCGCATGCTGACTTTCTCGTTTTTTATCGGTTACTGATAATTAGGATGGGATCGTAGATCTATGCAAGTGATATGAATGGAAACATTCACTTACGGTAATTGCTAGAATCTAAACATTCAGCGTTCATTATGACCCAGATCCGATACCCATCGATCCACGTGACGACCAACCATCACAAAAAACGGGGAAAGTTTTGAACTCATTATTTTGTAGTCTCATTGTTTCTACTGTTCCCCTAATGTACAAAAACCATTTTTGTTCTGAGCCTTCATTGAAATTTTATTGATTCACAGTCCGCATCCCCATGGGTCAGACGGAATGACCAGCATGGTGCACTGACCTGAAAATCAAATTCTGAAAAGTGGCTTGTGAATGGAACCAGCAACTGTTGGCGTGTGACCGTCACATGACTATGATCATGTGTGGAAACATTTTCGGGATCTTGGTTGTGTCACTTAATCTTTTGAATTATTCGCCTTGCTCCTCAGTTTCTCTACTGAAATTCGACCATTTCTATTACTTGACATATAATGAAACCAATCGTTACTAAACGCTTGCACTTACGTTATTTTTCAATTCGATGCAAACAAACAGAAAAGAACAGTTCTTTGACCAGGAACATGTTGAGAAATCCTCACACCTTTGTTGAATAGTCCTAACCAAATTTTCACTATTATCATAAGGCTGTTTGAATTTGGCAGGTACAGACATCCAGCAAAAAGATGATGTGGAAGCTAGAAGCATAAGTCAGAACCAGTTCGTATTATCGGACCCATGATTACTGGATTAAACTGATTCAGAAGTCCGCGGACAAGAAAAATGCTGTTTGCACAGTTCAACAGATCTCATAAAGATGTGCGGCAAGAAGGCTCGCCTTCAGTATATGTTAACCATCCTAATACATCGCTAAACATCTGATTCACTTTCCATGAGATTAGACAGATCGGACAGCGACACGGTGTGGTTGGCCAAAAACCAAAGACACACAGATTGTCGGATCCACATGTATCGTTGAACCGACTCGGTTTTAAGGATGATTACGCGTCAGACTACTCAACTGATTTCGAACGTGTGTGGTAGCGCAGTATCGACCAACGGAACATAAGCTGTTGAAAAAAAAATCTGCTCTGTGGTGTATATGGGAACGGTGAAGACCAGTGTTTACGGTTTACTCTATATGGCCAGATTACTACACTTCGTTGGAATTGGTTTGAAGTAACAAACGACAAAACTGAAATAGAACATCTCGGTCACGACGAGACGAGAAACTTCTAAAAACAGCGCTTTCAATTAGCCTAATCAATTCAGTGCTCCAGCAAACCGTGATTACTCGTGGATGCTCTAAAAGAAGCGTGTCATCTATCTTAAATCGGAAAGCATCTTTTGCTACAAGCGATCTTGGCTTAATTCTTCTGGAACCGAATATTTATTTACATGCTGCTCATAGATTCCTCACATAAATGAATCAGGTAAAATTTCATCTCAGAAAACTTACACCAAAAATTATTTCTCTGTCGAAAGCAGTGATCGGAGTAACCTTTTCTTGGTTTTCCTCCCGCTCACTCTTCCGGGTTGTTGAAATCTCCACTGATACTCTCAGTGCTATCTCTAACTTCTCTTGTCCAATTGAAACTCTGCTTACGTCCGGTTGTGCGATGGCTGAAACGTCAGCATACGGCATGCATGAGTATACCATACACATACAAATAATCCCACAATAATAAGTGAATGAGTGCACGCGGAAAGAAATGGGAGGAAATAACACTACCCTTCATCCGTGAGCACAGTTGGTAGAATGTGAAAAAACTTCTAATTTACGCGATGCAAAATTTACTCTTGCAAATTCCTAAAAATCCACTTTACAACTATTCGAGAACGGAAGTCAGTAATTATTCTGCAGTGGACAGTCAGATATTAGAGCTGCTTTGATTAAGGCGTTATCAAGATAGCATGGCTAATAGAACGATTCACGGGAAATAGGAGTCAGATCAATTTGAATCCAAGTTGTGGTGTAAATCTCTGGGCACTAAATATACTGAATGGTTACCACAAACTACAGTGTATGTGTGTCTATTTCGTTACTGATAGTAACAGATACGCAAAACATATTGTCTCTCGCCTATAGTCAATCACTGCCCCTGTCACGGTTCTTCACCTGTTGAACTTGAAAGTTGTCAAAGTACTTATTTTTATTTGGCCTTGGTGATAGTCATCCAGTAATTGACTCAAATGTATTCGATTTGCAAACAACCTAACAATGGGTCGATGTGTGAGGAGCTGCTGGGAGAATGGCGAAAAGCCACCATAGGTTTTTCACTCAAAGGAGGCCGAATTCACCAGTGAATCACATGGGTGTTTCAAAGGGATCATGGGACATTTGGGCGAAAAAAGTTAGTTGAACGCCTACAACAAAATAACTGTGATGAATGCAAATGAACTTCGAGCTTGTTCGTTCAGTCATATTACGGATTCCCTGCACTTTTAAATTTCCACTGAGCTCAATTTGAATTCCGTTTCATTATTCCGTGATCTGTTTCTTGAACGGATTCTAGTTCTGGGTTGAATGCTTTCAATGCGTTCCGTATTCCTAGCGCTATTTCGACTCATGAAGGTAATCTTGCAAGTTCAAAAGAAAGTGGTTTAGTGAAAGCGTTTCCTTCATCTTGAACCTAACTTATTCTTCAGGATTTAGTCAATTAGGTGAAGCCATACGTTGATAGTCAGGCCGTCCATATACAGCGAGGTTGCTTTTTGATTGGCCAGTACATTATCCACCAATAGCATCATGTCGTCCTGTGTAAATCACCGGAGTTATATCACGTTATGATGACGGAATATATGCGATTCTCATCTCGTTAGTTATTGGTCCGCGCATCCCGAGTACTAATCATTCTATTATTGCGTTTGACCGTGAAGATTCAATTTTCACGTTTGGTTGAGCGCAGTCTGACCACCGAACACTTGAACTTGTATAGCAGCCTATCCAGAATAAAGTTTTGAGCTTTGTTGCAGTGTTCGGAAGAGCGCCAAGCAAATTTATTCATCCTTGTTTGTGACTGCCGGAGGACGCAATATGTATTTATTATTGGATAACTTGGCAGTTTAAGATGGACTTACATAATCATCCGTCGAGAATTTGAAGCAACTTTTGCAATACGATGTTCTGCTGGTCAATTTTCAGACAACTGGATGTGCAAAATTAAATTCACTGGTGCAATGACCGAATATATATTTTGTCGCGAGTTCATCCGGCAACTCAACCAACTAGCCGTCCGTTGCAGTTACCTAGATCCATTAGAAGATCAGCTTTGTGACCTGATAATTGCGGGAGCCACCAACCTCAGCTTAGGGGTTCAGTAAGTTTCAGTTTATTCAACCATTAACCTTGCACTCCTTTGCTCTGGACTCCATTGCTGCCTTCCCGCATCGTCTAGTAAACGGCAAAAACATAAGTATGAGGTGAAAAAGATTCAAAAAATTAGGAGTAAAGAGGAGAAATAAAAGGGACAAAGAAAGAGTTCGAATGCAACTATGTCACTGGCCGTGACACAGAGTCACGTCATTTATTGTCTCCGACCATTTAGTAGGCGGATCACGTGGACTCCAACCTGAAAGTCTAACAAGTCCTACGTGGCCAAATCCACTGGCCAAGGTTTTCATACCTTTTTGCCATGTCATGGACTGACCACCTCGACCTACCTTCCAATTACTACCGGCCTCAGCGAACAGCGTACGCCGAGGAAGCCTATCGGTGGGCATGGGCAATACATGTCCCAGCTATCTTAAATTGTGGAGATTCAGTGCTTGATCTAGAGACTGATCTCTGGTGCCCAGCACCTTACGCCGAACCTCAGCATTGCTGATAGGGTGTTCCCACCATACTCGGACAATTCTAAGCAGATATCGGTGCTCGAACACCGACAGTCTTCGCCTATCTTCTATCCTCAACGGCCATGTTTCTGAACCGTATTAAATAACGGACCTGACCACCGTAGTGTACACTGCACCCTTAACAGACAATCGGATGTTGCGCCGACGCCACAGAAGATGGAGTTTGGCAAAAGCCAAGCGCGCTTTCTGTATATGCGATGACACTTCATCTGATATCTGTTCACCTGGTGAGACGTAACTACCGAGGTAACAGAATTTATCCTCTTTAACTAGAGCTTCTCCTGCTAACATAAGGTTTGGTGTTGAGCCAACCCAGTCCTGCAATAGCATTTTACACTTCCAGTGCGCAAAACGCATCCCAAACATTGCTACACTGTTGTCAAGGTTATCTAAAAGAGCTTGAAACTTACCTGGATCTTCACTCGGAAGAACAATATCGTCCGCATATTCCAAGTCAGACAGTTTACTGTCTGAGCAAAGATTGGCGCCGCTATTCTCACACGAAGATGGGGCTATCTCAAGAATCAATTCAACTACAAAACTGAAGTGGAAGGGTGAAAGAGAGAAACCCTGACGAACACCACTTTCCGTGATGAACTCGGGGGAAAGATCGCCGTAAGCACGAATTCGGTTTTGGCTGTTCGCATTCAAGCATTGGAAAAGAGAAATAAACTTCTCTGGTACATCTTCCAGTGAGAGGCGGTGCAAGAGAACTGTGCAGTCGACTGATTCTAACGCCGCTTTCAGATCAAGAAAGACACAGATTGTGGGCCTACGAAAGTTGTGTCTGTGCCCTAGGGTTTGCCGAAGAGTGAAGGTGTGATCGACACAACCTCGACCGGGTCGAAACTGTCTTGATTCTCACGCGTACACATTTCGCAGGCACTGGATAATCGGTGGAGAGTAAGACCGGTGAGCAGTTCAGGCGCGATACTTACCAAGGAAATTCCTCTGTGGTTTTCACAAAAGGACCTGTCGACTTTCTTGTAAATCGGCACTATCACTGATTTACACCATTACCTCGGAATCTGCTCACTATCTCAAATCATACGGAGGAGTTTTGTTAACTCCAAAACCAGAGCTTCACCTCCATCCTTGGATGGAGACAACCTATCCCATCCACCGGCTTTATACCTTTTCAAGTAACCGATCTGCCGCATAATCTCCATATCTGATTGAGGGCTGATATTCACCTGCATTGTTTCTCTGGCAGGTATGTTCGGAAGGTCCAAAGCTGAAGTAGGCCAACTGAACTGTTCCCTAAAGTGCCCCGCCCAGCGTTCCAGACGACGTCCCTGGGAGTTAACCAGGGAGCTGTCGGATTCCTTAATTAACTCACTTACACCAAGCTTCCGTGGACCAGTACTTCTAATCAAACGGAAAACGTTGCGAGCATTGCCAATGGACGCAGCCTTTTCCATTTCCATACATTTCGCAATCCACCACTGCTCTCGGTCATTCCTCAGGGTCCTAGTCAGTTAGCGTCTCACGGATTTACGCACTTCATTGAATGTGGCATTCGGAGGGACGGATCTGCAAGCGTCCAACAGAGCAACTGATGTCGAAGATATCCATTATTTGTGAGATTGACGTGAATCCGAGTTCTAGGGGGGCATTCGAAGCGGCATGCAAGGTTTCCTTGGTCTGTTGTCAGCGTTCATTTGGGTCCTGAACATCTGGCTGCATTGATAATTGCGTAGACAGCTCCATCTGGAAACTGTTTCGTTGGTTATCGTCTGAAAGCAACTACGCAGGACAAGTGGCATTTACTTTGGTGCGACCACGGACGAGACGTAAACAGAAGTGAGCACGTACCAAGGCGTGATCTGAGTCCACAGGCGTAGACCTAAACAAAAGACAATCTTCAATTGATCCACACCAGCGGTTACCAATCACAATATGGTCAATCTGAGTCCAACTTTGTGAAGACGCATATGGATGCCATGTGAGTCTATGCCGCTTCTTATGGCATAAGTTCGTACTTGCCAGGAACAATCTGTGATCAGAACACAGCTGAATGGGACGATCGCCGTTATCGGTACGATCAGCTGGGAAAGCAAATAGGCCTCCAGTATGCCTTTTGGAATATCCCAAATGGCCAACTTGGGCATTGAACACCCCAATAATGAACACCACGTCCGTTGAACGTGCGCGTCGAAGTAGCTAAGACAAATTCTGGTAGAATTCGTCCCTGGCCTCAGAGGAGCTACAGTCAGTCGACGCATACACAGACACAACGAACAAACATCGGCGCTTCAGTTTGTTGTTGTTGACACGAACAGAACCGTCCATCCGAACTGCACACACAACTGCTGACTGGAATCTAGTCCAGCTGTGTACGCTCAGCCTTCATGCTGAAAGCAATCCCGACGTCAGCCTGCCCACGAGCTCTAGACCCCGGATCATCAGACACGCGGAGAGTAGAGCGAGAGACTGAGGTTGTATCCGGGGTGCGAAGAGTTATCACAGAAGTGCGGTCTCGTATGCGAGTTTCGGCGGCACAGCATACATCTTATTTAAAAGTGTCAACAGTTTTAGCGAGAGAAGGCTTTGGTCCTATCTGACATAGTGTGCGGATGGTAAAGGCGGCCAAGTGAAGTGAACACTTAGGCTTAAGAAGTGCGTCTGATTTATACTGAACTCCTGAGCTACTGCTTTCTTCAGAGCCGCAATTACCCTTGGCGTTTTGCATCGACCTTAAATTAAAAGAGGAAAATTGGTAAAGCCCTTTACCGTAAAGATACTGGAGGTTTCTGGGCGAATCATACTTGGCGGCTGTCGATACCGCAGAAACGATTTTTCTCTGGTAACCCTAATCGAAGCCTTTGACTCAAAATTTTCACCCACAAGGCAGTGAGGCTTTAACTCAGCACGAGAACGTGACCGAAGAATCAGTGAAGGAACTTCCCCTGGTCTGTCGCGTGAGATCTGATTACTGCATGCGTTTTGTCTTGTCTTCGCTGATGCTTTGTTATCGATTCGCTTTTCGGATTAAGTCCCTAGCCCCATGCACTCAGTGGAGTAAGCGGAACGTGGACAGGGCAGCATCGTTTGAGCTGGGGACTGTCCAACTTAGGCAGGCGATAGGTGCCCAATTAAGTGCGATGGCTTTTCCCACCGTCGAGAGAAACCCCAGGTGCTCCACTCCTACGTCCATCTAGTGGAGGATTTTAGACCGGCAAACTGCTTCTCCTTGTTTATTCGCTGAAGTGATTTCTCCGGGGGCATAGTGGTTAGAACCAGATGTTGCCCATCAACTGGCCCAGAGTCTGAACCTCGTTTGGGCTTTACCCATCAACCTGATAGGCACGATTGCATCTCCGGCTTAGGGAAGTCATCCTGCATAGCTCTTTCTGTCATGGAGGTACACAAGCCATCACATTGCGTCAAGGTGCAGTCTCTTCGTGATGGAGGAGTATCATTACCGACACTATTTGACAATGGACCGTTGTAATTGTCGTGCGTGTCATCAGTGGGAGCATTATGGGTGGTGCTGTCTTGTCGTGACAGCTGGTCAAATAAATATTCATGAAAACACTTGAAGGCCCGGTAAACTGCCAATGCATCTCTTTATGTTTGTGAATATTCCCTTTCAGCTTAGTGAGCCTCCTTGCAAAGCAAATGACTGGCCGATAGCATTGTTCAAGAACTGTGCCTATGCCAGTAGGAGAAGCATCAGTTATAACACTTGAATGATCTTTCGGAGAAAACGGCTTAAGAACAACGCTGGATTGTAAGATAGTAGCTTACAAAGGGTCTTCAAATGAGCTTAATTCCAAAAAAAGGAACTGACAGTCAGAATATCGAATAGAAAACTGGCTTGTTGAAGGAAATTTGGAATAAAACGAGCACAGTGCCTAAGAACATCAAGAATGGAATGTAATTCATGTTTTTTTTGTGGTAGAAGGTACATCAAGGAGTGGGGCTAAACGTGCTGGGTTCTGAGAGAAACCTTTAAAATTACTAAGGAAAATTCGGAGACACCGAAAATTGTGATGATTGTCAATAGTGCAGCTATTCATTATCACACTTTTGTATCATTACAAATATATGACCTTAGGTTGTGTAAATAATTAACGGCGATTCTTACTTCAAACTGTTGTGTTCTGTTATTCATCCAGACTTGGGATAATTGCTACTATTCATTCTCTGCGGTAGAACTTCACACCTGGCGTCGCGGCTGTCATTCAAAACCATGCAGTCCCGTAGTATGAAACTTACGGATTTAAATGCATCTGCTTGTGAGACTGAGGATTACTTTGGAAGAATCGAATTGTGGTGTACTGCTTGTGAGAAATTTTTAGATGAACGCAAAACCGCTGTCTTGGAAAGTCAGCATATTCTATTATCAAGAACCTGTCCTTCTCGCAAAAGCCTGTTTCCTTGAAATGTGAATAAATTAAGAATCCTGTACTTTGTCACACCCAACCGGTTAACTTCAAAATGGTTGAACGTACGAAATTTCACCATGTTCGAAGTAAATATTCGCAGGATATTCGTGATTTTATTCTTAGGCTCCAGACACAAGCTGTGCGTTGTTATTTTGGAGATAAACCAGAAAAGCAACTTCGTAGCCGTTTGATCGTTGGCGTCAGTGATGAACAGTTGTAGGATAAACTGCTTCTACTTCCTAACCCTACTCTTCAGCGTGTTCGTGAAGTCTGTGAGCAGTACCACGATGTGAATAATCTTACGAAGTCCACATCTCACATCATGTTGTGCAGCCGCAGTTTCGGACAAGTCAAACGTTGTTCAGTGACTCCCCGCCGATTCAAACAGATGAGTACCTGTAATTCCCAATCCCCGAGGATTCGCAATGATACCTTTCAAGTGAGGAATACATTTGGTCAGTGTGAAATTCTACCGCAGAGAATGAATAGTAGCGATTATCCCAAGTCTGGATGAATAACAGAACACAACAGTTTGGAGTAAGAATCACCGTTAATTATTTACACAACCTAAGGTCATATATTTGTAATGATACAAAAGTGTGATAATGAATAGCTGCATTATAAACAATCATCACACCCACCAGAGCTCGAATGAAGCCGGAGGTTTTTGTAGTCTCTGGGTAGTTTTGTGGTCAGGCTTTCAGAACGTCTCAACACGGGTTTGCTGGGTACTCTTAAATCAGAATCAACAGGTGAGGTATTAGGACTACTATCTATATCAGCAGGAATTTCAGGTACTCAGCAATGAATTTGATCAACATTTCTCCGGTGCATCGATCGATCATCCATAAAAACACACTTGTCTGGGTTAGGGGAAACGTTGAACTTAATGAACTGCCTCGGCCAACAAAAAAGACGATAATCATGAATAGCTCGGGTGGAACCAGGGACAACAGTATCATCTTGGCATGACTCAACACCCTCAGGATCTTGCACAGTGTGCTTAAGAGACTGTCGAAATATAGCAGATGAGACATTCAGACCAAAAGACAAAAGTTGTGTCGGGATAAACCAAAAGGAGTGTTGATGGTTGTTAAAGCACTGGATTTCTTATCCAGGAGTATTTTCATGTATGTATATTTTAAGTCAAATTTTGAGAATATGCTAGATCCTGCAAGTCAACGGAGCACTTCTTTGGGTTCTCCAGTTGTGCATGTACGCCGCAGTAATCACTTATTCAATGTCAGTCGATAGTCACGGCAAATCCATGGTGTCTTTCCACCAGCCATTAACGGAGTGTCAATCGGAGTGGGCCATTTAGACGAGATTGTAGTGCCTGAGGGACAGGTTCTCTCAAACCAAAAGAAATCGTTATGCGTTTTGAAAAAATGGGATCACCAGATATCCTAAACCTTACTCCAGGAAAGTATACTCTACCATAAACTTTAGAACATTTTAAAACGAGCTGCTGTGTATCCAGTGAATCAGGTGAAGAAGTTAAGGAAGTTGCGTCAATGTACAATTGACGAAGAACTTTCAAACCAAGAACTGAAGGTCCTGAATCAGAAACCAAAAACTCACAGGACCAGAGTCACATAACCGAACTGGGACCATACAAGAACCGACACGTGGGAGCTTGGTCCCAGTAATACCTCGAATGGCCACATTGGTAGGATAAATCTTAGCAATGGGATAAAAAAATCCATAGCTTTATGTGAAATTATGGACTCTACACTCCCAGTGTCAATAATAAAACTGTGTTGCTATCTTCTGGAGTAAATATTGTCTGGGTAACATGTGAAACTCTCTCTGGCAAACAGTCTTAAGCAAGTGTTGAAGAACTTGTATCAAGTGGAGAAGTGTCAGAAGATGATGAGGTAATCGTCAGTCGACAGCTAGTTCTAAAAACACTCTTAAAGAGGCCAACCCTACCACAGGCAAAACGCAAAGCTCATCGAAACGGACATGTGAAAGAATAATGTGACTGATCACATGAAATGCACTTGCCCAAATTCGAACTTGTGTGGTTGAATTTTGAACGAGTCAGCCGCTGAAGTGGAGGCTGATTGCAAGGATAACTAATTGGCTTGTTCAAATGTGGCAATTTTTGGATGTGTCGATTGCCTCGATGCTTAGTAGAATTGAACCGTACGGACTTCGACACAGCAGTTACAGCTTTTGCGTCCTGATACTGTTCACAAATATGGCGAATGTGGTGAAAGGTCTGATCAGTTGCAAGTAACAGCTTCTGTTGCAAATCTGAGAGGTTGATTCCCGCAATCAAGCGGTCGCGCAGTTGATCTTCCAACTGAGGACTGTAGTCGCACTTCACTGCCTGTGTCTGCAGGTGAGGAATGAATTCAAGTACTGAATGGTTTTGAAGTCCAGTAAGGCAGTTAAATTTGGCTGTCTCAGCAGCAACGAAATCGATTGGCCTGAAGTGCTGTAAAATAGTGGTTCTGAGCTTGCCGTATAGCAAACCGATGGGAGGACCCGTAAAAGACGAATTTTTCATGAGACTGTATACATCCATTCCAATGAAAGGCAGAAAAAATGCTGTTTTCTTCGCGTCACCCAAATGGTTTCGGGTCAAACACCAAATGTCGAAAAGTTCCATGTAGCCCTCAACCTGTAGGGATGAAGAATTTACATCAAGAGGTTCCATTTCATAGGCAATCATGGTTTAATTACTTTGCGCGACACCAAATGTGAAATCAAATGGATTGAATAGGCTGAACCCCTCACAGAACTACTGAGAATCAAGAACTCCGAAACGTATAGAATGTAGCGTAAACTTCGTACACGCAGAATTACATACGGTACAAGTATGTATTATAAAAGAGAGAATATATTAACGCAAAACTGAAAGAGTCAATCTTGAATATCACAACTAACTACTAATTTTCACCCACGACTACTATGGAACCGGAAGATCTTGTGAAAGCCGTGCTCGAAGGTTAATCAAGCTGACGCATATCTTAAAACTTCGCCGCTTTCCCAATCAAGACCACTTATGACCGTCAACACTCTATAGAGCATGTTTCAGTACAATTTCCTACCTTGTACTTTACAAGTTTTATCACACATTTTTCAAGTTAACTTGGACATAGTGGTTGATGTTTTGGCAAGGACAAGGAGTATCAAGATGGTGTGATCGTCTTTGGAGCATTAGGGGAGGAACGGCATCACCACCCGAAGGAGACCCTTGAGAGATTTGTAGCGAAGACAGTACCGACCATGCCTTCGAAATGCTTGTTTGAAGTCAAGGTATAGAAGTTTCTTTGTTTCACTGTGAATGCCAATGGTCACCAGCTTTATCCTGATCTTTAAAAGCCCATTGATGAAATGGAGTCTGCGATGAATCATGCACACTCGAGATCCGTCCTCGGCCGCTTAAAACGCTACTCCAACAAATACATTGAAGACTCCAAGTTCA
Source organism: Fasciola hepatica (assembly GCA_948099385.1). NCBI lineage: Eukaryota > Metazoa > Platyhelminthes > Trematoda > Plagiorchiida > Fasciolidae > Fasciola > Fasciola hepatica. The sequence continues at coordinate 14,909,343 of CANUEZ040000123.1, forward strand.
GTGTGTATTTTTTGTACAGAAGGTCTTTAGATTATGGAAAGTTGTCCCTTCTGCTATAAATCATTTTCATCATGTAATAAAAACTCCTTCCGAAATCTCTGGAGAACTCTAAAGACGTATGTGCCAGCACTGAGTTCAAACAAGGTACTCGGAAAGTGGATGCATGGATATTTATTATGTTTTCCACACCAGCCTAATTTCAGGCTGTGAGCCAAACAAAACATGGTACAATCGGGGAAGAAGGGGTAGATAGTCCGAGTCCATGATTTGTTCGTGGGCGCAATGCTGCCAGGTTACCCAAGCCAAAGCAGGTGGTCATAGAAGTCCACAACCGGAGCCTAAGCTTAACCTGCAAAGCAGCGGGACGAAACGTGGGGGCCGGCGACTGAATGCTCAGTTCATACGCCCTTCGGATGAGGCCAAACATCCTGGGTACCCAGTGCACCTCTCTGACACAGGGGCAGGTGAGCATACTGTTGTACGCTTCGGGGTTTAGCCACGTCCCCTAGACTGACTATTAATCAGCCAACCCGGTGGAGAGCGCCAGGCATTCGCTTTCGTCCTCTCACTTTAGTGGAAACACCGCCACGAGAGGGCAGTGAGTAGGACTTTCTCAGCAGAGGCTGTTAGGCACAAGGTCACTTGGGAGCATTTCGAGAGGTGTTCAGGACGAGGAGCCATCTTGGAGCCTGAGACTTTCATCCCCAACCATACTAAGGCATTTGGATGCATGGATACAACGAGGTGATTGGGAAAAATACACCATGGAATTGGCCTTGATGCAATCTGAGTGTATCTATGTCATAAAGAGAATTATGTGCAAGTATTATCTAGTACTGTCCAGTGTTTCGGGTGATGGTGTATCCAGTCAGGTCCACGGGGTAATCCTAGTCTTTCAAGCCTTTGCAACTAGTCTGATTAATATTATGAAGATGAATTTCTATCGAAATTAAAGGCAAATTACATGATTTTTGTGAGTTTCCGTTACTTTTAGTTCTACGACCCAAAAAATGATAGCAGGAGATGAAGCACGTGATAGATGATAAATGACCCATTGTTCAGTACGATTCTGGGATCTAAACAGGAATCTGCATCACAATGACTTTCGGAACGTATCCCCAAGTGGCTGATAAAATCGATATCACATAACACGTCCAGAGGTCATCCTGATTGAATTCCGGGGTCATTTATGGTAAAGCTTCTGATGACAACGCAACACAACGTTGATTTCGTCTTTCGGACCATTACGTAATCATAATTCGAAGCTGTTAGCAGTGAACTAATTCATGGCAGTCAGACTATGTAACCTTGTTCTTTGAGCTACGAAACTACTGACACAGTCGGTCCGATTACCAGATAATTTTAGTATTCCATTGTGTAAATTTATTTATTCATTTCCTTTCTTTGTGCCTGTCAACAGAATTGAGAATAGTAAATAAAATGTTATCATCCCGCGGTACCTGTCTCCCTTCTGTACTGACCTATAGAATAAAGGGCAACCAGTGCATCACATACCAAGACAACCAGCCGTAGTTATTTACTCACTCAGTGTTTTTGAACCCAGAACTAATTCTTTAAGAAACCGTGTGAATTTCTACTTCTTACCGACTTTAACTCCACTAGCTGACTTCGTTACTAACAATCTCAACAGTTACGATTGGAGTAAGTTGCAAATGAATTGGTGTATACTCACATTCAAAAACCTCAGCATCTTCCCCGGGATATTACGCAGCTCTCGGCTGATCACATTTCTGCAATCCGTTTTCTGCCGATTATCCGGCCAACTGCAAGTCGGAGGCTTCTATTTATTCCAGAAAAACGCACTGACTAAGAATAAGGAATAGACGTCTTCGCGTGAGATGGCAACGAGGTTTTAGGATTTTAACGTGAGATTCCGTATGTTGGATGCGTTCTTTTCCGTTGATTCTCAGGATACACGTATACGGGAGGCATATATATATATATATATATATATATATATATATATATATATATATATATATATATATATATATATATATATATATATATATATATATATATATATATATTACTGAAACGCACTGCACACTTTTGTGATGCGGGAATTTAAAAGTGCAACGGAAACACCAACTGCTATCCAACGCTGGACAGCGCCAAGTGTGCGAAGACTGAAACCAAGATCGTACCAAGCAATTCCACAGGTGAAAGTAGTTTACATATTTTCACTTTTGTATCATGCCTATAAACCGAATGCTGATGTTATGCAGAGACCAGTACCACCGCGCCGTTAATCGAATGATCAGAATGCCTTCGCAAGCCCGGAAGCATCTGACGTAGTGCGCCGTCATTTACGCTGATCGGGTGGGGCAGTTTGGTTGTCTCACGCGTCACTGTCGTGCCATTCTCGTCCAGAAATGGCTTGAGAAGATAGGCGGTAACAACCGCTACTCATCGGCTAGGGAGCCATGCTGTCAGCTGATCAGTGGGGTACACTGTACAGATGCGGCAACTGATAGTTGCGTTCGGGCCTCAAACTGAACTGATGGTCTTCCAAATCAATTGGATGATTTCTCAGCTCAGTGTCACAGTCCCTCAGCTCAACCATAGAACTGAATAAAATGGACTGTTTTTTTCTACCGAAATCAAAGTTCTTGCGTTTTTGTTCCTTGGGTATTACGTGGAGGCAGTTCTTGGGTCAACTCGCGCGGCCGTAAATTGCCTACGTTTTCTCAATAATCCACGAGTTTTCTCACCGTTACTCAACCTCACCGCGTCGTTTTTCAGTCGTGTCTCATAATTCTTAGCCGATAAGATAAAATGAAGTCGGAGTCCGGGGTCGTTGTTGACGTGAACAGACCCAAAAGACTGTACAGGGGAAAAAGCATTGAGGACACGAGGAGAATTATGCAATATGCTCGAAAGGATAAAGAGCTGATTGCTGTCCCAGCATCTAGGAATGGATATCCAAAAGTACAGAACCAAATCTTTAACTGACATGGAAAATGCACCACCTACGATTGCCATGCATTCCCATTTATCAAGACAGCGTTATGAAATGAAAACGTCACAGGTTACCAAGGCTTTTAAGCTGTAGCTACTTTGTGTATATTTTTTCTTGGAACTATAAGCGACAGAATCGGTTTGGCATCATTTACGGTGAACGGTTCACGTGATTTCAATCTCAGTGTATGTGTTAGCTGAGATAAAGACGAGGAATGAAAGCAAATCTGTAGTGTTATTTCCAAATCCCTGTGTTCCATCTGGCTGCATAATTAGGGATTATGAACCGTTGTTTGCCTCGGTATAGACACACAGTTACCAGAATATGTCTGCTAAAAACGCCTCAAGAAGAACTCACATAGCTGGGTGGCCGGATACCAAATAGAGGTAACTAACTTTACGGAAACTTCCAAAGGAAAGTCTTCTCTGAAAGTTGTGAAATTATTGAGTAGAACAGTATCGACGTGCACTGAGCACCACTCATGAGTCACCAAATTAGGTCAAATTTTGTTTCATCACTAAGAGCAGCTGGTCATTCAGCAGCTGACGGGCAACATCAGCCTACGAACAAAAGCAAATACCTTCGCTGACAACTGACAACTGTGCGAATGCGGATAAACAAAGTGAGGAACACATCCAAACAAAGTGCCCCATTGGCATTCAATCAAAGTTTGATTGGTCATTCTTGAGCTGGAAACGAACCGAAACGGATTGGGATTGACTGACATCACTTGGTAATCTACAAGGACTCTGTGATCTTTTCGGCTTAATTCAGATGGTTCCTAATCAGGAATATGTCCTTACAGTGAATAGCAAAGCAGATATCAACACTCGTGATCTTGGACTGATAATGACCCAGTGGCTAAAAATCACAGAACAAACAGATAGTCCCCGGATTTGACTTAGAACATATTCAGAGGTGCACGCCCATAATTTTCTAAGCTTTCATTTAAGACTCTCAAACTGTTGTATGACGGTTGGGTGTTTCTAACCTGAAAGTATGGAATTAGCAAAACTGGAATAATTCCACAGCTGTATCACTGAGTGAAACCAGTGAAGCATGTCATTCGGAGGCCTTCAGTTTGTTTCTCATCAATGAGTAAGTGTTTACCTGATCGATGTCGGACAAACGGTTCGGCCTAATTGCGACTTGAATTTTCTCTCTGTTGTAGGTAGCACTCAACACCAAGACTGGTAGATTCGATGGGTTTTTTCCAGTTTCTTGAACGCGTTATCGGCTAACGTTGGGAAAGAGGAAGATAACAACAAATCAAAACGACAGTTGGGAGTATTTCTAAGATGGTTGGGGCAAGATACTCACCCCCGACACCACAGTCACAGATTTGCGAACGCCAACATTGGAATTCTCAAGACCGAAGAATGAGCACTTGATGTCCACTAATTTCCTGATCAAGGAGATATCTTGTGAAATGCGATCTTACGAAATGAACCTGTTCATTTAACTCGGCGCAACAGAAAGTGGTGATATGGTGGAACTTTTTTCAAATTTGTATTTTTTTTAATTTCCCTCCTTAACCTAGAAATAGGAAATGTGTCAACTATTGGCCATCGGATGTCTCACTAATGTGTACTGATTACAGTGGACATCTAGAGATTTTGAGTGATAATCAACAATTTCAGTTCCATGTCATTTATTAGAAGAATGATCTGCTGCAAGTGTAACCGGTTATTCTGGATTCGCTTACGTCATGTTCATAAACTATATACTCATTTATTGATAAAAGTTTATTTCTTCGAAAAGAAAGTATGCGCCGCTTCTATGGTTCGAGATTCACCCTTAAGTAGAATACGCTTACTGACTCAAAATTCCGTGCGTTACTATCCGACTTACTACGGAACACATCCCAAAGACCAGTCGTTTTGTTGCATCAACATGACCCTATAATCGCGACTTATATAATTCACTTTGAATGATGCTCGCCTTCAAGTCGAACAAATGTAGAGTGATTTATCCAATCCTTTTGTTTGACTCCGTGGTCGATAGTCGTTGAAGTATGCACTTTTAGTTCTCACGCACATTTATTTCAGAAATACCCATTTTCTTCCGCAACGTTCTTTGGTTTTCGATTATATTGGCTTTCGTTATTTTTGACAACACAACTAACTCGGTATTGAATCCACATGGATGAAAACTGGATATTATGAAGAACGAACGCCCTTCCCGTAACACTTAAAATAGCCTCATCTGTCTGGGCTTGCTAATGAGCAAGGAGGAACCATGTAAATCTACGAATCCACCAAAGGTGATAACTTTCGAATATAACCAGTGAGACTTTTATGTCATCTAGAGTTTTCATTCGACTAAAGCTGTTGTCGTTTTGTTGACTGCTTTATCATCAGAAGCACCATGGTTGAAACATTTTGTAGTTTCGATGACGTCATAGGCTCGTGATGTTCACAACTGTGTGCCTGATGACTTCTCAGGTTACTGTTCATAATTTCACACGTAACTGTGACGATTTTATCACCCCCGTCTACTTTTTGTCTCAATGTACGTTTCCTGCCAGTGGTAAGCACAAAAGCAACTTCCGACACCTTTCCCTGGTGTATGTCTCTGTCCGGTCTCTGTTTGTAGCCCATCTCCAAATACAAACGGATGGCACCTTTCGGCCTTATTCTCATCTTCAAATACGATGAACGCTGGTCACGAGAGCTAATGAAGTGTATCACAACTGCAGTTGTTGAGCCCGTTTCATCCATTTATTTTGGTTTTCATGAGGTTAATTTGGCGAGACTCAGCAATGTTCCGGTTGATTCTGCATTTTACAAATACGTATACACCTTTCATGAGACCCCCAACTGTTTAAGTATTTATTCACAGCTCCTTCTGGGTTTTCGTTTTTTATTGGAGCCGTAAGGATAATCTTACCTCCATCATGAGTGATGAACTTAAACCCGAATAAGCATCAGCCGGTCAATCAGCGCAAGTGAAGATCCCTGATTTAATTCCACAGGATCTCGAAGCTGTCATCTCCATTTTATAATTGCGTTTCTAGGATACCCGCATGTGGAGCCGCAGATGGAAGTACAATAAGTTGTTGTCAGCCATCCCAAAAAATGAATTCACGGATAAGGGATATCTTTGTCAATCCTCCGGTGAGTAACCCACACGACAGCCTAAGAGAGGCACTTATCAAGCACTTCGCTACGTCAGAAGAGAATCATAAACATGTACTCTCTGGGATTCCACCGGGTGACCTAAAGCCCTCGCAGCTCTTAAGAAAAATGAGGTCTTGGATAGACGTCACTTCCATGGACGACAGGGTCCTACGACAGCTACGGATGCAGCAGCTGCAGTCGTATACCTAAAGGTTTTTAACCGTTTTCGCCCAGGGTCAGAGTTCGGAAAAGTGTGCCCAGGCTGCCGACAAAGCCTTCAAACGGGAGCACGCTTTTGCTCCCCGGCCGCGCGTTTGCCAACGCAATCATGGCTCCACGACAGGTTTTTGTATCCTCTTCAGATACTATCCAACAACCGCCTCCCAAAACTGATTTCGATATACAGACCCTATTTCAAGAGGTTCGGCTTTTAGTGCTTATGTTAGAACAACAGTCAACATCTTGCGCAAAATAAGCCTGAATCGTAAGCGTTTTACGCCGCGGTTCCCTCAACCAAGCAATCTAACCACAGAATGGTACTATTATGGCCGTTCTGGTTCACTAAAGCGTGATTTCGAGGAACCCTGAAATTTTCACTCAGAGCGGGGAAATAACTGATCCGGAAGGTAATACACTCCTTTTCTCACCTGCCTGGTGTACCTACATTTCTTGTTAGACACAGGAACACAGATTAGCAACCTATCCGTCGTAAAATGTGCTGCCACCAAAAGACAGCGCTGACAGACAGCAAATCGCACTCCCATCCCAACATGCCCACAAACTTCTAACCCTAGATCTTGGTTTATATCGCCCCTTTTAGAGTGTCTTTTCCAGCTAAATATTATTTACGGTTAGTTTGCCGTTGGGCAGTTTCTTTGAATGCAACTAACATGGAAATCACCCAACACAAAACTGGACATTATCTGTCCGTTCACGTGACCTTTCTCCCCTTTAATCTTTAGCTTTGCTTCCGAACCTTTGGATAGTGGAGAAAACCGTTTCAAATCACCTCATGCTTACTGGGCCAGTCCATTATTGCAAAAACAACCTGACCTTCGATCAAGTGAGTTCACCACTGCTGGAGTCTGTTAGTCAGAACGAATATTCTTTTTCCCTATTCATTGATTCCACCTCAACAAAAAGTAACCAGATGACTACCAAAAGCGGCAGTCAGAAAAAGAGATGGCTAGCAGGCGATTCAGTCCAGTTCGGGCTACGACCTCTGCATGTCTACAGTTCAGTTTCTACAAAAAGCATCTACTTTGAACAGTTTGAGGTGGTTGGAGTATATGCTATACGTCTTGACAGATAGACTCACTTGGTGAGTATAATTCCTGAAGCGGAAGACGTTTGGTGGAAAAGTCCATGTGCTCAATCCCTGACATAATGGGAAGATTTTCAGATAATAATCAGCGGGCTTAAAGGAATAAAATGTGTTAGGCTTCCGGGCTGAAGTTCTGGAGATGCTCCCACCGAATAGTTAGACATATTAGGCGATCATTTTGGGGTCCGCTGTATTTCGGTTCTTTCTTCGTTTGCATGATTTTAAATTAGGACTTTCGTTTCCTTTTTTAATTTTTATTTTCCAGTCTATTTCACCATTTCTTTGATGATGATGCTGCTCACTAGCAATCGCAACCACAGCGTAGACATGTGAAGTTAAGGGCTGAAAGAGCTGAGCTAAAATGCACATTTTTACGATTGATTTTGGCGTCCTGTTGGCACTTGACTCTACCCGTTGTTGAATACTTTATGCTCTGGATTTCTACCCCTGTATTTTCAGTCCATGAGTAGTATTTACTAATGTGAAAAATTAACGAGAACTGCTCTAACAACCAATCAGTGCGTGTTATTCGATCTCTGTTTTCCATTGAGTAAATGGGTTTGAACCGGCGGTGGTCAAACGGTAATCGTCGTGAAATTCAGACCTTGACTCTCCGCGTCCGGCGCTTACCGCCACCGTTTACCTCCTCATTTGGATTTTTCTGATGCCTACCTACAAGTTCAGATTGAAGACGAATACATGGAGTTGTTTACAGAGAACATTCACTAGCGTATTTGTGGCCACAACCGTTTGCCTTTCGTGGTTAAATGTGCCCGAGAAATTTTCCAGAAGATACTGGACGTAAAGCTAGCCGGTCTTGAATTTGCAATGGCGTACGTAGATGATAAAATTTCCATTAGCAAAACAATATATGGATATATTGAACATTTAAACCTGACACTACAGCAGATTTCCGAGGATGGCTTACGGGTTCATGATCAGAAATGTTGGTTTCAACTATCCAGTATCACCTACTTGGGATTGATCATTGATAGTGCTGGTAGAAGACCTGATCCAATGACAATTGCAGCTATAGAGCGAATGCCCGACTTACTAATGAAGGAACGCTGCAGTCCTTCTTCGGACTCGCAAATAACTGCCACAGTTTTATACCACAGATGTACGAGCTACGATACCCCATAAAACAACAACTGACACAGAACACCGAATGGGAGCATGGCCAAATCACCAAACGGGTGGTCAGTCGTGAATAAAGAGGCCTCAGGCTCACTGAATAAGCGGCCGCGGACGAGCAGCAGCAGTGCCTGGGGACGTGGTGGATCTTCGCTTGGCTAGCGTTTTCCTTTCTCAAACATCACACAAGTCTGTTGATTGCACTGTGATGTGGCGCATGCGGCCCGCCATCAAGTAAGGTCGTTGCCCCTGCTGCCTTGTAGGTTTCACTTGGATGTGCAAAGGCTAGAGGCCCACTCTCGAAGAAAAAAGGCCAGACCGGGATATCAAATCTCACAAAAGTCCTGAACAGCGCTGAACACGGCTTCGTACCACTATTACCAAGGCTCTCCACGGATTATTGGGAATTTACGCGCTGTCATCATGCTACGGCGTCCCCGGTAATCGACGCGCCTCATGTCCCAGCGGTGGAGGTGATAAGACAGCTAGCCGGAACCCTCGGCTGTAGCGAACAGGCACACAGCCTGTTGGAAGGTGAGGACGCTATTAGATGTAGGTAGCCAGAGTATTACAATTCGAACACAACATGATTGCCATGTAGACATTGAGTACCTTTCGGCAGTTCGACACTCGGTGTGTTAAAGTTCCGGGAATGGATACAGTTTATTGGCTCCATGACTGGGTCTGAGGACAACTCCGGACATTACGGTGTCGCAATTGCCCTGAGCAAAAAGGCCAACAACACCCTGATTCCTTGGGAATCGATTTATTCGAGGTTGGCCCTAGCACTCTCTAAGGCCGTCTTCAGAATCTGTCGGCGATTGCTATCGATGCGCCGACATATGCGGCGGGGAACACAACAAAAGGTGACTTCTACGACAAATTACAAGATCTAATCAATCGTGTTTCAAGCAGTGATATACTCTTCATCGCAGATGATTGGAACATACGAACAGGCTTCTCGGGTGGGTCTACTTACCGTGTCCTGGGAAAGTTCGGACTTTGTGAGAATGGAAACCGCCAAATGACTTCGGCCGATACTAAAAGGTTAGGCATCTGCAACACCCGCTTCCAACATCCCAGAAGACATTTGTTAACCTGGTACTCAAACGATAGTCATACAGCGCATCAAATAGATCATATTCTGGTGTGATCCCATTTGGCTTCATCAGTAGAGGACCACCAAGGATACCGCGGCGCAGGAAGGGGAAATACGAACAATATCGACCATGTCCTTGTACGTGCGCCCTTCGAAATTCATCTGTCTGTGCGCCTCAAAGTCTCACCAACGAGCCGGATCAATGTTGCAGCCCTGGAAATACCAGAAAAGCGCAAATCTCTCCCGCTCTCTCTCTCTCTCTCGAACACTATCGCAGCTCGGCTGGCTACTGTAAGTAGCGTGTAAACGGATAGGTCTTCTTTGGAAGAACAATCGAAGGTGATCAAGTCGGTGGTCAAGGAGGTTGCTTGGAAAGAGCTAGGGAAAACTGGAAAACATCTAAAAGACTAGATCTCAGAAAACACCTTGCAACTATCACCCAAGGTCCAGTGAGCCCGATTAGTGGGAAGTAGTGAACGTCGAAGACTACAGTGAGAGGCCTCACACTCGGCTAGAGCCGATCGTAAGAGGTACTGGATAGAAGTAGCAGAGAAGATAGAGACCGCCTTCGGTGGTAGTGACTTCGGCAAATTATTAAGACTCACTCTGGGTGCTTCGAATTAGCGACCCGGGCCTAAATCCGTCTTACGCGATGCAGCAGGCCAGATTATCCTCGAACGGAGAAGAAAAATTGAACGCTGTGTAGAGAATTTCGACTGACTTCCGACCACACCACGGACCTTCTACCCTCCCCGAGTGTAGAGGTGCATGACGTCAACTGCGCGCCACAAAGTACGACGCCAGTCAACAGGGCCGTCAACCAGTTGAAAACAGAAAAGCTGTCGGAGAGAATAGCATATCACCATAAGTGTATAAGACGTGTTCGTTATAACTAATAGGCAGGCTCTAAGTGCTATTCCGATCAATATGGGAAGGAGAGACATTTCCAGAGGACTGGGGTCCCTCTATTCTGTTACCCGTTCCTAAGAAGGGGGGCAAGACAGTGTGCGAAAACTGCCGGGGAATCAGTTTAATTGACGTCACTGCAAAGATTTTCCGCGTGCTGTCACTCAGTTGTTTCTCAGTCGTGAGAGAACCCGCGCTTGACCGAACCGAGGGGATTTCCGCCGTGGCAGAGATTGTGTGGACCAAATTTTCACATTGAGTCGAGTACCGGAACACTGTTACAAGTTACAGCAGTCAACAGTAGCCTGCTTCGTTGATTTCTGGGCCGCCGTTGACTTGGTTATTCGTGAATGCTTTTGGATTATACTAGGATCTGGCGATATTCCTGTCGAACTCAAAGGTCCTGAGGGCCTACTATGCCTCCACTAGATACGTGTCCGAGTAGGTGGCGAAGAATCTACGGCGTTCGCAATCAATTCCAAAGTTAGACAAGGACGCCCTTTCTCACCGGTGTTGCTCAACTTTTTAGTCGACTGGACAATAAACAAAGCCTTGGCTGGTTACCCCGATGACCAGTTGAGTTCAACGGTGCACATCTTGGACCTGGAGTTCGCAGATGACGCTATCGTGCTGGGAGATTCTCCCACCACACTTCAGCCAGTCCTGAGCCGACTAGGTTACTTTTCGAAAACTTTTTGTCTGGAAGTCAATTCGGCGAAAACAAAGGCCATCTGATCAGCAGTTTTCCATCAATGATCAGGCGATCGAGTAAGTAACATCGTTTAAAAATCTGGGGTCAGCTATGCTTCCAAATGGCCGGGCGAAGGACGGAGCACTGTCAAGGACTGACAATGCACGGGAAGCTATTGTTCATCTTCGGCGTGTGCTGTGGTCACGGAGTGAGATTAGCCTTCGAACGAAGATTCACCTCTTTTGTGCCGCTATCCGACCCGTGCTCACATTAGGGTGTGAAACCTGGCCACTACGAGCTGAAGATGTCAGGGGTCTGGAGTTGTTTGACTACTGCTGTCTGCGCCGAATTCTTTGTGTAAACTGGCGGGAAATGCCATCAAACGACGAAATAAGCAGGCGATATTGTGACATTGACCAACTCTCTGTCCTTCTTCAACGTTGCCACCTGCAGTGGCTCGGTCACATACTCCGGCAACCAGACGCAGAACTGTCCGGACAAACACTTTGCCCTGTACCATGTACGGGGTGGCGCTGTGGCCTTGTTGGTCAAACGAAAACGTGGTTGAGCACCGTCGAGAAAGACATGAAGCGCCTGGGTCAACATACGATCTTTGGCCTGCGATAATGGAAGAAAATCTAGGTGATGAGTTTGCTGTTCGGGAGTGTCTCGAACGACAGGGATCGTGACATCTATGAGTAGTCTCAGTCGGCTCCCGAACTATTGGTCGCCAGACACTTGGTCATCGCACACTCGATCACCGGACATTTTGAAGATTGAAGTGCTATAATTTTCAAATATATAAAATGTGCGCGCTGAAACACAATGACCAAGTGTCTGGCGACCAATAGTTCAGGAGCCGACTGAGACTACTCATAGATGTCACGATCCCTGTCGTTCGAGATACTTCCGAACTGCAATCCCATTGACACGTTGATGTCAAAGCATTTAAGACTGGAGATGACATACATGCATGCGATTTTCGTAACGGTTTGGAGAGCTGGATTCCCGGACAGATTATTAGAGGATACAGAACGGTCACGTATAAGGTCAGCGTGGGAGGTTTCATCTGAACCACGAATGTCAATCGCCTCAGGCCCAGAAGTGTGCTGTACGACTCAGCGGAATTTTCTTCTGGTTCCATATCTATGGATCATGGAGATGTCAGGACCAGCCCGGAAGTTACTGAAACTCCCGTGGAGGCACGTGAACAACTGTCAGTCCGCTTCACATCGTATCCGATATTCGTTCAATGTCATCGGGCCGCACGTGGCTGAGAAACTTGTATGTTGCCTTCACAAGCATCGCCCGATCCTGTATTTCTATCGATTTGTACTAGCATCGCCTTTACCTTGCAAAACCAGTCTGAAGTAAATCTTAGTAAATCCCAGTTTTAGTCCAGTGATGTTCCATGATGTTCCATTACTGAGTGAGATAACCATGACAAAGCAGTCCATTATAGCAGAAATAATTTCGGCATCCGTATCTGTGCAACGTGGGAGTCTTTGGAAAAAGAATCCATATCACCCACTAACTTGTTTGAGAATTCCATACTCATTAAGCGTTTGCAGGTTTGTTAGCTCATAATGACTGAGTTATACTCATGTAGTGCAACAACTGTCATCCAACGACGCTCCCTTTGACGACAATCCCACCTACATTTCGTTGTTAAAATATGTTTTCACAGGAATCCTCCAACTTACTTTCCCTAACAAATGACTCGACATTACACCAGGTGGAATTTACAAGCCGAATGATATGAAACACTTCGGTGTTGCCTTTGAGAGCAACATATTAGACAAACAAACAAAACAAGTGAAATGAAGTGGTCGGTCCAAACACTACGCAGAACAATTCTATCAAAGAGGATCTAAAAATGACGTCGGATCAAAGGACATTATATAATCTGGCGCTATTTCAGTGATCGTTTGATCAGCCCCCCCCCCCCCGCTCCCCTTCCCCGTCTGTCCCGTGCTTGAATGAACTTATCGCACTCGCGACAATAGCATGCGCTACTTTCACACACTTCCTCAGAGCAGGCTCGCGCATAATCTCTGCATCGATGTTCTGCGTGTTACTGCACAGAGTTTCTTGTTGTTCACCTTGGTGGACGTTCATTGTATGAGCTGGGGGAGTGTGTGTGTGTAGCACTCGTATTACTTGAACTGAGAGCGTAGTGAAATCACACTAAACCGGAACTACGCAAACCTAAATAGAAAGCAAGCCAAGGTTACTGAATTGTACGTTATTTTACTCCAGAACTGGTTTGTATGTTATATCAAATGGAATTATTGGTATCACATTTTAACCAGTCGCAGAGGGCTTCTGTTATATCTGTCCACTGCGATCCTAACTAGCCACAGCTGCTCAGCGTATTTGCCCACGAAGCCATACCGGGCCGTGTCTCGTGTACTATCAGCTGAATCTCCACAAACCTTCTCCCTCAGCAGCTCCTCATCAATTTGGTTTGCCCGTCTTAGTGATCTTCGGACTGGAAATGGTGGATGCAGTTGGGCCTCTTCGGCAGTCCTCTGTGTTGGCGAGACAGGTGGGTTTTCGACTTCAACGTACTGGTCGCTCGCTCTCTCGGTTGCCACTTTAAACTGAATTTGGATGAGATGGCGCCGATGCACAGATGCATAATCCAGATCTGTAATCTCAACCACAGGCTAACCAAGTTATCTGGTGGTGATTCCGCGAGCTGATAAAAGTCCTTTGCCACTGTAGTATGTGACGTCACTAGAATCAAGACATTGCCCATTAAAGAAATCTTGACTTAAAAAAGAACGGCCGGACTGTCCTTCGTGGAAGCAGGTATCATGTGCCATTATTACAGCAGGAAATTATTGAGGAACGTACCCAAGCCAGGCAACGTCCTTGGGTTGGCTGATGCCGGTTCACTTTCACGGATGGTACCAAGATTTCTGTTACAGTATTTGAGCAAGGATGGTAGGGTGCTGTGAGCACATTCTCACACCCAACTTTGTCAAGTCAACTTCTCAGCTCCGATGCGCAGGATTCTTACCCGTTTTTGGTGACCAGTGCTCGTACAAGTCCTTCCCCACTTAAGCATTTCCGCAACACCTCAATTACAAACGAAGTAATTGGAGTACTCCTCAAGAACACCTACGGTCATTTGGAATATGAATCGATCAGCAAAATTGTGTGATATCGGTTCGAGAATGGGCCACAGAAGTCGACATGGACCCTCTGCCGTGGAATGTAATCTTCGGGTCAAGGATTTCGTTCGTTTGGCCTTGACTGGACTTGGCACAAAGATACATCGCGGTTCTTCGTCGTGGCGCAGACGTCTGCGTCCAGCTCCGGTTACCAACACATCTATTGAGTCAGTGACTCCATTTTCTTCACAGTCAAATGGCCTTTGTGCAATTCATTCAGAACCGAATCACTCGATAGAAGTGGTATGAAAGTCGGTCGCCATGACAAAGGAATCATTCCGGTCACATGCTGAAATCCTCTCGCAGCACAAAGAATTAAGGATACGTCCGCTTCATCTCAGGATGCCATACCTTCTTAATTCCCAAAATCACGTTACGGCGCAAAAATGCGAACGGCTCAAGCTGAATCATATAAGAACTGATACAGACCACAGAACCAGTCCACAGCATACTAATATTGAATCTGAACGAACAATCGAAACCTTGTCACATATTTCCCTCGGAGTTTTGGTGTATATCACTATTTCAAAGTGGGTTTACTCAGATTTTAGCAGAGATTCTCGACAACGGGAATTGCTGAAATGTAAAAAAAGAACGACAATAGTTACAGAAGTTCTTGAGAGTTAGCTCACTCCTTCCAGTTGTTAGGATGAGACGCCTACGACTTTATTCGCCAATTCATTAGTTAGAAGAGTTGCGACATTGAGGTGGAAATTTTTCGCTTTCTAGACAACACTAAGACTCTTTCGCTGTGCCACTTCACAAATAGAGCAAACAAGTAATTGTATGGCCATTCACAGGGCTCTGCATAGTACAGCTTCGAGGCTGCATACAGCCAGAAGCCCCAACCAACCTGAGGCACTGCAAACAGGTACTACAAATGTCAGCTGTGGCTGGTCAATTAGGGGACCTACCAATTAGTGCCTGTGATAGTTTATATCTATCCAAATGAGTTCTGCAGAATAACTGACATAATTCCTCAGCCTTGGCCTTGTTGGTATTTCAGCGTACGTAGTTTCGGTTTGAAGCGATACTGCTACGTCCCGTCGGTTCAGTTAGCCCGAATAATGCAAATTGTGAGGCACTGTTCCTTTATAATCAAAACAAACCTCTAAACTATCATGATCGTTTAACACAAGCCGGTGGCTAAAATGGCAATCGTGCTAACATAATAATCCCCTGGTTAGCACATAATGTTCGTTCTTTCGAACTCACCACATCAAGATCATTTTGCTATTCAATTACCATGCTATAAAGTTGGAAGAAAATGTTAAGAAGAATCTACTCACCTACCGGCCCAGTTACAGACTTTAGACCGATGGCTGACGGAAGGTAGTACGGTGAAAAAATTTGGAAATACGTTTTCTTAGCGGTAGCTTTTACCGGTTCGATAGTTCGTACCTTTTTTGTTTATTACACAAAGTGATTTAGGGTGAAAGGGCTAAACCCTGTAGCCAAAAGGCATACTGTGAAGGGGATGTGTGTGGGGAACATTCAAGTAAGATTCAGTTTGTTGACTCGGCTTTTGAAAACACAAAGACTACAAGTGATTTGAAATAGGAAAAGCGGGGGAGTAGTCCAAAGGTTCGTAGTACGGGGAACAAAGGAGGACTGGAATAACAAAATTCAGCATCCAGGGACAGTGATCCGATACGGGTGGCTGGCCGCCTGCACAGGAGATCAAAGAGAGGAATTCATGGGAAGGAGAATTGCCAAAGCGAGTTCGGTTGAACGAAAACCAAAATAATAATGGCAGAAAAGAGACAGTGAAGCAACCTCCCAGTGATGGGCAAGTGGATGTACTAATGTCACCTGAAGAGCATCATATGCGGTATCACTGAATCACAGTCTAACCGGACGGGCTTTCTATATGGTTTACCTGTGGAATGCTGGATGCAGTGTACTTCCGGGAGGATTGTTCGTGCACGATCTGCAGGGACAGAAATAAAACTTGGTGGGCCGGAGATCAGTAAGTGGATAAGCAAGCATCCAAACTGACACTGACAGGGATTGGAATGACGATCTATGCCTGAGTGCGTTACGTACCGAACAGAGTTTAGTCCAGCGCGGTAAACTATACGTTTCTGTTTTTAAATATGACTACGACATGCGAAAGTGAACAGTGGCACATTGGCACCAAAAGTGGGAACTTAAAAGCCGAATAAAGACTACGTCGAACGATTTTTTCATTACTTAACTCTTATTATGTTAAAGCTGTTGCCCAACATGCAATACAAGCAACTGTGGATCGTTAATTAATATCATGCTACTTACCGTACACTTCATCTATACACGGTTATTGATGTTGCTTTAGCCCAAGCAACACGCCCAACACGCTCCCCATTGGGAGCGCGTTAGGCTACATCCAACAGGCGAAAAATCGCTGGAAATGGGTACCTCTTCTCTTTCTAATTCATCTTAACTTCCCGTTTCTTAGTCTTTTTGCCCATTATCCACCCTTTTATTCGGAACCACCAGCGTTGTTCGTGGAAATCAGATGGTTTATTATAAAAATGGCATATTGAAAAGTTGTACAAATTTGCAAATTGATGCCTGCTTCAATTCGAATTTTCGGATGGTATTCGTCGTATATATGTTATGTGGTCACCGGATCTGAAATATTAGGATGTAGAAAGGCGAGACAATCGCAGTCAAGGAAAAGTTGGACAACAACAAAATATTCGAGAGAAATTGCAAAAACAGTTTGATTGGAAATTGTTTTCAGCGGAAAGGAGAAATATCTGATATTCTATGTATCGAAGCAGCTATATTCAAACAATCTGGGAAAAATTCGAAAAACTAGGAAACAGTACGTTGGACATCATGGATGCTTAGTTTTTGAAAAATAGGACTGCAGTGTAGAACTACGTGTAAACTATGAACTAAACCTGAGGAACGCTTAGAGTTGTTACTTGTGATAAATTGTCAATCAGAAGAATGCTTTGCGAGGTGTTGATTACACCAAATGAATAAAAACCATTCCAAAAGAGAAAGCAGCTTGAGGTTTATTCCAAACAAAATCATAATTGTAATGGAAAATCCACATGCATTCACATCGAAAAGTCGGGCGCCGCGAGCCGGAGTCGGACCGGCGACCCTCCGCATACCGCGCAGACGCTCTACCAGCTGAGCTACCGCGGTCCAAACAGTTCGGTGTGAATAACGCAAGTGAATAATCGATAAGGCGAGAACCACTATTCCAATGATACACAGTATCTGTCCTGGTTTTAATCATTGGGCTAGCCTCGTCGGTCACTTCCCAATGGGACGAACAGCACACAGATGAACGTGATCTATCGGACATTGAAATCATAATTTATGTACCTACGTTCTCTTCTTGCATTGCCTTGATTTGTAGCGTTGACGAACCAACGCTTTGTGTCTTTCAACGCCAGACACTGGTTATTCTGCTGTTCGTGAGATGGAAAGAACCGCGTCTGGGGTTTAGTCAAAGACAACGAACTTTATTGACTTACCCCTGACGGTAACAATGAGCCTGTTTTTTAATGGCTTTCCGTTGCACACTTCCGAACCAGCAGCTGGTAAGTTAGTTAGAATACCATCCGGAACAACATTACCTCCATTTCGGAACACATGTCGCTCACTTCGTGAATTCTCCGGTATGATTAGTCCGCTGGTCTTGCGGGTCACTTGATGAACGACCTGAGCTTTCCCGAATACGATTCATAAGGGGAACCAATAGCTGAATCACACAGCCGAGATGTATGAGATACTGTTCTTGGTGGCGAGTGGTAGCTGGAAGCGTGCAGCACGGCACGATGTTGCCTCGTGGTTAGCATGGAGGCTATAAAATCACCGGACAAGGATTGTAAAAGAGCACCCACATCGATGTCGGTGCACAGCTCTTCCAAGCCGTCTTTCTTGACCGGCTTTAAAAATTAAAATGCTACACAAATATACCAACCCACATGGATGATCGACTTTGATGTGCTGGTAATGAGTGAATCCCTACTTGAAAAATCTAAACTTCAATTCTGCTGCAGGCCCAACTCACGTGGCTCTACTTCAACAGCATGGACACCAGGAGTAACCTCATCCATTATGCATTAAGATTAAACGAATAATTGACAATATTCGGTTTTTCTTAGCATACTTATTGATTGTGATTTGGGTCACGAACGCCGGTGCCCTTACGATGTGGCCTTGCCACAAATGAGACACTTCTCCACACCGAGGACGTTCTTGCGCCTCCAGTACCTCTTCCACTTTCTCTTTAGGCATAGCAATGTATCCTGATTTCCAGAACCTGAAGATGATTGACCAACGTTACATGGCGATTAGTACCCAATATCACACGAATTTCACAAAAAGCAACGCTATTTTACTATATTAATGACTACAGTTGTTTTGATGCATAAATTACCAGATATTACTCCGTTTTGCTGAAAACAATTTTTAATCAGACTACCCTTGAAATTTGCACCCAAAACATTTTTCTTGTCCAACTTTTTCTTAAGTGCGACTGTCCCACCTTTCTACAACCTAATATTTCAGATCCGGTGATCACATAACATATATACGACGAACACCATCCGAAAATTCGAATTAAAGCAGGCATCGATTTGCAAATTTGTACAAATTTTCAATGTACCATTTTTATAATAAATCATCTGATTCTCACGAACAAAGTTTTTTTAATCGGTGGTAAAATCGTAATTTCGATCAACAAGATGTGTAATGGGCAAAAAGACTAAGAAACGGGAAGTTGAGGTGAATTAGGAAGAGAAGAGATACCTGTTTCCGGCGATTTTTCTCGCACGTCGGGCATAGCCCAACGTGGCTCAGCGTGCTCCCATTTGGGAGCGCGTAGGGCGTGCTGCTTGGGTATCCAATGAAATTGGTCACACTAACCGGACAAATCACTTCACATCCACTCCGTCAGTATTGGACAGTCACGAGTATCTTCATGTTGCACTCTAACCAACTAAGTTAACTGGATATCAGTTAATTCACACATTATCTGTCCTGACGTTCACAATGACATCAAGCGCTTACTGAAATTCAGAAAGGTACAAATATCAGAAGTGAAAAATCAGAACTGAAAAGTCGATAACCATCCTTATTTGCATTTCTCGTCCGATAAAGGGTAAAACTCGGCAAGTTTTCGCTCGAAAAAATTTTCCCGAAAGCATGTACAACCAGATTAACTGCATACCAATGGCCTTTGATTATGATTGTCAAAAATATTAAGTCTTCTGGTGGATTACGCAACAATAATGGCGCGTCGGCTATCTGGTGCTAAGCCTACTCCTTTGTTATTTGATAATACTTTCGCACGAATCGCTGCCAAATATGACCTGCTGTTTTAAATTGTGAAAACCAGGTTTCGATTCATCGCCTCGAATGGTACAGTGGGTCTTTCACATTGTTTTCACGTGGCCGTTGCGGTTTTGTTGTGATGTAAATAAAAACTGATGTAGCATAACTGGATAGCTCAATAAAGATTAAAAATAAAATTATGTGAAACAGCGTTTGTTGTTTGCAGCCATCACAAAACTTATCTAGCTGACAAGGAACGTATCATTCAAATTCTTCTGGTCAGTTGAGATGGCCTTAAAGATTTTTATCGGTTCTTCTCGCACATCTTACCCAACTTCTTCACATTTTTATTACACCAGTATGATCAATTTGTTCCACAAAAACCATCCGAAAACTAAGAAGTATGATTAGCCCTAACAACAATCGTACAGTTCATAGTTACAGTGGTGAGATGAGCGTTGACACTGAGCTACTTGGTGATTAACTTAATTTTTAGTGATCCGAGTGACTCAAGCCGTTGACCCCGACGAGACTCGACCCAATGCATGGTTGCCACCCATATCCCAGTGTTATAACACAGAAGATATGCCTGGGAAGTAGATCACTTACCCGGAGTCACTAATTCAGAAGTCAGCAAAACTGATCATGTAAAACAACAATGCTTATTTGCGTTTCAGCGCTTCGGGCTACTTGAAGGCGGTCATTATCTAGTAGAAGGATGCACTCGTGTGGTTCACATGCCCTCATTTACCTTATTTCGTTTGGTCCCTTTGACATAGACGCGTTTTTTTATCAATTCACAACTGTCCATAATTGCGCTTTGAGCAATGGGCTACTTACTTATTCAATAAGTAGCATTCGCGCTCCCCTACACTAATACCGCATGTGCCCTACCAGCTGGTCTACAAAGCTGCGCTGAAGGGCTTCTGATTCTTTGCATCACACAGTTTACCCGTCCAAATTACAGCCACAGTGAACTAGCTTGAATGCCTGCAGCAGAATTTCCCTTTCGTACTAACCGGCGTCCGCCAGTTCAGTGGATCATTTCGAAAATTGTCAAATTTGCCAAATCCGAATGATTAACTTAATCTCTTATCTCTATTGGAATTGAATAACATTGAAACTCAAAGTAGCCGAAGGCTGACCTGAATCACAGTTTGGCCAGCTAACAATCTTGATTTTGCTGTTCTACGAGATAAACCGGGGAGAAAAAAAAATATCATAAACACTAGTTTTACTCCAGGAAAATCAAAGAGCACAGCCACAATACGTATTGAACAAAGGACGCAAATTGTAGGCTCTAAAAGCAGCCACGTCAACTTAGTCAGGCCGTTAGATTTACGGGGCGGATCAAAACACTTTTGTTCGTGCCAAGAAATAATTGGTCGTCATATGGAGTACAGTTACTCAGATGGATTCAAAAGAGGGCGCATAAATGTTGCGCAGAATAGAATAAACAGGTCTACGAGCTTGATAAATTCTTTCAAATTCATGGTCATTGCGCCCTTCAGCTGGTCCTTGTCTATCCGTTCGGTGATATGAAGAATGTAACAATACTATGAAACACAACAATCGGAAGGTCCCTGAACAGCGACCCCGTCACAATTCAAACGGCGATCAGCAATTACGAGTACAGCGCGTGGTTATTTTTGCACGACGTGAAGTAAATTTGGTTTTATCTGATGAATCAATTTTGAAAATCGGATAAGAAGCAATCACTTTACGAATGAACATAATCCAGTTCGAACGAAATAATGCACAACATAGACATATTCTCGATCAACTAGGTGAGGAACAAAGAACCAGATTCGAGCAGTTTGCCAAGGACGTAGTCGCCAAACAAGGCGATAAGAAACTTGCCAAACTACAGGACCAGAAACCAATCTGCCGGTTAATCTAGAACGGTATGTGCATAACTTCCCACGTTTGTTTATAGATACACCAACTTCGGAAACATTATCACTAGGGCTAAATTTCTGTTGCCCCATCTCTAAGAACGATCGATTAAACGTAGAGGTGCTGTTGGAAAATTTTGCATGCTCAAACCTACTCATTGACAGCGACATCACAGCAAACGACCGATGGTTTCAAAACTACTTTAGTTGACTGCTCGCATCAATATCGTCGAACCCAAAGAAACAGCAGGAAATCACTGTGAACGTCAAGGAATAACAATGGCATTATCATCTCGAGACCAAACAAAGGATCCGGGGTTGTCCTAGTTGATCGTACAGATTATATAACTAAGATGAATGACATACTAAAGGATCGGGACAGTTCAATAAACCAGGAGGAAAGGACAAAACTGGAACAGTAAATGAGCAGCTCATAACAGCTCTGAAGTCACTAAAACAGCTTCATGTTATCTGCCATACAATCCTAGAACAGCTAAGACTAACTGGAACCACTATTCCTCGACCATACGGTTTACCAAAGATTCACAAGTCGGAAATAACATTGAGACCGATATTCCGCATGAGTGTATCCTCTTATCACTCGGCCGCCCGATGGTTCGTAGATGTGCTTGAATTAGCTCGTCAAAGGATTTTCTGCTACAGTCTGGAATGCATTCCAATTCATCAAGCAACATGAAGGAGTCCTAACGATAACCTCGTTCACCAACGTTCCGCTTCTAGAAACGATCAATTATTTATGTGATTTCATCGTAGAAAACCAAACCGATATCGGTATTCCAGAAAGCAATCTGCAGGAACTACTGTTACGATGCCCTTTCAATATCCAGTTAGGTTCAGACAGCCACTAACCATGCCCTGGGTGCGGTGGCTTTGGTTGCTATTTCCCGGCGACAGCCTCAATGGGAAACAACGAGAAAAGACAGAAATATGAGAGGACCAGTTATATAACTACAAGTATTACTATCAAGTCGATGAAGAAAGATTGTGTATGCAAGAGCGCCAGTGATCGCGACACTTAGCCATTTTCTCTAACATATATAACCACTGAGTAAGAGGGCTTCTTGTATCCCACCCAAGAAGTTTAACACGCCCTACGTGGCCGAATCCACAGGTTAGGTTTTTCATACCTTTCTTCCATATCATGGGCTGGCAACTCTTACTCATTTTCCAACCGTTACCCGCCTCAGCGAACATTGCGCGCTGAGGAATCCCGTCAAGGGACATGCACAGCACATGTCCTAACCATCTTAGCCTAGTGACCTTTAGTGCTTCACCTAATGATTTGGTTCGTGAAACTAAGATTCTCCGCCGAGCCTCATAGTTGCTAATATGGTGTTTCCACAATATTCGAGCAGTGCTACGAAGACATCGATGTTCGAATACCAACAATCTTCATATATCCTCCACCCGTAGTGGCCATGTTTCTGGACCATACAGAAGCACGGGTCCAACTGCTGCAGTGTACACTCAACCCTTGGTAGACAGATAAACGGATGCCATGTGGACGCCACAGATGACTCAGATTGTCAAATGACAAACAAGCCTTCTGTATCCGCAAAAGCACATCATCCGATATCCGACCTCCGGGTGAAATGCAACCGCCCAGATAAGAGAGATCATTTATCAGCTGTGGTTTCCCCAGACACTGAAAGCTTTGGTGCTGGATCAACCCAATCATGCAACAGCATCCTGCACTTCGAAGGTACGAAACGCATATCAAACATTGGTATGCAATTACTTAAGCTCTCCAGAAAAGCTTGCAACTTACCTGGATCCTTATTCAGAAGAACAATGTCGGTAGCATATTAAAGGTCTGGTGCCTTTCCATTTGGAAAAGTTCAGTGCCACTATCATCGTCTGACAAAAGTGCAGTCTCCGGGACGATATCAATCACAAAGTTAGAGAGAAAAGGAGGAACGGGGAAACTCTGACGAACACCACTTTTCTTGGTGAACTCGGGTGAAAAAGCACCGTAAGCCCGAACTCGGCTTCAGTTGTCCATATAAAGGGACTCATGATGAAAATGAATTTATCTGGTACAATTTTCAACAAAAGGCAGCGCCAGAGAACTAGGCGGTCGACCAAGTCGAAGTTCGCTTCAAGATCAAGAAAAATAAGGATAGTGGGCCTAGGGAATGTGTGCCTATGTTCTAAAATTTGCCGAAGAGTGAAGATATGTTCAGCACAACCTCAACCAGGTCCAAACCAAGTTTGATTCTCGCGCGAGCACTGTTAGCGAGCGGTTGGTAAGCGGTGGAGAATAATACCAGCGAGCAGTTTAGATGCGATGTTAACCAGACTTATTCCCCTGAGGTCTTCACAGGAGGACCTGCCACACTTCTTGTAGATCGGTACGATCACCGATTCACACCAACTTTTTGGAACTTGTTCCCTATCCCATACCAAACCGAAGAGTTTTTTCAGGTTCAATAACAAAATTGAGCCACCGTCTTTGAAAACAAACGGAGATAACCCATCCGGTCGAGCAGCCTTAGGTCGTTTAAGGTAGCCTACCTCACGGATAACGTCCACTTCTGACGGAGGATTGGTATCTACAACCAGAGTTGCAACTATGTTGCTACTTAGCCAGTCCGTCGTGGATATATACTACGTTAACTGTTTCTCGAAATGCTCCGCCCAACGAACTAGACGACACTCTTGAGTTTGAATCAGTGAGCCGTTCGCCTCTTTATTCAGTTCACTAACGCCTGGTTTACGTGGACCGGTTTGTCTAATCAGAGGAAAACGGTTGCGGCTGTTGCCAACCGCCGCAGCATTTTTCATCTCTCTAAACTTCGCAATCCACCACTGTTCACGGTGGGGATATATATATATATATATATATATATATATATATATATATATATATATATATATATATATATATATATATATATATATATATCCATCGTTTCTGTGTGTCTGGTTTCTGGACCTTGGGCGGCATTAACAGCCTCAAGTAGGACCCGGTGGATCTCTGTCTATCGCTCTTCTGGATCCCGGGCATTGGACTGCGTCGATAACTTGGCGGATAATTCTACTTGGAAAACAGATCGATGGTTATCGTGCAGTAGCAGCTGCGGGGGACGGTTGGCTTGGGTGTCATTTCGGTCAACGACGAGACGTAAATTGAAACGCGCGCGGTGTCATTGTCTACAAACGTGGACCAAAACGATCGACAATCTTCCACTGAACCGCATCAGCGGTAAACTATGGGAATGTGATCGATCTGAGCCCAGCGTTGTGAAGGCGCAGGAGGACGCCAGGCTAGATGGTCACACTTTTTGTGCGAGAAATTTGTATGCGCTTAGAGTAGTCTGTGGTTGGAACGTAGTTAGATGAGTTGGTCACCGTTATTGTTTCTACCGCCTGGAAAACCAAATCGCCCTCCCACATGCCTTTCCATCTCGTCTAGGCCTTCAACTTGAGCATCGAAATCACCAACAACAACCATGATGTCCGCAAAGCGCACTCTGCCGAGCAGATGAGATAAACCTTGGTAGAATTCGTCTCTAGTCTCAGGAGAGTTACAGTCAGTTGGAGCATACACAAAAACTACAAACAGGCATCGACGCTTCAGCCTATTGCCGCCGACACGCACAGAACCATTCAACCGAACTGCTCACAGAAGACTGCTGTCTGGAATCCAGTTTAGCAGTGTACGCTCAGCTCTCATGCTCAGAGCGGTGCCAACGCCGGTCTGACCCCGGGCACCAGATACCAGATCAACCGACACGCGAAGAGTGAGATGAGAAGACGAGTTTGTAGCTGGGGGCGAGGTGTTAAAACTGAAGTGGGGCCTTGTATGTGTGTTTCGGGGACAACATGCATCTGCGTTAAAGGTCTCGAGAGTTCTAGCTAGGGCAGCTTGTTGCCCCGTTTGGTAAAGTGTGCGGACAATGAAAGCAGCAAAGTGAAGAGAATGCTGAAGTTGGAGAATCGATACTGTATTTTTCCGTCTCCAAATTATTGCGCTTACGGAAGGTTACAAGTTCTCGGTCACGACTCCATTGTAGCTTCTCTTATCCATTTAGAATTGAAACGTAAAGGATGAAGAGCAGAGAGCTAAGGAATGTTTCCCGATTGACCACTGTACATTTTTGGGCACATCATACTTCGCGGCTGTCCACACCGCAGGGGTTTTTCTCTGGGAACCCCAACCGGAACCTTTGACTCAAAGTTGGACCCACAAGGCAGTGGGGCGTCAACCAGGCACGGGAACATGACCGAAGGGACTTCTGCTGGTCTTTCGCGTGAGACCTGATTGTTGCTAGCATTCTATCTTGTCTCCTCAGGTGCTTTGTTATCGACCGGCTTTCCGGATTTAGTCTTGAGCTCCATGAACCTAATGGAGCAAGCGGAACATGGTCAGGGCGGCATCCTTTGGGCCGAAGGCCGCCCAGCTTAGGCAGGCGATAGATGTCCGATTAAGTGAGATGACTTCTCCTACCGTCAAGAGAAATCCCAGGTACTCTGCTCCTACGTCCTTCTAGTGAAGATTTTTAGGCCGGTTCATAATTTATTCATCACGACGAAACTGCACTTTGGCGTGGTGTGATGGCTTGCGTGCCTCCATAGCCCAAAGAGCTATACAAGATGGCTTCCTCAAGCCGGAGGTGCAATCATGTCTGTCAGATCAATGGACAGAGGGCAGACGAAGTCCAATCTCAGAACCAGTTGATGGGCAACATCTGGTTCTATTCACTACGCCCCTAGAGAGGACCCTCCAGCGAATAAACATGGCGAGAAACTGTTTGTCGGTGTTGGCATTGCATTGAGAGCTCAGCGTACACTACAAGACTGCATTTCAGTCAGCAGTCGTTTGTGTACACTTTGGTTGAACGGTTATGTTCGTGTCAACAGAAGCAAACTGAGATGTTGAGGCTTTTTGGCGTATATGTGTATGCGGTTCCTCTGGGTTCGATGATGAATTTTATCAGGATTTGTTTCAGCTGGTTCGAAGCGTGCCTTCAGTGGACATCACATTGATTCCTGAATATTTCCAAGCCCAAGTTGGATGTTTGCGGAGTTCCTCAAAGCACATAAGACATCCGTTAGCTATTCCAGCCGATCGCAATGACAGGGGAGAACGTCATACCCAGGTGTGCTTTGATCACAGATTGTTTCTGGCGAGTACGAACTTCTTCCATAAGAAGCGGCAAGACTAACGTGTCACCCTTCTACGCTTTTCCAACAATGGTTACGGTCGGTGCTTCGCGCCTTCCGGGTTGGGGCCCAAGGGACGAGGATTGTTGCTGGTTAGAGACGCTGACGGACGTGGCTCATAATAGAAGTCGTTGGTGTGAATGCTGTTGCACTTCCGTTTCCCGTGTACACACAGAACAAAAGAAAACAAACCCACACAAACACCAAGAAAACATTTTTCTTTTATTTACCAACCCCCGTCTCCGAACCCATTGTGCGTTACCCTTCCCGTCCTTTTGTACTCCTGTTAAAGTTGTTTCATTTCCACCAGGCTTGATCTCAAACTTGCGATTATATATATATATATATATATATATATATATATATATATATATATATATATATATATATATATATATAAACGTCGACGTCGTCGCAGTGCTGTTCGAATATGGTGGGGACAACGTATCGCTAGTGTTCAGGTTCGGTGAATCTAAATAGGTTACTCATGTCCATTGATAGGCTTCCTCGGCGTACGCTGTTCTCAGAGGCAGGTTGTGGCTGGAAGGTGAATCAAAGCGGTCATGTGGCAAAAATGTACGAAAGCTTTTACCGATGGATTTGTATAAGTATGACGTGTCAGACTTCCGGGTCGAGTTTTATGAGAAAGACCTATCAGATGTTTGGAGACAACCACTGATGTGGCTGGATGCCGCGGTTAAAGGCTTAGTTTCACTCAGGATTTTCGTCTTCGTAATCTACGCTTATTTTCTTTTCTTCGCCTCATTTTCACTTTTGGCGTTTGTTCCCTTTGCCCTTGACTCGACGACGCTGCGAGGCAGCAATCGAAACCGAAACACAGAAGTGTGAGCTTGGTGGCTGAACTGAACCCAGATCTTCTCATTAGTGACATCGGATTTCTGTGCTCCACTTTCGGTTGATATCCCACAGCATCCGTGAGCCGATGGGATAATAAACAGAAGCACAGAGCAAAGGGCCAGAAACGTTTTAAGTGGAAATCATGTAGACGGACGAGCAGCGTAATGAACACAGTGCTGCTCAGACACCGATAGTCTTTGCGTATCTCCTACCGTAATCGATACGTTTCTGGGCCGTATAACAGATCTAACTGCAGCAGTATACACTCGACCCCTAGTGCATAAGCAGATGTCACGCAGGTGCCACAGATGACTGGGATTCTTGTCCATAGTAGCAGTCTTCTCCATTAAGTTACATTTCAGGATCCACTGCTGCTTTCGTCATTTCTCAAAATTACTGTTAGCTGATGCCTCAGGACTTTGCATTCCGTGTTGAATTTTGCGTCCGCAGAGACGGATCTGGCAGCATCCAATAGCGCAACTGATGTCAAACATATCCATTAATTCTGAGGCCCACTCCAACTGGAATTCTATGAAGCACCTGAAACAGCGAGTAATGCTTCTTTGGTTCGCTTCCAGTTTCCACTTGGGTCCTGGGCATTTTGTTGCTTCGATTACCGCGTAGAAAGCTCCACCTGAAAGGCATGTGTTTGATTATTTTCCAGAAACGGTTGTGCGGGATGCGTGGCTTAAGTGTTCGTGCGACCATAGACGAAGCGTAAACAAAAACGAGCGCTTGTCAAGTCGAGTCGCACTCATTCCACTTGGGTTGCTAGGTTTACCATCACGGCCAAGCTCAACGTAGACTATCGCATAATTGCTTCATGTTGTGATGTGAATGCATTTACCCGTCTTCCGGAATTAACAGCCTGAGTTCTCCCCGGGGACATGGGCAACACGCACGAACCAGTGTTGACTGGTAAGTTCCGGCGTTCGACAAAGAATGGTAACTCCAGTGCCTAATAAACCACATCAAGAATTAGCATTGTTCAACCGTTACCTCTACTGAACTCACAATCGAAATACTTCGTCCGTTTGTTTCTAAATCGGTAATCTTTTCTTCTAATTGGAACGCCACATTTTCTATCGGCACACTACCAGCTGGGATCCAGTCTAGCAGTGTACACATTATCCTTATACTTCAGGCGTTCCCGATATAAACTTGGTCACAATCACTAGTATATATATATATATATATATATATATATATATATATATATATATATATATATAACCAGCTTAAAAGCAAGCATGGTGCCAACGCAACAACAAAAGAGAGAATACAAAGTCCAGGGGAAGGGGTTGAGAGTCAGCATAAGGATTAAAACGAATAAAATCAGATTTTTTTAGTACTTTCACCGTACACATTTTGTGGATATTTTTTTCTTTTTCAGTTGTTTATGATGAATGGGAAGTCAACAGATAGGCCATACAGCATTTGCGCCATATCTCTCAATGTCTCTAACCCACGGCAGTCCTCTTCTCTTGGGGCCCAACCAGGAAGGCGAGAAGCACCAATCGAAGCCAAAGCCGAAGCTAGCTTCATGTCCCTGCACCGAGTCATAGCCTGACCACCGCGCCGTTTCTTCCAGCCTTGCCCAGCACATGCTAAAAAAACACGAAAAGGTAAACGATGGGCAGGCATACGCCAAACGTACCCGAGCCATCGGAGGCGGTGTAGAGCGATTATCTCTGTCAGGAGGTGACTATCCGCACCGAACACACGACGGTGAGCCTCGTCCTTGCTCGCTCGATGTTTCCACCAGACACGAGCTTCGGAGAAACCAGAGGTCGAATACGGAAAGCTGCCGAGCATCCTTAACGCGGAGGGTCCAGGTCTCGCAACCGTAAAGAACACTACGAACTGTGGCACTGTAAACCCTTCCCTTGAGGGAAAGCCGGATGCCAGTGCGACGCTACAGAGGACGCAGGTTCACGAAAGCTGCTGTAGCTCTCGCACTTCGCGATATGGCTTCCTCCCCAACACCACCACACGACCATTAGACAAAGGAGCACAAGATCGAGGTCCTATCTAAGGATTCGAGGGGAGTTTCTGAGGACGTCTTGAATGTGTTGCAAAGACAATGTATATTTATTTGAGGGTCTTAGTTAGGAGAGCCAGTTGCCAAAAACTGAATGTGGTTAAGCGAAGATAATTCTCAGGTCTGAGAATCGTACATAGCTTTTATCTTACTCTGACCATTTTCGTAAGGCGCTATGCTTTCCAGGCTATTAGTACGCGCATCTAGCAGCGACTTGAGGCCAGAACGAGGTCGACAGAGCACACAAGCTCATCGGGTAGATTTCCAGATACTTCCCGCTCTGTGGTAACCTATAAGATAGAAGGGATTTTCCCTCTGAGAACCCGAACAGTGATAAAACGGAAATCCGCAGGTTCATTGGGACGATAACAAGACTCCACAATGGCGCATAATGCAGTGTAGTGTTCATCCAACGTTATGGCGTGAACCCTAATATAGGCAATGACCCCGCCTCGATTGTTTTCGTGAGAATCTTGCTTGTTTTGTTTGATTGCACACTCGCAGTTGATTTGCTTTTTCAATTCGATTACGACCCCAACGCAAGGAAAAGTGGACGGAACGTGGATAGGGTAGTGCTCTCTAGGATGGTCACTGCCTGGCGGGCAGTGTTTACCTATAACTGCTCGTCATCCTATACATCCTAAGGACTCCGCTTTAAGGGCCACCCAGTCGATTTTAGAGCGTTAATTAGCTTCTCTCTTTCTCTGTACGCCTATCCCATGGAGTCTATTTTCCAGGGACAATAAATGATTTTAACCGAGTCCAAAGAACCGTTTAGTAACTGGCTGTGGTGTACACTTCACCTCATGTCTGCGTTACAAATAGCTGTCATTGTCAAAAGTCAAACGCGCCTTTTATACGCATGACCACTTCTCATGTGATATCGAGCCATGTAACTGCACACAGATGACTCAACTTGTCTACTGCGAGTAAAAAAACCCTTTCTAGTGTAGAATCCGGTGCTGGACTAATTCGGTTCTGTAGTAACATTCTGCAAACGGAATGTGAAATGAATCCCAAGCGCTGCCACACTGCTATTCATTTTATCCAAGTGTTTAACGCAGTTGGAACTTCACTGAGTAGACAGTACACATTAGTTTTAAGTGTTTCAGTTTTGGCTACGGAAGCCTGCTGCTCTACTTGATAAGGCGATCATTGAATCCAGTCACACTAAATAGTTGGATATGAGAAATACGTAACTCTTTTTAGCTTCTAGCATCGCGCAAAACGGTTCCTGTATCCAGCTGAAATCAGGTGTAGTTGTTTCTACCGTGATTTATTTTGCTCTATGCATGCGCGTGAGTACGGTGGAAGGGGCACATCCGATGGTATCAAAGACCCACTGTTCTGTCGAGAATGACCAGTTCTGATACTCGGAATAAAGAACCACCTAAGCTCACAGTGGCCGAATACGTCAACCGTGATAACGAGCTGTGGATACAGCAGATTGCTGTTTATCGCCGATATGACCGGTGGTGATGGTGTTAGAACCTATTACGTCAGAGGTGACAGACTTAAACCGCTCGACCGGCCCTGTCTTGGTGAAAGTTACTCGCAAAGTGTCATCGATCGAAGCAAAGAGCATCTGTGCGATCCACAAGGTAGATGTGACGTGACGTCGAGCATGGTACAATTCCAAAACTTAGCCACCGAGAAACTAGACGGTTTCATCTTAGTTACTTCAAAGAACTTCTTTGGGAACCTGATCAAGAGCATAATTTGACAGACGAGCGACAACGCACAAACAACTGAAAAGTTAGCTACGACAGAGATTTCGACGAAACAACGCACAGGCAACCGATGCAGATCTTTGAACGTACGCGTCTTTCGAATAAGCAAATAACATATGAGGCATTTTCCGTTTTATTTCAAAATCCAGTTTTGTCGTCACAGTAGCAGTTGAGCCAAATGCATACGAAATAGTAATGACAATAATATATCAATGAGAAGATTAATATTTGCACTAACAGTTTGGTATCTGCAAAAATGGCGGGCAGTTGGGTGATGACCCACGACCGCGTTGTTTCTGATTGTGAAAGGCTTACTGTATTTTCTGTTCAACTCTAAATATGCATGCGCATAGGGTTTTTTCACTCGGAATGGGCTGAGCAATAAAGGGATTACGAGGTTTCGGATGGAAACCAAGTTCAAAAAACCTAAGGATATGACTGAATATAAACAGAAGACGGGGAGCATAGATTGACATTTTCATTCAAGTGGAAGTCCCATGAATTAAGGAATAACTCGGGACTGTGAAAAACTTGAACAAAAAATTGATTACCTAGAATCTTTCCACAAGAAACCAAGCGGTTAGGATCACTTGGAAACAGGGTGAATGATTAAATTTCCCGTTGAAAATCGACAAAATTTGGGATCAGGATTTTTGCACGTTGAGGGTTGAAAATCAAACGAAGAAGTTTCGTGGAGTTCACTGCCAATCATACAGCGAGTAGCAACGATCGAGACCGGGGCGGGGAGGAGGTAGGGCTTGGATACTATGTACACAGTCAAATGGAAAATACTTCACAACCAAATGACAATATATAGGAAACGGATGGACTAACTGCGCATGGAACAATCGCAGTGCTAAGGAACCATTTGTAACACTCAGGTCTTTCAAAGTGGGTGGGTGAAATTTCAGATCACCTTTTTCCAGAGGAAAATGGAACTGAGATAGGTGTACACTGTTTGTGAGGCAACCAAAAATAATAAGTTCGGATCTATTCGCTTTTTAGTTATACAGAACAAAGGTAACAGCCTGAAGGGCATCAAACAAAACATCCGAAACGCGTGTGTAAGCAGGCGTAAACGATCACAATCCAACTTATTTACAAAATACCTGACCTGACTACACAAGGCATTTGTGAATGTTTGTATGTTTCCGTATTTTTTCGTTCTTTGAACCGTAGGGATCGTGCTGCATACTACTTATTACCTCGACGTGAACCGGTTGAGTGGCGCTTTGGAACCGCGTTGGACGTTCCGCTAAGAACTGTACCGACTGTCATACTAGTGTCTGCCGGACCACCATGCGGACCGGCAAAACGAACAGAGCGAGAAACCGACGCAACGTCACGCGGATTTGAAGTGACTGGTGCACTGGGATGACGTGCCTTCTGGGCGTTGACGGTGGCCGATTTTCGCGATCGGATTGTGGGAACGTTTGGGAATGAGGGTTCGGTGGAATAGGTGATCTTGACATTTCCGCCACCTGCAGTCGGGTATGTCATTGAGCAAATGGCCGAGTCCGGTGGTTCGTTTGAGGAAGCCACCACACCAGGAGGTGGGGGCTGGTGTTGGTCAAGGGGGGACTTAGACCGCAAACATCGTCGCTTGCAGTCTTGATGCTCCTGCGAATGAGCGTGCGAGGCTTCGCAAGTGTTTTTTTCTGGACTGTCTTTACTCGTGTAGGTAGAAAGTGAAGCCCTGTGCACGAACAGAAATCAAACACGAGAGTAAAATCATCTTAATTCAGAACTATTAAGCACATCATTCGTTGTATGACAAACACGTCGAGGGTCGCTGTACATCGCAACTTACTGATAAAAAACCGACAGTTTTGTTGTGGGCGGTCAGCAGTGGCAACATGAACACAGCCATTGCATATAATGAACGACTTACGAAAAGCCTGTGCTATTCGACAGCACAGGTGGCAATAATTACCTATAGGTGTACTAGAAAAATACTGGTTTATGTATCTAGTGACTACGTATTCGGTCAGCAATCGAACACTGTATCAAACACAGAGTGAGTTACAAGGGCCGACACACAGAATTGTGCAGTTTGTGCACGAAAGTCTGATGTGCAAAATCCAACACGGTGAATAAAAGGCTGTAACACCAGAACAAAATAATTCCTCAGCAATAAAACGAAAGTGGTTTTCAACAAATACTCGACCACTTGAGTAAACGTACAATTCCTCGGCGAGCACGCTGTATTCACCAGGCTTGTCCACGTTGCCATGATTTTCACTCAGAGTCGAGAATAAACCCGTCTCATCATCAAACGAGCCACGGTTTGGTGCTTGGCTCTCATTGCTGTCTACTGCCAAATTCGTCACAGATTCAACTTCTGGGGACGCATCGGAAACAGCTTTTGTCGCCGTGGCTTTCTCAGTCGTAGTCGTCGTTGTTGTTGTCGGCACAGTTAGTGGCGACAGTGTTACAGTAGACTCTTCATTCTGGGAAACCGGTTGTGGGATAAATTGGAGAGGAACCATCAGTGGTTGATTTGTGGCAATTGGCCATGAAGGTATAGCAGCCCCTGGAAGCGTTGTCGTCTTTACTGTGCTTAATGCCAATTGCCCGGGAACTAAGAGGGACAACCCAGGTGCAAATAAGTAGGGGATGCCGGTTGGAGGCCAAAGAGCCGTGGAAACCGGTGATACCGTAGCGTTCATTTGTACCGCGCCATTAACTCCAGCCTGTTGTGATTCCGATTCTGCCTCTAAAGACAAGACGTTTGGTTTGACTGAATCCTGCATGCGAAGTGCGAAATCACGGATCCGTTCACGGGCCTCTAACGATTTCTGAAAGGTGCAAATCGGTGGAACATGAGAAAAATGTGGTATAAACCACAAAATAAGTCAAAATTTGACTGCCGGAGTAAACTCAATTATTCCGTTAGGGTTAAAAACCGCTAATACTATCTTCTACCAAAGAAAGCTCATTCCACAAATCCAAATTCATAACGACTGGCTTATTTTGATTGGTTTCCATGGAACTTATCTCCGACGTTATCTCAAACTGTTTCAGTTCTTCTTTAGAAGTCCCGAATTTTCAGAACCAGTTGGTGGAGCTTTTCATCAAACATTGGCTATTCTACACGAGCATAAGGACTTTTCAATGCTATGGAGTTGTACTTCAGCCCATACCATTGTGTGGCTTTTCATTGGAACCTCTTTACTTTATCGTGAGCCTGCAACGAAAACGGAAAAAAAGCACATCCCCACTGATGAGTGCTAACCTACGGTATTGATCAAGTCAATAATTATATATCTGATTCTGCTGGCCAACAGCAGAAGACTGATGAAACGTGGGGACAAGATTTAATAGCACGGATATAGGATCAAATTTTTCCCATTATTGAACAGTAAGCAGAAAATGTGATCAAAGAGTGCTCCAATTTATATGAATTATAGACAAAGGTCGATTTATTCATGAAAATAAAAAGTACGTTGATAAATGGGTTTCATCAGAATGATAACTTTGAAGTGGATAAAGTGATGAAAAAACGAACTAGGTAAGGTGCAATTTGTAGACACTGCCATAACAGCGCGTCACAACATGTGAATTTGAGTACAACAGATTTTCACAACAGTATTGCAGTCATCGTGAGGCTGCGGCGATCCGTCTGTGCACCATCAGTTACGCACATTGTGAAATCAACTGATCAAATGCCACGAGTGTTCGACCACTTTTACTGGTTTTCTCCTAACATTTTTGCGCGTGAGTGCAGCAGAAGAGGTATCGAGGGCTCAGTACACGAGCAAGGACGACAAGAAACCATGGCCCCCAGAATTGGAGTGGATAACCACATATCCCAATGGGCCAAACGTGGTGACGAGCCAGCTAACAGTGGTTTACTGTCCATCACAAAGTGGTCGGTGGCGGCGTGATTCGAACAGCAGACCTCCGAGGTTGTAGGTAAAAGCTCTTGGTGGTCGGTAATATGCCAATTTTTCATGTCTAGCTTAACAGCAACCGTAATTGACAGTCTATTAGATGTCTATTTCCTGAGTGTTATTTTGGACATTTGTTCTTTATCGCCAACGGTACAATACAACTAAAAACACCAGAACGTGTTGCATTCAACGAGTCGTAAACTCATGGGTGAAGGAAATAGCGAAAACACTGATCACTCAGAAAAGGCACAGAGTCTATGACGGAAAATGAGTAAGCAGCATCAGAATTCTGGGTGATTCGCTCGCTTCAGCTTGGTTCACTGTTAAGCATGACTTTCCGGCTGGCTATCTACGAGTTTTCAAAACTGTACGGTTAAAATCATTAGCCAATTTAACAATAAATTAGGCCCATAATATTAATCATTTATTGTCTATACTTAGGCAGAAGCAAGGAATGAAAAAACGAGTCGGACTATGTGGAAAATCTTGCACTGCCGGAAAGAAAAATCGAAATGTTTCACCTTTGACATCCGAATGATTCTTCCAAGGTAAGTCACATCCGTCCGGCCATGGAGAAAGTGGAACTGAGGTAATACCGCGTGGCTCAGAACTACGTAAGCGTATTCGAATGCCTGCTTCACCTGTAGTGCACAGTAAGATCGACGGCCAACATCATTTCCTGCAAACGGTAATTTTTCCATTGTTTGGAAAGCGGAATAAGTCGGGTGGGATAGTTGCAAACGAGTGCAGCCACATAACTAACCCATTTAGATGTAGTAAATGTTTTTTAGATTCTAGCACGTAATCAATTTTTCCGGAGGATTTGTTAAAACAAAACGCGGGAATGGATGGCAAGGGATTTAAAGATGAGTCAAAAAACGCATTGATATCTGTAGCTGAATTGTCTGAAATTTTACTACCCATCGCTGCGGTTAGCGGGCACAATGCGACGCTCAGAATGAAGTATGTAATAATATTTAACCACAGCGACAAAGAAAACAGGAAGAAATTACATGCTGAGTTCCGGAGGATATGCACTGCCCCACTCAGTTCGGCAAAGCCGCAAAGCTAATAGGCCAGAAGGAAAACTGGTGTTTGCATTGCCCAAAGTGAAAGGTTATTTGGTAAACAATGGTTTAAGTGCCAGTCTACGGATTTAATAATCATGGGGTCGGCACTGATGGCAGACTTTCAGATCTGAGGTACGATGTTTGAATCTCGATGCTGTCCAACAACTTTGGTAAAAGAAAGCATTCCGGTGTTGTCCGGTTAACTAACACACCTGATCCGTTTGCGCTTATTGTGGTTCTCTGCTCCGAGTCGTCTAAACCTCTCCGATAACAGCATCAAGATCTAAGTTGTGTCGATCACATCTTTACGCTCCGACAAATCTTAGAACACAGGTATGTCTTTCATAGGCTAACACATTTATCTTTTTTGAGCTGAAAGCGGAATTCGACTTGGTTGATAGCACAGTTCACTGGTGCTTCCTCTCACTGAAGAGGTGTGCCGGAAAAATTTACCTTTCTTTTCCAAACCTTGTATGCGAACAATTGAAGTCGAGCTTGTATCGATCTTTCACCCGAGTTTACCACGAAAAGTAGTGTTTGTCAGAGTTGCTCTCTATCTTTCCAACTGTGTAATTGAAATGGTTCTCGAGTTATCCCTATCCCCTTTTGAGTACAGCGGCATCGGTCTTTGCTCAGGTATTAAACTGTCTGACTTGGAATACGCGGACCATAATTGTCTTCTAAATGAAGACCCAAGTGAGCTACAAAATTACTTAGATAGCTCAAACAACAATGAAGTAATGCCTGCGATGCATTTTGCACTTTCGAAATGTAGAATGCTGCTGTATGACTGGGTTGGCTCTACACTGAACCTTGTTCTAGCAGAGGAAGCTCTAGCTGAAGATAAGTGTTTTTACCCGAAGAGTTGCATCACACTAGGTGATGGGATACCAGATGAAGTGTCATCGCGTACAGAGAAGGCGCGTTTGGATCTGGCTAACCTTAGTCATCTGCGGCGCCGGCGTGACATCCAGCTGTTTATCAAGGGTCGAATGTACACTTCGGTAGTTAGACCCGTTCTTTTATGCGGTTCAGAAACATGACCATTGATGGTAGAAGACAGGCGAACACTGTTGGTGTTTGAGCACTGATGTCTCCGTGATATTGCTTTATTTTGTTGGAATAACGCACCGGCAACGCTGAGGTTAGGCGTAGGGTGTTAGGAACCCGTGGTCAGCCTGTGGAACACGTACTAAACCTAAACAAGTTAAGGAGGCTGGGAAGTGCGTTACGCATACCCGCGGATAGATTCCATCGGCATAGGCTGTTTTGCGACTAAGGTAGTGTTTGCAAGGTAGGTCGAGGTGGTCAGTCCAAGACATGGAAAAAGTTATAAAAACCTTGAGTACTAGACTTGGTTAAGTAGCTTTCGGGTTATGATCCACGAAACCGGACTCTCAAATGGTTGGAATTAGTTGATATGGCTAGATGTCGCGGCCAGTTTTTTACTACATGCTTGCACATGAGTGCAGTGGAAGGGGTATATACCAGATAGCCACAAAGACACATTGCACCATCAGGGATTACCGACAACTAGACCCCGAGACTTGGATTGGAGAACCACATAAGGTCCAGTAGGTCAGGTATGA
Organism: Fasciola hepatica; assembly: GCA_948099385.1. NCBI lineage: Eukaryota > Metazoa > Platyhelminthes > Trematoda > Plagiorchiida > Fasciolidae > Fasciola > Fasciola hepatica. The sequence continues at coordinate 14,947,321 of CANUEZ040000123.1, forward strand.
TAACGACCCCGACGGAAGTTGATTACTGTTGCAGTTGCATTCGGGATCCTTATTCGAGATTTCCGATTACTAATTTGTTTTCGCATCATCTTTACTTTATGTTTTTATTCATTTTGCGTTTGACCAAACGACGCTACGGGGTAGCAACCAAAACCGGAGCATGAAGTTCGAGATTGAATAAACCGAAAATGAACTGAATAGCGTAATGGAACTCATTCGTCCCAACATAGTTATGAGTAGTCATTCGTTCATAATTATCCATTGTAACTCTCGTCACTTTATTGTGCGAATGAAATGGTCATTCCTCTGTGCAAGTAGAAAATACAACAGATGAACATATTAATGAGCCAACCTGAACCAAAAAACTGGAATAACAATGACGAAATACAATGGCGTATATGAAAAATTTCACAATAATCCGACAGAAACGTACATTTTGTTGGAAAATAACTGCTTTGAAGACGGCACTATTTTGCGACCGACAGACGGTATACATTAGCAAACGCACTATCAAAGTGTGCTTCAGTGCTAACGAACGCAGGGTTCTATGAATCATTCGAGCAAGAGCAACCAAACACATGACTTTGTTCAAATCAGTAAGCACGGACGGATAAAGAAAGTTTACATGATCTTTGCCGTTCGTTTGAAGTCTCTGCAAGCAGTGTGCCGATACACAACACGTAACTGAAAGTTAGTTAGACCATGAGCAAGGGTCTAACATACATTCTATCTGCGCCACGAATCACACCATCCACGAAGCTTTGAAGCAAAACGACTGGAACTGCTTATAACTCACTTGACTGTTTGCTCAAGACAATGGAATTATGCATAAGAACCCTAAATATTGCATGATAAATAGATGACTTTAAATAATGAAAGTTCCAGAAGATGTACCGTAGCAATAGTTTCTTTGAAAGCCACGTCGTGCAACAGGAATTCGTTGTTAAGAGCGAGTCAGTATCCTGTGTGAAATGTACCTGGGACGTGCTTGAAAATTAACCCAGATGAGACACGTGAACATCAGTGACCGAAAAATCTGTAGCTACAGTGGTTGCTTTTTACCATAAACTACAATTCCAAATCAACTTTCAAAATTACCTGGACAGAGAGGGTCTTCAATACACAGAATAGAGGGGTGAAGTCCGTGTTCCATGTTTTGCTGGACAACCTCCTTACGCACGTACTGACCGCCATTTGTAACACGGATTGCAGTATGCAGATAATTGAACAACCGACCATACAACTCAAAGAACTCCAACAATAGTGCACCCAAATTGGACCGGTCGGGATAGGCGCTCACCCTAGTCTGAGGGAACAAAGAAAGAAAATGAACATCTGCTTTGAAACGAAAAGTCTCGTAGACCTGACTTGACGTGGTTCGCCTTTCCTTGCAACAAAGATGTGGACGCATCAACCCACTTCGACTTCCGTGGCAAATCCATTAAACCTCTGGTGAGTACTGGTTGGCAAGCTATCACTCAATTAATCCCACGGTCAGGCGTTTTGAAGCATATTAGTTGTCTATTTTTATTTCAGTCTGTTCTCAATCCGGAATGGTTGGATTTACCGAGCAGACATGAACGCGCAAAATATAAATGGCAAACAGCCTGGGAAATAGGAACGCTTGAAACTAGTATGGGATATTGAATGAATTTAAGTTTAAGAACCCAACTGTACGATTCCCGAAGTAATTCCAGGGAAGTTCGTTTGACGGATCACTTGACCAGAATGATAACGAGGTTGTCAACCTGTACCATAATCATGTGAAATCAAAGGCCACCTGCACACAACAGAAATGGCAGGAACGGAAATACACGGCCGGATGGGATCCACGATCGAGAAGATACTGGCGAATTTGATTCTAAATCCGCTTGTACGACTATCCAACGCGTTGCTGGAAGACTGGTAATTTACAGAATACCAGCTTACACCGTCGCTCCGATCCACAAACAGAGTGACAAGAAAGTATGCACAAATTACCAGCTGATAAAACTGATGCTAATGAATAATAATAATCTGAGACACCGGGGAACCTGGAAGTATACCAGCTGGTATCACTCCACCCGCATAGGTTCGTAAGAATTCCCGCGCTTATCCACTTTCATCCAATACTCAGACCGGGTCAGTAAATAAAGGGAAGGCGAAAGAATAGAAGTCTGAAATTCAGACATCCAAAAAGCCGACTGTTATCTACAAGCTGCTAGAGGCAAGTATAAGCGGCAATACTTAAACCGATATCCAATCACCTAATGAGATTTAACTGCCCAGGTAACAAAACTTATATACTCCAGCTAAAGGGCAACACTGACGCCTACCATACAGGAGTTAACGCGGGTGAAAAATCACTGTAAGCACGAACTTCGCTTTGGCTGTCCGCATACAATCTTTGAAAACTTCTCTGGTGCATCCTTTAATGATGTGGCGTCAGAAAACTGTGCGGTCGACTAAGTCAAGGAAGCTTAGCACGTTGCATGGTTTGAGATAAACATTTCGAACGTTCGGGGAATGTCTGATAGCCATCTGCCTTTACATCCTAAATGTACTAAAACAGAAATGCACTAAAGGGAAAACGAGTCGGTGGTGAAGTTGTACAAGACACTAAATGGCCAACGTCAGTACGAAAAATCGCGGAGAACGTGTAATAACAGTTGACCACTGAAAATACACTGATATCGGAATCAAACTGACCGAACTCGCCTGTAAAAACCTCACAACCATGAGGATGAGAGCATATGAACTCAGACCTCCGGTCCATACTTCGTTTAGATTTCTCTGAAGCAAGAACTGTTTGAGTACGAAGACAAGATACGGCAAACATGGGTAGGTTCTCATGAAAATTCGAATTAACTCAGCGGCGCGCACGCTGTTTATCATATTGAAGCTGATGTCAACTTTTAGTTCCGTTTCTTTGTCGGTCATCTTAACGATGGGTACCTAGGATACGGTTAGGTTGAAACTTTTCCTTACAGTTGTCTTATCCAGAACTTTTATTTCAGAAGATATCCCGCTTTTAGACAACGCTTGTTTCAGTGTATGAAGTGGGAGCGCTTCCCATCGTCCGAAAATAACCATATCTATATCGCTGGAGAAAGAATATTGGTTTTTAATGCTGAAGACAAACCTTGTCGGGAGGTACAGACCGGTTTTGAAACTCCCAAACACATCAACCTGGGAGAAATGTACTGATAAGAGAGGGTTGGTTACCTGACAATCAGGCCAGAGGGAGTGTGCGACATATTTAATTTTCGACACTACAATTTCCCTCGCGAACTGCTCTTCAGAAGTGGGCTTAATATAATTGAAGAAATCTTTGATCTCATTATGTAATCTAATACTTTAAATCCGATGTGCTAATGAATAACTTACCCGATGACGCCAAGCTCATATCCGCCATCACCCGCTTTCCAAGGCACCGAGTCCGGCGGGAACTCTTGTCCTAAGGGATACCCTGGGGTTTTGGTTATGAGCCGTAGATGAATATCATCTATCTGCTTGTGGGATGATGCGTTTCTGGAAATAGCGTCGTTCATCATCACAACCTGCAGCACAAAACGGATGAAGAGAACTGAACGACGTGCAAGGCCACAACGTAGCCCACGCGGTAGGCGTAGCGGCGAAACGACCCACCAGCGTGGTGTAGTGCAGGCTGCATATAATGGCAAGGATTTACCTTCCTGTACAACGAGTTTCATATATCCTAGGTATATGCGCATTCAGGCACAAAGTAAGATTATGTTGTTTATAATTTCACTGGAATAATCGTTTAACTCAGGTCAGGTCACAAGAACTTGAGCGGTAGGTTCGCATTTTCGAGTTCCCTCGCTGTCTGGGTCGTATTCCCGTTTAGGCTGTATATCTTGTAGTCTTTCCCACTTTCGTATTCCTTAGTCTGCCCATTTTCATTGGTAAAATATCTGACTTCACCGGAAGTAATGAAACCATACCCATGCTCCAGATAGATAGCTCACCAGATGGCGGGCCGTGTCCTAGCCCCACCCTGAGGGACTCTCCAGAGGCCGTGGATGCAGAAGAGCCGGGACAATGGCAGCAGCCCTCGAAGCAGATAAAGTCGGTCTTAAAACTAATCAAAACCACTTTCCCCATATCAGCTGCTAACCAGGCTATGGCGGTATCAGAACAACTAATTTTAGATACAGCGAGTAAGTTGCCAGCTTCGGCTGCCAGCACCAACCGAGTAATTATATGGGGCAGAGCTGCAATAGGTGCAAATCGAAAGCACCTAGCTCTAGGTATAATCAGAACGCTCGAGGAGTCGCCTCTAAACCCTGCCAAATGCTCCTGCTTGACCTCCAAAAAGCGCAAACGGAGATCGAGTTTGATCCGGGAATACTCTTCTGAGGATCCGGAAACCAGCTAGATCGCGCAAAAAGCGATGATCGAGAGGTCCTATACTTGGGTGCCCACTGCGCGCTCGTCAGGTGCCAAAGCCGCGGCTTGCCACGTCCGTAATGGCGGACCTCAAGTTGCAAATGTCTCCAGCGGTCTGTCTAACTAGACTTGAAACCCCAGGACGATCGAACTCTGGGATCCCGGTGAGTCAGATTTCGTTGCAGACAATACGGTATGCACAGTCGGTCCTTATCTTCTCTCAACCCCAGCGCCCTCCATCTCACCCAATACGAATAGCCTTGGGGAAAGTAAGGATGCCCCTGAAGCATCTATCCAGGCCACCCTGAATTTTGAAAAACAGAGGAAGGACACAAGGAGGACGCCTCAGAAGAAGCCGCAGTTTCAGCCAACTGTTAAAACCTCGCCGACAGGAAGGTATTCTCGGGCCACTCCAGCCGCTTTCCTACAAAACATCTGAAAAAGATCCCAACCTGTGGCTGATAAGAAAAGCAAACCATTCAGTAGAAGCAACTCCGCTCCACATGGCTCACGCTGTATTCGACTCCCACAGCATAGCCATTTTCGCACAAGAGCATCTCAGCCCCGTCCACCAGAGGGTAATGTCCTCTCTTACCAGCTGAGCTGGGTACCTCAGACAACCCCGCTTATGCCCTCACCACCCCTTATGTCGGCCCCGGCCTTTATGAGGACACCTCCTATGCAGACGATAAACCACTTCCTATTAGAATTTTCTCTGTTTCCAGTGAGCAGGCGCTAGAATGCCAGTTTACAAATTGTCTCAGCTTGCCAAACAAAATGCTTGGGTTGAGACAATTGGCGACGGACACGAAACCACACCTCATTGCCTTCACGGAGACCTGGTTCACACCAGGCCATCAAGACGGTGAAGTGAGAATCTTGAGTTGCTACCTTCAGGAAGAGAACGCTCTGGTGGAGTGGCTCTGTACACTAGCATCCTCCTACCCCCTGGTGTCTCCCCTAGATATATCTCATCAGCCATGATGGACTCCTTGTAGGTAATCTTTCACTTCCATCCCTCCACTACTTTACTTCTGGGTGTGATTTACTCCCTCCCTTCTGCATCACAGGGAGATTTACTCTTGATGGCAGAGTTTCTAAAAACCCTCAAAACGTTCCCCTCTCCTAGTCAACTCCTTTTTATAGGGGAATTCAACACCCCCGGAGTGGACTGGAAGAGCCTTAGCACTGACAACCATTATGGTAAGGCATCAGTAGATCTACTGGCCGAGAAATCCTGGAAGCAGCACCTGGTCTGTCCCACCAGGTTCAGAACGGGTCAACGCTCATCACTTCTAGATCTGATGGTAACCCGATCCATAGCACAGCGTAGATGCTGTCAACCTTCTGCCACAGTTAGGTAAGAGTGACCACGCAGTCTTCCGACTACATATTGAAGTGGCCGGCTATATTTCTCCCGTACAGGCAGGCTTTCCCGTTCAGGCGAACGGATTTCCAAATGAAGAGGTCCTACATCAGAAGTGAACTGAGCGACATGGCTGACTACGTAGACATGGAAGAACGCAACAGGCTGCTAGAGCAATGTGTTCTAAAGGCATATATTCTGTGGGTGCCTAGAATCCGGCAGATCCCCAAAGTAAGGCACGTCTGCCACCATCAGTTAGACGGTTTCCAGGCAAACGCTCCCAGCCGTTCGCCAATTACCGAGCCACATCGCTTCCGGCGGATGCAGAAGCTATCAGATGCCTCCGGAACCTCTGCAAACCAAAGATTAAGGAGCACTCCAAGAAACCACGAAAGTCAATGTTGAGCAGGGCGCGTAAGAACAGCAGCAGCAGTTGTGAAGCAGGGTCCTGAAAGCCCTCGCTGTCGCTTTCTGATGGCTCTCCTGCCATCTCCCCTTCTGAGGTCGCTGAAGTTTACAGATCTCATTTCATGTCGTTTTTCAACACGAAAGTAGTGCTTTCGGGTGGATGCCCACCTCTTCAGCCAAAACAGCCAGTCACCCCGCTGGGGCACTTCACGGGGTCTCAAGTGAAGTTGGGGGAGGGGCTTGAAAAGCTTAACCCGTTCAACTTGAAGGGGCTGGACGACGTTCATGCTCGTATTCTCAAAGAATCCGCCTCCATTCTCGCCGCGTCATTTTCTACGCCCTTTCAACAGTGTATAGACAACCAAGGGTTTCCAAATTTATGGGAGCATTCTGTGAAAGTCCCGATTTATAAGGAAGGAGATCGACACCTTCCCTGAAGTTATAGGCCATTAAGCCTTACCAGTGTCCCTAGCAAAACCTTCAAGCGTGTCTTAAAACGCGAAATCTTCACCCACCTGCGTGACCATAGTTTATCGTCTCCAGCGCAACATGGCCTCCTTCCCGGCGGGTCATGCATCACCAATATGCCGGCCGTTATGGATAGCCCGATACAGGCCGCACTCATCAACTTTGCCAGAGCCTTCGGCAGTGTCCCTTATATCCCGCCTCTGTGCAATTTCAGGATTTACGGCACCTCCGGATGCCTACTGTCCCTGATAGAGAGCTTTTCAAAAAACCGAATCCTCTCGGTTCGCGTGTATACGTCTTAGTCTCAACCTGCACCCACCAATATAGGAGCCCCCCAGGGCTCAGCCCTCTGTCCTCTCCTATCCCTCACTTACATTAACGACCTCCCTGATGTGGTTCCTAATAGCATAGCGACATACGCAGGTGACGTCACAATCTGGGACACAGAAGCAAGCGCTGTGCAGTCAGCCTTTGCCTCGGTTAAGTGTTGGTCAGCTGACTGCAGCCCTCAAGTATATCATGACAAATTTGCAAGCATGTTATTTGACAGTGCTTCGGCCCATCTCTTCAAGATGAGTGGGTACATGCGATTCCAAATCGTGGATCGATACAAGATCTTTGGCTTCTGGCTGCGCAGTAATCTCATTCTCCCCCCCCCACACTAAGAGAAATCTAGTAAAACTGCCTTCCGGGTCTCAAGCCTTATTAGAGCTACTTTTTTGACGACTTCCAACGATGATTCCATCTTCTGTATGGAACCTATATTCGACGTATTTTAGAATACGGCAGCCAGATAGTACACCCTAGCCTCGGCAGAGATCGGAAAATCTTGCGGCGGATTCAACCGAAGGCTACCAACTGGTACACGGCTTACCTTTTACCTCCTACCCAGTTCGTTTAATATCAGTTAACCTCTACCCTCTCGAGGCACCATTTAAGGGGAGACCTATTCCTGACGCGTGATCAATTCTTAACGGGCCTAGTGGATCAGTTTCTTACCCGTCCGAACTTGGGGACCCTGCAAGGACACACGAGGAAACCCGTCAAACCTCGTCCATGTACCTTCATTGGGCAACATTTCTTGTCCCGGAAAATACCTCTGGGGAACAAACTTCCACAGGGGGTAGTGAATGTCTCCTCAAAAGAGACACTTTAGGCCAAGCTAAAAAACTAGTTAGGACTGTTGCCAGTGCCAGCCACTTCTCAGATCGCCCTCGCGTAGGCTGTTCTGCCACATATTTTCACGTCTCTTCAATCCCATATACTTGCACTTGCACGCAGTTGCAAGCAGGTCCATACTCCTTCCCCCCCCATGAATGTATACACAAACCACTCTCCTGTTTAAAGTTTAAAGCAACAAAACTAGTGCTATATTGATGTGTCCATATTCACGTTTTCTGTCTCGTGTACTACATGGGAAACATTTATTTTTATTCTCATATTTCATTTGATAGATCCGTTGTCCCCTTGTTGTCGAGTTTTTCCATTCCAGCTCAGCGGTACCGGAAAAAGATACATACAGGAACTGGGAACGTTTGGGCTCAGGCCTCGCGTTCGTGAACTACTTCAAGGCATTAAGAGGAGAATTGTTGCAGCGCGAAAGAAGTTGTAGCTATGGCAGTTCACTTCAGCTCAGTTCAGCCTGCACAGGACAGATAATGGCCACGGCCAACCGAGCTCCCGAAATTCCTTCTGTGATATGCACGCTAGGTAGGCACCCACCACTATGCGGTTTATTTCTTCGAGTCCCTGCTAAAGATGGAAGGGAAACGTGTTAACCCATTGCACGTCAACTGCTAGAATCATTATGCTTCGTAAGCCTTCCCTAAGACATCAATTAACAGATGGAGGCTTTCAACAGTGAAAAGCATCACGTTCGTCCATCCAGCAACATGCTCCAAATTCGCTGTCGGAAATTATCTCATTCCATTTACTATCTAGGGCCCCTTTGAATGCCTGGACGGTCCCCAGTTCTATTACCACTTCTGGCGGCCTATTTTAACAGATAACCACCCTGTTGCTAAAGAAGTGAGATCTAGCTATCAGCCTAGTTCGAACTTTTGCCAGCCTCTTCCCATGCCCTCTTGTTCCGGAGTCTGTTGCCATGCGGAATAGACTATCCTGTCTAATCCCGATAAAGCCTTCTGTTATCTTAACTGTCTCTATAAGATCCCACTGCAGTCCCCTCCTTTCCGTGGGGAAAAGTCTGAGATCCTGGGGTCTCTGCTAATGCTTCTTTCTCCTCTGACTTTCAACCATACGCCTTGCAAGACTTTGTAGGCTCTGCAAACAGGTGGCATCCCTTTTGTAGGAGGGAGACCCTGTATGAACACAGTTTTCAAATAAGGTCTCACCATGGAAGTGTACACTAGCATGAAACCCTGGGTTTTCTACACAAAAACGCTGATATCAGCCCTCAGAGTCAACCATGTGCCTTTCTTAGCAGCAGCTACACATTGATCTGACCATCTAGGAGCAGACATCACCACCATTCCAAGGTCTTTTACCCTATTTACTACCTCTAAAATAGATGGGAATTGGTCGTGTTCAGCCGTCAGGCTAGTCGCTGGTGACCTTCTCCAGCTCCTACTTACTTATCACCCTCTCTAAGGTTGAACACTCTACCGGAAAAGAACTCCCGTATTCATTGCTGAAGCTGGCCATTAATACCGGATGATCTAAGCCCGATTAGTAGAAGCCAATGGTTTACCGAGTCAGATGCCTTGCCTAACACGAGGTAACTTACTTCTGCCTGTTTGCCTTCATCCACTCTTCGAGTGACCTCTTCCGGGAAGCTCAAGATATTGTTCAGACACAACCTGTTTTTAAACGTCCACGCTGGGTTTGGCAAAGCATAGAGTTCTCTAGTAGGTGCTGGCAGACATGCCCCCGGATGATCTTCTTCAGCGCTGCATGGAACGCAGGTTAGGCTGACGGGTCTGTAGTTTTCCATGTCAGAGCGGGGTCCCCCCTCATTTATAGGTATCATTGCCGCTTTCTCCGGGTCCTGTGGCCATCTTCCATGGTCCAAGGCGGCCTTATATAGCTCGCTCACTGGGGAGATAGTACATCAGCCGACAGCTCATTGATAGCAGGGTGGATATCACCTGGCCCGGCAGACGTATGGACATCTGACCCTTCCAGGCGCTTGCGTACGGTTCCCTCCGAAAGACTTAAGTCTGTTATGCCCGTTGGAAGAGTCGCCCCTCGAGACGTATCTGCACGTCGTTATCTACTCTGTGCACACTACTAAAATACCCACACAGAGCATCTGCTTGCTTTGGTTGTCCATTACCACTCCGGGATCACGGGTCCTCAGTGGTCCCACTGCATCTCTCAAAGAGCCCTCAGGCTGAACGTGGCAGTAGCACCTCTTTGGATGCTTTGTGACACGCTGGGCCAACTTCATTTCATGCGTGCACTTAGCAGATAGCTGGAGGTCAACTCCCTCATTTCTATTCATCGTGTATCGGATCCAAGCCTGGCGACCCCCGGAAGCCCTGAAGAGAGCTAAACTACGGTTTCTGCGCTTGGCCGATGTGCCCACTTCAGACCTCCACCACACCGGCTTGCCCTCATCCCCCCACGCTTCAGAGGAGGAAAATCCGTTATGTAGGGCAAGAAGAGATCATTTGATCACCGGCCAAGGCTCCTCCAGAGTAGCATCGTCCGCTGTGTCCCATATTAGATCAGCCGCTCTATTGCTGAGCCTAGGAATGTTCATATTTGAGAGGCGTCTAACCAACTTCAAGGATAATTTGGTTTGATGCCAGCAAAGAGCGATGTTGACAACCCTATAGTTGCTGTTATCCAACGGAGTGTGAACCCCGGGTTCCGCTACATCCTTCTTGTGGTTCGTTATAGCTGGATCCAAAAAGGACGGCGTACAACAAGTCCTATATTCGGTACCCTCCGTCATGTGTTGGGAAGCGGCCTTCGAATGCAGCAAACCAGTTTGAATTATTGAGTTTGCCAGAGCAACTAATTGTGTTTGCTTGACTGTCGATTCTATCGGTCCCGTCAGAGAACTTCCAGATTCTTGCCCTGGCGAGCCCTTCAGATCCCTCAGTGCCTCGACAATTGGCACAGCCGACCCTTCTTCAATACTTGGCTATAATCAGAGAAGGTTCAGGTTAGACCTCCAACCCCTTTCTCTTCATCAGCCTCTAGGAGCCCAGCTGCTAGCCTTTATCATCTCCCGGTCAATCTCCTCGGTAGTGAGGATAGTGTGGTAGGGGGCAGTAGGTACTAGATAAGGGTTCCACGAGGTTAGCAGTGTAAGGAACTCGTCACCTGACTACAAATCGGCATTGGCCTCCCAGTCAATCCTCTACAAACACGGTCATTCATACCTTATTTAATCCCCTTTTGAACTAAGCCACTGTGCCTGCGCCTATCACATCCCCTGGCAGCCTATTCCAGTAATTAGTGACTCTAACTGCGAAAGACGGAATTCCTATTCGAGCCAAAGTTCCCCATTCCTTAATTCTCCTCAAGTCAAGGGCACGAGGCAAAAGCCCAAAAGTTCCCGTAACTTATGATTATTCTGTGTGTGAATGTCACCAGTGAGCTGGAAGATAGTTCACTGAGAAATGCGAAAGGGTTCAGGGTACTCGTCTTGAATGCCTCTTGCGTCTTGAGTTGTCGGTGATCTGGAGGATAGACCGCTGGGCAGTGGGAGAAAGTTCAGCTTTGAGGTAGTCCATCCATCTTGAGTGGCACGAAAGATTCCGTCATGGGGAATACGCCAAACATCAAACAGCAAAAGTTATGAACGGCAAGCAGCACGCGGCTTCGCGGCAGATCCCTTGTCAGCACATGCCTCCTTAGGCAGCCATTCCCACGCGGCTCAAGTGAAGCCCCTCTGTGACCTCATTCTTCTTTTGGAGGCCACTGTGAGGCCACCTAGTCCTCTTCTTCTTTCTTGAGAAAATTACTCTAGTTGCTCCAAACTCTGCTCGTAGGATAAATGTCTGCATCCTGCAAACCATCGCGTGAATCACCGTTGTGGCTGCTCGAAAGCCATGGTGTCCCTCATCGTATATGGCCTCAAAGCTTAGACTGTTTTGTAGATGAGATCTCACAGACGCTCTGAACTATGGCAACACATATCAGGTGCCCTTCACCATGGATTGTTACTCCCAGATGGACTTCTGCCTAATTCTGCTTTTTGGCTTCAGCTCTGCTGAGCAGGCTTTCGGCTACCATCTTGATGTTCGATTAACGTTTGTGTAGGATCCTATCAATGCGCCTACTGAGTCCGTATGCTTATGAAAGTTTTCCTTTCTGCTTTTCAGACACAGGCTCCATGCCCCGCGGAGGGACAGTGATCTTTGCACGCTACACTGCCGGATGAGTATTTCGGGTTATGAGCCGCTGCTTTGAGTACTCCGGCCCGTGGTGCAGGGTGATTTGGGGTAGTATCCTTCGGACAAGGGGTGCTGATCCGGCTCACTGCAGGTAGAAGGTTTCAGTCTCAAGGGCTGTTTACCCGCCACCCACCATGCCCCCACCAGTGCGACAGTGTAGCAGCTTTTCGAAGGCAACAAACTCTTTCAAATGCACTGGCGAGCCCAGAGCTCAGGTGAGCCCCGCTTGTAAACAGGCGTCCGTAGTAAGGACAGCTACCGGAATGGTGGCCTCTCTTCAGGAGCTTATCCATTTCTAGCAGCGCATTGTGGCGACGTTCAATCCTGCTTATTTGTTCAACAAGTAGTTGCTCATCTGAACTCGTGCTGCCTAAGCGCAAGCCACTTTACCGCTGCCCTTGCACTCCACGCGCAGGCTTTTTCAACACAATAACACTAGTCCCCACAAATAATGTTCTTCTCGTGGGCTGAAGGAAACATAGTCCTGGTGACCGTGGTGGCCTATAGCGGAATCCCACTGAAATGTACAGGTTGTCCACGCATAGTGGAGAAGATTAGCAAACACGCGCAATGAGAAGGAGGCGTAGTAGGGCAGATCCTTCCTTACAAGTTAGTCCGCTAGCTATGGCTATTTGTGCATCAACTTAAACCATTCTCAGTCGCATGGAGCAGCTGACAGCCAGGTGCCACTGCTCTCCACGGTACTGGCCCATATCCAAGGTTGATAGGCCCATTTTCGAAGTCCTATCTGGCAAATGGGTAACTATCATTGGGCACCTGTAGGACACTTTTCCTTTGAATTAGATGTTTCTCAGTCTATTTCATGGGTTAGGGCCTCAGGTTTAATTAAGTTTCTTTCATCGGCTGGTTGCCTCAAGTCTGTTTGTTTTAGTCCACCTGGTGTCCTCCCCAGTTGCCTCGTCACCACTTCTTTCCAAAGTGTTCCGGAAACTTGACCCACCTTGGCTCGTCCGTTCTAGTCTTTACTTCGTCTGGCCCCCTTTCGCCTTTCAGTTGAGCGAGAAAAATGATAACTACAAATCCACCACAGCCTGTCATACTTCTCACTTTAATCTTTGGACGGGATTCGTATCGGAAATGATAGCTCGCTCATCTAAAACGGCATCCGCCCAGCCGAAATTGGAAAAGGGGCTAGGACTCACAGGTTGAAAAATAAGGATCGGAGTTCAGAAAGAAGTGACGAAGCTAGAGTGGAGGAAAAAACCCTTAAAAGGCAAAGAAGAGGTGCGTAAAAGATTACCCTACTATCGAAGGCACGCCTCCTCGGCTCCTGCGATCGCGCTCGTCGAGAAAGTCTACGAGAAAAGACCAACGGAGTGCCAACCGCGTGCGTTTTCACCGGGCCTGTGTACAGAGACCGCAAGCTTGTCTGCGCAGGGGAAGTGTGTTAGAAGTAGAGCTAGCGGTTGCCGCGTGAGCGAAAATTACAGTTAAACCAGCTACAGATACGGTGAGATCGTCTGACCCCTATATTAAGTAACCTCCGGGAAGGAAGCCTCCTATTTCGTTTCAAGACGTGCTTTGAAGCTCTTCACAGTGTCCGCTGCTACAACTTCCCACGGATGATAGCTCCACTCGTTTGAGAAGGGAGATGCAAATGACCTGACTCTGACGCTGCCATGTGTGGGAGGCATTCCAAGCTTGTACCCGGGCCCTGGGAGACACCGTTTTAGCTGCTTCTGAAAAGCGGCTCTGTCTGTTTCAACAGACATCTTATTTGCTGGAACACCTCAAAAGATCACCTCCTTTCGTCCCCCAAAAGGAAATTGATTCAGGAGCAAAAGCATGTGTTCCTGTGGAAAACCACGTGGCCACCTGAAGATCACTGAGTTCAAGTGCGTAAGTTCACGAACAAAATTTATCGTAAATAAAAATGTAGCCGGCACTCAACGGAAGGTAGTTTGTATGTTGCGCAGTGCCACCTACTGTTCATTGTTTGCCTGCTTGCCTTAATGAAAATTGGCCTCCGCCGATCTAAAACACACATGTGACTGCTATGCCTGATGGGCCAATGGATCTTGGCTCGCCCAGTTTAGTTCAGTCCAGTTTGGCTCACAGGTCGATTGCGGCAAAGCGCGGGAATGGCGCAGGTTCTTGCACAGCGGGTTCCCTGGATTATTCAGTGATGCAACAGTGAAAATTTAATGCCTTCTTTGCTCACGTGGCGGCGAAAACTGAAGAGTAAGCACTTCCGGCTACTTTGCTTCAGCCAGAAGGTCGAACAGGGTCCTTGTGACCGGCTGCTAACAGCTGGTACTCAGTAGCCATAAGGGCCATTGGTTGCGTAGGTTACGTAATCGGACGGAATATTGGGAGGGGTAAGCGGAATGAGTGGAACGGGCCATGGTCTGGATAGGAAAGAGACTGAGAGCTAGAAAATGGATGAAGGGGAAAAACAAGCAAGTGGAGGGTGCTAGAGTGTGTAAGATAAACGTGGGTTATGCAACTTTCCAAGCATACCTCCTTTCCGGTCAAGCTTCCATTTGAAAGCCATCAACGATAGGGCATCTACAACGTGACCCGAAAACTCATTCTTATCGTTCTGCAATGTGACTGAAGAAAACATTGTCCTCACTTTGGTCTTTATTCTCTTAGCGACCTTAGACCGTATCCCCTAAAAACTGCTTTGCCATTCAGCCTCAAAGCTGATCTGGGACCACCACATAAGTTGACAGCACCATTTAGTACTTTGAAGGTTTTGATTAAGTCTCTCCTAGGTCCTCAAAGCTTCGGGAACATTAGTTTCGGCTTCTCCAGGCACTGAGCTTAGCTGAGTACCCTCAGACTTGGAGCCACCCGATGAAACTACTCTATACTTCCCCTTAGGCCTTGATATCCTTCACCATATACGACCGCCATGACTGAACGCAAAAATCTAGGCAAGGACAGATGTATGTCTTGTAGAGCGGTGTCATATTCTGGGCTTCCTGGTCGAAACGGCTTGTTTAAGCCGCCATAAGTCTCTGGGTGTTTCTAAGCGGCAGCACAACACTGTTCACCTGGTTTGAAGTTACCCATGACCACGACTCCCGTGTCCTTAACTTTATCCGCCCAAGCAGTCTCTACCTCTCGCCCCGGTGATTCTAACGTCCTCACCGGCACCAGCGCATTGCTTTTCAGTAACTGCGGGCACTGGCTTGCATTCGGCGGCAGGTCTCACCCCATGCCCGGCCGATAAACCCTGTCTAGGTCCAGCTGAATGGAGTCTTCTAATACGGAGGTAACCAGCCTTGGGTAGTCCGCAAAAGGCCAGCGCTGGGTTTAATAACCCAGCGGCAAGGTCGTTTACCAAGATGGAGAATAGAAAAAGCCGCTGTAGCGATCACTTTGGAGAGCTGCCGGGCAGGAAGCCTGCCTGCGAGACCCTGTCTTCTATCCTGACCTAAAGCGTTATCCCGGTTACTGAGTTTCGACTGAAATTCGTAGCTTATGATGGTAATCAAAAACCATCAAGCCATTTAAGTAAGAAGTGGTGGTGTTCGGATTTGAAAGCATTACGGGGGCCTAGGTACCATACCTCCACTCCCTCCCCCGTCAAGTTCCCAGGTCACCTCGTCGAGGCCAGTCAACAGTTCGTCAAGAGCGATCTCTTTCATATGAGGCCGTGGAGATTGGTCGTCACCAATTTATTTACCGCCAAGTGAGTCGCTACACCGTTTTCCACAACTCTCTCCATAACTCTCAGAACCACGGAAGTCAGGCTGGCGGGGCTATAGCTGGAGCAGTTTCCTCTGTCTTCATCCTAATAAGTTGGACTCCGCAGACATCAGCCGGTCAGCGAGGGCGACTCGGCCCGCACAGTGCATCAAAGAAGGCGGCCAAGGGCTCCTTAGTTACTTCAACCGGTGGTTGAGCTGGCCGGATGAAAAGCCATATGGACCTGCCTCCTTTTATGCCATCAAGCTGCTCATAAATTGGACCACCTCCGATATTTCCAACTGTTGCCCCACCACAGCTGGTGCACCATTCTGGTTCTTTAATGGCCGGTCCGGTGCACCTCTTCCACCCCGTGGACTTGCGAAAACAAAAGCATCAGCGAGTTCGCCTTTGCTCTGTTGGTTGTACAGTGCCCACATCGATCTTCCTAAGGTTTCCGAAAGCAGCCTTTGGAGCTGCCTTCGATTACACGTAGATGAAGTAATATGAATAATAAACAATTTCAGGGTGAGCCCGAGGCACTCTTGGAAGGAAGATCAAATGGCAAAAAGGAGCACAATATGGCTTGCACCAAAAAATCGATGAATATGTATAACTCAGAGTGTAGGGGTGAGAGTGAGTACGCCAAACTCAGATGATAATAACCGGTTGGCTTCGGCTTTCCACCTCGGCTTCTCTGTTAGGCCATCGGCCTTCTGGCTTCCTTGATTGTTTTATATAACGGACGTGAACAATCATCCTCCGGGCGCTGTATAGTTCAGTCTAGCATGTGTCGTATCACCCTTTTCATCATGTTCGTGGGCAGCCATACCCCCAACACTGTTCATGCATGAATTCGAAACGCATTCACATTTACCGCGTTAATCTGCATCATTTTATTTCATTTATAATAATAGTTTATTTCGGATACCCCGAAGCATGCTTCAAAGCAAGATCAAACAGTACAGTTGAAAGCTGAATGAAAGTTACAGAAGGATTGTACAATTATGCGAACGCGATTGAATACAAGAGAAAACATTCAAGTCAATTTTTGCGGTACCGCCCGGTGAATTTAAACTCAATGTCAAGTGGTCGGTAACGATGAATGAAACTACCACAATAGGATTTGAACGGGCGCCGGTGAGCAAGGTCACCGAACACATCACCCCGCTAAATTTGAAAGAGGTTATGGCGGTTTTAGTCTGCCGCCAATTCCGCTCATATCTGCCTAAATGTTGCGTCTTGTTGCAAAATTTATACCCCCTTGGAACCGCAAAAATAGCAATTGACGGTTAATGCCGTAAGGCCTAATATGTCGTAAAAAAAATTATGAAATTGGTCTACCGACTGTTTCTTATGTATCTGCCATAATGTCCATTTGTATTGCAAAATGGATACCTTTTTGGAACGACATAAATTGGGGAATGTAAAGAAATGTCAAACGATCCTTCGTAGATGTGGTTCGCCAGGAACAATACAAGTCTGGTACCTGAAATATTATGCAGTAGGACTTGGGCTACTAGGCTGCACCGTCATACATACATACACATATATATCTATATATATATATATATGTTCATATATATATATATGTATAATTAAATGGTAACTTCTCCGGCCATCGCTGGACGAACTTCCTTATGGACACATAGAGATGTACATATAAGCTTATATGTACATATCTATGTGTATTTCTATATACATGTATAAATATATACAAATATACGTATGTATATGTGTATATGTACATATGTATAAACATATATTTATATATATATACATAGGTATATATATACTTAAATGGTAACGTTTCCGGCCATCGCTCGACGTACGTCCTATGGGAATGGGCTGTATATGTCCATAGATATATATACATATGTATAAATCTATATATATATATATATATATATATATATATATATGTATATATATAAAGGGTAACGTTTCCGGCCATCGCTGGACGTACGTCCATATGTACATATCTATATGTTTTTCTATATACATACATACACATGTATAAAGATATACATATATATGTATGTATATGTACATATGTATAAACACATACATATATATATGCATATATATATATCTATATATCTATATATATATATATATATATATTCTTAAATGGTAACGTTTCCGCCCTTCGCTCGACGTACGTCCTATGGGACTGGGCTGTATATGTACATAGATATACATATATATATATATATAAATATATATGTATGTATATGTACATATACGTATGCATATATATATATACATATGTATATATATAAGTATATATATATAAGTACATATATATAGATTTATATATATATATGCATATATATACTTAAATGGTAACGTTCCCGGCCATCGCTCGACGTACGTCCTATATATATATATATATATATATATATATATATATATATATATATATATATATATATATATATATATATATATATATATATATATATATATAATCTACCATCCAGTATTCACTAGCGCGAAAGAAGACTCACGAAGTGAACACGTGCCATATCGACCTAGTTGTGCTAGCCCAAATAAAAAATCAATAAGGAAGACAAATGCCAATATGGCAGGAATCATAATGCGGCGGCCCTGGATAGGGCCTTTTGTCAATCTCTTTGGACCACGTTCACCTCGCAAGGCAATGCACACAAGTGTAGTCGTCCTCATTGGTGAAACCTGCGCACTGATAATGTGCCCATCGGCCACACGTTTGGCATTGAACGTCCTCGTCCAGGTCGACCGTTGGATCCTCTCGCCGGCAAACGCTGCAAACGTCCTTGTTGATTGGAGACGCCGGCCTGTCCAGTTTTCGTTTCTTGTTTGCTATCCGGAATTGGTTGGCCGTAGTTGTCCGATGTTGGCGGAACTGGATACGCTGCAAAGGGTTGCCTATAACCTGAATATCGCTCTCGTCGGTAAACCGAACTTCCATTAACGGTTTCCTTCTAGACGTTGTTCCCTGTTTTACGGTTAAATCTCTTATCGGCGGTTCCGACCGTAGGACATACTCGTCAGCCGTACTGGAAGTTGTGGGACATTCTAATATTTCTCCGGCAGCTAGAATCACCTGGCTGCATCTGCGAGCAACCGGAATCACCTCCATGGGTATGAAGAACAGGAACCTAACTATATTCTCCTCGTGTATTACCTGGCTAATGCCTTTACCTTCCAGCAATTCTTTAACCCTAATTACGTTACCACGAGCATCGTGACTGTGACGGACACGTATAGACCGAAAGTCCATGCTATTCAGACGCCTATTGAACATCCGACTAGTATATTCCCTTAATTCAGCAGTATTATGGAACGTATCCATCAAGTTAAACACTACAGACTCTTGAAAAGCTGTCAGTCTTCGGTTAGCTACATATAAACTTGGATTCCCTACTTGGAACCTATGACTATGGACCATGCACCACTTTGCGACACGATATCCAGTTCCTTGGGCGACCAAAGTGACGAATGCTCCGCAATCCAGGTTTTTGTATCTTCAATGAAGTCAAACATTAACAAACAATTATTCTAACCTTGAACCACCTCCACCTTTTCGACGCCGATGGACACAACAATATTTCACGAAATAATATTTCATTCCGTCGCTAATTGTTAGCCGACGCTTTTTTGCCTGTTTCCATGTTCGGGCATTGTAATTGTAAAAGCTGGTACTTGTGCATCGCTGGAACTCTCGAAAATCGGTCGCGAATTCATCCAGACCTTCGTAAAAGTCTTTTATCATTCGGGAAAAAGTATCGGAATTGTCACGTGGCTAGCGAGCGAGATGGGTGCTGACATTTTGTAGCGCTAGGCCTTATATACCAGCGTAAATTTGATGATATAAACAATATTTTGTAATATTCTTTGCCTCTGGTTACACCCAACAGAATTTATTTCACGTTCTTTTGAACGTAATTTATTTCATCACAAAATGTCTATTTCAGCTGATATTACCGTTTCATTTGTGGTAGTTCGATCCTTGACTTTCCAAGTGGTCGATCCGGCTAAAGGTAGGTGTAGTTATTCTGCCAAAGTGTGGGGTGGGTGGGGAATGGTACAAAATCATACAAGTCCTACAGAAGGAAGACTGTCCTGTCGGAGAACCAAACTAGGTTGACGGGTTAGTAGATATCGTGAAAAAGTGACATTCCTGAAGGAGGCGTATTCAAGCAATAAGGCTTTGCAATGTATGAGAGGGGTTGCCAAGTAAAATTAGACGATAAAAAATTGTGGCATAACACATAAAGAACAAGAAAACAGGTCAAGGATTACAATTTTGGGGTTCAGTGAAGGTATGTCGGCTGAGCCAATTGTAAAACAAAACGGACAACACACTGGACTGTGGGTGTCAGATTGATGGTGGAAGAAGTGACCGGATAAAACCTGTGGACTTTGAGTGGATTGTTTTGCTTTCAGAAAAAGGGAATGTAGTGCATCTGCATGAACTAGGAACTAGCGAAGAAATCATTATGTGGTGCTCAACTACAACAACAGGATGGACACAGCTGGCAGAAACGATGAAGTTATGGGTACAAGACTATCAGTTTATGTTTGATACAGAAGGTGGACCACTTTTTGGTGACAGAACGGAACTCTGCGGCACAATAGCTTGTCAGATGTGCATATGTGGCACACGATACCTCGCAAGATGAGGACACTGCACTACAACGGCCCTAAGTGGGCAAACAGCGGAGCTGGCAGAGAAAGCAAACAAACACAGAGTTGTCGACTATTGGGAATCTCCAGAGATACATTTTGCAGTGTCATATACTGTCTGAAGATTGTGGTACGGAAGTTAGTGACAGCAATGAATGCGTTAGTTTTCGAGTATATCGGTAAAAGCAGCAAAAAGGGGTGGGCTGTATCTTAGAGAGTGGTTAAGTTTGCAAATAAGACTGGTGAATAGTCTAGCATGAAACCGCGGGAAGTGAACCGGGAATAATGAGCCAAGAATGTTGATGGGTTTTTAAGTATGCGATAATTATGCACCAAAGAAAGCAAATTTTGCCGGACGAAAAAAGCCTTAGGTTATGAGGGCAAATTTGAAGCGAGCACAATGGAGAGTCAATGTTTGCTGGAGGAGACAGCAGAATTTTGAGTATATGAACGTTGTTCTTTTTCTATTGTTTTTTGTTTTTTTTTCAATCCGCAACCGGTGCTGGTGGGTGGGGCTGACCGTGCGCTGGACACCCAACCTGAAAACCATTTTTGGAGGCAGGAGGTGCGATTCACCTGGATGCGCCCGAACATCGTTGCCGACTTCCTGCACGCTCGATGTGCACCGGCTAAAGCGGGGGATCTGTTCGAGCCCCGCACCGGCGGGACTTGGACAGGTGATTTTAGTGGAGATCATACAGACGTATAGATGGCGTAGTCTGGGAGATTGCGGGGGATCCAGATTTAAGGTCGGACGTGTGGGCCAGATATTTCGCTGGTGTTGTCTCCGGATCATTCCAAGACATCGAAAGGGAGATGCGCCCCGGTTGGTGCCTGGAGACGTAAAAACAGAGAGAGACAGTCTGGGATACTCCCAGTTGAGCATCAATGGTCAATGGTGAAAAGAGAAATCTAGTAATGTGGACACAGACTACTTCGGGAAGAATAAGGACTGTGAACCACTGGGAGTGAATGAGAATACAAAAATAATGACCAAAACTGGGAATAAGAATGATGATTTAGAAGGTAAGTGGTGGTCACCGGAATTGGATTAAGTGTTGGGACGTTAGGGCAAAATAACGGAGGGGAATGGGGTCAGTTCGGACCGATTGAGGCGAACCAAGTATGATGGAGATAGTAGATAGGAGTCTTTGGAGAGCGTGAATTGGGGAGAGTATAGCAAGGGCAGTGTCAGTGATGTAAGTCCTTCTAAGGGGTACTAATGTGCTGGCGATGGAGAAGGCATACGGGGTAGGTGATGTCGACTTTACAAAGGATGTTAACCGGGTCGTGCTTTCTTTCTCTATTCAAGAATCTAAGTCACTCTCATAAGCTTGCTCCAACGTGGTGCACCTATGGAGTAATTGTAGTACTTTGGCGACATCTAAATATTTTGTAAGGACAATTTTGCAACGGCCTAGTGTCTGGCAGGCGCGAATGTCTCCAGACGGTGATGAAGAACCTTTTTCTTAGTTTTGTCCTGGAGTATGGGACTTTAGTAGTATGATTTCGGTCACGAAGAGGGTAGGATGAGTCTTGAGCGAAACCTAGATCAGTGATGGAAGTATGCGCTTTAGAATGTAGGAGGTTGAATAGAAGATAAAGATTGCGTTTCATACGTCGTTGCCATAGGGTTTCAAGCCTTAGTAGCTCACATATCTCTTTATAATTCAGGGGGATGATGAGCCGAGTAAGTGCTTGGTGAAGGATCGCTGAACTCTTTCGATTGCAAGTCCGTCAGATTTGCGCATGTGAGTGTATACCAGAGGGCAGTACTCGAGCTGGAGTCTGGCGTGGGATTTAAAGATCAGAAGCTGGCTGTCGCGCATTCTAAAAGTTCTGCAGATGAGGGCTATCGTTCTCTTAGTCTTAGCCACCTGGCAGGTGGCTTGTTCTTGAAAGGTGAACGTGCAAAAATACTGTAGACCGAGATCTCGTACTAGCGGAGTAGTAGGAATGAACGAGCCGTTTAAGGAGAAGAATTCAGGTGGAGTTTGACTTTTATACGCGAGAATGTCACTCTTAGCAGCAGAGAAACTCATTTTCCAAGTGTTGCACCATATGTCAAGAGAGTTAAGGTCGTCAGCTATTTTGGTGAGGGTATAGGTCAAGGTATGGGGTTCAAATGAATATACAATCCTGATATCATCGGCGAATAGGAACGCAGTGCCATGGCGTATTACTTTGAGTACGTCGTTAATATAAAGAAGAAATAAAAGTGGGCCTAACACACTGCCCTGTGTAACACCACTTGTGACTGGCTGGGATGATGAGGGGTAACCCTCAATGTTTACTGCTTGCAATCTCATGCTAAGTTGGGATGACCACCAAGAAAAGAGTGGGTCTGTTATGCCGTAGGATTTATTCTTGGTTGGGAGCTGAGCTTGAGGCACGCAATCAAAAGCTTCCGTCATATCAAGGAAGATAACGATAAGTGCTTTTCCAGAGTCAGCTGACGTTGTGATTAGTTTAAGGAAACCAAGTTGGCACGTCAGACACGACCTAGACTTTAAGAAGCCGTGTTGGTTTTTATTTATTAACCCACGGGTGAGGATAAAATTGGCAATGTCATCCTTAGGTACCCGTTCCATTATCTTAGATATAATGGGTGTGTGGTTTATGGGGCGGTAATTAGCAGGGTCATGTAAAGCACCCTTCCTATGGAGGGGAATGATAACGGAAGTTTTCCACTGGGATGGGAAAATGCTTTGTGACATGGAGAGATTAAATAAGTTCACCAAAAGCATCACAATGTCCGGACCGCCAAGAAGAAACAGAGCTGGTGGGATACCATCGGGTCCAGGGCGAGCCAGAGGCCGGGTGGTATTTAACAGCTTTCTGACTTCGTTGGCTGAGAATACTACCGTTGACAAGGTGTCGGCCGTCAAGGAGGTAAGATCATGGGTTGGACTACTGTGGTCTGTTATGAAGGTGGAGGCGAGGCAGTTACTGAATGCCTCAGCGACTAACTGAGGCGAGCTAATAAAATGTTCTCTGATAGGAGCAAGTATGGTATTTTGGTTGTACAGCGGGGGTTTCGAGTTTTAATAAGGCCAGAGAGGTGGGCTATTTTATTCGGCTGTTTGAGAGCGTACAGTTCTTGCTTCTCCAGCTTGTTCTCATTTTCGCTCAGTAGCTGGCGTGAGAGGTGGCTGAGGCAGAGAAAGATAGAAAGGTCGTTGGTCCTTTCGTAGGCAAGCTGCAACTTCTCGAAATAACGTTGCAGTTTTTGTTGATGATAGGTCTTTCTCCCACTGAATTCGGTTATCTCGGGAGATATGATGTTAAGAGAACAGAATAAGTTGGAGCACATCACATCCGACGCCAGCTGAGGATCAGATTTTAGAAATAATTCATCCCAGGTTTGATTACGCAAGATGGTGGGTAGAGAGTCTCAAGTTGCATTTCGGAAAGATTTTCGATTTTGAGGGTTTTCCTGGTGATGCGATTCAACGGAGAATTCACATGTTATGACCCTATGATCACATCCAGGAAGTTGGCTAAGGACATTTGCCTTTATATTTCGGGGGCCTAAAGCAAAGATGAGGTCAAGAATATTGTTCCATCTGGTTGGTGATTTTACGTGTTGTGTCCATCCTCCAGCACGGACACATGAGATAAAACTGCATAACTTCGGAGAGGAATTCAGGGTTGTCCAACAAACGCCGGGGAGGTTGAAGTCCCCGCTATGATTATAGCAGCATGCCGGGTTTCAGCTACATGACAGAAAGCATCGGTTTAGTTTTACCTTACCGGTGCCAGCATTTGCGACTCCTTTTTTGCAAGCCTCTGAAAAGATGACCCGTTTTGTTACGCATTCTGATCATGCGCCCGCTGGCTCGCCACCATCGGGAAGTATGTTTAATGTTACGTGCTGCTGCTGACGTTTCATTCGTTTTGCCTCCAGCTTGGCCCTTGAAGATTTGTACCTCAGGAGGCTCCGGTGGCTGCGGCTATCAGTGTGTCTAGCCCGTGCCTCTTTTTCCTTTCCCAGGACATTCCGGACTCGGCTGGTCCATCACTGTCTTCAGTGGAGCCACTCGCCCTGTCATCTCTTGTAAGCCGCCCCTTAGACAAAAAGTTACTTTTCGACCGAGATACTGCCTTTTTATACCCTCCAATCTACCCCCTGTCCCTTTCCCCAAGAGTGTCTTCCCTTGTTCGGCAGAAAACCCATCGGCTCTTATCCTGCGGCTGATGACCCCATCTTGTTTATTTTTATTCGGAGCATCCCGTAGTCGCCCCTTCCCAGCGAATACCAAACGGACAGCTCCATGACATCTGCCGGGTACCCAGTGATCGCCATATCCGGGATGGACGCCATCTGTCCCTATTTCTACCCTGCTTCTTGCTTAGCTTGCTGCTGCAACCCCTCCTTTCACAGGAAGTCTATAAAAGCCCCCCCAAACGACATCTTGGCTGCCGATCCATCGAGCCCGTCCACTTTTGAAGTATCGAGGCCCTCTAAAATTGATATTCCGGGTTCTGAATTTTTCAGGGTCCTTGGGTGACTGACAAATCTTGCGTCCCCTTTCTCACGAGATGAGAGGCCGCGATATATGTTGGCTGCAACTGGGTGCACGCGGCTGATTCTGACGTTGGTTGTTGCTTCCGGCATGTTTAGCAGACAAAAATGGGCTTGAACTTGCCTGGTCGTAAGGAGAAGCACTTCTTGCTCATGCGCGCCTCGGTAACCAATTCTGCTCAGTATATAGTCAGGCGGATATAAGGTCTTGATTTCGTCCTGGGGGGGGGTAGCTCTCCCCGCAATTGCGATCATTTTGGCTTCACATGTTCGGACCCTCAAAGCTGACCTCCTATTTCCTGCGTTGGGTGTGCTTGTATATTCTGCACGAAGTTTCTGTAGTCATGGGGGTGTTTTTCAGCCAAAAGAGTCCTGATTTGCCGGGAAAACAGCTCCGAGGGACCACCGGTTTTGGTCTTTGTGTCGGTGCCGCTCATGTTTCATCTGCCTGGCGGGCCCCGACCTCCGTTCACTGCTTTCTTCCAAAAGACGTTTCGACAGGGGTTCTAGTTGTATAAAACTCAATGTCTACCCTGCTTTATTTCGGAACTCCTCTTCTTGGGAGTTTCAGGCTCCTTTACCCTAGAGACTCTGCGTGATGAAGACAGGTGGGGCACTCTCGCCACTTGCGGGGCTAGTCTGGCTGCGTCGCAAGGCGGCGAGTGCAGTGGGGTCGGACTGTTGGCCTCCATATGCCTATCTCCTTGTCCTGAGTCCCCGGGTTCGGCGGCAACTGAGCCATGTGTAATGGTAGTGATACAACCGGCAGCCGCTGGGAAGAGGTCCCCATGTCTGAGGTTCAAAAATTGCACCGAGGCCGCTCCCGGCTCTTTAGCCTCCTTTTCTCTTGATGCCGTCCATTTTCCTAGGCCAGTGATTCGTTTACCTGCCACGTGCCCTGGCATGCTGGCAATCCGAAGTAAGTTCACCAGGTGAAGTCTGATAGCCCATCATCTCGGCCTGCCCTACTTCATAAGGGATGCCGAAATACCTTCTACCACCACCTTTCTGTCTTCCCAAAGCTACCTCAAATTGCCCCTGAAGGTGCTTGGTAGTCAATGACAAGTTCTTTTTGACATTTTCAGGTGTTCAGCCCCCTTAGTCAGTTCTTCGATGTCGTCAAGCAGGGCCACGGCTTCGTTTATTGTTACAGTTACCAAGGAGAAGCCTTCCTCTTCTGTGCCACGGTTTTCCTTCTACCACCCATATTCCTACTTCCTCAGACAAGTTACACACACATTTTTGGATCTTACTTCATGTATAGAAGGCGAGTTTACCCTGTTCGCCTTTTCCGATTCCTGGTGCTCCATCGCAGACCTTGAGCCTCCGGAATCTGTCTTCGTTAGCTGTATTTTCTCAAGGCGGCGGTGCAAAGCAGTGGTCACTACTGCCGAAGTGCTTTTGTTATCATTTTCGTTAGCCAGATTCATCGTACCTCCCGCGGATTTCTGAGCTAACATCGGCTCTGAACTTGTGGGAGCGGCATCTATGCTTACCTCATCGAGTCATGTTCGGAGCATCTTGGGTTAGACGGGACAAACCCCAATCAACCACCTTTATCTGCCATGGTGGTCTCCCTGCATAGGGTTTATCACCAATAAAACATGACCACCAAAAAGTAGAGCTTGGCATAAAAAGTGAGAAAAAATACCTCCACTGTTTTGTCTTCCAGGCACACCAGCCTTGTCACATGTGACTCATGTCTCCGGGTTGCGGTGTTGCTACGGATTGACTGGTGTGGTTGACCTATTCCCAGCGCGGCTTGTTACATGCGGTCCATGTTTCGGCCGGGGCGTGGAAGCTGTGGTCGACCACCAAAAGCAGCTCCGCCTTCTTTGACAGCCAGATACCTGACTGTGATAAAACCATTAAAAAATAATAATAAAAAGGTCTAAAAAAGTGTGGATCATTCTTGGAGCGCCACATGCTGGGTGCCAGTGGTTGTGTATCGTGCTACCACCTTACCTGAAGCAGGCCCTTGTGCCGCCTACCATTAGCACCGAATATAGACCTTTAGAGTTTGCTTCCCTGACAAAAATTCGGACCCATCTCATTCCCATTTCTCAAGGCTCTCCAAAACCAGTCCTCACATCGGTGTTTTCCTGCTTTGCAATACGATCCCGACGAAAAAGACACCGAGATGCAATGCAATCATGTCTACGTCGGACTTCCTCGCTCACACTCGAGCATAATCTCAGTACGATAGCACCATCGAGTGAGAGCATAGATGAACTCACGTTAACTTTCCAAGGCAGATGACCAATTGCCTCTAATGTATCACCTCTCTCACCCCAATAATTACTTCTACTTTAAGGCTCCTCAGAAACTACTCAGTATAGAATAACCACTATACCGGAAGAGACAGTAACAGCATAGGGCTACGCTAACAGTGTGCCAATCCTATTCGCTCACAGTCTGTTATTTCAAACCTATCTTATCGCCTCGTTGCAAACTGCCTTCTGCGTTGGCAAACGGTATTGAGGGTTATCATTTCTAACTGCCCTAAACCGCGAAGCCCTAGGTCTTTTATTAGTATCCGAGCGATGCCGTACCAACGTGCAAAATCATAAATCCTTTGGGATGCATACACAGTTACCAAACCAGTGTACGAAACTTCGTTAGCCCGCAGCAGTATAGCACAAATCCACTGCGAACCTGTTTTACTTAGAATGTGGAGTAGGTGCCACTGACTGCTCAAATGAAACTTCATCCATGCCCCACTCACACAAACCTGACCGATCCATTATTTATCGTCTTCATATATTATCATAACCCACAGCTGGAACCACGTCCAGACTGCAATCCCCCTTTATTTCAGGTTCGTTGTCTCTCACTATCTCAGTCGCCTAACCGGATAGCCAAGGATGCCACTATGACCCGTACTGACAGAGACTCAAGTGGAACCTACCATAGCAACTGGGACCGAAATCAAGCCACCCGACAGGGAATACTCTTAATAGCTTATCGGCTCGTTCAGAGTTTTCAAATGCAACCAACACGAATTCTAGTTCACGCGCATGCAGCTAATGTACCGCCACACTCAGCCGATTGACCGACACATATTTTGCCCTACCAGGTGAAACATACCCATACGATGTTTGACATTACCAGAATTGAAGCTCAATAACACTGAAGCCAAATGCGTCAACATATATATACATATATATTTTCAGTGAAACTGTATGTTAACGCTCAAGTCCATGAGAAGATTTCCCACTTTATTATCCGTTACCACAATTTACCCTTCCCGCGAACAGTAGCCGGCTGGAAATTGACTCTCTACTTCTCGAGGACCCTCCAGTTGCGCTTTCTCATTTTTGAATGGTACAGGTTACTGATCCTGAATCTTAACTCACCTTTCTATGGACTGATGTTTCCCCCACATCCACCAGTGTTCACTTTCACGAAATTGGTCTCGGCTCCGTTTGGAAACTTACTCCGTTTATTGAACTCCGGTAAATCCGTCATTCAGGGTTTGCATCGTCTTCATGGATAGCTATCCTCTTCGCGTTCGTCGACTTTCCCGATAACACTTCGTTACAATTTGTTTCTTCCTTTTCTTCTTGTTCAAAATTTACTCCATCTGCAGAAACTTAGTGGGCCTCCGTTTTACTCAGCTTGCATCATTCTCGTTCATAATGCTTCCTTGGCACTGCATTAACGATTTTTCGATATCTCCACCGCGCACCACCGCCCAGCCCGGATTTGAAACCGGTTTGAAACTGCCGCACAAATCATTAATAAAATGATCATTTCAAACTGTTGCTGGCTATGTTTTTCTATTGCTGATACTCCTGACTTCCATACTTAGAATTTGTGAATATTCCATCTTATTGAGTAACGTGTTACACCATGATCATGCGCTAGCGCGTGCTTCTCGACCGTGGCCGAAAAGTGTACCAATATTATTATTATTATTATTAAAACTTGCCCCAGTTAACTCCTACATCGAATGCCGAACCGAGCATGGTATGTGTTACTTTGGATGCCTTCGCCCACCGCATCACTTGAGCATATCGTGTTTCCACATTTGCTGCTTTTCCCTTTTCTTGACACAGGGGTCTCTCAACATTCATCCTAACTTGACCGATCCACTGCGTAGTGGGTTGGGTTACATATTAAATAAAACCACGCCGAACAAGAACTGGGAACTGGGCAAAAAGGGCTGAAGAGGCCCTTTGGTGAACAAACTAGGAAGTTGGGTTTGAGGCAGGGTCAAGGGCAATATAGCAACAATGCTAATAACAATATACCCCACCGTATTTCTGGACCTTAGTCGATGCCGGGCCGCCAGTGGTCGACAACGAAATCAAACCACCTGAAATTGACTGACATCTCTACGGTGCTTAGTTCTTTTAGACTCAACCAAACCGATTCTTGTTTCTATGGGTCGCCTTCCAGTTCATTCTCCAGACGGAAAAGTAATTTTGCATTCTTCGACCAGCGTTTATTCTGGACCAGAAACTTAGCGTTCAAAATTTATTGTTTCTTCCTTCGTACAGTTTATACACTAGACACTGATGTTCAGTTCAGTATGAAGGCTGAAATCGCGATTTACTTCTTGTCCTGGTATTTCATGAGGGATCAGGTCGCGGTGTCCTGGTTCCCCTAGCACGCGAAACATGACCGACTTTGTTCCAACATAAACGGTCTGTTAAGGCCGCTGACACGTCGTGGTGGACTGCATAAGGGAAATGTTTAATCAATCCAGCTGGTTCATTCGATAAGGCTATTTTTTCTCTTTGTTCACTTTCCGTATAATATCTTGAGTTTCCTGTATCTTTATAAACCGTCGTTCAGCTAAGTTGATTCCGTTCCATCCCTACCATCGGCCTGGAAAAGTGCATAGCAAAGTGCGATTTGCAAAGTGCCTGTAGGCTTTTAACCCATATTTTGATTCGGTATTATTTATAAAAGTTCCTCTACTGGTGGATTTGACTTGTCGAACTTGGTTACCCCTGGGTCTGGTAGTAGCAGACTTCCGGTTGTTCACGGCACCTAAAGGTCAGCATTCCGGGCGACGGTACAGTATTTCGCTATCGCACCGGAGAGCACCCTGAATCCTTTGGCCTTTTCGGATTAGTCGGTCTGCCGTCACTGTTTGTTGGATATTGTTGGCGGCTCCAACTAGGGCCAGTTATGAAATCCCCCCTTTCAAATGCACTCACTACTGTGAACACTTTCCATTCCAACTCCTTCTTGTTGCTTCGAGTCATGGATTTGCTCGTCTTTAATCTTCTGCCACTGTCGATGGAATTTGATAGTGAGGATATACTTGATCGTGACTGAGCTTCTGAATTGGCCATTACCTCACCTGTCCGAAGTCTCCTGCTTCTGTTGTTGGTAGCGATCTATCAGACTTTCAAGAAGAGGTAAAACTGTAACTGATGGGTGCTCAATTAAGAGTGGAAGCCGCTGAGGCTGTGGGTAGGGCGGCTGAAGCCAAACTAAGAGCGACTGGGGCGCCGAGGTTGTATGGTTGTCACGGCGTAGCCATTAGCTAGAAAACGGATCGATGATGATGTCCGCAATCCTATCTTGTCCTAGATAACATTTCTAAGGCTAGCTGGGGCTCGGTGATGACTCGGTTTATGTTGATAAGCCTGACCCCCTGAGTGGTATGGATGGACTGGACCGGCTGCTGGCAGTATTAGAATGGCCTAAATGTAAACCTCATGAGTTTAGTGGTTTACCTCTACAGTATGTCCCGTTTTTCCGCTAATATGAGAACCAGGTCGAGAGCTGAGTAAAGGGTGACGGTCAGCTTTTGAAATATTCATCTCGGCATTGTGAAGTAGGGGCCGAGGGGCTATTGGATGTTGCCCACTTTGTCCGGCTAGTTTTGGGTTGTCGGCGAGCCAACTGTGCATTCGGAGAATGTTTTGATCGGAGGCCTAATGTCATACTTTGCATGGTAGATGAAATAACCAGACTGCCGTTAATCACTTAAGATCCAGGAGCCTTGTTGTCGTGGACTAACAAGTTGACCTTTTGGGCAGATACACTGGAGCAGCTGTGATATCTGAGTCACCTTAGTTCGGTTCACACATTAGAGTCAGTTTTGAGTGAATTGCCCGGGTACATGGCAGTTGATTGGGTAAAAGGGCTGACGAAATCTACCGGAAAGACAGCAACCCAGGGTTGTACCTTCTATGTCAGTTCGTTAATGCTAAGGCACTTTCGCAAAGCAATAGATGCAGCTACCTTCTCCGAAAAAGAAAGAATACGTTAGATGTTTATAAGAATAACGTTCCGAATGACAAAACCTTTGCGGTATCCACAAATGATGGCCGTTGCATGAAGTTTCCTAGCAGAAGTAGCCTAACTAACCGTCAGCAGTTCCAAGCATGGTCGTTCAAAGACCCCTAGCGCTTTGTGTCTTGATTCGAAGCCTGTTTCGCTTGCTAACGTTTATGGCACGGTGCCAACAGATGTCTTTCGGGGAGGCTTTGTGGAGGAGAGAATTGCAGTGACCGGCGCCATCGTTTACTGCTTGATTTGAACGAAGTTCCGGTTCTCAACGCTTCATGTCAACTATTTCCGACGGATTTCGGTCTAAGATTGGGAGTTTTACCGGTCACTACCGAAGGTCCAAAGGAGTCATTGCGCTCTAGTGCTTTTCTCGACACTGGCTTGGATGCCAATCTCATGCTTCTTGATTTGGCTGGAAGCCTGAGTCTTGTGAGCTATATGGCCAAAAGTGACTTGAACACCCCCTTGGGAAAACTGCGGAATTGTGAAAAGGCAGCGGTTAATATAAAGTCTTCGGATGGTGGCGAAGTGATGAGAGTGAACAGTGCCTATACATTTCCATCGGTTACTGAAGTACGGGCCACGGCACCGATTGGGAAACGTTTTCCAAGTGGGGTTATTTGACAGGACTAGAATTTGAAGCTATTTAAGACCCATTGATCGGAGTGTTAGTTGGTTAAGACTTTCGTTCGGCCCAATGGATATTAGAAAGACGGAAGAGATTTTAGGGCAGCCTTTATACGGACCGTAATCCTTTGGGCTGGGTCATACAAGGTCCGTTGGTTAACTGTCTTTCGGGCAAATTTAAAGCCTTTGCCGGACACTGTCTGCAGGTTATTGAGAATAATCTCCAAAATTTCGCAGATACAGGTTTTGAAAACCGTGACTCACTGGGAACCCTTCTGTCTTTGGAGGGTGGAAGGACTATCGGAATTCCGGAGACGCCGAGGCAGCCTGAGGGCGGACATTTTAGAGCTGCTTCACCTTGGAAGGACAATAATCTGGTTCAGCTTTAAAATTTTCCGGTAGCTCCTCATCTTTTATGGTCGCTGAGGAAAAGGTTTCTCAAGGATCCTGGGGTCAAAGCTAAGTATACGGCTGAAAATCCTGTTCAGGTAGAAAAAGGGTGTGTGATGCGGGTGCTAGGGGAGCCCGGGGCCGATGGGCAAGTGAATTGGCGTCTAAAACACCATACCGTGCTGAGTCATAAGAAGCCTGAAGAAGCTCCCATTATCTTTAGCCGTGCTGCAGCGTTCCAAGGGGAATCACCTAATGCGCACTTTCTGCGGGGTCCTAATTTGATTCCGAGTTTGATCGGTGCACATTTGCGGTTTACTTAAGAACCTATGGCCTTGTGTGAAGATATTGAAGATGTTTCCACGAGTAAAGTTGCCTTAGAAAAACCAAATTGTTCTTTGGCTTCTCCGGTAGCATGATGGTGATAGTGCTGGGCTGAAAGAATATGAAATGACAGTGCAATCCTTGGGAGCAGTTTTGCCACAACTTTGTGTGAGTTTTCCCGTGAAGAAGACAGCCACTTTATTTGGGAACCAGTTCTCGTCGGCCGTGTCATAGGTGGTTTTAAAGGGCATCTACGCTGGCAATTGTTTAACCTCCGGTAATATCGCTGCTGAGGCATTATGTCTGGCGGACGGATTACGTGGCTTATTGAGTCTTGGTGGGTTCAAGTCAGCCACTTGGCTGAGCAGCAAGCGAGAGCTTTTATATATTATTCCGGTTGATGAAACAAACACCGCCATAAAACTTGTTGCTGAGGATCAGCTGCCTACTGTTAGAACGTTAGGTTTGTCTTGGAGCGTTGGACTAGACATCTTCGAATATCACGCTTACTTCAAGGATCGACCAACAACAAGAACAGCCTCGCCGGCACAACGGGCCACAGTCTATGATCCTTCGGTGTAGGGGATTTTGGGGAACTTTGTTCCATTCATCAACTTCCATCTCACAAGCAACATTATCTCATTTACCCGAAATATCTTCACCGGAATTCCGATTGCTTGCTTTATCGGTCTAAATCTTTGCCATATTTCGGGCCCTAACTGTTGTTCCGAGCATGACTCGCTCAGCTTGAACTTTGTTATGGCTGCATTCGAAAGTCTGATCCTCCTTTCCTGACCTTTTGTTGCGATTTAACTGCAGTTATTGATTTGTTGTTCAATTTAGAGCTTAAGAGCCCAGAATGAACAATATTGAAGTTTTGGTTATTGTGAAGTCGCTTATTTTGTCGTATATACGCAGCCGGCATATACGAGGCCGAAACCCTTGAATTGGCCACTGTTTTCACAACTCAAACGATGGACCAAAGGAGGGGTCTGTGGAATAGCAAACCCAGCTTCTTGTCCCCTTTTTCTTGGGCCAATCGGTGTGAAGAGGGTTACCCGTCCCTATGTTCCCATGCACCGTTATTCTCACCGCCCTAACCTATAAAACTTCAGAGCTGTATGGGGGCGCGGTCGCTCCTCGACGGATGAGTGTTGACTCTGTTCCCGACTACTAACTTAGATCTGTCATTCTGTGATTACCATGCATTAATCCTCTGAGAATCATCGGCAGTAACAGATTCAACTCGTTTTTTGTTGATAGAATGCTTCACTTTACCCATAAATTTTCGGTCTGGCACCATTTGTCGCAGTGGAAATAGTGTTCATTAGGATCATATCTCACTCACACATTCTATCTGAAGCCGTTGTTTTCCTAATATTTCAGCCCGTCAGACATCGCTTGGGATTTGCTACAAAGTGCCAGTTATTATTTCCTTTGACCCTTCAACGCGCAGGGGATAGATAGCCGTTTTTGGGGTCGCGTAACAAAGACGTGGTAACCACGAGATAAGGGGCGTGTCAGCTACTATCTCTTACACGTGAGCAGCTATCTGTTAAAAGGGCTCTCCACCAACCATCTGAATGAGAAGAAATGTGAACCTACTAACTTGTTCGCGCGGACAAATAGCTGTGCCACTCAGACGGTGACCTGATCAAAAGTCGCTCTTTGCGTGGTATCAACTCATGCCTCTGGTTCTCGGACTGCGACAGCAAAAGGGCGGTGGCACTGTGAACAATGTGTAATTCCGATCAAGACTGCTAAATAGGAGTGCCACGAATAAAATAGCACTCCTACCTTAAGTAGTAGAAAGTTTTACAATGGTTCTGCCGATGAGGCCTAACATTTGACGTGGAGCCAGGTGGCGAAGTTCAACACTTTAACATGCGCACGACGTAGAAAATTGGGGTGGGGCTGATATGGCTGGACCGAAGTACTGGGCAGTTTTCACTCAAGGAGAACGAGCTAATATGTAGGCCAATAAACTGAGTTGTATTTTCAACGGTCAGTCTAATAAACAAACCAAACCTTATTCACTAACAGAGTTTCTTATTAGTCTTTGGCAAGTACCACGTAGTTTACTTTTTGGATGATCCTCAAGTCGTTAACTGAAGTGCGCTGTCCCTAAAGTAGGACCTCAGATTAAGAATAAATATGGAATTTGGGGTGATTTTTCTCCCACCGCTTCTAGTGTTTAACCATTCTTCCTCTTGTCTCTATCACCAGTGCTCTGTTCTGTTGTGCACAACAAAGCCATTCCAGTAACCATATTGCACGATTCGAGGAGTGATGAGATTTCCACCAGTTATATTTTGCGAATACGGAGGAGTGGACTGAGCAAATCCAGTGATCAGCCATCCATCAACGTGTACAACACCAAAAAATCTTTCAGGGTCAACAACATCAATTGGTGTTATTCATATCTTTATAGTTCTTCTGTCATATTCCATAGAATCATGATAAAATTATTCGGTTTTGTTGCACAATTAAATGGTAATCAAATGTGCCCACGTAATCTCTGTCGAACAGCTGATTTTTTGAACTCGTCGACAAACCGGAGAAAACTATTATGGAGTTTGCCTAGCAAATACACATAGGTTATACAAATCCATTGCACACAGATTTGTTTTATTATCACACTAATGTGCAATTACGGACTTAAGCGTACCAGCTGAGCCTTATTACTTCAGCCATTTTTCTCGTCTAACAGCAGGTTCAGACACTAATGAAGGAGTAGTAACTGATTTGCATGCTCATTTAGGGTAACGAACTTCGGTTTATTCCATGAAAGTTTCTTATTCCGTGAAGTTCGCCTGTCAAATTTGTTGTTAATACTGGATGTGAACTGCGACTCACTAGAAACATTAATTCTCAGGCTTATTTCTTATCCTGTGGCTTGATATTCAACATTTGCTGTTTCACGAAAACCTTTTGATCATTATATAACTTCTTTGGAAGATCAGTTAAGTGGTGCTTTGTCAAATCATCTTCGTTCAGTTATAGTCGTTGGAGACTTTTCATTCTTCCTTCATAGCTGGGTCTTTGCTGCTGCGGGCAATCAAGGCAAATATAAAGCTTCCTGAAACAGGTGAATAATGAACTAAATTAGCTAAAAGCTCCAGTTTCAGGCCACATCGTGAGCGCAATCTTCAGCCGTATATCTAAGTGACAGACTTCCAAACGAACGTCGATTAATTAGAAAGTCCTGCACAGTGGAAATTGAACTAGTGTTACATCACCAATAGGTCGAAATCGAAACACGAACCAGTCTTACACCCACAAGTTTACGGAATGATAACACTCAAGGTACCAAACACTTTTTCAACATATTTTTGTGCATTGGTTCGTTCTACACGGAGGTCTTCAATAGAAATGGCAAGTGGAACCAATAAAATTATTAGGAATATTGAAACTTTAATGTTCGTATGGGGCACTTGAACACAGAATTGTTTTTTTCTAGCTGTTGTGTTGGGATCTGACTTAACACCAAGTAAAAATTATTTTTGTGAATAAACCATGCTAACTCAGTAAAAAGATGTGTAACCAGCTTCGTAAATATTCGCTGAGGTTATAACAGCAGGTTTACAAGTGCTTTGAGGCAGAAAAGCGACGATATGATAGGGTAATATAAGTCTTCCCGAATGGGAATTGTTATGGCTTTACCGGTAAAATCCTAGAATGTAACCTGTAGCTTTTCACGGTTGGCTTAAAAATACATATACGAACTTGCAGAATGTTCACGACTAACAGTACTTCACGTACTTCAATGGCATTTCCTACTAAACGGAGCTACAGCGGTTCTGCTTGAATTATCAGCTGTTTCGTCAAGCAGGTCAAAGAAAATTCGCAAACACTTATCCAGTAAGTAAGGCTTGATTTCGAAAATTGAACCTGGGCCTCACTTCGCGAGTTTCATTTTGGTTTCATGATATGAACTGCACTATGTAGACTCCGCGATTTCGCATCGATCTCGGAAGACACTCATATGTGTGTCACTCCATTTATGCACGTTAATCTGTATTGTTAACAAGAAGGAAGCCATTGTTACATACTTTCACATTTATTGGTATGTCACCGTCCCATAAGCTGGCGTTTATTTTTATTCTTCACCAGTGAATAATACTTGGGGAGTTTGCATCACTAAACTTTCCTGGGCGCCGTGAAAACGCGGTTCTTTTCTGCTATCCCATAAGGCTGTTCAATACAAACTTACTTCCCCAGAAATCGTAGTAAGTCGGGATAGCCTTCAGTCCTGATTCTGCATAATTTTTCGAATGCCGGCTATTTTCCTGACATGCATCACACTACTGTAATAACACTTCTGGACCATACAAGGAACATCTCACTGGTACTGTAAGTGTGGCAACTATGTGTTGTCATACCGAAGCGTGAATTCGTTTGTTGTGTCCGCTTGGGAAATTAACCACCAAAACCCGCGTGAACTTCCTCACTAAAGTGAGCAACAAAGCTCAGTATGAAACACGTGCGCGAAGCCCATCGGCCAGGTGAGATCAACCTGGCAACTGGCATATCCTCCTGGAGCGAAGTCAACCAATCACAAGCGTATAATAAAATAGAAGGTTCGGCAGGGAAAACAAACCTTTTTTTGGGTCCTTTTTGACCCCCGTTGTGCTAGTTAGGTAGTATCGTAGCTATTTGGAACTGACCTTGCTTTGAGTTGTTTCGGAATTGGTTGCAGCGCGTCGCTTAAAAGTTCCAGTGGTTGGACTTTAAAGTACTCAGCGTCCTTAGCAAACGCTGAGAGTTGAAACTACGCAGCATTTAAGCTCACGGTTCCGGATCAAAAGACAATAACCTGCAGATGAACCATATCCTTTTGTCAGCAGGTGATGGTCATGTTTCTTTCCAAGGCTATAGTATACCAGGTTATTCTAGGGTCGAATCAGTTTCCCACTGAGTCAGAGCTGATTTGTTATTGGCCGAGTTGAAGGAGAATTTGATTGCTGAACAGTTGGAATTAGATAAGCACCGTAAGCTGCTGGAGGTGAGGAATGGAAAGGAGAGGGCGAAACGTTTTTTGGCACTCGCCGAGGAAGAAGAAGGCCCAGACACCAGGGATGAAATCAAGATCGAGGCTAACGCAAGTGAGCGTCTATCTCGTCTCCTGGGTGATTACCATGTACAGAACGATGTACCACGAACCTTGAGCGCGGTTCTCATTGCAAAACCTGCAGTGGATTGTCGTATGGATTTGCCCAGAGTGGAACGGGAGTCGTTTTCGGGCTGCTTGTCAACGTATTGGAGGTTTGTGAAACAGTTTGAATATTACGTCGTAGGTAGAGTTCGAGGCAATGGTCAGCTCTTGATTTATTTGGTGCTTTACTACAAGGTCCAAGCAAGGGATGCGATTTCAGAATGTTTTATTTTGCTGCAGGGCTGGCTCGCCAAACGACCAGAGAGATCATAGACTTGTATGGACAAGACCAGGGGGTGCCTCCTTCACTGAATGGCAGTTTGCTGCAAGATTTGAAGCTTCTGGTGGAAGATTCCGATGTCCTGACCTAGTTGTCGTTGGGAATGCTCAGCTGTGAAGAAATGCCTGCATAGGAGAGTTTCATGTCGGAACATAACTCACTGAAAACCCTGGAACGGATTGCTCGAGTGCTACCCACGCTGCTCCAGTATTTGTTGGCAAGGTTTGTTGATGATGTCCTGAGGAGAGGAGATGATCCCAGGTTCCAAGATCTGCCGCACTTAGTCCCCCTTGAAGCACGGATTGCTCGAAGTAGGTTTGGTGAACTGGCTGCCAATAGCAAGGCTCGAGGGTATTCACGGTCATCGACTTGGAGGAATTATGTACGAAAGCCACACCGAGAAGCTACACTGTTCACGCCGGAAAGGGGTAGTTTGTTGTTAGTCGCAGCTAATGGATGCTTGATATGTAATGGAATACACGCTCTTGAGGAATGTCAGCTATTCCCGCCTCGTGACGTGTCCGGTCGTTGGACATTTGTTAAAGAGATCAGGAATTGTTTTTCGTTTCCCAACAGTGGACATCTGTCGAGCAACTGTCCTATTTCCAAACCATGTTCAATATCAGGTTGTCAGAAGCGGCACTGCCTTCTACTGCATGGCGCACAGAAGCAATGTGCCGATCGAGTCACGCCCTTCACGACACAAGGGATGCGGCTGGATAAGCTGGGCACGGACAATGCAAAAAAGCTTGGTCACTGGGCCAGTGACTATGCGGCTGCTCTTGGGCAAGAATGTCGTGTCAGTTTAGGTGTGCCACCAGTGCGAGTGGGCGAACCGGGGGGCGCTGCGGAGATCCACACTGCTGGGCAGTGGGTCCGATGTGACCTTATTACAAAAAGACCCTATGGAGCTAGTGCCCCTGAATGCACTCCTACCCCACTTTCGATTTCGATCATAAGTGGAAAAGCCACTCGGTATTCGGGAATGGCGGAGCTGCGACTGAACTCATTGTTACACAGTGACTTCGAAGGTACAAGACGAGCTTTGTGTGCTGGTAGGCTACCTATTCAAGCAGGCCAGTGCTGCTCAGATGCGGATATTTTATACCGGCCTCACCAAAGGCAGAATCTGGAAGGTTCGAGAGAGCGAATTCTGGTAGGTACTGACTCTTCAGAAGAACTTTGGACATTAGGGGGAAGATGTGGTAAAACAAAACAGCCCCATGCCTTGAGGGCGATTTTAGGATGGATTGTTCTTGGTTCGATAAACCAGGAACCACATTGAGATGGGGATGGATCCCCTAGCGGAACAGGTCAATAGACTATACGGCGACCGGGCAGAGCTCACTGCGGGTGAATTGAACCATCGTAAGATTAACTGGTCTTCCAACTCAACTCAGCCTGTCCTGTCTGACTTTCATTCCTGTATTCCTGGTGGGGGCTGTGTTCAGCATTCGCGTATCCCAATAATGGGGCAGAATATCCCTGACTTGGTCTCCATACACAACCCGCCTATTATCAATCAGTTATGGCGGAGGTTGTGTTTATCGCTAAATCGTAGGAATGGCAAACTTGAATTAATAAAATGGCACGACTTTTTGTGCTACTTTCTAACCAAGGCGTGCCATCATACCGTCCCGTAGTGGGGCACCACAGAATAGTTGCCTAGTAGTATGGCGAATATAAGCCGGGCATCCGCCAAGTCGTCTGTAACGGCTAGGGCTCAAAATGGTGGGGTACTTAGCTGTACGGTTATCTTCTAAATTGGACTGCTGAGATATCCAAGTCTAGGAAAATAGAATCATCTCGGGGTCTGGCCTGGAGAGCTAAATGATCGGGAATGTTGACGACACCCGAGGTTCGTGGGAACTTAGGGTGCAAGGTACTTATGAGCATGTTGCGGAAAATAGTTTGATCACTATAGCCTGAAAAACCCTCTTTTGTCTAGGTAAGAAGGGCTAATGAGGGTATGGTTCCTAAATATGCGATTTTATTGCGGATGCATTCGGCCAGACGACAGGGTCACCTGGTTGATGGAAATACTTCCGGTGCTTGCTGGATGGGGCTCTTGTAGGCAAAAATGGGGCTATTGGTTTTGGCCTGGCTGAATTTTTCAGGGGCATGGAAGGCTAATTTGGAGGAGGGAGAAGAACTAGTGGGCAGGAAGGGCAGTGGTTTATTAAGTTGATGAGTGGTGGTGGGGCCGAAGAACTCGGATAGAAGAACCTGTATGGGATAGAATGGACTTGATGACAGACGTTTGGCCCTGTTAAAAAGTGGCTGATAATAGGTCATTGATGAGATCATGAAGGGCATGGAAAAGAGAGATGTTGGGAGTAGCTTTTAACAGGTGAGATAAAGGAAGAGGGAATAGGGTGGTTATTGTGTGCCGTGCATTCATTTGAAGGTGAACGGGGCAAACGTCGCGGGTTGTACGGCGGAGCCATTGGAGGTAAACTGGGGTGAGGAATACTCCGGGGATAGATGGGTAGCTGAGAGTGCTGAACCGATAAATTACTTTGACTTAGCGTGCTGTCTACTTATCTTCAACAGATGCATTTCATGTGGTTAGGAATGAGGCGGCTCGGGAAAGTGCGGGGATTGAGTTTTCGTAGACGGCTTTCTGGATGCTAGTGGATTTTGGACAGTCTCCAGCTGTAACCTTATTTGCGTCACATGGAGCTTGAGCGGACCGAGGATCCATGCTTAGAATCACAAGGCGACCTATCGGAAGTTGCTTTTTCGGTTAAGACGGTTAATCTCCAGAAAGTGGACACTTAGTGCCAAGTATGGATTTTCGAAGTGATTAGTACGGAGTTATATCTGAATTGCAGGACAAATTTCCCCGAGAGCACGCGATCAGTTTCGCGGTTGTTGCACACTTGTCTGGCTTGCGTACGCTGTACTTTAATACCCAGTCACCCTTACAATTGAAGTCCCCTCCTCGGGCTTACTGCCGTAATCTACAAGAACATACCCTCGGTGGACCGAAACAACCGCGAAACCGGTAGCTTGCGTTCGAGAAAATTTTGCCGCGTCACCCAGATTCAAAGCCATGCTACTCGTTCCGAAATAAAAAGCCTCTTTATGGGAAGGTGTTTCTCTCTTTAACGCACTGATGGTTGGAGTGGCCCGATGCTTTGTGTCCTATATGACTTGCCAAGGTGATTGGTTGTAGGCTTTGAGGGTGCCAGTGGCTGCATGCAAACAAGGGCAATCATTTCGTACTTGGTTTATCTGAGGTTTCCTCTCGGGTGATGCATGTGACACACAAAGACACAGCAAACTACGAGACTTGGTAGTAGGGTACACTATGGTTTTGTTGTCCAACGAACCAGCCTTGGCACGCTAGCCTGTCTTTAGGGAACGGGAATGGTTGTAGCCTTCAGACCCCCGGAGGCTAGAAAATGATTAGGCGCGGAATCAAGCTTGAAATCCGACTGTGGTTAGTTGCTAGACTCATTCTCAGAGAAGCTGCACTCTTCGTCAAGTAGTCTGGAACTGAATATGACGAATTCGACGTGACTATGTACAGAGCCTTTCAAACTTTCCAACAAATCCCCTAGAGGTGGAGCTTTCTCGGGAGTTATTAAATATTGTCATGTGGTGAGTTAGCTACCTTGAAGCTTTGATTTTTGATGAAGCCTTCGGCTGTTTGCTCATTGCTGAACTAAAGGAGTGGTTGTGTTGCATTCATTTGTGCAAACGAGCGCAACGGCGCATTCCTTATTCCATTTTGCCGATTTTAGCAAGTTGTGGCTTACCATGATGGTGGTTTAATTTTCGTAATTGGATGGGACGCATGCTGCAGATATTGAGCAGTACGTACAGGTCAGGGGTAAATCCGGAACTAAACAAAGCAGATCCAGGAGCGCATAAATCCGAGTAATATAAAAAACAAGTTGGATCTATCGTCGAATAAAGTAGAATGAACACGATTTATCCGACAAAATTGAGTGTCACTGTCATTGGAGCCGAGTGCTTGGGAAGAGAACCTGAAATGCCGAATAAAGTAAAGATAGACAACAGAAAAGCGAAGAGTGTCAAAAAAATCTGATAGAAAGAAGGAAATTCCCGTCCCCAAATTGAGTCCACGAGCAGTGCGGCTATAGCATATCAACCTCAGAACTGGTAAGAAAGAATGTACAGTGAAAGAGAGTGTTTCTGTGACAAGGTAACCGAATTTTGTCGGAGGTGCAATGAATCATTCAATTTGAAGTGTCAGAATGGGCTTTATGGGACGATTTGAACTAAGGTCAATTAAACCCCGTGAAGCCGAACTTTTGGTCATGAGCTGCAATCCGTGTACTCCATGGTCACACCGGAAGACGCCAGTGAATAACAGCTTTTTGGTTCGTGAAAAGTGCTTGTCATTGTGTGCCAGCAAAACAAAAAAGGAAAAGGCGTCAATTTAACCGGTGCGGTCATGGAATCTTGCCACTTAATTGGACGGAGAGTTAAAAGCCAACTGGCAGAAGTGAGGTGAAGTGTGGGGAGTGATAAGGAAATTTCTGGCTTTGCGCCTCACAGAAGTTTCAGTGATAGATAAGAAGGATCAAGCGGTTGATCCATTTGTAAAGCCCGTCGGTAGTCCACCAACTTTACCAAAAATACAACTCCGGATACCGGTAATTCAGTAAATATCATTCACATATGACGGCAATTATGGCCGCGAAGCATGAAACCGTCATGTGATTGGAAAATTTGTTTTGGTCGTCGACTTCTGTGAAAAGCCAAATAAGGAAATTGACCTGGAGTGAAATAAAAAGAGAAGCGGATGTCTGGAAAAGTTTCAAATGTAGTTGAATGGTATCCGGTGTAAAATTCAGACCGTTTTCGTAAGTTCTATCTTTTGTGGTGTAAGAGTTCATAATGAGTTTCACTTTGCGCACTACCGGCTTGTTAAACGCCGACGAGTGGTACGGTGAACGAAACTCTAGCGTCACGTTATTGTAGATCGAAGAGAAATCGGAACACGTACCTGTTTTCGAACTTGGGGGAGAAATCGAGCGACTGTT
Organism: Fasciola hepatica; assembly: GCA_948099385.1. Lineage (NCBI taxonomy): Eukaryota > Metazoa > Platyhelminthes > Trematoda > Plagiorchiida > Fasciolidae > Fasciola > Fasciola hepatica. Next base: position 14,990,220 of record CANUEZ040000123.1, read on the forward strand.
TCGCCATAGTGAGTACCGCAAGTCTGTGAATATTCCAGGCTTCGGTGGACGACATGTCTGATATTTAATGGGGCTGTGAAGGAAGGATAAAGTCACTGTCGGTCTTCGTAGCCCAGGAGCGTCTCAATGTAAACGGTAGCTGATTTCCGTACAGTATAGGATTGTAGAACGATCTACTTCTTGCTATGAGACTCATCGCTGTATATTCTCAATGGATATTCGATCACACTGTAGCGTTATGGAACACACCATCGATCCATAACCTAGAAGTGGTTCAACATAAGTCCTCCGGAAGTTGGGTTTACTTTCTTGTAACAGAAGCTCTCTGTGAAATGTCTCAGTCAACTTCCGAGCCCATGAAATTCAAATAGCTGTTTTTTAGAAGCTAAAACTTAAATTACTCATTGAGGAATTGCTTACCACCTATTTGACTGTCCGTGCTAAAGACTCCTCGTAAACCAAGACATTCGTAAGTTTGAACACTCTTCTCACTAAAGAACTTCATGAGCCGGAAATTCCCTCAAGCTCTGAATGAAGTAAATCCTGTAATAAGTACTGATAGTTTTCCTTTAAGTACGAGAATGGATCGTGTACAATGTTTGCACGTTATCGGCAAAGAGAAGATGAGCCCCATGATGGATTGATCTGAATATATCGCCGTGTACGCCAGAAAAAGTATTTGTCCTAGAAAGCTTCCTTGGCTGACCCTCTCTAGCTACAGTGATGTAGAGCCGTATGCAGGGGAATCCTGTGGGCGTCAAACATAATACCACTGCCGGCATGTTTATTTCACATTGCAACCTTAGAAAGGCTGCTATAGATAAGGCAGCTAGATTGCCTTCAGTCAGCTTCAACCAGCTCTGAGCAATAGTTACGAGCAATGTTAACCTCTGAGGCGACATATTTTCGAAATGGGATGGGGTTGAGTGAATGAGTAAACTGTAATAGACTGAGGTGCGAGATGGCTGATAAGTTCCACGTAGGATAGCAGACGGAACGTTGAATGCTAGACTGGCAACACGGGGCGTACTGCACGGTGGAAAGGAGCAATGGAAGCTGGAAATATTATAGTCGACCGCGGCCTAGAAAAGAGACAGAGGGGTCGTCTTTGGGTAATCATGACGTGATTTAAAATTGATATGGATTTGCAAATTTTTAAATAGTTTTCTGTAACAAATATGCAATGGCTTATACCCTCAAAGCTGCTTGGCGCAGCTGCCTACATTGGTGAATCAATCATAAGGATTGAGCACCTAAGTCTTTGGGAAGCTTCTTCTAAGTGACGAAATATAGTAATACCCGCGAATCCCGGAATTTGACTTGGATTTGTCCTTGACCTCCCCTTGATCCGTAAAAGATGATGAATTAGTGGGTGTAGTTCAACAATCTGGCTACTTCTGAATAGTCGCGCTTTCGTGTTTGGCAAGGAACACATCGGAACGAAGAAAAGGTGTGTCAACGGTGCGCACCATTTTTGTGATCATATTAGCGTGTGAGAATGAGACGGCTTCAAAACGGAAGGCAGCTTGTAACCCCCATTAGGGACTTGAAGAAAACAGCTGCAGGGAAGGGAAGGTTACCTAGGAGATTAAGTGGGGGGGGGATCCACTACGGCCGCTGAAACAATGTAGACACAGCATCCATTTTAGGAAATACAATTTCAGTAGAAAGACATCCAAAGATGGTGGCATTCAGGTTTATTTGTTCGTTTTTCAGGTCATCTTACTTATTCACTCATTGTACCTGTCGGCAGAGCTCAACCGTTGCAAATTCGGTTTGCTGCTTTGAGCGCACTTTTTCGGTTATGTTGCTGGGTGTCTACTACTAGGGTAAGCCCGAAGCTTGCCTCGTTCGATTTCATTCTCGAGTCGGCGTGAGACGAACGGCGGCGGAGTGGGCATTTGCACCGGTTTTTCAATTTACACACTGAATGTTTAGATGCTTCACACAACTATGGATTGATTATTACTGAACTGGCTTTTTTGTTTCCTGGGTGCACTCCACTTCGAGATTTGTGATATTACTAGTTGATGTGTTGTTGTTGGGCGTTTAGGTATTCAGATACAGGCTGCCTTAACAGCTACCCCAAATATAAAGGGCGTACGTAAGCTGATAGCATCAGAAGAGCAACCCATAATTAGGTAGAGGGATATCTGCGGCTTTCTGGGTAAATGGGGAAGTGAACTGTCGAACGGTCAACAATAGGTGGTTATCCCATTGGGACCAGAAAGCTATAATAATATGAAACAGGTATACGGCCCATGGTACGGCCTTATGCGTAAAACTGCAATTAGGCCCACCTTTCAGCCGAAGGGCTTCGCTGTCCCAAGTTCTGTGCGAAAGGGATCATATACCACAAGAGTTACCACAAACGTTTGGCTAGATAAAGACGTCACTGTTCGACTCAGTGGGAACTACCCAATCCTTGGTATAAGAACCTTGATTATTCAAAACTCCGAGGGACATCTTATCATCCCCAATTCACACGGGTCAATTTCAGGATCGCCGTAGACATCGAATCACTTGTTCGCAATCTGCTTTGGCTTGCCTCCCGGGCAGGGGCATCTGCGGTCGACTTTATATCAAAAGACCGCCAAATGTCTCGGGAAACAGTACGTAATAGTGGTTCTGTAGTGGCACAATAGGTACATCAGTGGCGTATGACGCAATAAATAATGAGGTACTGATAGAAGCAGCGAAACCTACGTACGAGGTGAACTACCAACGGTCTCAGGCAGAAAACAGTCTGTTGATAGTCCACGTGTGAAAATGACCAGATTTAAGGTAGCCGACCGGTCAGAATGAAGTGCAAAAGAAATGACCAGTAAAAATTAGGAGAAAGCTTGCCCCATTTATGGAGTCTGACTACTGACATGGTGGTCGGTAGAAACTCAAGGAAAACGGATTAGAACGAACAGTGTTACAATCTGTATGAACATTTGTTCCAAACACCCGAAGCATGGTTTCAGCCGCTCGTCCCTTAGAGTCAGCTGGTCTGAAACATAACGTAGCCATCTGCAGTTCTAATTCAGCAATGTCCAGCTGGAGCTTGACCGTGCCAAACTGATTTTAACTAACAGTATAAAACCGGTCACCTGGTGAATAACTGGAGAAAAGAGGATTCAGAGCAGTATTACCAAAAGCAATGCCACCAGGAAATGTTTTGCTAAAATTGTCCATATTGAGTGGTTAAAGAAACTTGCGAATCTTAGACTGTGCGCGGGGTGTCCATAGAAAAAGCGCAAAGGGCCACAAAAGTGGAACAACCAAGACAACCTTTGATTTTGTCTTAATAATCCCGTCTATCACTCTCTGTGTATGCCTTTCATACATCTGGTCAGCAAAAATCCCATCTTCTATGACCTTTGCCACTACTTGGTCTGAGTAAGCTGCACTTTCCAAGATACAAGCAGACGGAGTCCATAGGTATTACTCTCTTTTCCAAAATTGATCACCATTGGCGGCGCAAGCTGAGTTGCCTCAGAACCGTTCAGCTTAGATCATTTGAATAAATCTTCTCAGAAATGGATCCTAGAGGGAAGACCAGCACAAGCAGTCACAAACGAGCGAGAAGCAGTGAACGGCAAATCAGTATATGATGACTCAATTATGACGCGACCGTCCAAGCGTGAGTGTCTTTATGAGCATATTTAAACCGGACTAGCGCATGCTTCCAAATTCCAGGATCCAGTACTATCTTTCTCTCGATGGTACTCGGAAGTCAGTCCATAACAAAATGGAGGTGTACTCCAGATGGGCCTTGATGTGCCCACTGGAAGGCATCTGGGAATGTACAGCGCAGAACATAATGCGATAGTCTGCATAGCCACACCCGACAGTGACATTTCCCAGGCAAATCATAAGCTAAAAAGCCAGGAGAGAACCAAGGGTTCAACTGGGCTCAATCGAGCCAGAAACAGAAAATATTTTAAAGAGACAACAGTAATTTTGTACATAAACAGAAAATGGGACAAGAGAGAGAGATTACTGATGCGACTCGTGAACATTCATACAAAGAAGAATTCAAAATCAACATCGCCGAAGGCTCGCTGCGAGCCGGCTGCTGTAACGCTGAGCAGAGACAACGTAGGAAGGTTAGAGTACGATACAATGGGGAAGTGCAGCTGACGCTGATCTAACTGGATCATTAGAAAGACCCAATTCAACATGGTTTCGGCCCGAATGCATGGAAAGTCATGCTTCATTAGGATCACTCTTGAGACGATCTTCGTAATACCTATCCATGTTGTACCTTAAACAAGACCACGGGACTACCTGAAACTTCTACAGATGTTACAAGCTATCTTAGCGTAGATAAAAGAGCCTGCAATAATCAGCTGTTCATCCTGCCCAGAACAAACTGGAAAACTGGAGGGCACAGAAAGGATCGACGAAGACAGTTCTGCAGTGGACTCAGTTTCACTCACTAAGGCATCAAATGACCCGAGCCACAAGACGCAGTGATAGGCAGCGTTTATCTCTGCTGATCTTAGTTGTGCAGTGGTCAGAAAATACCACTAAGGAGACTCTGACAGATGGGCCGCTGAACATTGGCGACTTGGCTTCGCTTTAGGCCTCGAAGAGGCGCCGAGTTGAACGATGTTACTACTTTGTAATGTCTGTATTGACTAAAACTTTCTCATCTATCTAACTCCGTATACTTTCTGACTCATTTTGGACTGCTTCTTCCAACCTTACTCGTGTTGACATCGTTCTGTGGTCGATACAATCTACGTTTGGTGCTCTTATGTCTTCCATTTCATGGCCGTGCTTTTTCGCTGAGATAACCTTTCGGACAGTTGGTGTGGTAGCGATTCCCACTGACTGCAGATATTCTTTGGTGGTACGGTTTGTTTTCACTTTTTTGCTCTCGTCGACGGGTCGTGGGCGCCCAGTTTGCCTAAGTTGACTTTTGACAGCCGCTCTCTGCAAAATGTTCTCTGGGCTTGAATAAGCTTGCATGAGATACTTGAACTACAAGATGGGTATTTCACCTTGATACTGTCCTGGTCAACTATTCCTTCCGTACAAACTTTGTCCTAAACCTGACTACCCTTTGGCTGAATATTACCTGATGTTCTATGTCAAGGACACGGCTGGTATGTACTTATATTTTAAATCACAATTATTGCCGCAGATTTGTAGAGCGACCCTGTTTTTTGATTTAGGTTACGCATCAATCTGGGTTACGCCTCTCTTTTGCGCCTTTAGGTTCGGTCCAGAACGAGCGAAGTTTGTTACTTGGTGGTTAGAGCATTGAATCGTTGATCGTAATTGGCCCGGACCGGGGTTTGCGCATTTCAATCGGTTCAGTGCTTCAGAATCGCCTCTGGAACGATGCAAACAATGAGGAGCATGGAGGCTAGTACAAGACCCTTCACGTTTGAGCGTGGAAACGTAACGTGTCAGGTCAGCACTGAAATTCCACAGGTCCCTCGTGATTGTTTACTGCTCATATCTCCAGAGTGATCGGATCTGCTTGGCTTAGCCGTTGTTTTCAGTCCGGTCTGTCTCTTGTGGATCTCAGGGAAAGTTACCTCAAACAGAAAGTTAAAAGTCAGCCATAATAGGGAGTTTCTTGGAGTTGGGCAGATTTGGGGGTTGCGGAACTGTCGGAGACTGTAGAGGAAAGCGCGTCTATTGCATCAACAGACTCAAGCAACTGTGATAATGGTACAGGAATATTTTAGAATCCGCACGAGTTTCATTTGTAGTGACTTCAATAATCCTGATTATCAGCGGGAAAATAGACGGTGAGCAGGACTCCAGCCATAAGTTACCGGGCGAGGCATTCCACCGTATCGTGGGAGGGGTTGACCTATCGGATGTCGAGTTTTTCCTTGAATAGTCGGCCAATAATGTGCCTGAAGTTCATTCGAAGATTCGGAGCACACTCCACCTCGAAGCTAATGGGTGACAGCTAAAGCTTGTTTTACTTGCTTACTTGATATGAGGGTAAGCCACCGGAAGCAGTTGGTATTAGTAATAAAGGCTTACTTTGGAGACACCTGAAGCATACCAGACACTAACAAATTCTTGCTTACGATAATATGGATGGATATTTCATGAAAAAGAATAAAAATATATGGATAAAGTAGGATGAGTAGACCTAGGAGGGAGACGAAAGGGAGAAAGATGTATGCATATCAAAGACTAATAGAGAAAGCGTGAATGAACCCAGAGACGGAATCAAATAGATGACCGGCGAAAGTAAAAGTCGGGGTCAAATAGAGGATCTGATTGATTCAATTGGAGACGCTCTAAAGCCGGGAGTTTTGCCTGAGAGGGACTGAAGTTAGATTTGAACCACCGTAGTGATGGCAGACGACGAATAGTAAATGGAGTCGCATGGCAAAGGAGCAAAGTATTGCTGGAACACGGAAATAGCGGTGACTGGAAGAAGCACGTGGAGTTGGATTAGATGACATGATATCAAATTGGGAAAATGGTGTTAAATTTTTGTTGTGGTTTGCGAAAATGGTGGATCAATATAGGAAGAGAAACTACTCGAGGGGCGCAGAAATGATGACGGCGGTGGGGGGCATTTCATAGAGGTGAGAAGATGAAGGGAGGGGTCGAAGAAAAGAGGTAGGAGTGGATAAAATAATTTGATTAGTGCCGGTGATTTGTGTGATGACGGTGGAAAATTAGAGGAGCTTTAATAAGTGGATGTATGTTATTCAGACGGGAGACGGTGGCGATGGGGGTGGCCAGGGAAGGTGGAGCAAGTTTAGTTACGAAGTGGTCGCAGTGGTGAGAAATATCAGCTGAGAAAGGTAGCCCGGAGGCAAGACGGACCGTGGTGCGAAGATTCGGCTTTTCTAACAGCGAAAGTTGTAGAGATGGACCAAGCAAGTGGAAGATCAGGGAGATTGGGCAGTGGCTGACCTTATTGTCTGAAGATGTACGTGAACATCATGATGCATAGTTTTCTCACCACTGGGTGGAACGATGAAAGTCAGAGCATTCTGAAAGACGAAGAGAAGATGCCTGTGACAAGCAATATACGAAATAGGAAATGGGAGTACTGGCCGAGAAGAAAAGGGTAAGATATGACCAATCAGATCATTTTACTACAGAAAATACACGACAAAGGCTGAGGTGAAACAGAGCACCAATACAGATGAACCTACGATGAAGCAATCGATGCGGGTAATATATGCTTGGCGGGGTTTTGACAATGGAACTGGAGAGCCGCATGCCTGAAGGCAGTTGCACAAGTGGATTGAGCCGTAAAATGCCATTCAAGGCACGGCCTAATAAAGAGACCAACCGAAGGATTGCGGAGTTGAGCAAAGAATACATGGTGGTGTTGAATGAATAACAAATGTGATTGTAAAGGAAAAACAGCTCCGCTACGAGGAAGCCAGAGCTCTGAGGCATTCCAGTAAAGCATTAAAACTCTCACTCCTGCACAAATCTAGGAATTCGGCAACAGATACTACGATCCATTACGTTAAGTTACCGAATAAAACTTCGGCCACCTCCCCTTCTGATATCAATGAGGACTTTAACCATTACTTCGCCAATTCCATGGCCATCACCTCAGATATAGCCCCTCCAAATCCTCAGGTTATTACTATCTTTTCTCTGTCTACCGTAACCGTTGGAGAAAACGTTATTTCCAGGCTCATTTCACGTTATAAAACATCCGCCCATCCTGGAACAGACGGGTTGTCCCCAGCTGAAACCACTAACGGTGGATCGGACCTTCTACTTCTATTATTAAACCTATTTGTCTTGTCACTCAAACTTAGTCCGGTACCGTCAAACTGGAAGCGTTCAGTCATCATTCCACGACACAAAAAAGGACCTGTCCACGAAATCGCCAATTACCGTCCCACCAACCACACCCCTATCATTTCCTGAATAATGGAAACGATTATCACAGATGGCATCACTACCCATCTTCTCGCTTTAAACGTTCTAAGCGATAGGTAGCACAGATTTCTCAAATCGCGATCACGCACCACATGTCAGCTTGACTTCCTCATCCTAGTCACTAAGGCTGTTGATAGCGGGCGGGCATTAGTAATTATCTACCTGGATCTGTCGAAGGCTTTCGACCGTGTTCCACTCCCGAATCTTATCTCCAAGTTGCGTTCATTCGGCATTGCTGACCCGCTACTTTCTTGGCTGAAATCTTATCTCGCTCATTGTTCGCAAATGGTTCTCACCAATGGACACTCCTAAACCGAAACCTGTTACAAGTGGCGTTCTACAGGGCAGCGTACGGGGTCCTCTCCTATTTCTGATGTACATTATTGACACATTGGATCTAGTACACCATGGCACGCCACTCTTGTTTGCAGAAGATATAAAAATAGTCTACTCTTTCAGTTCTTATGATGCTACCGCTACTCTTTGCAACATTTCCTCTGACCTTTCTGCAACTGACTGCTGGTGCCACTCCTGGATGATAAGCTATTCCACTGATAAGTGCGAGGTCCTAACCTACAGGTTCCAACTGCCCCCTGGATCCTCAACTCTTGGTGGGCCTCCAGTAGCCAGTCGACCTACCATCCGCGATTTGGGCCTCAACTATTCCTACTCCGTCAACTTTTCTGAGCACGCCGCCATCCTGGCGGTTAAGGCTAGAAGATGTGTGGCCCTTCCCTTCCACTCCTTTAGTCTCCGGGACAGTATCATCAGCATCTACAAATCCCACATCAGGCCTCTGCTTGAATACTGCCCAACAATATTTTCTCACATAACAGAATTCGACAGGGTGGCGAATGAAAGCATACAAAGGCGTTTTACCAAATAACCACTCGGTTGGTCCACGTCTTTAAGCTATAGAGAACGATGCCAAAATCTGAATCTTGACTCACTCTGGCTCCACCGCTGAGAACCAAACTTGGTCTTCTTGCATAACCTGCTCCATAACCGGTCTTTTTCCTATAACGCAGTAAGCTTCTCCCGTGAAACCCTTTATTCACCTCGGCACAGGCCTTTTACCGTCCCTTCTAGTATAGCTAAATCGGCGGTACGGTCACGTTTTTTTCCTTCTTATCTACTCCAAATTCTGGAACAAGTTGACCATCACCCTTCGAGCTTCACAAACCAAGTCCGAATTTCTGTCGGCGCCCATCCCATATCTCAGCACCACCAGTGCACTCTGGTTATCTAATATGAGTAAAGCGGAAGATAAAGCATACGAGAGGGGCCTCGGCTTCTAAGATCAACTCCTTCGTGGGTTCCGCTCCTTCCAATTAAAAACATAGTCAACAATAGACGGTTTCATCTGTTTGACCAAATTCTCGACCCTTGACTAGTTATGGCCACCCCCATAACAAATCAAAGCAATTGAAATGCCACTTATTTCATCCACTTTGCTTCCACCTTCTCCCGTAGTCTCTGTCACTTTTATGCCTCGTTCTCTACTGATTTTTATATGCCATTAATAACCGTTAATCCACAGAAGGGGCATACCATGACTGCTCTTTTATATCTGTTCTCCGTTTCCTGTTCTCTCCTAAGGTGCATTCCACCCTCAACTTTGGTATACGCTCCTAGAAAACGCCGTTGTTTGGTCGATTACTAACCGCTAGCTCAGTTCTCTGGAACCCCTTGCAACCTGGCCATCCGATCACCGAACTCATATCTCATAATTCCATAGCTGAACCACCCCTTACGTGCATAGCCATCAATGAACATTAGTACCATTCCAAACGGTGCGGGGCGCGGTCAGATCCACCGCTTTGGCCGGCGCACATCGGGCATGCAGGTCGTCTGCAACGATGTGAGAGCTCAATTAGGCTGGTGAATCACACCTCCAGTGTTCACTTCGAAATATTTTTCAGGTTGGGTGTCCAGAGCACGGCCAGTCCCACCCACTAGCACCGGTTGCGAATCGCACGATCTAATGCTGTCATCTGCAGACCACATGCTCCAACCATCCTCGTTCACCACTGTATGCCCACCTATCGCTCTTATCACATCCATTTTTTCGTTCTTCTATGGTATGCACACCTACCCATCCTGTCCTTGCTCCTATCGACTCTCACTGGGTTACCTCTCATCACACGGCACTATCGTTCTCACCACTTTACTCTACCAACGACCGTCAATATTTTATTTCTCCACCCATGTCGGCGTTGCCGGCTTGTTGTATCTATTCATTTGGTATCACCCTAGGCCTATAAAATTCACTGATCGCATTCCTACGCCTCACTGCCTACCGTTCTGTCAAACCCTCCCTCGTTCTCCCTTCTTATGCCTAATACCATTACACACCAGCCCCACCCGCACCCATGACCAATTCTCATATTAGAACTGCCGTTCCAAACTCTGCATCTCTCACAGCCACATTTATCATTCAGCCACTTTCATTCTATTTTCCTTACCTGGCTCCGCGATTCCTCTGTGGATCCTTCCACTTGGCAGTGCTCCGATTAGTATCTTCCATTTGCATCCACTTGTACAATTGCCGGCATGCACGCAGCTCCAAATTCCCATGTCTCCGACTCCAACGCGCATCCATTGTTCATGCGTTGTGCTCGTCCACCGGTTTACCTGTCCCGGTGCTTCTTTCCTCTCTGCCTATTCGTGTTCCACTTGCAATGAGATGATCCTGCTTGTTATGTCTCACCTGTAATTTTCGGCCCGTACTCCCATCTCCTGTTTTGTCTACTGTTTGTCACAGGCATTTCATGCGTGCCTTTCAGGTCGTTCTGCTTTTTCACTTGCCACCTGATGTAAACTCACTGTTTCGTCATGGCTCTCAATCACGGCTTCGGTCCGTTTGATCTGCCATTACCCGCTGGTACCCCTTTTGCTCATTCCTCTCCCACGCTGTCTGCCGTCACAGTTGCTGCATCTTGCACCACGGACAGTTTCACCTCCCACGTAACTTTCTCCACTTTGTATGCACAATCGCTCTGCGCTGCTTAGCCATCTCCATCGCCACCATCTTCCTGCTGAATAATGTAAGCCTATTTATTATTGTTTCTCCCATTCTTGACCGACACCACATGTCTCACCTACAAACATCAGGTTACTTGATTCATTCTTAGCTGTTCTCTTCGATACTTTCCTTCAGCTACCCTTTTTTGAGCTGCTCCTCAGTCGTCGTCTTTTCTGCGCTTCCGCGTTCTCCAATCTCTCTGTTGATCTACCAAGTTTATCTGTCATGAACATAATTCACCACGATATTCCAAAGTTAATTCTACAAACATTCGACCTAACCCAACCTGCCTCTCCTAATAAGTGACAGTTTCTTTCTAGGGCTCCAATTTTATTGATCCGGCTTCTCTTATACGTATATATATATGCGTATGAACAAGCGCACATATGTATATATGCATTCACTTTGTATCCTGTCGTTCCTCACGGAGCATCTCTCTTGCTATCATCCCGCCGACCGCCATGACATGCATCCATTCCTTCCACATCTATAACCCACATCTACTGTGTCCAATTCATATAAACTATTTTTTTTACCTGATTCACCTTTTACGTCTTACTTTTCTCGCTCCCTGTTTTACAATGGGTTTTGTGCCCTGTTCGTCGACCATCTATTGCAGAGTACCAATGCTTCATTGCTACCTAATCCTTTGCAGTGAATCTCACTATTTCCTCATCGTCTCCCGCTCATAAAGTTTCTTATGCCAATTTCTAGCCTTTCTCATGTATATCAGTCAGCTTTCAGATGTCCCTATAATGACCAGCCGGATCCTCCACCTGACCTTGACTTGCAAACTCACCGGGCGTCCATTTGATTCCGCCCATGGTTCTTTTTAAACTCAGTAAGTTTTCTTTGTTGTGCATATCTTTGCCATACTTTCATCCCACATTACTACCCCTTCTAAGCCTCTCTTATCCAACTTCTGGCATTCAAATTTCTACATTTCCAAGGGTCTCGTCTGTCCATTTCATCACTTGTAAACAGTTGATCATGCACCTGGCATGCCTCGGGCGTCTCCGAAATAAACCATTATTATTATTATTATTATTGAAAGATGCCAAGTTGAGAACTGCGAATTCTGGCGTGGGGATTCGTAGTGGGTGCGGGTCTGATGCTTAATGACATGAGGCACAAGAAGAGGGGACAAAAGAGGATATGGCAAAAAGGTAGGCAGTGGGGTATAAGATAACTACCAACGAGCCGCGTGAGCATAGGGTGGTGCTAGGAGCCTGAAGATTAGGAGCCGGCAGGGAAAACACGAGGGGGAAATGAAAATATTGGGCAGAGTAAAATCGATACAGCGATAGTGACGTCATGCAGCGTGAGCTTTCACGGTGAGAAGCGGTAGGAGAAAGGACAGGATGGGTAGTTGTAAACTCGTTGGCAGGAAGACGAAAATAGCAAACTCCGAGGATGAGGATGAAAACGAATAATGAGCGTATCGTGGCTGAACAAGAAGGGTAGAAGCAAGTGATCCGAAACCAACGGGGATAGATGCGGCCGGGCTAGCAGGGTTAAAGTTTAATCCAAAACCGGCCCTGACGGGTTGGGCTGACAGCTCGCTGGGCCCTCAACCCGAAAAATACTTCGTGAAGTGACGCAGGTGTGACCTGAATCTTGATTGCTTTCGCACATCGTTGCAGACGGCCTGCAAGCCCAGTGAGATCTGGCCAAAGAGGTGGATCTGACCTCGTTCAGCGCCGCTGAGGCTGACACTGGTGATCACTGATGGCTGTACTGGGGGCAGAGTAACCGCGATGGGGGTATGCGATTCCGAATCTATGGGCCAGGCTGTGTGAGACCTTGGACGGCGGAGCCAACGGGAACCGAGGTTGGTGGATAGCAACAGCATTATTATCCAGGTGCACTGACCACGACAATGGGCATTACAACGCCCGAAGCTACTGAGAGTCACTGGGGGTAAGTGAAAAGGGAAGTAAGATAGAAGGACGCAATCTGGGTGTGCCCCAGCTGAGGATCAAACTCTAACGGAGGGAGAAAGTAATAAAGGCCTAACAATAGCGCCTCGATTCACTAGATCCCTAGGAAAAGTTGCGAAATGTTAGGAGGTATGGATGACTGCAGCCCATTGTATAAGCATGCGGATAGTGGCTAGGCACCGTGATAGGACGAGATCAACGGCTCAAGATAGAAAAAGACCGGTAGATATATGGACGAATGTGAGACGGGGACTGGGCTAGAGCCCAGAAAACTGCAGACGAGTTCACTGCGGATCCGAGATTGCAACGATCATTAGTCGTGATACAAAGGAGAAGAAATGGGTTGGGCATGAATCATAGGTACTGGCTTGTGGTGCGGAGGTAACGAGGTTACAATGTGCGGTCCTATGAAAGGCCGAATCGGCAAAAATGCTCTTGCGGTGACCTAAATCGTTCTGACGAAATGACCGTTTTTCGGGCCTTGTTCTGAACCTACTTTCCCTACGATCCTTTCTGGCCTTTGATATCAATCTCATCGTTTATTCAAATGCTTACTTCTAACTGGAATGCCTTTTCTGAGGTTTCCATTGACCTCGTTTTGAATAAACTTCACTTTGGATTCTTTGCCGATTGTAAGCACTCGCGGTTCGCTTTCTGCTCAGCGGTTGCGTTCACTTCCATCCGGTGTACTTCTCGTGTTGGTACTGTTTCGGTGCCACGATACACGGAATACACCTTCGCATCTGGCAGCCAACTCGAGTTTCCCTTATTCGTCCGATAGAGCGGATTTTATTGGTACTTCGCTGCAAGACCAAAAGTAAACGACTTTCATTGCCCGCACTCAAACGTCATCTATGTACACATTCGCCAGCCTTACAGCACTGCGAAAATTTATTTGGATAATAAATGCACGCTCATAAGCGGGTAGTAAATAGGTTCTACGTAACCTGGAGATAAGTTTGTTCTGGGTTTTTGGGCAGGATGTCGGGAAAAATCAGGACCCCAGAATGAGATTGTGTTGGGGAGTGGTCTTACGTGTGAGAGTTGTATGAAGAGGCTACTGGCGGGTAGCAGGATTCATCGGTGTATCTGGCTGAGTGTTCGCTTGGCTTCGGAGATTTGGATTAATGCCTGTTCCGAGAAGTTAAAGAAACAGGGGTGGTGCGCGCCACAAGCCATAGCCGTCGAGCATATGGAAACAAGAATGTCGCCCTGACTGATTTCGACGGGTGGTAAGATGCAGTTTAAGGTAAGAGAGAGGTTTTGTTTGCAGAAAATTCCATGAACCCTGAGGTGCACCGCTTTCTAGAAAGAGGATTATTCCCATAACATGTTGCAAAGGGTTGCGGATAGGTCCTGAGTGCGGGAGGAGCGCACAAGTTTTGAACTCTCGGCAAAGGGGAATGGAGTACCGTGACAAACAGATGAAAGCGTCGGCAATATAACTGAGGAATTATACTGGTCCTGAGGCCCTGCCTCAAATAGTGCCATTGGTAATGGGTTGAGCAGGAGGTAAGTGGGCTTCTACTAACACAGCTGATAACCTGTAGGAGGGGTATAGTTATAGCCAGAAGGAGAGAGGGTTTAGTATAACAAAAGGTAGGATTTTGGTTATCAGCTGCATATGATGGGCACAGTCAAGAGCCTTAGACAAGTCAGGATACCGGACAGTTGCAGAAATGCCGTCGTCGATAACAGACGATAAGACATTGAGGAAGTCTAGCCGGAAAGATGAGCTAGAGCAGGATTACAGAAAAAGTTGCTGACCAGGGTTCGGCAGGCTGTTGGATTAGGGACAATGTCTTTTGATCACCCTTTCCATGAGTTTTCAGCCTACCGGAGTGTGAATAATGGACCAATGATTATCCGGGCCCTTTTGTGCACCCTATTTAAGCTCGAAAGGAAAACGGAGGGTTTCTTTCAAGGTGGACGAAGATACGAAACAGGGAGGTTGTGTGTACACCGAGTAACCACAAAGGAAGTTCGGGACTGCCGCAAAGGATGAGAATGTGTAATGCCGTCTGCTAGCGAGGGATATCTTACAACTTGTGAGACGCTAGGGGAGTTATTTGGCCACCCGCACGAGGTAGTGAAATCATTCATGAGGGGACTAATTAAAGCTCTAATCTCAGGCTGCTTCGACTCGGAAGCAGCACTAGCATAGCTAGTCATTAGAGTACAGAACTGCCAGAAGTCCCTCAAACAGATACGTTTTACCTCGGATCTCAACTCTCTAACCATCCTGAGAAGGACAGCCAGTGGTTTTCCGCACACACTGCAGAGTAGAGGAGCAGAGTGGGTTGAGGGGTTGACTCTTCATTCTTCATAATAGAGGCAGAGGGTACCTCTCCCGTGTAAGCCTCCTCACCACAGCTCAGTGACGTAGACTCATGTGTGTCTCCCACCACCTCTTTAGAAATACATCCAGAAGTCGCTTGAACAATGTGTCGTTGGGCTCTTCCACCACTTCGGCTGGCGGCGAGTTCCATAGATTGGTCACCTTCAGCGATAGACGGTACATCAGAGGGAGGCCTACCGAGTGCGGGTGTCCCTTCGTACGGCCATGTCCGCGGAGAGGGAGCTCTGCACGTAGTTCTGGACCGAAGTCGCCCCTAATGACACGCCTGGTGAAGGTCAGGTCTCCCCGGACTCTCCGATAGGCCACTGGAAACAGCCCTGTGATTTTCAGTCGCTCTTCGTAGCTGACCCCACGTAGCCCTCCGATAAGGCGGGTTGCGCCTCTCTGTACTCTTCCCAACTTTGCCACTTCTGCCAACGTACAAGGGAAAACTGCTGGCCCCCCGTATTCCAGCCTGGGACGCACATGGGTTGCATACAGCACCTTGAAGGCGTTGAGTGATAGATGGCCGAATGAACGAGTTATCGGCCCCAGGATACTCCATGCTGAAGAACAGACTCTATCAGTATTGTGCTTCGTTTTTAGTGACGAGGCCACCATCACTCCCAGATCTTTTTCGCAGACAGAGCGCCGGAGGGGTGCCCCGTGTATATTGTACATCCCGCTGCTGGACGGTGCTCCTACTCGCATGTGCGCACACTTGTCCGTGTTGACTGGTAGTGACCACAGATCTGACCATCTCTCAAGGGCTCTGATGTCCTCCTGAAGAACGAGCTCGTCAGCGTATGAAGTAGTCGTGCGCCAGATCTTTAGGTCGTCTGCGTAAATGAGGCACGGCGATTGAAAAACTGGTGGTAGGTCATTGATATAGGCCAGGAAGAGGAGCGGACCCAGAACCGATCCTTGTGTAACACCACTAGCTGCCACTTCCCAAGTTGACAGTGACTGTGCTACTCGTACTGCAAAGGTTCGGCCTTTTAGAAAGTCCTCTATCCACAGAATCAAGGGATCTACTACATTAAGAACCTTAAGCTTACCTAATAGACGGTCATGCGGAACTTTGTCAAAAGCTTTGCTAAAATCCACGAAGATTACGTCCGTAAGGTGTCCTTTGGCCTTGGCTATCGTCCAGCGTTCTCGTGCGATTACCAAGTTTGTTAGGCACGACCTGCTTTTCCAAAAACCATGTTGTTGTCGGCTAAGTAGGTCGTACACCCCAATATGGTCCCGGATTCGCGTTGCCAGCAGGTGTAACAGCCGGTCGTGGAAAATCCCCCTTTTTTCCCTCGCGATTCAGTGTTTTTTCCCAACATCACTCATTTCCATACACTATTGACTTTTCTTTACGAACTGGTTGTTTTTCTGGACCAATTGTTGTTTGTCCGCGCCCAGAGCGCTATTTTGGCACATCCTTGTTCAGGACCTGCGTGACGCACGTGCTGTCTGCTCACACGCTGCTATTCGGTTTCTCGTTGTTGAGACTTTGTGATCGTATTATTGAGGTTTGTATATTGTTTATGTCATTGTTTATTTTAATAATCTAGTATCGTAGAATTATCACGGATAATCGCCTTCTGATTTCGGGATCCGTTGCGAATTTGGCTACGCATTGCTCAAACGTTCGTAACAATACTCAATAGATCTATTTGGAACGAGGAAAAATCACGCAAAATGCCAAGAAAAGGATCAAAAGCAGTCGAATCCGGACAGGAAGTAATACGGCAAGTCTCTGGGGAGGTTTTGGGTACATATGATTCTTTAGTTAATGCTAGATCGCCTATTCCTGTCAGTGCTAGCTCATGTGTTATTGAAAGCAATATTGATCGTAAGGATGTCGATTTATATAAGCTGAGAATACTAGAACTAGAGCAACAGTTACTTTCGGCTAGACTACAGGCGCATGAAGCAGAGAAGTGTACACAGAAACAGCGAGAGCATGAGACCAGTGACTTCGACACTTCCGATAGGTTAGAGTGCAATAAGGTAGGGAACCCCACGCCGGTCGCCGAATACAAACCACCATCGATCGATCTACCTAGAGTGGAGCTAACGGTTTTCGACGGGCGAGCTGAGCATTACTGCAAGTTTGTCAAACAGTTCGAGACGTTCGTTGAAAACAAGGTAACCGACCCTGGGCAAAGGCTTCTTTACCTTACTCACTACTGCCGAGGCCGAGCGCGAGAAGCTATCGACGGGTGCACCATGCTCGATCCAGAACAAGGCTACACAAGGGCAAGAAAGATTCTGAGGGACTTGTTTGGCCAACCTTTCAAAGTAGCCCGTAACCTAATAGAGGGCGTGATGGCAGAGGCAAAGAGAACCAAGGGCGACGTCTACACCATGGCCGACCTGGTGATCAAGATGCAGAACTGCTCAATAGCCCTCGACCATTTAGGTTACAGGGCTGACCTAGACGCCATGCACACTTTGGAAGGCATAGTCCGTCACCTCTCTCCCGAACTACAGGGTCGGTGGGCGGAAGAAGCTGAACGGATAAGCCGAGGCGACAGAGAAGCCAACTTCGAAGACCTGACTGAATACTTAGACAGGCAAACGAAGATAGCTGACAGCAGATTCGGCCGACTAATCCGGGACAGCAACCGAGCAAACAAGCCCGGTACTAGCCAAGTCCAAACCCCTGTACGGGAATATCCAAAGTACCAGCCTTGGACCAACACACACGTCATTTCGCGAGATGCTACGGCGAGACCAAATTGCAGATCCTGTGGTACTAGCCATGGCCTACCAGAGTGCCCCAAGTTCGGCAACGCCACAATAGACAAACGGTGGGGAATGGCGAGGATGGCAGGAGCATGTTTCATCTGTCTCAACACCACGCACCGGGCAGCAGCCTGTAGAACAAAGAATCGATGTGGTTACGAGGGCTGCACGGGCAGACACCATCGGCTGCTGCATCAGGCGAGAATAACCATATCCGAGGCGATTGCCAAGCCCAGCGTGATTTGTTCAACTTCACAATCTGCCAGTAAACCGGTACGTTTAGGCGTAGTGGCCGTGGGAGTAGTGACTCCGACTGGGATGGTCAAGGCGTTGGCTTTCGTTGATAGTGGATCTGACACCACTTTAGTGAAAGAGCGGTTTGCCGACAAACACCAACTGGCTAAAGGTGCGACGTCGTTAGCAGTGAGCACGGTGGGCGGAACACAGGTAATAACTGCCGGTAGATTAAGGCTGCAACTCATCTCTCTAGACACTAACGAGGAAATTGAACCAACGGAGGCATTCACGTTAGCGGATCTCCCCATGCGAGCATCAAGGTCGGTGAACGCAATCTTGACTCGGTGGCCCCACCTGCAGGATGTAACCGTCGTAGACTGGGAAGATGATGAGGTGGATCTTCTCATCGGATGCGACGTGCCAGAGGCGCATTGGGTGCTTGACCAAAGAGTGGGCGACCGCCAGGCACCTTATGCCGTACGCACGGCTCTGGGATGGATGTTATACGGTCCAGTAGGTGTACGCGGTTCCGTGAATTACTTATCCGCCGAAACGGACCGCATAGAGTATCATCTGCAACGGCTGTATGAAAAGGAGTTTCATGACATTGGAGACGAAAGACCGACGTTGTCTCAAGAGGATCACTTCGCTCTACAAACGGTGCGGCAAGGCTCTAGAGGCCTCAAAAAACAGTTCGAGGTTCCCCTCCCATGGTGCACACCGGTCGACCCGTGGACTGACAACAGAAATTATGTTCTCCAACGATTACTACGACTAAAAGAACGCTTCATTCGAGACCAAAATCTGTGGGAACGATACGCGGATTTGATGAAGCGAAACGAGGCCCTCGGTTACGTTGAAAAGGTGCCTGTTAACACCGACAGCAAAAGGGGTATCTGGTATCTGCCTCACCATCCGGTTATCAACCCCAAGAAACCCAATAAACTGCGCGTGGTTTTCGACTGTGCGGCCAAGTTTCAGGGCAAGTCGTTGAACGATCGCCTACTACAGGGGCCTGACTGGACCACACCACTGATCGATGTTCTGTGCCGTTTCAGAGTGGGTAAAGTGGCTTTGTCTGCTGACATTAGGGAAATGTTCCATCAGGTGAAGATTCCGGTAGGAGAACGAGATGCTTTGCGTTTCCTGTGGTGGGAAGGGAGCGACCGGGACAACGCAGTGGTGAATTAAAGGATGACCGTCCACCCCTTCGGAGCCATATCGTCACCATTTTGTGCAAACTACGCCCTCCGAGAATCAGCGAATAAACATGGCGATCTAGTACATCGGACGGTGGTAGAGAGCGTCAGCAGGAACTTCTACGTCGACGACTACCTTGGGTCATTCGATGATGTGGAATCAGCTCTAGAGCAGTTCAGGGGTCTGACGAGATTGCTGGAAGAGGGCGGCTTCCATCTAACTAAATGGATGTCGAACTCTTCGGAAGTGCTGAAGGTCATCCCGTATCACGAAAAGGCCGAAAGGGTAAGAGATTTGGACGGCTCTCCACTTCCAATTGAGCGCACCTTGGGGATACAATGGGACGCGGAAACGGACGATTTTGTTTTCGAACTGAACGTTCCCGAGCTGCCAATAACCCGTCGTGGCATACTATCTGCCGTCTCAAGTTTGTCCGACCCGCTCGGTTTCGTCTCACCATGGCTGCTACCCGGAAAGATCTTGCTGCAGCGGCTGTGCCGTAAGAAAGTTGATTGGGACCAGTCACTGGACCGAGGGGACCGGCTGGACTGGGAAGAATTTTTGAACACCTTGAAGAAATTAGGGGACATAAGAATCCCACGATGATTGACTTCTGGCCATACGACGCGGACTGGAGAACTTCATGCCTTTTCCGATGCATCCGAAGTCGGTTATGGAGCTGTGGTGTACGGACGATAGTGCGCAGGAGATGGACAATATACCACGAGGATCCTGTTCGCCAAAGCCCGCGTTGCTCCACTGAAGTCGGTCTCAATCCCACGCCTTGAACTCAGCGCAGCCGTGTTGGCAGTCAGGGTGGTGCAAGCTGTGAAGAGATGTTTCGATCTCTACATTTGGTCGGTGAGCTTCTGGACGGATTCAACGATAGTACTTTACTACATTAACAACGTACGGAGCCGGTTTAGTACTTTCGTTGCTAACCGGCTCACGATTATCCACGATGAATCAGCCACGCACCAGTGGAGTCATGTCAGGTCTGGCGATAATCCGGCCGACCTGTGCAGCCGAGGTGCGAACAACTTCAGGCAACTGGACACGTGGACGAGAGGGCCAAACTTCCTGCAATTGCCCAAACAGGACTGGCCCGTGTTCGAATTAAAACCCCCTACGGAAGTGGAACTGGAGATCAAAGGCGTAGTGATAGCAACCAACGTCGTCGAAGCGTCATCCATTCTATCGCGACTGGTCAGGTTTTCTTCCTGGATGAAGACGTTTCGTTTGCTAGTTTGGTTAACCAGGTTCAAGAGAAATTTACTAGTCATGAAAGGGCTACGGCCATCAGGTCGGATACCGGTCGGCCCGATAGGTCCCGATGAGCTACAAGCGGCAGAGTACGATATTTTCAGAATGATACAACGCGAGGCTCTCGCCCAAGAACTCAAGAGGGCGGAAGAAGTGGGGCCGACCAATAAAGACATGCCATCTCCAAGAGGCGAGCTGAAGCGTTTAAACCCCAAACTCATCAACGGACTGCTGCGGGTGGATGGTAGGCTGACCAACGCCCACCTGAACGTCGACACTAAGTATCCTATACTGCTGCCTGCGAGACAACCTGTAGTAGAGCTAATGATTCAACACGTCCACGCCATGGAGGGACATGCCGGGGAAAGTCACGTGACGAGCGTCATCCGAAAGCGTCTTTGGTTGTTGAGAGGACGAGAGACTGTAAAACGCGTAATCCGACGGTGTGTGCAATGCAGGAGACGCAATGCCACAGCAGGCAAACAACTCATGGCCCCACTACCAGAATGCAGGGTGACTACGGGCTGGTGGCCGTTCAGTGACACCGGGTTGGACTATTTCGGGCCCTTGTGGATCAAGTGCGGGAAAAGATTAGAAAAGCGATACGGATGTATCATGACGTGCATGAAATCACGTGCGGTACACCTAGAAGTCGCACATTCGATGACGACCGATTCGTTTCTACGGGCCTTGCAGAGATTTATCAACCGAAGAGGCGTACCGGCCGATATATACTCCGATAATGGATCGAACTTTGTGGGCGCTCAACGGGAATTGCAGCGTTGGCACAAGAACATAAAGGGGGACGAACTGCAGAATCGAACCGTGGCCTACGGCATACGATGGCATTTCAACCCCCCACAGGCCAGTCACCGAGGCGGCATATGGGAACGCATGATCCGGTCCGCCAGACGGATATTGCTGTCAATCATGGAGCAGCAGCCGCCCGACGACGAGACGCTGAACACCGTCATGACTGAGGTGGAGCGAATCCTGAACAACCGCCCCCTGGTTCCAGTATTGAACGGCGACCCCACCCACCTGGCGCTCACCCCGAACGACTTATTGACGTTAAGGTCGAACGAGGGTTTCCAAGGGCCGGTAAACCTTCGTGGGAGCTACCTCCACGGGTGGAAGCAAGCGAACTATCTGGCCAAGGTCTTCTGGAGGCGATGGCTACGGGAGTACCTACCGGCTTTGCAGACTCGACAGAAGTGGCTGGCCAAAACAAGACCATTCAAAGTTGGGGACGTGGTTATGATCGCCGACGAACGCGCACATTTCAGCGCTTGGTCTTTGGGAGTAGTTACAGAAACCATCAAAAGCACTGACGAAATGATAAGAACGGTGAAGGTGAAGACAGCTAACGGAGTGCTCATTCGTGACATACGCAGTATTAACCTAC
Organism: Fasciola hepatica; assembly: GCA_948099385.1. Classification (NCBI taxonomy): domain Eukaryota; kingdom Metazoa; phylum Platyhelminthes; class Trematoda; order Plagiorchiida; family Fasciolidae; genus Fasciola; species Fasciola hepatica. The sequence continues at coordinate 15,012,251 of CANUEZ040000123.1, forward strand.
TCGAGAGCGAAGACGGAGGAGCTGATAACCCTGTGGCCTAGTAAACCTTTTTCACACCAGTAATCGAGGTGGATAAAGAAACACCATATATACCACACAATCTCCGTCAAACACGTTAAGGTGCTCGCGGTCCCTTCGTTGACATTACAGAAGGTTCTCCCCGCTATGTGGTGATGAGTGCGATTCCATTATACATCCCGATACATACACGCATGCACGACGCACTCTACATCCCGTAAACCCATCATACATGTGACACTTTTCTTTGTTTGCTTTTTGTTGACGCTACCGAATGCCCCTTGCACATGTGGAAGTAGCGGAGCTCAGGTCACACATACATGCTACATTTACTCGTTTTCTTGCCACGCGGTCTTTTGTTGACATTGCAGAAAGTCCTCCTTTGATGTGTAGTCATACCTGTGATTTCATTGTAACCCCGGCACACACACACACGCACACACACACACACACACTCAAGCACGTACATCCAGGACCGGACGGCCCCTTACGAGGACAACGTCTATGTGACCATTCACGCCCGCCATCGGTCATTTGGTCTTGTGGAAGATGTAGACTAGCCTCACGTCTATGTAGCCAATGGGTTAGGTGCGACCAGTAGTAGAACGTCGACGACGAGCATTAGACGCGCGCACTGACAGCAGGGCCTAGGCAGGTAGGAAGAATCAGTACCTTTATACCGAACCTTTGACTCTGCTAAGGATCCAGGAGGATTTTGGTGGGCGGTGTAACAGCCGGTCGTGGAAAATCCCCCTTTTTTCCCTCGCGATTCAGTGTTTTTTCCCAACATCACTCATTTCCATACACTATTGACTTTTCTTTACGAACTGGTTGTTTTTCTGGACCAATTGTTGTTAGTCCGCGCCCAGAGCGCTATTTTGGCACATCCTTGTTCAGGACCTGCGTGACGCACGTGCTGTCTGCTCACACGCTGCTATTCGGTTTCTCGTTGTTGAGACTTTGTGATCGTATTATTGAGGTTTGTATATTGTTTATGTCATTGTTTATTTTAATAATCTAGTATCGTAGAATTATCACGGATAATCGCCTTCTGATTTCGGGATCCGTTGCGAATTTGGCTACGCATTGCTCAAACGTTCGTAACAGCAGGCGCTCCATAACCTTTCCTATCACCGGTGTTAGACTGACAGGTCGGTAGTTGACAGCCTCAGCTTTTGCCCCACCTTGGTACAGTGGCACGACGACCGCTTTTTTCCATTCTTGGGGGAGCTTTCCCGCTGCTAAAGCTGCGTTGAACAGTCGTGTGACTGGTTGAGTTAACCCATCGGCCAGTTCCTTTACCACCAACGGATGAACACCATCAGGTCCGGGGGAGTGGATGACTCTAATGGTGCGCATGGTTGCCACCAATTCTTCCTCGGTGAGTTCTTGACAAGACATTTGGGGTGCTCCCCCGGCAATGTGTGAGGGACGATTGTGCCTCTGTTCAGGAGCATAGACTGACAAGTAGTGTCTCGCCAGTATCTCCGCCTTGTGTTCATCTGTAACTTCCAGCGAATGTCCGTCCTGTGGGGCTGGGATTGCAGTCGTGGCACGCGTTCTCCGTCGCAAATATGCGAACAGTCGTTTGGGTGCTTGTACCGAGTCCATTGCTAACGTCTCCTCGAAGATACGTCGCTTTTCTGGTTTCATTTGGGTACACTGGTTCCGGATGTTGCGGTATCGATCATATCCTTCTCCAGTCGCTTGACATCGTTTCCATGCTCGGTTCCGACGCTTCAAAAGACTCCTAAGTTGCGAGTCAAACCAAGGTGGGCTTTTCGCATGCGACCGCCGTCTGAATGGTGGAGCAAACGTCTGGCATAACTGAAGGATTTCATCTCGGATTACCTCACAAGCCTGGTCTATGTCATACGGTTCTGGCGGATACCACATCACTGAGGATGCAGCCTCCCTGACTCGTTGGAACGACATTCGCCAGACGTTGAGTCCGCCCTGTGGTCTGGGGACAAACGTCGCTCCTCTCTTCCAGCTGATGGTCAATACTGCATGGTCACTGCACCCTAGTGGCGGTAGGTACTCGATCTGATCAACATCGGACCGCCTTGAAGATATCACAAGATCTAGGATAGACGTGTGGTGATCCTGGGTTCGGGTGGGCCTTCTGACGTGTTGGTACAAGGAAAGTTCCAGCACCGTTGAAAGAAGCTCGCGGGAAAATGAATCCGCTCCTGCAGTGCACCGCAAGTTCTCCCAGTCCACATTCGGCGAGTTGAAGTCACCCAAATTAGACAGTGACCATCGCCCGCCCAACGTGTTACTCCAGTCAGTACTTCCCGTGGGTCTGCTTCTGGTGACCGATAAATGACTCCGACAGACTCAAATCCACTGGGTGTCAAATTCACGTGACACCAAAGCGATTCTTCAAAGCCCTCTGGGTCTATCAGGCGATCCAACTGTAGCGAAGGGACGTCAGCTCGAATGTACATCGCCACGCCGCCTCCTCGCCTAGCTTGGCTCCTATCAGCACGGTAAAGTGTGTATCCTGGGATAGCTACTTCCGAGTCGTGAACCACACTGGTAAGCCACGTCTCCGTCAAGGCGACCAATGCCTCGAGCTCATCTCGCTTGTTTAACAGACTCCTGACATTAGACGACATGATAAGTGAATGCCCTCTTCTGTCTTCCCTCTTCTTACCGACCCTCATTGCACCTCCACCGCAGGGGCCGCCTGGTTGATGATGCCGGTGAGATTGAACGGATCCCATCTCAGTTGAAGACGCCTCCGCTGAACACGAAAATCCCGGATAAAAAGACCTGATTCACCATTGGCCTGGCGTTCGCGGAGCTCTCTCAAGGCTAACCGGTGCCTCTCCCTTTCCTCGGGGTCAAGATCTCCAAGGCGTCGTTGTTTTTCTCCTTTTAATCTGTAGGACCGCTGTAGGAACCAGCGGCATTCCTCATCGGAACCCAAGACCACCTTGAGCGGACGGGGGTTACCATTGTCATTTATTTTCCCTGATCGAAAGACGGCTTTGAACTTTACGTTATTTGCCAGGTTTTCCTCATTTGTGGAGAATATTTTGGCAAATATGTCCCGTAGTAGAGACACGTCGTGCTCTAATCTACTTTGAGGCTCCGACTCGGTTGATTCCGAAAGATTCACGATTAGGAAGCATTGGGTCCTAGGTGGCGGCGCCATCCGTTGACGTGGCTTTACTGTTTTCAATTGACTCATGGTTTCCGTCTGCCCTGGATCGGGCCTGTGTCTCCGCCGGCTGCATTCGATACTTCCGGAACATTAGTTTTGTCTTCCGAGTGTACAGCTACTTCGGCTTTGTCTGTGACCACGGATTTCTTTCGGCTTTGCTTCTTCACTGCTCTTAATGGGTTGTTCGTAGAGCCTGAAGCTACTTCTGCGTGGGACCTGGGGCTCGTTGCACACGGTACCGCGGGTGCTTGGTTCGCCGCTGAACCAGCTTCATCTCTTTTTCTTTTATTTGCGGTAGTACAATCTGTGCAAAGAATTTGCAGGAATGGGGAGCTGCAGGAACTCGGCCACTCATACTTATCCTTGTCGATTTTAGTACACTTCAGGTGAATCCACCCCTCGCAAAAATCACACATCAGGGCTTTGACCCGAGGGCCAATATTTTTCTTGCACACCAAACACGCACATTGATCCTCAGAGGTAACTGAACTCATAATGTTTATAAATCCGCTGAGAAGCCACAAATATCACAGGACAATATATCTCCACGAGGCACAACGGTAGACACCCGGTGTAACGCAGTTCAAAGAAGATGAAGAACCCATGATTCCCGAGCTGAGGGAATTAGTGTTCTTCACGGCCAATATTGCTGGCAGTCGAGTCGGACAGGTGACAAGTCCAGTTGAAAAATCCAGTCGGATAAACAAGGCCATTCGCAATCCGAAACTGCGTGTTGACCTGCCCCCAGTTGGGCCTTAGGCGGAATGGGCAAAGGATGAACCCAAGCCTGCAAATTATGTGATCGGGGCCATCCGATAGCACTAATCCGGAAAGTTGCTGTTAGACATGACCGAAAGGTGGAAAGAAGCCCGAAGAATGGAGTTTTTTTTCCTGTATCTAAATAGAAGCCCAAGAGCAGGTGACTGAAGTTCAAGAACAGTCTGTGATGCTAAAACCTGCGGCTGTCGGAGTAGTCAACCCCTCCATATGGACACGCCAAATCGCCCGGCAACACGCAGGGCACTGGGCAAGAACCGCTGCTCAGAGACCGGAATGCAGCAAAATGTTACACACCCTGGACTACTACCGTGGGGATTAGCGCTGGAGGAAAGCAGGTGGATGAGTGCCTTTTTCACAATGGATCCGAAACCAAGTTCCCTTGGGACTAGGCCGTAACGCGCACGGGTTCAGGCTGACGGAAGGGCCAACTACTCGTCATGATTCTGGAGGGGGCGAGGAGGCAAGCGCAACTTGCTTTCCGTGGCACCGGTTTGATGGGAGTGGGGCATTTGTAATTGTTGGGTCGCCGCCTGTGCCCAAGCATAGCCCCGATGGTGAATATAAAAATCGACCCCGAGTGAAAGGCCCACTGATCAAAAAGGTGTATAAAAGACGTTCAAGGGCGGCTGGTGAACGTGTCTCCTATTGGGTCTAGCAATGAAGTACCAACGATATTCTCTATTTCGGACGAATAGAGAAGACGCAAGTCGGTTTACAGATGCGAGGTGTATTCAATATATCGTGGCACCGAAACAGTACCGATACGAGATACACCGAACGGGAAACGAAACGAAACGGGACGGCTATGCAGAAAGCGAACCGCGAGAGTGTACAATCGGCGAGCAACCGAAAGTGAAAGTGATTTAAAATGAGGTCGACGGAAACCTCGGAAAAGTCAGTCCAGTAAAACGTACGCAACTGGAGAACACTATAAGGTCGATGTCATACGTCAGAAAAGATCGTAGAGAAAATAGATCCAAAATGGTGTCCAGAAAACAGTCATTTCCTCAGAACGATCGAGGTCACTACGGCAGCCCTCAGCTAGAAAGCATGGAAAGCTTCCGAAAAATGTCAAGGAGGAGGCAAACAAACGTTATTCGTGCGCATGAATGCTTGCAAAATATGTGAATGTAGCTGTGCTGTAGGATGCTGACGGGCATAATCCGTGGTATGCAGGAACCCTAGGATAATGGTCAAGCGTAAACCAGATTCGTTGCCAATGAAATCGGTTGCGTGAATCGTCATCCAGGTGTGCCACACCAATAAAGTCCAGCCTCGAGTAGCCGTTAACCAATATGATATCCGGAAGCCAAATCAGTAGGTTCGTCAATTCAAGGAATGAGTGCGACAGAGCCAACCCAGAATGCAAACGTTGGTGCCAAAACTCTCCAGATTTCGTGGGATTAGCAAAGCGTACCATATGGTGAGATTCCACAAAACGAAAAGAATTGGAAAACTGGTGCAGCAGCCACAATGGACTTGGCTAGAATACAGTAATACTTAATGAGGTATGTTAAATCGTGTCAAAACGATAAACACGAAAGTTATTACTGCGAAGTGCAATGGTTAAGATCGTGTTTGACCTAGTCGCGAAAACGTGCTGGGCAAACGATCTTCCGACCGGAACGTGAGACGGGAGCCTCATTCACGGACGGGTGCGTAGGCGTGCTCTGCTGACTTGAACGTGAGACAGTATTCTCATTCGAGGACGAAGCAGGGCCAACTGGCTGCTGACTTGAACTTGAGACGATAGCCTCATTCGAAGTATCGTCAACAGGCAGTGCAGGGTTAACATAGAATCTCATGTCAGCGGGCGACACGCTGTCATCAAGGTATGCGGCTTTGAGACGATCGATGCCAAAGGAATCGTTGCGACCGTGTTGATCAACCTTAAAGGTCTTATCGTGACAAGAAGTCACGCGAAATGGACTTTGTAAGGCTGTTGTAATGGTTTCCGTACCGAATCAACATAAATGAACACATGCGAACAAGTTTCGAGTTCGGTAGAATAAAAACCTGTCGTCGCTGTATTCGAGTCCGCGCCGGAGCGAGATTTGCGTGTACGTAGACGAACGGTAAACGCAAGTTTGTACGGCAAGTGAGTCTGTACTCCGTGGCGTAAAGAATTCCCCAGGCAGTCGTAATGTCGTGCCGCAGGCACGTTCTGCGGCGGAACATTGGATGTCTGCCTCTATGCAAGTCCTGATACCAAGCAGAACTAGCGGTAACGTTTCGTACCAGTCGGGGCTCTCGTGAACTGTAAGAGCCGCCTTGAATTGGCGATGAAAACGTTCGACTAAACCATTCGATGCCGGATGGTACGCGGTCGTGCGAATGCGTTCCGTACCCAGCATGTGAGTTAATGAAGAGAGTAGATCGGACTCAAATGGTTGCCCTCGATTGGTAGTAATTGTGGAAGGACAACCATATGAAGCTATCCATCGTTCTATCAGATGTCGAGCCACTGATTCGGCCGTGACGACAGAGATGAGAATAGCCTCGGGCCACCTCGTAAATCTATCAATGCACGTTAGTAAATAGGTATACCCGTGTGATGGGGTCAATGGACCCACAATGTCTACGTGGATATGATCGAAGCGAGCATCAGGCGTAGCAAAAGTACCGATAGGCGAAGCTACGTGCCTATGCACTTTAGATTGTTGACATTGTAGACACTGTTTTGCCCACATACGAACATCTTTATTCATGGACGGCCAGACGTATCGTGGAGCTACTAATCGGAGACTGGCTGCGAAGCTTGGATGTGAGCGTCCATGAAGGGTATCGAACACGAGATGTCGATATGCCGAGGGTACGACTGGTCGAGGTATGCCAGTAGACATGTCGTAGAGTATAGTCCCAGCACTGGTGGCTAGAGGTACGGACTGACACTGTAGCGACGATGACTGAACGGCTTCCATACATGAAGAATCCTGTGCCTGTGCGGCAGCCATGGCAGGGATGTCTAAAACCGGAGATTTAATCGCATTAAGCGGAATATGCGACAAAGCATCTGCAACGCAGTTCGGCTCACCTTTAACGTGTCGTAGGTCAGTCGTGAACTGTGAAATATAGTCTAAATGTCTGACTTCTCGTGGAGAGTAACGATCAGATTTAGTATACAATGCACACGTCAGAGGCTTATGGTCGGTATAGAGGGTGAAATATCGACCCTCGACTGCATGGCGGAAGTGCTTAACGGCATTATATGCAGCCAGCAGTTCGCGACCAAAAGCCCTATATTTGGTTTCCGTGGGATTGAGGCGTCGAGAGAAGAACTCTAATGGCTGCCATATCCCAGAAACAGACTGTTGCAGGACCACTCCGATGGCAAAGTCGGATGCATCCACCGCTATGCTTAGCGTGGCGGACGGAACTGGGTGCATTAGGGGCGTGGTATGAGATAATGTTGCTTTAATTTCCGAGAAAGCCACTAGTGCGGCATCCGTAAGCGACAACTTAAGTGGATTGCCTTGAAGTAGGTCAGTTAATGGAAGCCAACGTTCAGCGGCATGGGGTATGAAACGACGATAAAAGTTAACTAACCCCAAAAATGCCTTGAGCTCCTCGATCGAGGACGGTACGGCATAATCTAAAATAGCGCGCACTTTATCCTCGCAAGGCTTAATACCCTCTCGAGTGATCTTGTGGCCGAGGAACACAAGTTCCGGTTTGCCAAGTTCACATTTATCAGGATTGACTACTATTCCATGTTCAGACAAACGTTGAAATAGTAGCGTCAAATGTTGGAAATGTTCATCTACGCTCGACGATGCGATTAGCAAGTCATCGATATAGACGTGAACAAATTCCAAGTCTCGTGTAATGCTATCGATAAACCTCTGGAATGTCTGAGCAGCATTTCGCAAATCAAAAGGCATACGTAGGAACTCAAACAAACCAAAAGGAGTCGTGACAGCGGTTTTCTCGACATCTCCAGCGGCGACTGGGATCTGGTGATAGGCTTGCATCAAATCGATCTTGGAAAATACAGTCGTGCCATGAAGTGATGTCGTGATGTCGTGTATGTGGGGTATCGGATAACTATCGTAACGGGTAACCGAATTAAGTGCGCGATAGCCGCCACATGGTCGCCAGCTAACGCCATCTTTCTTAAGAACCATGTGCAGAGGTAGGGCCCATGGACTGTGAGAAAGACGAACAATACCTTTAGAAAGTAAAGTGTCAAACTCACGTTTGGCGAAAACCAATTTGTCAGGTGCCAGTCGGCGAGGTCGTGCCGTGACTGGTGGTCCGTTAGTGACAATGTGGTGTGCCACACGATCGGTCACTGTCTCTATCTCTTCAAATGGTTTAGTCAGTATAGGAAATTTAATAAACAGAGACTGAAAATCGTGCGGAATGTTAGAAAACAATCCTGTGATTCGATGTGCATCTGTTTGAGCTGCAAGACTCGCAAATTTAGTGTTCGACAAAGGATCGATAAGCTGCAGCCTACATGAATCAACAAGTAATTCATAGTGCTGCAGAAAATCGATTCCCATTAGGCCTGTGGGAACATCCGCGAGAACGAACGTCCACAGATACCGTCGTCGTTGTCCCAGGTTGACTGCAAGCTCTCTCGTGCGTAGGTAGGAATGGAAGAACCATTCGCCGCTGACAGTCGAAGCAAAGAAGCTCGTGGCTTGTCTTTACCAACCGGCAAGACAGAAACTTGGGCCCAAGTATCGACTAGGAACCTAGCGTTAGTGCACGGATCATGTACGTAAAATGAACGGCCAACCTGAGACTGATTGCCGGCGAGTACGGCCGCTTCTACTCGCCGGCAGTGGCGTTTTCCGCCGCGTATGAACACGGCTGTCTGCACCTACGGGCGGCTGGTCCGAAAACGCGATGGAACCAACAAAAGCCACTGATAGGATGATCAGGTTTGGATGAGGCAGGTGAGGCGGATTCACGGCGGACGTGGGCAGTGAAGGGTGCCCGTCCGTGCCATTGTTTACGTAGGCTACTGCGAGGAGTCGGTATCTTAACTCTGTCCTTGAAGGACAGGCGGGGCTGGATGGATCGAGAATGCCTAGGCCTCTCCGGCGATTCATCTAGGTCAACACCCCGAGGATTGTGCGATGCCGTGGCGATGAGGGGATGAGCCCCACTGCCGACATGTGCGACAATCTTGTCAGCCACGGCGGCTGCTCGTTCCAAGGACGAGTCCTCGAGGGGAGTAGTTACGGTGGTCTGACTATGGAAGGGTAAAGAGTCCAACCACAGTTCCTTAACTATCTCCGAATCCTTATCGGCGGACCCTGCCGAGGACCGGAGATGAGCTAGGTGGTGGCTGGTCTTCGCATCCTCTATGGGGTGCCGTGCCAGTAGCTGACGTAACCGTTCCTCCCGAAAAGGAAGGAAATGTTGCAGTGTGGCCTCCTTAAGCTGATCGTACGGCTGCTCTTGAGGAGGATTTATTACTGAATCCCTCACTGGGGCGATAATGTCGCCCGGGATTGCCTCTAAGGCAAAGGAAAGTCGTTAGCGTTGGTCGATAATCATACGTGCCTCAAATTGCAGCTCTGAGGCTGCAAACCAAACCTCAGGATCATGTGGGATAAAAGCCACAGGTTTAAATGCAACCGCGGACAAAAGTGAGACCTGTGTCGAGCCGCATCTTATCCTCTTACATGGTCACGTTGCGATAATGTATCGTAAAAAATATATATCGTGCAACAAAAACAGGACGTGAAACAGCGAAAAATCACAGGCTCACCGGGCGGGGGGGGGGGAATAATCCAGGAGGTTTTGCAAGTTTCGGGCTCACCAATATAGAAGACTTTCGAGAGCGGCTGGTGAACGTGTCTCCTATTGGGTCTAGCAATGAAGTACCAACGATATTCTCTATATCAGACGAATAGAGAAGACGCAAGTCGGTTTACAGATGCGAGGTGTATTCAATATATCGTGGCACCGAAACAGTACCGATACGAGAGATACACCGAACGGGAAACGAAACGAAACGGGACGGCTATGCAGAAAGCGAACCGCGAGAGTGTACAATCGGCGAGCAACCGAAAGTGAAAGTGATTTAAAATGAGGTCGACGGAAACCTCGGAAAAGTCAGTCCAGTAAAACGTACGCAACTGGAGAACACTATAAGGTCGATGTCATACGTCAGAAAAGATCGTAGAGAAAATAGATCCAAAATGGTGTCCAGAAAACAGTCATTTCCTCAGAACGATCGAGGTCACTACAGGTGAACGTAGACTTGATGTCGCTCTTCGGGTTTTTGAGGTACTCTAGGCTCGCTGGGTGTCCCACCAGTAGCTGGGCAGTTCTAAACACCTTCATGTAGTTCGTACATCGTTAGGCTTCGTAGTACTCCGTCCTGCACCCTCGGAACGCATAACCCTTGGCCGTTGAACCAGGCTACTCGGAGCAAATCGTCCTCAATAAAATAATACAACGAACGGATGGCGCGGAATTAGGGGACGTGCTGTTACTAGAAAAGTGCTTTGATATAGGATGCGTAATGATAGATTTCGCGAAGTTGGGGGTGCTGTTTAAACAGGGACACGTCAGGGTTCCCCTGTCTGGAGTAAGGACTTCGCAACAGGTTTCGGCAGTTCCAGGTCTACAAAAACTTGGTTAGGCAGCTCCAGATGTCTTTTGACCGACGACAAAGGTCTACTGATAAGGGGTATAAATCTTTGGATCAGACTTTGGCCGGGTGATGCGCGATAACATTACCGGTGCAGCAACTGAGTCACGACTATTAGCCTCAGTGGTACCTACCGAACCTTGCAGTTTCAAACCCGAAGAACCCGAAGTTATGCACTGTCCTAGAAAGCCCAGAAAACATAGAAAGCAGTCGTTCAGCGATGTAGTTTACCAGGGCCCTGATACTATAACTCATCTTTTGGGCATACTTTTGAGGCCCCGTAAAGAAATGATAGCCGTTTCAGCGGATAAAGAATTGTTCACGCAAGTTAGATTGCCCGATGGTGGCAGAGGTATCTTGGGGGTTTTTTGGTGATGGCCAAGAGAACTATCACTGATGTCGGGAGAATACTGGGTGACACTTCTACCTTTTGAGCTGCTTATCCTTTTTAACCAACTTTGCTTTATGCAGAACCGCGGGGGATTTCTGGATACCCCATGGACGGTAGGCCTTGCAAGCAGTGAAATGTAATTTTTATGCCAATAATAGCCTCGTATCTTTCTCAGCTGGTGCTAAAGATATTTACTTTTCGACAGGGAAAACTGAACTACCAAAACACGCTAATTTTGAATTGAGAGGATAGGTATTTAACTGAAAAAGGTTAATAGCCCTATCCCCGGACCCCAATGAAGAGGAAAACCCAGTTGTGAAAAACCCTCCAAGAACACCAGTATACCCCGGCTTTGTGAAAAACCGAACTGTGTACATTATTTGCGTTTTGTGCCACCCACATTCGTTTGCACCGATCTTAGTTTGTTAGCGCCCGAAATGTGACTTTATCGTAACTCGTGGGACCTGTGTGACTCACGCGCTCTCTCGCTCGTTGCGCAAACGTGGCTTTCGTTTTGATCGCGCACTTGAAGTTTGAGTGTATTGGTGTGGCTTCTCATTCCATAATTTAGTGTCGAAGAGACAACAAACCGGTGGTGTGCCGGCTTTGAGATTAGTGTGAATCGAATTTGTATTGTTTGAAGGCTTTTTAAAATAACTAAATCGGTCGACTTTGATCGACAGAGTACACAAAGTGGCGATAGAAAGATCGAAAAATCACGAAGGAGATAGAAATTATTGCTGCAAGTCACTGAAGACTTTAGGATACTTTCTCATTTAAACGTGATCCGGACCGTTAGTTCTGTAAGTGCTAATTCATCTATTCCTGATGATATATCTGACTTCGAGGACTATGATATATTCAAGCTAATGGCACGTGAGTTGGAAAGGCACTCAATGTCCGCAAGGCAAAGGACACCTGCTTAAGACGACCGGAGGCAGCTGGGAGAAAAAGCAGCTAGACATGGTACGGTCAGTAAGCCAGGCCGTCGTGATGGCGAAAGTTTCACTCCGGTCGTTAAGAAGACTACACCATCTGGAAGGTAGGTGCGTCTTCCTGAGAGAAGTACGCCTTTTTGACGGGCATCCAGAGCACTGCACAACGTTTTTCAGACAGTCTGCAACCCTCGTGGGAGCCGAGGTGATAGAATTGGGGCAAAGACTGCTATACTCAACCCACTATAGCCGACGGCTGGCTGAAATGATATAGATGGCTGCTTCATGCTCGGCCCAGGACGAAGCTGTACGGAAGCAAAGAAGATTCTGAAGGACATGCTCGGTCAATCCTTTGAGACAGCCCGGAATTTTGTCGGCGATGGTTGCAAAACTTTCCGACTGAACGGTTCCGGTTGCGTAGGTGGTTGTGAAATCCACTACCATGGCCGCGGTGTTCTGACCACTGTGTTCGGCTTTCAGGTCACAAATGTTCAATCACCATTCAGGGCGGTGTCGTCAGTGCACATGCGCTGATGATGTTATCTCTTCTGCTGATTGAATGTTCGCTATCAGAACGCCGGGCCCAGCCATCAGCAAGTCATGGCTACCAACAATCTAGGCTAAAAACAACACAAATATCTGAAACCACTGAGACCACCTATCACTCCCTTCTCTGATTCGGTGCAAGACGTAATCCATAGCTCCGTATGGATGAAGATCTCGCTGGCCAGCTCCTCCTTCCACATTGGCTGCTTCCACCGGCCAGCTAACTAAGACTTTGCTGGCCCCGCCCACTTTGTCAACGCTTTTTGCTATTCTGCACTGCTACACTCTTCGTCAAAAAGCATTGTCGGGGACATCAGCAAGCCTGATATCTGCTGGAACACCCTGTCGTCACCATAATATTTCTTGAGCTTTGTTTCGGGCATACGCGCAGGGAGCTGCGTCCTACAAGTAGCGAACACAGATAAAGGAGAAGCCCTTTTCTGATCCGGAAGTTACCCTTGGCCTATCTGAAGTGACAACTCCTGACTCCGATCTTTTCCCTGGCAGCGACCACAAAATGCTGTCTTGTAGATCCCAAATGTAGTTCACTTCAGCAGCCCCTATCCGCGATCAAGTGGAGTAGACCTGAACCCACTCTTTGCTCCTTCAACCGGGACGACTATTTCCTGCAGCGCGACCCTCTTCTTTGTACTGACGACTCCACTCCAAGCTGTCAAGTTGCCTGGCATCAGTCTCCACTGAAAGATCCAGCCGTTCTCAAAACGGCTGCCACTATCTGAGAAGACTGCAGGAAGAAAGTAGGAAACTGCAAAATATTTAGGATAGTATCAGAGGTTTTTGTGTGTAGTTACCCCTCCACGGTTTTTATGCAACCTTCAGCATTCGGACTGATGGGTAGCTGAAAAAGCAAGGGACACCGGCCTTGACTTGCCCCAGCAGGTTCTATTGATTAGCCCTATTTTAGAGAGCAGAATTGATCGCAAGTCTATAGGAACACTCTTCTTTCTCACGGTAAAAGCGCAAGTTAAATCTCCAGCTGGTAAAGCTTGGGATACCGGTAACTTATTGTCAGAGTCCATGGCTGCTGATGACACTACCAGTCCACCTCCCGTACTCTTCCCCATGGATCATGTTACTTCTGACATCGACTTCAGCTTGGACAACTTGCCCCTCTACTTCGCCAAGTCAGGCCGTACTCTCGCCCTGGCTACGACGGTGTAAGACGCCTTTGAGAAGTACGTAGCCAAAACCGATACGGATCCCGAAATCAGAATTATCCGTGGAATTCTGCCATACTAGGTTATCAAATGAAAAACGACATTAAACGGATACGAACCTCAATGATGCGACTACAGAGACTCAAGAAACGAGAGCCAAGTCGCGGCGCGCGAGAAAGGAGCACGTGAGTTATGCAGGTCTAGAATAAGATATGACAGAGTAGCGCACTGGAAGCAAACAAAGTAACTTTGGTTCATGGAACTGCAGTGCATGAAAACAAGCCAATGATGTAAATGCGTGAGTGATGCCAATGAAACATGAAATTGCAGTGTTTTTGGGGGCTTTTTCACGACCGGTCGTTACACCGCCCGCCGAAATCCTCCCGAATCTTACCAGGGTCCTGGGTCTGGAGTGATGGTACTGATTCTTTCTACCTACCTGGACCCTGCTGCCAGTGCGCCTACCTAGTGCTTTTGGCAGTGGCTACACTGACGCGATATTACTCTGCATCATGCATGAAAACAGCTGATCGAAGGCGGGCGTGAAGGAGAAACAGAGGTGCTGTCCTCGGGACAGCGGTCGTGCATCAGCTGTGTGTGCTTGTGTGGGTATTTGTGCGTGTGGGTGTCATGGGTGAAGTCGAAATCCGGTATTTGGGTAAATAGTAACAACTGCCACCTACAGGAGGTATCTTCCTTAGGGCCAGTGATAAATGAGAAACAATCGACCCTGCGGAGTGTTTGATGTGAGTCATGAAGCTTTAACTTGTATCCTGTAAGTGTGTAAATGGTGTGTCCTGGTGCATGGCCGAATCACAACTACTACCACAGATGGGGAGGGCTTTCCGTAACTTCAACGAAGAACGATGAGCAATGCAATGTTTATGATGGAGGTCATGAATCCCAAACGTGTATTGTGTACGTGTGTGTGTCTACGTGTAGGTTTAGTTCAATAGGTCAGTGTGTCGTAAATCGTCCCACACACGGGAGATGCGTTTACCACTTCAATGACGAATGAGCAATGGTCCGCTGGGACCCCGTGTTATCGGCTTCTCCGTCTCCACTCTCGCAGAGGCCGATACTGCGCACGTCGCGAACTAGCATTCCATTGGCGCTCTCCACCTTGGCAGTTCCTTTCGCCCCGTCAGAGCTTTTGATGATTTCCGTAACAACGCCCAAAGGCAAGGTGCTGAAATGGGCGTGTTCGTCGGCTATCATCAATGCATCTCCAACATTCAATAGTCTTGCTTTGACCAGCCCCTTATGCCGAGCTTGCAGAGCCGGTAGGTACTCCTGCAGTCATCACCTCCAAAAAATCTTGGCAAGATAGTTTGCCTGCTCCCATCTGTAAAGGTAGCTCTCACGAAGGTTTGTCGGCCCTTGGAAACCCTCGTTCAACCTCAACGTTAATAAGTTGTTCAGGGCGAGCTCCTGCTTGGTGATGCCACTGTTGGCTACTGGAACCGGTGGGTTATTGTTCAGAATTCTTTCGACCTCGGTCATGACTTTGCTCAACTTTTCGTCGTCAGGCGGCTGTTGCTCCATGGTCTACAGCAATACTCCCCTGGTGGACCGGATCAGGAGTTCCCATACACCACCGCGATGATTGGCCTGCTGAGGGTTGAAGTGGCATCGTATGCCATAGATCGCGGTTCTACCCTGCAGCTCGTCCCCGTTCGCGTTTTGGTGCCAGCGCTGCAGTTCCCGGTGGGCTCCCACGAGGTTTGACCCATTGTACGAGTGTGTGTCCGCTGCTATGCCTCTTCAGTTGATAAAGCTCCGCAAAGCCCGGAGGAGGGGGCTGGTTGTCACCGAACGCGTAATTTCTAAGTGCGTCGCGCGTAACTTCACGCGCGTCATGATACACCCGTATCGTTTTTCCAGCCTCTTCCCACACTTGGCCCACAAGGGCCCTAAATAGCCCAGCCCGGTGCTGCTGAACGGCCACCAACCCGGAGTCACTCTACTTCCTGGCAGCGGAGCCACGTGTTGCTTGTCCGTTGCGGCATTGCGTGTCCCACAATGTACGCGAAGTTGGATTACACGTTTCACAGTTGCTCTCCCTCTCAGCAACCAAAGGCACTTTTGGATGATGCTCGTCAAGTGATTTTCCCCGGCAAGTCCTTCCACGGCGTGGATGTGATGAATCATCAGCTCTATCACAGGTTATCGAGCAGGTAGCAATATGAGGTATTTCGTGTCAAAGCTAAGGTATGAGTTGGTCAGCCTACCATCTACCCGCAGCAGTCGAATAATGGGTTTGGGGTTTGAATGCTTCAAGCTGCCTTCTGGAGATGATATTCTATTGTCGATTGGTCCTGCTTCTTCCACCCTCCCGAGTGCTCGGGTGAAAACCTCCCGTTATATCGTCTTGAATAAATCGTGTTCTGTGGCTCGTAATTCATCTGACCTTATCAGACCCACTTGTACTCAGTTGGAGGGGCACATCCCTTTCGTGACTAGGGAAAGTCTCTTGAACCTCCTCAACCAAACCAATGACCGACGCGTCCTCATTCAGGAGGAAAACTTGACCAGTCGTGACAAACTGAATTTCACTTCGGCGACTGTGACCGTCATCGCTACGCCTTTGATCTCCAGTTCCACTTCCATAAAGGCCCTTAGTTCACACCCGGGCCATTCCTGTTTACACATTTGCAGGAATTTCGGCCCTTTCATCCATGTGTTCAGTTGCCGGAAGTTGATCGCAACTCGGGGGCACAGGTCTGCTGGGTTATCGTTAGACTTGTCATGCATCCCCTGGTTCATGGCAGTTTCGTCGTGGATGATTGTGGGCCCGCTAGCAAAGAAAGTGCTAAGACGGCTCCTGACGTCGTTTATGTAGTACAGTACTACCGCAAAGTCTGTCCGAAAACTAGCCGACCAAATGTAGAAGTCGGAACAACTCTCTACAGCTTGTGTCGCTCTGACGGCTAACACGGCTGCGCTGAGTTCGAGGCTCGGGTTCAAAACCGACTTCAGTGGGGCAACACGGTCTTTGGAGAACAGGATCCTCGTAGTATATTGCCCATCTCCCGTGCACTATCGTCCGTACATCGCGGTTCCGTAACGGACTTTGGATGCTTCAGAAAAGGAATGCAGTTTCCTCGTCCATGTTGTATGACCAGGGGAGAGCATTGTGTAATCCGTACGTCCTCTAGTTCCTTTGAAGTGGTCAGAAATTTCTCCTAGTCCAACCGGTCTTCTCGGCCCAGTAGATGATCTTAATCGAATTTCTCGCGGCAGAGCCGCTGTGGCAAAATCTTTCCGAGTATTAGTCTGGGAGGGACAAAACCAGGCGGATCGAACAAACTAGGGAGAGCAGATGGCATACCAAGACGAGTTACTGGTTGCTCGGGAAAGTTTAGCTCGAAAACAACGTCGTCTGTTCCCGCATTCCATTGTATTCCTAGCGTGCGTTCGGAAGGGAGCAGACAGCCGTTCAGATCTCGAACCCTTTCGGTCCTCTCTTGATACGAAATCACTTCGAGCACTTCCGAGGCATTTGACATCCATTTCGTCGGATGGAGACCACCCTCTGATAGCAATCTTGAAAGGCCCATGGACCACTCCAGGGCCGAGTCTACATCATTGAATGAACCAAGATAGTCATCGACGTGAACGTTACTGCTGACGCCATCTACTAACCACCGGTGAACCAGACCTCCATGATTGCTCACTGTTTCTCGAAGGGCGTAGTTAAAAAAATGGCGATTGTATCGCTCCGAAGGGGTGGACGGTCATCCTATAATTTATCACTTCTTTGTTTCTGGTTGTTCTGTTCCCACCGCAGGAGGCGCAACGCATCTCGCTCTTCTACCGGCATTTTCACCTGGTGAAACATTTCTCTAAAGTCGGCAGACGAAGCCACTCTACCCACTCTGAAGCGGCAGAAACTTGAATCAATGGTATGGTCCAAACAGGCCTCTGTAGCAGGCAATCGTTTAACGGCTTGCCCTGGAACTTGGCTGCACAGTCGGGTATCTTGGGGTGGAGAACCGGGTGGTGAGGTAGATACCAGATCCCCTTCCGGCCGTCGGTGGTTGCAGGCACCTTCTCAGTGTGGCTGAGAGCCTCGTTCCGCTTCATTACTTCCGCATATCGTTCCCACAGATTCTGGTCTCGAACGAGGCCTTCTTTCGGTCGTAGTAGTCTTTGCAGAGCATAGTTTCTGCTATCAACCCAAGGGTCAGCTAATGTGCGCCATGGGAAGGGAACCTCGAACTGTTTTCCAAAGCCCCTAGTTCCTTGCAATGTTATTTGCAGAGTGAGGTGGTCCTCTTGAGAAAATGATAGCCTTTCTTCCCCCGCGTAGCGAAACTCCTTTTCATACAGCCGGTGCAACTGACACTCTACGTGGTCAGCTTCGGCTCATTCGTAGTTCACGGAACCGCGTCCCCCTACTGGACCATATAATATCCATCCCTGTGCTGTGCGTACGGCATGAGGTGCCTGGCGGTTTCCCACCTTCTGGTCAGGTACCCAATGTGCCTCTGGCACTTCACAGCCAATGAGGAGGTCCACCTCGTCGCCCTCCCAGTCTACGGTAGTTGAATCCTGCAGGTGGGGCCACCTAGTTAAAATTGCGTTCATCAACCTTGATGCTCGCATGGGGAAATCAGCTAATGAAAATGCCTCCGTTGATAAAGTTAGCTCCTTAGTTTCCAAGGAGACGAGCTGTAATCTCGACACGCCGGCAGTCCCTACATGCATTCATCCCACTGTGCCCACTGCTAATGACGTCGTACTTTTGGCCGGCGGGTGTTTGTCAGCAAATCACTCCTTCACCAGGGTAGTGTCCGATCCACTGTCAGAGAAGGCCAACGCTTTGACCACTCCAGTTGAGGTCATCACCACCGCGGCAAGTACTCCTAAAGGTACTAGTTTACTGGCAGACCGCGACGTTGAACAAATTACACCGAGCTTGGTTTTCGCCTTTGGTGTGGTTCCTCCCGCCTGGCGTAACAATCGGTGGTGTCTGCCCGAGCAACCCTCGTGAGCACATCTAGTCCTTGTTCGGCAAGCTGCCGCCCGATGGATGGTGTTGAGGCATATAAAGCACACTCCTGTCGTCCTCGCCGTTCCCCAACGTTCGCCTATTGTGACCTTTATGTCTTGGGGCATTCTAGTAGCCCATGGCTATAGTCACAGGACCTGCAACTTGGGTGCGCTATGGCCTTGAGTGAAATGGCGTATACTCTAGTCCAAGGCTGATATTTCGGATGTTCCCGTGTGGTGGTATGGTCCTGGTTGGTGCTAGGTTTGTTGACAAGGTTAGTGTCTCGGATGAGTCGGCCAAATCTACTGTCGGCTATCTTGGTTTGCCTGTCCAAGTAATTCAGCAAATCTTCGAAGTTAGCCCCACGGTGGCCTCGGCTTATCCGTTCCACCTGTTCCACCCTCCTACCCTGTAGTTCGGGGGGGAGGTGACGGACTATGCCCTTCAAGTTATGCATGCGCCGGGGTCAGCCCTGTAACCTAAGTAGTCGAGGGATAGTGAAGGGTTCTACATATTGATCTCTAAGTCGGCATTGTATAGACGTAGCTCTCGGTTCTTTTGACCTCTGCCATCACGCCTCCTATTAAATTACGGGCTACTTTCAGTGGCTGGCCGAACAGGTCCCCCAAACGTCTCTGTGCCCTTGTGTGGTCTTGTTCCGGGTCAAGGATGGTACAGCCATCGATGGCTTATCTCGCTTGGCCTCGGCAGTAATGGATCAAGTAGAGAAGCCTTTGTCCAGGGTCGGTAATCTAATTTTCGACGAAAGTTTCGAACTGCCTGATGAACTTGCAGCAATGTTCAGGTCGCCCGTCAAAAACTACCGGTTCCAATCTTGGCAGATCAACAGTTGGTTGCGTCGATGTTTTATTTTCGGCGGCCGGCGCGGAGTTTCATATTTTAATTTGCTCTAATCTGTCTGGTAGATCGTAGTCGTTGGCCTTTTGCTCACGCACGTTCTGCCTGCACTCCTCTTCTGCTTCCCAGGCCTGCTGCCTAGCCGATGGCATCTACCTTTCCAGGCCATATATTCTAAACCTAAATAGATCAACATTCGTGCAGTCCATAATATCCTCAGTATTACGCGAGCTAGCACCCACAGGACTAGGGGACCTAGCATTATCTACAGAATCAAAAGTACCCAAGCCCTCTCCAGTGACCTGCCGTACTACTTCCTATCCAGATTCCAAGTGTTTTGATCCATTTCTGGGCACGGGGCCTATTTTCTCGTTCCAAGTTGATCAGGTGAGTATTGTAAGACGCCCTTGAGCAGTACGTAGCCAAAGTGGATACCTACTATCTCTCACCGCTGTCTTCCAACCCTAGGTGAAAACTAGCACTAGGACCCAACGTTTTCCTTATAAAATACCGGAATTTGTGGAATAAACTCCCGATAAACATCCGTGAAACTGTATCTCGCAGCTCAGGTGCTGGTTGAAACATTTTGAGATCGTCCTTGACGCAATCCCTCTTACTGGTCTAGATGCCACCGAGGAGCCTGCCCTCGAAAACGAGCCGGATTATGTGAATTGTGGTTCCACATCAGAAAGTTTCCATTTCCTGCTTAATGTCGACTTTAGGGCAGACTATTTTTATCAATATACGCTGCACATAATCAGCATGGCAGTGGCACAAACTTGCCGCCCTGTATAATAAAAACTTATCAAATGCTTGCCGGTTCTCTCGACTCCAGTTAACACCCACAGCCTCTTGCTGCCAGCTAATCCCAACATGACCCCGTTTAATCTGGTTCACCAGTCACTCTTCATAACTACGACTGAAAAATTACTTCCTCCTCTCCTATAAGTACTGGGTCAACAGCATGGAAAAACCTAACTCTAGCCCAAGGATTTTAGTCCCGAAATTTTCCCCCGGCATCAGTCAACCAAGCAGTGCTGGATCCTGGGACATTGAATTTCGCCATCCATTACTTTACTCCGTTTTTCAAATCCTTTTGCGTTCATTCCGTTTTCCATCCCCCTAAGCTTTCTTTCCCAGCCCTAATTTGCTTTTTGATAATGTCTCCTTCCAAAATACATCATCCAATACGTCTGCTTTCTATTGTACGCCCGTTGGTTTCGGTTTTGTTATCTCACATTTTCTCACAAAACTCTTAGCATGTCTTCTTGACTTATGAACCCACGGAGCCACTTTGCCCACTACATTCTGTCCGCAAGTACCATGCCGTCTTCCACTAGAACAGCAAAACTTGCTCATACCATTTGAACTAGAATGGCTCCTAATAGTCTCAGATACCGTCGAGGGCTGCAAATTACCGGTTCTTCTTTGCAGTTCTGTGCCTCACAACGTTGGTTGTCCGGTTCCCCGTTTGCTCGGCCCCACTCTATTTTTAGCCCATGCTAGCGAAACTCCTGATGTCAACGATACCCACGTTGTAGCTTGCCAAAGATGCTGGAAAAGCCGGCCACCTCCAGTGGTTGCGAAAAGTAATCAGCATGTGGAAAGTTACCTTCGGGCAGAGGGACTATGGAATTTTCCTTTATGGGCACAGCCATCTCTCTTAGAAACAAGTGGAAGACAAAAACGGACCTTTTGTAGTCATTTTGATATTCACTACTACTGATATCAGGCTGTGAAGGAAATGGCCTTTTTTTGGTTGCGAGTATGCCTCCCTTGGTTCTGACCTGATCCTGCAGAGGAGAAGACCCCACGCCTTCCCAGCTTGCTCAGCGTGCCACTGGTTCCTACTCTCCAGAATACCGGGGTGATAGTGCTCCTTTGCTCAATCTCATCTCACTCCAAGTTTCAACAAACCCATATCCTCTCTGTGAGTGCCTGTCATTCATGTTGATGTCAGCTACAAAAACCATAGCGGCCTGGAGTTTTATCCCACTGCTGTGGACAGCACATCGATACATCAAGAGACAAACATCTCTTTGATTATATCCAAAAGAAAATGAAAATGGTATGGAAAACCCTCCGTATTTTCCCTTCTTGCTTATCTATTTTTCCTTCTTTTTTTAAAACTGCAGCACTTTTCAACTCCTAGCATTCAACACAAAGTAATTTATGACCCAGTATAAGGTAATCCCTCGGGAAATTGAAAACCGACACCAACCCTCAGCGTCAGGCAAGAAAATACTCCCAGGCTGCACGCGTGGTACTTCCTTCAGCAAACTATGCAAACTTGCCGCTTTGGCTCAGCATATCTCAGTTGCTTCTCTATCTAGCCCTTGGACTAGCTACCGCCAGCGTACTCCAAAGGCCCTTTTGACCCTCAGCGGTGAGATTTTCTGGGACTCTGCCAAATAGGCAACCACTGGTGAGCCGAATATTTTCGATGCCTTTAGCCCCTATTAACACTGATTTACAGCACCTAGGGCTCGACGTGCAGTAAGCCGCTATCAAACTCTTGCTCACTGCTTCAGTTGCCCGATGCCGTAGGCCGCTGGAGACCCCTGTGGCACTTCACTCCCGTCAACCCTACGGAGGTAACTATCACACGCTTTGTCACATCAATAAGCCCACTGTGCTTTTTTCAACTTCCGTGGTTCTATGCCCTCTCCACTTCGCAAAAACCCCGGCCGGAACATTACCTCGGCTGCAGCCCTTCGTTTTCTCAGTTTTGGAATCACCACTGCTTGGTTGTAATACATTTTGCCTGATGCTTATCCCGTTGGTTTCCTTCCCCACCTTTCTGCAGTCTTGCATGCTGCCGGCTACCGAGAACAAAATCTGCTTACCGGGTTTCACCTATGAGCCGCCCGGCCACTGCTACACGGGTTTCGCTGAGGACTGTTCGAAAAATGTCACGGATAGACCGGCTCGTTGTCAAGGATATGTGTATCGATCCCGAACACCATAACCATCTACCAACACGCAGTTGCTGCTGCTAACACTGGACGATTGTTTGACCTACTCTCTTGTACGGTGGCCCTCTTTTATGGTCTTCTTTCGGGAAATCCAGCCCCTCATCGAAACTGCATCACACCCCAACACCCTCGAGTCCATCCACTAACAAAACCACCCACTCTGACAGCCCGCCTCAGTTCTCCCCCTCAGAGCTCACCGTCGTATACCCAGGTTATTTCCCCAATGGTTACGATCCCTTCCGACCGAGACAAGGAAAGCAAATCCAATCCTCTGGGGGCTTGGGTTGAGTGTTAGGACTAGGTTTATATACTTTGCTTATTCCATCTTATTCATAAATTCCACCAACGTTGACATGGGTTTCTTCCCCACCAGTTTAACCTTTGGCTGATTGCGTACTTTGATAACCTTTTTCTGCAGTTTCTCACGCTTCACACTTGCGACTCCGTTGTGATAATTTTCTCATCAGCATCCCTGAAGTTTGCAACACTTCCGCTTTCCTTTGACTTATTCTGGGCATCGTATAAATTACATCCTTTGATTCTTCCGATACTTAAACTGCACGCATATTGCACTCCCGCAAATCTTTCTATCTCATTTGGTCCCTGGTGCACGCCCGTAGTGATCCCTTGCGGCACTTTGGGTTGTCCGCCACACCCTTTGATTCCTGAAGTTTTAAGCTTCTTTCTACCGTTGCCGCTCATCTGAGTTGTATTTGCGATCAGTTTCCAGACAATATGGCGCATTTTATCACGGGTCGACACTGACGTCAAGTGGCTTCGAATATTTTAAGTCAGCTTCGTTATTGAGATTTCTCCACCTGTGGACGACGCCGAGTCCATCTATCGTGCAGATATGCTTGCCTCTCGACCCATTTGGGAAATACACCAGCGGTGCTCTTATTACGTATGAGGCCAAGCAGACGAAAAGGTATATCTACGTCGTCTGCCCTGTGTTGAAAATGCAAAATCGCTCCATAGTCCTGAGCCATCTGGACTACAGGTCTACTCTCGAAGCCTTGCATAAATAAGAGTCAGTAAATGGTGGCCTGCCATCCAAAATACAGAGTTGTCTGTCCGAAGAAACGGAGAGTAAGCCGGGACGATGGTGGAGCAACGTTCGAAGACCTCAACAACCACTTGGATAGACAGGCGAGGATGGCGGACGCCAGATTCGATCTAATCGTGCGTGATGACAATAAACTGGCCAGGTCCAGTACCGGTGAAACGAATTGCTGCTGGAGATCCTCTTGAATATCAGCCTTGGGCGAGCATGCACACCACTTCGTGTGGGAGTTCCACTGCCTCAGGCTGCAAGGCTCGCGACACAAAACACAGAATCAGAAACTACCCAAGGTTTTCAAAGGACACAAATGATAAACATTAGGGAACGGCTAGGGTGGAAATAGCCTGCTTTAAATGCCTCCAAAACTGAAACCGGGAAGCTGCTCGCCGGGTGAGAGCAAGATGCAACCAAGAAGATTGTCTAAGTCGACATCGGTTGCTGCACCAGTTGGAAGCAGCCCCTTTGAAAAGAAATTTGAAGTCGAGCCTGATCTGCCCGGCATTCCGGTCTACTCAGAAGCCAGTCCGTTTAGGCCTAGTCGGTGTGCTAGTGATGACTCCTAGCTGAGTCGCTAGGCCCCTAGGGTGTGCGGATAGCGGGTTCGATGAGACATTTGAGAGGTTGCTTTTTGTGAGGAAGTGCCAACTTGAAAGAACTCCCGCATTATTGGCGCTGAGCAGGACTAGTGAGACTCAGATCATGGATATAGGTCGAGTACGACTGCAATTCGTCTCCCTGAATAACAATGAACGCATTAAGGTCACGGAAGGGTTCACCCCGAGTGATTAGCTGGAGCGGGGGCTGAAGTCAGTGGATTCGATTTTATTCAAATGGCTACTTCTTCAGTGAGTAACGGTGGTAAACTGGAAGGATTGCGTTGAGGACTTTCTGGGGTCGTTTGACGACATTGGCAGGGCTGTTAACCGATTGCAGGGGCTGATACAGCTAGTGAAGGAAATTAGCTTTAAGGTCTCTAAATGGATATCAAAGGCTCCGGCGGTATCGGTTGTTATTTCAAGCAACGATAAGGCAGGAAGAACTCGAGGATTGACTTGGCTTCCTTGTCCAACGGAAGACATTTCGTGAATGCAGAGAGAAGCCAAGACGGCTGAACTCATTTCCGAACTGAACGTTTCGGATCGGCCATTCACAAGCAGGGAAAAGCTGTCAGCTAACTCCAGTCTGTCATGATATGTTCTGTTTTGTTGCCCCGTGGTTTTTGCCTCGAAACTCTGCTGCAGCTGCTTTGTTGGAAAAAGGTTGACTGGAACCAGATGCTCAACTCAGAGGACGGACTAGACTGGGGAGAGCTCATGATTACTCTGAAGAAACTAAGGAGCATGCAAACCCCTGGTTACTAACCTTCAGGCGGTAAGATCCAAGGGGGAGAGCCACAAGTCTCTTCTGATGGGTCTGATGTTGGCTAAGGGACCGTAGGGTACAGACGAAGTGTCCAGCTGATGAAAGCTACGCCCCAAGGCGCTTAATTGCCAGGGGTTGGGCTGCACCTCCAAGATTAGCTCCCATCTCAAGTCTCGAACTTGGTGCAGCTGAGCTGGCTGTTAGGGAGTTGCAAGCAGGTAGCCGGTCGGCAAGGTTTTGGACAGAATTGGCTTTTGCGCTGCGCAACGTCATTAACATCAAGAGCGGCTTCAGCAAGTTTGAAGCTAATAGCTTCACGGTCACACCCAGCAATCGCCTGGTAAGTGACTTGCTGGTATTTTCCATGGAGATAATAGTAGAGCATGATGTGTTACAAGCCGTTAGAGAAAGGCATGTCAGGAGGGGTCTAGTTTGGGCGGTGAGTGTGAAGAGTCGGCTCCGGCTGAGATCGAGACATCGAAACATAATACTCCTGAAGCGCCTAGTTTAAGCGGTTTTGAAAGAGGAATATCTTGCGGAGTTCAACGAGCTTGAGCATTGCGGCCCTAGATATGGAACAGAGGGGTCAACGGGGATTAGAAAACTGTTGATCACCAGGGTATCAGTGGGACCACAGCACTTATAAGGGAGCAGTGCTTTCACAAGAGAAACTTTTGTCAGCCAAGCAGAAGACCAGCTGCTAAAGGAATCCAGATTGTCTAGTATTTCTTGTGAGGCTTTGAGGAAGTTTTCGGAGTGAAAGGCCTACAAAAATTTGATGTCATCGGCAGAAAGGAAAGCGGCCCCATGGTGAATCATAGAGAATATATCAATAACATACAAGAAAAGTAGAAGCGGACCCCAAACACTACCTTGGATGACGCCCTTAGCGATCGATAGAGGTGATGAAAGGCGGTCGCCGATCAGGACCGCCTAAGGACGATCGGCTAGATAAAAGCAGAGCCAAGAATGCAAAGGATACACCATAACAAACGAATGAAATTTGGATAAGAAGATGGGCGTGAGACACGCGATCAAATGCTTTGGTCATATCAAGAAAAATATTGACGGCAGTTTGACCACTATCTAAATACTAGGTAAGTCGGTCAAAAAATCCAAACGACGTGAGATGCACCAAAGCTCCCTAATAAAGCCATGCTGGTAACAGTTCAGCAGGTGGTTGGAAGTCAGGAAATTCTTGATTTGAGTTTTGACTGGGCTTTTAATTGACCTACACGCAGTTGGTATGTGGTCCAATGGTTGATAGTTATCCGGATCTTTGGTGAACCTATTTAAAATGTGGACTGATCACCGAGAGCTTTCACTGTTTATAGACGGTGCTGTTCGTCATGGAAAGCGCAAAATAGCTAAGAAGAAACGAGTCCACCTCAACACCAACTGGGGGCAGTAGTTTGGATGGAATGCCGCCTGGGCCTAGGTCGGCAGAGACCCTGGTCCTGGAGCTCAGTCTGCCCATGTAATCAGAGATGAAACTGAAAGGGGGAGGTCTGGCATTGGTAGGGGGAGGAGTCGAAAATAGGAGACCGTGAGTTGAAGATATCAAGGGAGAAGAACGGTGGAACTTGCGCCTTTCGGCGATGACTCCGGGTGATTCAGCGACGGATGGCCAGGAAAAGGGTAATTTTCGGATATTGCCATGCAAAAAGAGATGATTTTCTACAGAATAACCTTGCCACTTGATTTGTTCGGATTTTTTAGTGCTCAAGTTTCTTGGTTTACGAGGTGTTGTTTCTTTGCCACCAGAAGAGGGTTGTAGAAGTGGCGCACAAATAGAGCCAGGGAATACTTGCTTTGTAAATTAAGAATCCTTCTTCCGATACCGGCTATATGGGTTTCTGTTCTCGAAAAGAACTGGTCCGAGGAGGTGCCAAATCTGGTGGGGCTTATAGAACGGTTATTGTAGAGAGAGTCGGCTGCCTTCTGTGGGGTGGAGGTAAGAAAGAAATTATCCCAGTTGAGGGATCGAACGATTCCTGGAGCAAGTGACCTGTTTGCCCGGGGAATAGGCCTAGCAGGAGGAATAGGGTTTGTAATGACCTCGAGAGCCTGAACCTACTGGCGACTATTTTGCGGTTACTAACTGAAAAGTAGTCGAGGATCTAGGTAGAATCCACTGAGAGACTGAGTGGAGAACATTCAATTCCGTGATGGGAGTCCTTGCTTTTTGGTCCATCTCCCAAGACGGATTCAAGTGAGGGAGTCCAGGGCACCGGTAGGTTCAGATAGTAAAGGACAACATCTTTGGGGAGATTGAAGCAACCTGCGATGAACGTCGTTCCGCGGGGACTGTCAGAAGCCAAGCGAAATGCTTCAATAACAGTAATGGGACAAAGCTAGCCCCGAGCTGGGGGTGGTAGAATTATCCTGCTAACAAGCCTTGCAGACCAAACTGCACTGGTGAACTTACAGATTCCCAGTTAGCAACGAGAAGAGGTGGTTGATGAAAGTAGTTAGGGTGCTTTTTTGACGTATATTTAGCAGTCTCCTGCAAGTCGTTTTTACAGGGGCTTGAGAACATGTCGAAACCAGCAACAGAAATATACTCAAGTGAAGTGTTCTCAGTGAGCCACTGTTCCGCTACCACAATAATATCGGGGTTTCTAAGGCAGCCCGTAACCCCTTGGGGCCAAGGCTACTCCAAAATGTCCGCGGATTTAGGAGGAGCAGCTGCATGTGCTAATATTTGGTGGTATGGTTACCTTCGTGGTAGGATGAGGGAGTGTTTGGTTATATAGTGGGCCGGCTATCCTACATGGAAACCTTGGTAGTGATTGGTATTCTGTGGCAAGAGGGGACCTCAGGAGGTATTGACCAGGAGGGTGTGGGACGGTTTCCCAGCGTATCATTACTGCTTGCTTGGGTGGAGTTGGGCAGGCATCGATGGTTGGAAGAGCGAATATATCAAGATTCTTTTGGGAAACCGCAATGTTGCGTGGTTGGCTAGCGCAGTTTGGTGTGCTATGGGAGATGTACACGACTGGCTGAAAGCTGGTTTTGGAATTTGGTTTGCTAGGACAGGAGAGGGGAGACTTTGGGATTGAATGCCACCAGCTGGTGGAGATTTACAACAGGGAGTTGAGTGAAAGTATCTTTCGCGTAAAAGGGCTGTAGTGAGATGGGCAACGGTGGAAGAAACCGAAAATATTGGTATGTTAATACTCCCATTGGAATGATCAGTGGAGGTAGAGACATGTCAGGAGTGATGAGTTGGGTGGAGTCCGCTTCGGAGAACAACCGAACAGTAGGTTGCAGGTATCATCCGTGCAGAGGCCCTTGGAAATGGGATTTTGCTGAGAGGAAACATGTTTTGAGAAACTGTTCAGTTTAGGAGCAGAAAAGGTGGACACCGGCACTTACGACAGACCATCAAGGTATCTGTTCGGTTGTGAAATTCGCAAGACCAATAGAGTGTAACCTGACGGTACAGCGAGGTTGTTATCTAGCAGGCTAGATGTTGAAACCTTTGGTATGGGAGAGGGTTGGTTGTTAGGCTTTTGGTATGGGGGCCATAGACTTCTTTTGGTGCTGGCACATGGAAGTGGAGGCTGAGTACCAAGCCCTACTAACTTTTGGTCCAAGGCCCACGAATCAAGTCTTCAAGGCGGACGTGCGTCCTCTGGGATGCTGCTTCTTGGCAGTTTGGTTGCCGGGTTTTGCACTAAAAGCTGATGGACCAACTTCGGTCGAGAGTCACTTGGCTGCGGTACGGAGCAATCCAACTGACAAGTTTTAGTCGCAGCTGAGGTTCGGGGGCAGGATCGACCATGCTCTGGTTCATGCGTCATCCTAAGAGGCTGGAGCAGGGTTGTCAGGATGAGCAGGCCGCGAGGCTTCTCAGCCTTTTTGGATGCATTGGGCATGGCTGGATGGGAGGAAACGGTGGGGTCGGGCCGCAAGAGCCTACGGAAATTCTGTTCAGTCCAGGGTTTTTGAACACAGATAGATGTGAAGTAGGTCCGTGCTTTGCGTCAAGGTCCACTTGAGACAACTGATGGCTAGCAAGCGTCGGTTGTGTAGAGTGGAGTGGTAGAAATGTGGGAAGTAGAAGTCTTTTTGGCAGGCTCTGGTCCTGGAGGTGTGAGAGAGTCAAGCATTTTCAGCACCTATTTTGTAGCAGATTCTTTCGGAGACTGATAAAATGATTTCGTATGGTGAGTTTAAGGAGGTAATGCCCTGTTAATGAATAAACCTGCTGGCTGTCAGCGAGTCTGAAAGTTGGAAAACAAGAGGCTCTGGTTTCGTTGCGTTTGTTTGTGTAGTCCGATACGGCGGCTTGTTACCAGTTCCACGTCAGTGGTCTTTAGCAAGGTACAGATGACTACTTTTATCGGGTCCTACCAAGGATGCTGAACGCAGTGGCGTGGTTTCTATAAAAGTTTACTTCGGATAACTCCGAAGCAAGCTGCAATGCAAGATCAAACAGTACGGTTGGAAGCTAAATCAGAGCTTCAGGGAGATTGCTCAATTATGACCAGGCCACTGAATGCAAGAAGAAGAATTTAGGTCCATTTTTGTGGTACAGCCCGGCAACTTTAAACTCAAGGTCAGATGGCCGAGCCGGCTGGAGGCACGGTGTAATTATTCTATAAAAGTGTGTAGTGAACTAGAAATAGTAAAGATTCAAACAAATCCCACGGAAGGAAGACAGTCTAGCCAGAGAACCATACCGGATTGACGGATACGTGGTTAACGTGGATACCAAAAACTCCCGAAGGAGACGTAGTCAAGCAATAGAGCTTTGCAATGTATGAGGGGGGTAGCGATGTAAAATGAGAAGGTAACACAAGGTGGCTTTACACATAAAGCACGAGAAAAATCTGTCCAGTTTGGTGACCGTGTATCGGTTGAGCCAGTTGTATAACAAACGGAAAACACACTGGACAAAAGTGATAATGAAAAAAGTGGCTGGGTGAAGCATGTAGACTTTGAGCGGATTGTCTGCTTTCAGAAGAAAAGAATACAACTTACCAACATGAAACTGAGAACTGGCAAATAGTTGATGTGTGGTGCGTACTACGAGAGTCGTAGAAAAGTAGCTCGCAAGAGGGACGATCAGTTAAATGACAGGTAAGTATTTACTTACTGATATTCCTCAGCAACAGACTAGACGTGGTGCATAGAATGTATAAAGGACCGGAAGTGTCTGAGATGATCTATCGGAATGGAGCGTTGGAAAGGAAATACACAAAACAACTGCTGAATAGATTTGCAAAGTTCGGCGGCTGGATATGGGCAAGGTATATGATAAACTAAACGGGATATACACCTGGGCTGTGGTTGCCACAGTGATGGTGAACGAAGTAGCCGGATAGAAACATATAGGCCTCGAGCGGACTGCTTGGTTTCAGAAGAAAGGAATACAACTTATCAACATGAAACTGGGAACTGGCGATGAATCGATGTGTAGCACTCAACTACAACAGTAGGAAAGACAGCTGTCAAAAATGATGAAGTGACGGGTGGGAGACTACCAGTTTACGTTGATTACAGAAGGTGGATTACTTGATAGCGACGGAAAAAACTCTGCTGTTTAAGAGCTCATCAGATGTGCATATGTGGGACATGATACCCTGCAAGATGAGGGTATTTCAGAGCAACAGAAATGAGCGGGCGAACAGTAGAACTGACGGAAAAGGCAAACAATCAAAGAATCATCAATTATTTGGAATCTCCAGAGATGAATCTTGCAGCGATATATGCTGTTTGAAGACTGTGGTACATTAGTGAATGGCAACAACAAACGAGCCAAGTCTCTAGTATATCTGTAAAAGTATCAAAAAGGGATGAGCTTTATCTTGGAGAATGGTTAGGTTTACGAATGAGACTGGTGAATAGTTTATCATGAAACCACGGGGACTTGGACCGGGAACAACGGGCCAAGAATGTCGACGGGTTTTAAAGTGTGTGATAATTATGCACCAAAGATAGCAAATTTTGCCCGGCGTAAGAAGCGGTAAGTTACGATGGCGAATTTGGAAGCGGGCACGATGGAGAGTCCATGTTACCTGGAAGGGACAGCAGCACAGTTGCAGCATTTCTAGTATTTGAATGGGTTTGTTTGTTGTTTTTTAGTCCGCAACCGGTGCTGGTAGGTAAGGCTGACCGTGCGGTGAACACCAACCTGAAAACCACTTCTGGAGGCAGTGGGTGCGATCCACCAATCTAGCTGCGCCCGCACTTCTTTCCAGACGTCGTGCACGCCCGACGTGTACCGGCCAAAGCGGGAGATCCATTGTGCCCCACACCGGCGGGATTTGCACAGGTAATGTTTGTCGAGATCACAACCGTAGAGTTAGAGTAGCTTGAGAGATTGCGAAGGATCTTGGAGGACAGG
The DNA here is from genome assembly GCA_948099385.1 of Fasciola hepatica. NCBI lineage: Eukaryota > Metazoa > Platyhelminthes > Trematoda > Plagiorchiida > Fasciolidae > Fasciola > Fasciola hepatica. Next base: position 15,043,493 of record CANUEZ040000123.1, read on the forward strand.
GTCGATAAATGAGCGACGGAATGATGGGTGTGTATCGGATTTTCAGCCGGAAGTGTGGGCCAAGTAGTTCGCCGAAATTATCTCCGTATCGTTCCAAGACGTCAAAAAGGAGATGCGCGCCCGCTGGTGTCTGGAAACATAAGAATAGAGAGAGACAGTCCGAAATGCTCCCAGGTGAGGATCAACAGTCAGTGGTGAAAAGAGGAATCTAGTAATTAAGGCACAGACTAGTTTGGGAAGAATTAGCGCTATAAACCATTTGGAGTGAATAAGAATACGAGAATAATGACCAAAACTGGCAACAAGGATGATGATTTGAAGGTGAATGGTTGTCGCTAGATTTGGGTTAAGTGTTGGAATGCCTGGGCAAAATATAGAAGGGGAATGGAGTCAGCTTGGACCGAGTAAAGCAAACTGAGTCTGATGGAGATAGAAAAGAGGTCTTAGAGCGCGTAAACTAGTTGGAATCTAACACGAGCAGTGTAAGTGATGCAAGTCATTCTAGGGGATACTAATATGCGATGGAGAAATCGCATGGGGTGGGTGATGTCGGCGTTGCAAGGGATATTACCAGGGTCGTGCTTTTTCTATCTATTTAGAAATCTAGGGTACCCTCAGGAATGTTCCAACGTGGGGCACGTATGGGTTATTCGCAGTACTTCGGTGACATCTAAATACTTTGTAAGGACAATTTCGAATCGGTCTAGTGTCTGGCAGGCCCTAATATCTTCGGGAAGTCTGTTCCAAATACCAGAATAGACGGTGATGAAGAACCTCTCTCTTGGTTTTGTCCTAGGTTACGGAACTTTAGCAGTATGATTTAAGTTACGAAGAGAGTAAGGTGCATCTTAAGCGAAGCGTGAGCACTCTGGAATATAGGAGGCTGAATATAAAGTAAGGATTGAGTTGCATACGCCGTAGCAGCAGGGATTCAAATCTTAGTTGCCCATATCTCTTTGTAATTTGAGGGAGATGATGAGCCGTTTAAGTGCTTGTTGGAGGATCGCTGAACTCTTTCAATAGCAAATCTATCAGATTCCTGCGTGTATGCGTGTGCCAGAGAGAAGCACTCGAGCTGCGGTCTGGCGTGGGATTTAAAGATCAGAAGCTGGCTGTCGCGCATTCCTAAAGTTCTGCAGATGAGGGCTATCGTTCTCTTAGTCTTAGCCACCTGGTAGTTGGCTTGTTCTTGAAGAGTGAACGTGCAGGAACGCTGTAGGCTGATATCCCGTATCAGCGGAGCAATAGGAATGTACGAGCCGCTTATGGTGAGGGATTCAGGAGGAACTTGGCTTTCACACGTGAGAGTGGCACTCAGCAGAGGAGGAGCCCATTTTCCAAGTTTTGCACTATTTATCAAGAGCTTTCAGGTCGTCGGCTATTTCGGTGGAGGTATAAGTCAAGGTGTGGGGTTCAAAGGAATATACAATTTTGATACCGTCGGCTAATAGCAACGCCGTGCCACGGTGTATTACTGTGAATACATATTCAGAGTAGAGAAGAAATAAAATCGGGCCTAATATACTGCACTGTACAACGCCAATTTTGACTGGCTGGAGTGGTAAGAGGTATCCTCAGTGTTTACTGCTTGCGATCCCATGCCAAGATATGATGAAAACCACAAAAGGAACGGGTCTGTCGTGCCGTAAGACTTAACCTTTACTTGAATTTCCAATTCGCCTCTTAATGTATACCTTCCATAGAACTGCAAGCAGCCACTAAGTTATTGTCCGCGGTTATCGTAGATGGCTCGAGCAGTTAGGTCAGAAGACTCAGAACAGCAGAGACTCTGTCATAAGCTTCATGTCGCGTTTCACGTGGGCCCACCTGTTGTAAGAGGCTGTCGATCTTGGTGTGCGCTTCGGTCAACGTATTCATTGATGAGACTGAGCATGGCCTAGTGACTGGGAGACTTACTGCAACGCGCGGAAAAACCTCACCCGCCGGTCTGCTTCTATTGAGTTTGTGAATCATGATGGTAGGCCAGGGATAACCAGCCAGTGTTGTTAGGCATTTAGCATTAATAGCTAACCGTCTGCTATAAAGTGGAGAAATTAGGAATTCCGAAAGGAAGCAAGAAGATGGTCAGGTTCGACAACCCAGAGGTACGCATGAGGACTTACGGGTTCACGACTGGCCATTAAAATACAACCGGTACATAGAACAGGGGGTGATCAGAGGTAGGTAGAGGGCTTAGGTAATTGTTTAGTTGCACGGACGACATGTGTACCTACAATTCCCGTCCAAGGAATGAGAAGAGCGGAAGGATGGGATTTTGGTGGATTTTGTTGATTATATTTGTTATCGTGCGGATTTGACAGGAGGTGGCAGGTTAGACTAATGATGACCGGAGCTGAGGATACAGGGCTCGCCTTGTTTCCAGAGGCGCGTGTCGCTAGATTGGGATGCCATTGAGCAGGTTGGCACCAAGTGGATTTGAAAGAGCAGTCTGGAAACTACTCGTCAATGGAAGGAACTGAGCCTACCCTTATTACTAATCTTTCAAAAATACTGGTTACCGTTTGCCTGACCACTCGCGTACCTCATTGGATGGCTGATGAGATTCGGCCAAGGTTCCCCTAGGGCTTCTGAAATGAGCCCGTGTTCGGGATTTGGGAGAGGTACTTTGAGGTTCCATTGTTTTCAGCCCTAAGCTACCCTGTATTACTACGGAGATTGAGTTGAGAAAACTCCTTTGCTAGTGGAAGACCTGGGGAGCGATGGTCACTCCCCTTTGGTGGACCCAAGAAAAGGTGCCTAGTTATGAACAAGGCTCATCTAAGCTCTAAGCTTTCATTTGCACCTGAATGATTTTACTGTACTCAATGAGGCTCTGCAATGGGGAGCGAGGACGAACGGAATAAAGAAGGAGCAACTCTGAACAGATATGAACAATAACAGCAAGCAGACCTGTCGCGGTTCAACAGTCGACAACGTATGCCTACCAGCACCTTATGGGGTGCGACCGGTGATCAGGTCCGGTAGGGACAGGCTACACAGGACCGCTAGCGGCAAGGGCCAGCCGAGAGTCCAGAATTCTTTCAAAGTTATGCACAGATATGGGCACCCACTAGAACCACTTTGTTAAGATAGGTTTTATTGAGCACCAATGAGGAGAGGGATGTAGCGACACCACGCAAGTACCAAGCGAAATCAGCCAGAGGCATTAGATTATTAAGGAAATTGGCACAGTAAAACGAGAGGAAGGGTCATGGATAACATATCATAGACTGGCCGCCGTCGCTGGTCTACAGTTGGTGGGTCCCGTTTCCCTCTGCCATGTGGAAAAGAGGCAGTACAACCAAAGTTAGGTCAGAATCGACCACTTTGGTCCCATTCGTTTCGTGGGGGACAGGGGCCAGAAAACAGGTACTGCAATCTGTTTCCTTTTCTGCAGTCATGACCAACGGGTTTGGAAGTGGCAGCTCTTTTAAGCACATATTTGTTCATAACTTTCCTGGTCCGATTTATTGGTAGATGTCGAACGCCGCCAGGGGTCTGTGGCTACAAGGGCTCCAATTTTTCGGACGCATTTAACGAGACCAGGGATATACGGAATCTCTGGGGTAGATAGATCAGTACCGATCACCTAGCCCGTCGGGACAAAAGCCGGCAATTTAAACCCCTCGGAATAGAGCCATCTGTGGGAATCACCGCAAAGGGCAGCCCGTTTGGTACACATAATGCTGTCAGTGCCTTCTAAGAAACACGCAGTGAATAATGCGTCACGTGACTGCTTCGTCGTAGTTGAGAGAATATTTAACGTTGCGTTGATAGCTCCCCTTCTGTCAGAATGCCGGAGCAGATTGATTTTGACCCCAAGTAGCCTACCACGGCTGAGGGTCCGCTGCAGAGTGTAGGCTAGTTATAGCATGAGAGACACCCACTGCAGGCCTAGGAAAGAGGCCGTCCACTTCAGTGATAAAATGTGGTTTCGAAGTGTGAGCGAACGCGCTCCGACACTCCAGATAGAGCAAAATCACTTTTGAAACAAAGCAATTCTCAGAAGGGCTAAGTCATGCTGGTTGCTTTAGAGACACTTGCGAGGGACAGTTGGCCAATGGGAATAATAAACGACGTGGAAGTTGATGCAAATGGGCTCGTACAGACAGTCTTATCAGGCACTAGTGAAAAGGAAGCAAAGGGGGACGCAGAAATGGTTTGCTTCTTGGAAGGCATCAACTGGAGACCGGCTTGTTAGGCTTGAGGATACGCGGGCGTAATGCGTTGGGTCATGTGAACTCCGGTGTCTCCGGATAGTGAGTAACAAAGAGGAGCCAGAACGGACTACTATCTGAAGCCGCAGTGATTAATCAACGGAAACTTTGGCTGCCAGCATAGCATTCGTACCAACCAAAAATCTCTCATCTGCGTGACTTCGTGTACTCCTGACTCATTTTCACTGCTTCCGCCAACCTCATTCGTGTTGACATCGTTCTGTGATCGATACAATCTACGTTTGGTGCTCTTATGTCTTCCACTTCATGGCCGTGCTTTTTCGCTGAGATAACCTTTCGGACAGTTGGTGTGGTAGCGATTCCCACTGACTGCAGATATTCTTTGGTGGTACGGTTTGTTTTCACTTTTTTGCTCTCGTCGACGGGTCGTGGGCGCCCAGTTTGCCTAAGTTGACTTTTGACAGCCGCTCTCTGCAAAATGTTCTCTGGGCTTGAATAAGCTTGCATGAGATACTTGAACTACAAGATGGGTATTTCACCTTGATACTGTCCTGGTCAACTATTCCTTCCGTACAAACTTTGTCCTAAACCTGACTACCCTTTGGCTGAATATTACCTAATGTTCACTGTCGAGGACACGGCTGGTATGTACTTATATTTTAAATCACAATTATTACCGCAGATTTGTAGAGCAACCCTGTTTTGGATTTGGGTTCCGCATCGATCTGGGTTACGCGTTTCTTTTGCGCCTCTAGGTTCGGTCCAGAACGAGTGAAGTTTGTTGCTTGGTGGTTGGAGCATTGAATCGTTGACTAGAATTCGCCCGGACCAGGACTTGTGCGCTTCGATTGTTGCAGTTGTGACTAAGTCCGAATAATGTTCGATAAAAGGCAAAATTCGGCATGACTTTGTGCATAGGATTACGCTACGGGCCACAAACTAGGGTCTATAGCTCCACTTTTCTTCAGGGTACCCGCTTCCCGTATAAACTCATTTTAGACCGACTCAACGCCACTCAAAACTGCCAAGCGGAAATAAGTGGGATCATCCACTTATGGGAGTGGATCAAACCAAGTCAATTCTACATATATAGAAGATTAGCATAGCGGAAAACAACTGTACGGTCAGTAATGAAGAACCTGATGACCAGATAGTGAGTCCAGCGGGCTTTAATCTGGCAGAGTGCAGGTGCAAGAATTTTGTAGGTAATCAGTTCGTGAAGGTGTTCGTCGATCTAAAGGCCTAAGTCAAAAAACTCTTTCAGGCCACTTAGTCACCATTCAGTCAATTGTTAAGTCAGGGCAACAAGGGGTGGTACTACGAGAGTGTTCAATCAAATCTCAAAATAGGTAACACAAACGATATCAGGCAGAACCATCACAAAGGATCAGTACCCGACCGGCAGAATAGCACTAATCAAAAGCACTTTTAGACACGCACATTTGGGCGACCAAGAAGCGATGGGCGAATAGTCGGAATGGGAGAAAATAGGGTAGGCAGAACATGTTGGGAGAGCTCTAAAGCTTGCACAGCCCAAATAACTTAGCCGTGTAGAAAGAAAAATGTGTGCACGTAAACGCGTATGTAAACATATTTGGCAGTCTACGGAAGAGATACGTCGTTGATTTTCATTGAGAGGAATATTCACTCCCTGGAGTTTAATAAATGCACAGAGTACCGGACTTTATTTTCTTCCGACAATCCTGTGGTCTCGATGCTGAGTCCACTTTAAATTCTATCAGATTCAGTTGCCCTTGACAGAATTCTTGAGTAATTTGGTGAAGCAGCCTAATGAATCCTCGCTTGGAGAGAGAAATGTTCTAGGTGGCTGGCGGTGGGTAACTTTCTCAGGTTTCACCCTCCCGGAGGCGACCACAAGGCAGAAGGCTTCAGGACTGTCGGCTAGACTTCAGTGCTGTCCAAATACTTGTGGCTAACAGCTAAGAAACGTTTTTCTAGACATCTAATTCACAAAACGTCATGACAATTTTCCACTCTGAAGCTGTCGCGGGGTTTCCGTTATATTTTCCAAACCGAAATGCCTTCACCTGCCCAGGTTGAAAGAAGTGCAGCGCAATGGAAATGTCTTTCAATACATAGTGATCTCCGTCCCATCTCAGATGCAAAATTATCTTTCTCTTTGGGTGGCATACTGCTGCGAGTGTATCAGCCGGCCTCTTGGGTGTCCCGAGTGGCACCTAGTCATAAAGGGTGTGTATGGAGGAGTGATTCATGAAGCATCTTGGGAATTGGGTGCTAAGTAGCTTCCCTAGCGCGGAATGACTTCTTGGTATGGTGAATCCCGTCCGTACACACAAGTGCTACCTATTGAGCAAAAGGAAATCTCTGTATTTGGAGCCGGCAACCGAAAGAGAGGTGCGTAGGCTTTTTAGGTGACAGTCTTCAAATCGGGGATTACCAGCGCAATCTGATGAATTTGAACTCACTCAAGGTAACTGAGAGACTAGGGAAAATCCCTTTATTTGCTTTTAGGCCATATTCGCGCACGTCACGCAGATACCTTTGGGTTCCAATGGCTTCGGTGTACAGTGTGCTGCCTGCCGGGAACCAGCCAAGCCGTCTGACAGCGATGTTTTTTGTTTTTCTTGCTACTCGCTCTCTGCTTGTCTGATGCAAATAATCGTGAATAAGCATTTTGAGTTTCCTTTGATATAACCATCTAGGTCACTGCAGAAGACGATTTCCACTTTCACTTCAGGGTAGCGGCACCTATGTAAGCAGTAGCAAGGATTCGTCCCTCAACACCTCCCCCAATGTCCAGTGGTCTTCATTTCGGCTCTCCGTTAATATTCAGTAAACAAATGAGTGCAGGATCAAATAGTATTCAAGCTGCAGCCTCGTATACGCGGTTTACCTAAAGATCCAAAAAGGCTTACACGTATCCTCTTTGAGCCCGGAATCTGGTTTTCATGAGAAGGCTGGGCGAGCATGGGAGTACCATAGGAATCTCATGTACCCTTTCATGGCCCAAGGTCTGTTTGAAGATTGACTACAAGATGCTAGCAGGCAGCACCATGGACTCTGTGTAGCCATCAGATTGACACCGAGAGTGCCTTCCCCTTAGTTTTTGCCAGCGTGAGATCGAAAAAGCTTGAACTCCTAATTTGCCGCATCACCAGAAAATCCAAAAAGCACACTGTGCAAGAATTTGGACAAATTCTGGCCCGCTGACGTACTCATCCCTTGCAACCAGGTAAAATGTAATCAAGAGAAAACATTCGCAATTCGATCTCAGAGAGAAGAAGGGTAAACCGCCTAAAACAGTGGAGAAAGTACTCAAGTTTTACAAATGATTGCCAAAAAAAGGTGATACCCTTTTGAAAGAGGCATCTGAGGAAGCCCTAAATGCATCGATTATGAAGGCCTTCAAGGAAATAGAAGTTGAGCAGTGGAAGCATTACTCCTCGAATTGTCAGGCAGTTTAAAATCCAGATGTGTCCGTTGTCTTCCTCCTTTTTTCTGAACAAACCGATATTGCTATATATTTCTGGCCTCCAGGACAGAAAAGCAACACTCGTCGTTGTGACCTCCCGGGGTACGCTGTCAACAAAAGCGCCCGGTCACACAAAGCCCTATGCAAGCCGAACAGAGCCAGGAAGAGATAAAATAATTGCCCGAGAGACCGCGTGAAAAAGTGACGCCCGCAAACTTTCTTGGTTCATCGAAACAAGGAAAGAAATCAACCGTTTTGTGTTTCTCAGTGGGTAAAATTGGAGAGCAGCGAACCTCTTGTTTGCTTCGTGCTGATCAGACGGTCTTGCCTCGTTGTTTTTATGTAGTACTAGCCCATCTGTGCTCATGGAGTGCCAAACAGTCCAGTCATTCAGGCAACAAAGGCCATGCGTATCTTGCCGATAGCTTTTAGTTGTCGACCTAATGGGTTCCCCCAGTTTTTGTTCTTAAGACGAGCTGACAAAATGCGTTCTCATTCCAAGGCGAGAGCACCAAACCGGGTTACAGAAGTTAGGTCTGGAACTGCAAGATGCATTAAGGCCAATTCAAGGGACCTGCTTCTTGCGCGGTGCTTGTGTAGTGCTACGGATACAACACACGATTACAAAGACTAACGAATTCGTTTATTTGAACAAGTACCGAATTTTGTGGCGCCACTTGCTCCGCCAGTGTACGCCGTCTGCACGCCGTTGCGCTCCTCCAATATACACGTTGTCCCGCTCCAGCGTTTTAAGTTCCGCTCTTTTGCGCGCTGCCGAGTATATTCGCGGACGTGTCACGAACCGAGGACCAGGGGCTATGGACTCTATACGGGAGCAGGTCCCGACGTACCTTAGGAGAAACATAAATTTGTGTATTTCACATCCACGTGGAATGTGGAGGGCTGGCAAATCGGCAATATCAAGGGTGCCTGATTATCTGGCGTTGACCCGATTAAACAGAGGGCATAAAAGCTGGCCGCAAGAACACCTCGAGGTAATACCAAGACCGCGGGCATAGAGAAACAGAATGCCGAAGTTCGCCCTGAGAAACCACGGAAGGTTGTGCAATAGACTATCATCGATAGAACGATACCTTGGGATCCCAGGTTTTTTAAGGAGAGAAATATGGCTAGAACATAGTCAAAGTAACATCTTTCTAAGAGGTAGCCTTGGACCAGAAAAGGATTCCTGAAAACAAAACTAACGAGCGCAGGCAAATGGATAACGAGGCAGAAAGCATTGGAAGCCTTCCGAGACGGGTGACACTCCTTGAATATTCACTGGAGAAGACTGCGGTGGAAGATAGCAAGATACAGAGAGCAAGTGAGAGGACTTGGGCGAAGCGGAAACGTACTAGTAAGTGGTATACATGGACCGTATATGATAGAAGGTGGCCAGCTAGAAAAGGCCACCATACTTTGTGAGCTTGCCAAGAGGAGTGGGCTTCGCGGATGTGACCACCTCAAGAGGATCACGCAGTGAGAGGACTGATCGGGAAAGAATTTCAGAACCTCAGATTCATTTGAGTAACCGGTACATCAACGGTGTGCAGATAAAGACTGCCCCATTACCCTTGCCTAGTTCAAGGATCAGAATTCTAGGCCGATGTTAAAGCCTTGTACCAAACCGTTCCTTCGGATGCAAAATAAGCGGTGATCTTTTTGATGTTATCGCAAGTGGTTTGCGACCACAAATACTTTTTGTTTATTTTGAAGCTGCAGACACTAGGAAATAAGACCAGTATCTCGGTAACATAGTGCCGGTCTAAGCTGCCAAGTTTGAAATCAGAGGACCTTGCTCGCATGCACCTTACTGACCACCCGTTGAATGGGGCCGTATTTGCTTCCACAACTAGTCAGAAACACGCACCTAGCACATGACCGCGCCATTTGTCTAATCATGCTTCACTAATCACCGGGCGGCATGACTTGGGCGGAAAAATTCCATGTATAGCTTGCGCCCAATCTGTTTTTCGCGGTCGCCTCAGGGTGCTTCAATAAGTAGTTTTCCCGGGCTGCTTCCTCTGCGCCATTATTGAGTTCTGAGCAAAACAGACTGCATAAATTCTTCCATTACTATTTAATCACTCAACACTTGAAAGTTCGTGAGAAAAGAAAGCTGCCTACATTCCAAAATCATGAACGGGATGTCGCTCTGAGGCTGTGTGTGAAGGTGAACTGATGAAGACTTTTCGAGGCCTTCGCTCTAAGGCCGCTAATACAGCGTCCCGTTGGGCCGATGGTATTGGTGGAAGTCTGAATACTGAAACCTATTTGGCTTTCGTCTTCGATGGGATCCGTCGCACGGTTTTGGGAACACACCCGGTTTACTCGGCTAGTAGTGAGAGGCATTTATGGCGTGGTAAAGACACATCGACGGAGGATCCAGGTGCACGGAAAACTGGAAGGATATGGTTTGCAGCAACCGTAGCATTGTGGCCAAGTAACAGCTTCTCTTTGAGGTCATGAAAGTGCACTGCAGCAGAACGAGGTTGTGGGTTTTTTGAAAGAATCGACCATTGCAAACCCTCCCATTCTTGTAACAGAGTTTGGATAGTTTAAAGTATGGGGAGGCGGATGCTTGGGCAAATATCACAAGTACTGTTGTCAGAATGGCAAAGGTGCGATGTTCACTGGTGAAGCAAAATCAGGCTCCATATGCAGAGATACTTAAACTTCCGGTGATAAAAGCTGGACACTGAGAATATCAGAGCACGGTCACCGCGTTCCTGTATTAGACGCAAAGCTTGGGCAACAGAAAGCACCTTCAGAAAGCCCAAAATGAACAGCTTTTGTTGAGGAAGACCCACACATGGACCACAGTTTTGTTATCCTACTTGCTTACTGACTTTGCATGACAGGCCAGAGAAGTGTTCAATCTAAGAACACGTGCAAAGTTTAGCGTCTTTAGCAAGACATTTAAAATAGTTCGCCTGGTGAATCACTGAGCCCTGGCCTGAAAATTCATCTGTGGGTTGAAAACATGGCAGAGGTTTAACTTCTCGGATCCACGAAATAAGCCTTCGTAACTGGGGATATAAAACGCCCAGTAAGATGGTGTGCTGCCTAAGTCGTGCTAATTTACACGACTTTTCTGGTGACAAATGATGAGCTTGATAAAAGGTTCACGAATTTTGTCAATTTTCAGACCGGCGATAAAGTTTTAAGTGAGGACAGCATCCTCGATTAGCTCTGGAGATATGAAAGGAAAATTGCAGTAACAAACACTTTGAATAAGGCAAAACAGAAAGTCTTCTGATGGCTCTACACTCTTCCAAGAAACCCCCGAAAAGTTGAACTCCGACATACTAAAGTCTGCGGTGACACGGCTATATTATTCTTTTTTTTAGCGCCTCGTCCGAAGAAGTTTTTTCAAATTAGAGAATAAATAATAAATTTCCGCCGGCCATTTGTGTCCAGTTAACTAAGCTGAAGCTTTGGCCTTGTCGAATATTCCGGAATCGAACGTGAGTTGAGCGATTTGGATAGAGTCACGACACCCTAAAAAAAGCAGTATCTCAGTAAATCCACGAATCTGCAGAGGGAAAACTTGTGGCTTCCATCCAGATCATTGTAGGTATATAAAACATTGGGGCTTAATTCGGCCACCCTGAAGCCTCTGTGGTTTCTCCCTACCAATTCTTTTCGTTATTCCTAGCCGCTGAGAAGCCTTCCTAGGACCCCTTTTTGGATCGATTTATTTTGCCTCCCAAACATCCAACAGAAGCACTGTCAACGGACATTTACAGAGAAAAGGGTTTTACACTTCATGAACATCGGCTATTAGGGATAAGTGTACACACATTTGGAACTTTCCGAAAGTACGGCGAACGGTAAGTGTGAACCTCGTCAAACGATGCTTCAAGACGCCGAGTGGCCTGATTTGCGGGCACCAATCCGGTACTAAGTGAGGAGCTGAATGGAAGCGTGTTAGGTGGGTGCACGCGAAGGAACGGTGAAACTGCAGACAGTTCAGTCCTGTATGTTTCTTTCAGTGGTTCCGGGCGGGCAGTGATCAGTAGTGCGAGTTTGTTTGCGTGAGTGGTACTCCAGGTCAACCTGGAGTAAGATGGAAGGTGATCAGTGTGAGTCAGTGAAATAACAATTTATCCTGGTCTTGCGTGTGTTTATGACGCGGCAAGCTGTCTTGAGTGTGCATGCGTGGTAGTAAGACTCCGTATCGGGAGGGTGAACAAGAGGGCACATGAGCTTGCATACTTCAACCAATATGGAGCCGAAACCAGTAATCGTGCTCCAGCGTGTGATGTAGTGTGAGGGAAACACATTATAAAAGAAGTGCCAGTTGCGAATTTGCGCAAGTGTGTGAGCGGTTGAAAATGACCCGTTGGCTTCCGTGGGTGATAAGCGCTTCCTCGCACAAAGGTTGTGGAAAAACCAGTTAATGGGAAGAACCACAGAAGTCACCTCCGCTCTGTTGATAACACGCAATCACGAAACTTACTCAAGTTAACAAAACTACTGCTTGCATCTCCAGCGTTGTGCTGTAAATCAACAAACGAGGTTGTCCAAAAGCACTTAAGGAAACGAGTATGCAACCTCTGCCAGAAGCATACAGCGCGACTATCAGAAAACTTGACAAAATTCATTTACAACTCGTGCCTAAACATGGAAAACTGAACATAGCACTGTATGTAGGCAAACGAAAATAAACAAACAGGTCAAACAGACCCCCCAGTAGGAAGCCTTCATGCTCACAAACAATACACAGCAGTCACGAGTCCCCAAACTCCACAGTACGTCCAGGTCTGGAGACCGTTCTGGTTGTGGGGTGGCAAAATCCTCCGGCAAGTACGGAGGCCATTCATCAGTTATCCGTAGGCTAATGAAGCCTAGAATATGAGCAGTGGTCATACCATTTGGACCAATTATCACGCTGACGCCGTAGAGTAAAAATGTTTTCGATATGGGTGCCCAAATATGTCAAAGGGATTGGCGCGAAAACCGAACCAGAGGGTTCTATTTTGGTTTCGGAGGAAGATAGACTGGGAAAACACAGGCTTTCCGTCAGGAGTAACCGTGTGGCAAAAAGGATAAAAATGTCATACGCCTCAAAGGTCGTAAATAGCTGGAAAGAATCAGCGGCGAACAATGTTGGACGGACTGTGGTAGGTGTCCTAAATATCAGTTACGGAAGGCCTAGGAGGGATCGTTTTGATGGGATCTGTAACTAAAACCTCCCATTTCACGCGTCCATCCCACTTCTCCCGTCTGTCGTCAGTCACATTCCATGGGATGATGTGTCAAACAGGGTTCAAGACTAAATGATTGACCTTAACTTCAAATGGCACCAAGTCAAACCTGAAGTTTCCTGTCCGCCCTTCCAAGAAGCACCCTCGAAGAAGACACCGCTCTTCATAAAGTCGAAAAACCTAAAGATCGGGAACCTCACCAGGGCTAGACAAGGCATTGCTGATGTAATTGTCTCAAGTCCAGGACTTTCGCCGTGAGGGAAGTTTCACGTGCGAACGGAACTGAACATCGGCGGAAATTTGTCCAACAGTATGACTTTTCGGTTCTGACTTAAATGCGCTTGGGTGGTCAAAAATTCTTGTCGCAATCTGCAGAATCAAGGTTAAGCCCATTCCGGGGTACTGCTCACAAATCTGGACACTACCAACAAAAAGCAGCCAGCTCAGAATAGGTGCAAACGCCAGCCCCTTGAACGGTGGCCGACCAAAAACGTAACAACTATTCATGGCCCATTCGTGCCCTGGACCTGTCTTCGATGAGGCAGCGGGACTTGCGCCGGCACACGATAGAAACTCTCGGGGAAAGAGAGGAACTGCCTGGTCCCAGTAGGGAAAGGTACTCTTCTCCAATCCCAAGGACCAAGACAATTCAGATTTGCATGGAAGTGCAAATGGGGCAAGTAGGTCTCACCCCGTAGCAAATACATTCCCCAATAGGGTGATGTCTCTTTGCGATAAGATGCCACAGTAAGTCGCAAACATAAATTTCGTGGAAGCTTTTCAAAGAAGCAGTACACGAACGTTTTTGGTCACTGCCCTCAAAAGCATGTTGGGCAGGATTAGAATCACCGACAATACACCATCCGTTTTCTCTTTTCTCCTGTCGGGAATCGAAAGGGCCAACTTTCAGTTTGCTCAAACACGTGTACCCAGGTTTACCTAGATTTCCTGAAATTTGCTTTGATCGACAGCAATGAATATAACTTTTTCGCTTTCCGTTCTTTCTCGGAACTTGCGGCTGATAATATCATTTTGCTTTGGAGAAAGGTGATACAAGCCGGATATATGATCAAATGCTGCAAATGGTAATATGGACGGATACTCCGTAACAATGCAGAACTGTGTAAGAAAAAGCTTGACATAGATAGATTTAAGAGAGATAAATGTAAGATAAATGTATGGCGAAGGTTCTCACTCCAAGGGTAATGGAAGAAATCCTAAAGGACTCACCAGTGGATGGAAATAGGGGCGCGGGTAATTCGAAAGTCACGACCGTTCGGCGTAATTTGACTGATCAAAATGGAGGAGCCCAAAACCCGAGAGTTCCGCATGAGAGACCAGAAGTGTGTTGAACCAAATTTAGTAACGGAAGAAGACGAGGAATAATTTGAAGGGAAAAGAAAAAGGCAGCAATGAAGCATTGTCACTTTGAGATAAATGTTTGGCCTTGGGGTACAGAGCTTGGTGTAAAGTGGGAAGGTAGCAGGGCAGATTGTAAAGAGAGGGTCAGTTAGCAAGAAAGTCTTAGACGGTTTGATATACGATGTTCATAAGATACAGATATTTTCAGAATAAATGCTTATCAGGAGAGGCAGCAGGATAATTTCGAAGGGCAAGGAAGGCGAAGAACTGTAATTACAGGGTAGGTGTATGCTTCATATAAACATTGAAAGATGAAATATCTAGGGAAAATAAAAGCTGGAGCGTAGAACTTTAAGGCGCTGCAACGTCGGCACTGCAGGGATTAGAGCAGACTGATAAGGTTACCTGGGACAGCTTAGAATGACTTAGGGAAATGGCGATATGTTTTTTCATTATGTCAAGTGGAACACTGTTGGTCGTCAAAGAGAAGAGAATCCTTGGGAGCAAGGAAAAGATGATGGCTGTGGTGAAAAATTTGTAGTGACCTCGATCGTTTTGAGAAAATGACTATTTTCTGGACACCATTTTGGATCTGTTTTCTCCACGATCTTTTCTGACGCTTGACATTGACCTCAGTGTTCTCCGGTTGCCTACGTTTTACTGGACTGACTTTTCCGAGGTTTCCGTCGACCTCGTTTCAAATCACTTTCACTTCCGGTCGTTCGCTCGCGGTTCGCTCTCAGCACAGCCGTGGCGTTTCTTTCCGTTTTCCGTTCGGTGTATTTCTCCTATCGGTACTGTTTTGGTGCCACGATATAAAGAATACACCTCGCATCTGTAAACCGAATTTTGTCTTCTCTATTCGTCCGATAGAGGGGATATCGTTGGTATTCGCTGCTAGACCCGATAGGAGACACGTTCGCCAGCCGCTCCCGAACGTCTTCTATATTAGTGAGCATAAAACTTCCAGAACCTCCTGGATTATTCGCCCGCCCGGTGAGTCAGTGATTTATCGCTGTTTCACGTCCTCCTTTCGTTGCACGATATATACTTTTTACGATATATTATCGCAACGTAACCATGACAGAGGATAAGTCGTAGCTCGACACAGACCTCACTCTGTCTGCGGTTGCATTTAAACCTGCGGCTTTTATCCGACATGATCCTGAGGTTTGGTTTGCAGCCTCAGAGCTGCAATTTGAGGCACGTATGATTATCGACCAACGCTAACGACTTTCCTTTGCCTTAGAGGCAATCCCGGGCGACATTATCGCCCCAGTGAGGGATTCAGTAATAAATCCTCCTCAAGAGCAGCCGTACGATCAGCTTAAGGAGGCCACACTGCAACATTTCCTTCCTTTTCGGGAGGAACGGTTACGTCAGCTACTGGCACGGCACCCCATAGAGGATGCGAAGACCAGCCACCACCTAGCTCATCTCCGGTCCTCGGCAGGGTCCGCCGATAAGGATTCGGAGATAGTTAAGGAACTGTGGTTGGACTCTTTACCCTTCCATAGTCAGACCACCGTAACTACTCCCCTCGAGGACTCGTCCTTGGAACGAGCAGCCGCCGTGGCTGACAAGATTGTCGCACATGTCGGCAGTGGGGCTCATCCCCTCATCGCCACGGCATCGCACAATCCTCGGGGTGTTGACCTAGATGAATCGCCGGAGAGGCCTAGGCATTCTCGATCCATCCAGCCCCGCCTGTCCTTCAAGGACAGAGTTAAGATACCGACTCCTCGCAGTAGCCTACGTAAACAATGGCACGGACGGGCACCCTTCACTGCCCACGTCCGCCGTGAATCCGCCTCACCTGCCTCATCCAAACCTGATCATCCTATCAGTGGCTTTTGTTGGTTCCATCGCGTTTTCGGACCAGCCGCCCGTAGGTGCAGACAGCCGTGTTCATACGCGGCGGAAAACGCCACTGCCGGCGAGTAGAAGCGGCCGTACTCGCCGGCAATCAGTCTCAGGTTGGCCGTTCATTTTACGTACATGATCCGTGCACTAACGCTAGGTTCCTAGTCGATACTTGGGCCCAAGTTTCTGTCTTGCCGGTTGGTAAAGACAAGCCACGAGCTTCTTTGCTTCGACTGTCAGCGGCGAATGGTTCTTCCATTCCTACCTACGCACGAGAGAGCTTGCAGTCAACCTGGGACAACGACGACGGTATCTGTGGACGTTCGTTCTCGCGGATGTTCCCACAGGCCTAATGGGAATCGATTTTCTGCAGCACTATGAATTACTTGTTGATTCATGTAGGCTGCAGCTTATCGATCCTTTGTCGAACACTAAATTTGCGAGTCTTGCAGCTCAAACAGATGCACATCGAATCACAGGATTGTTTTCTAACATTCCGCACGATTTTCAGTCTCTGTTTATTAAATTTCCTATACTGACTAAACCATTTGAAGAGATAGAGACAGTGACCGATCGTGTGGCACACCACATTGTCACTAACGGACCACCAGTCACGGCACGACCTCGCCGACTGGCACCTGACAAATTGGTTTTCGCCAAACGTGAGTTTGACACTTTACTTTCTAAAGGTATTGTTCGTCTTTCTCACAGTCCATGGGCCCTACCTCTGCACATGGTTCTTAAGAAAGATGGCGTTAGCTGGCGACCATGTGGCGGCTATCGCGCACTTAATTCGGTTACCCGTTACGATAGTTATCCGATACCCCACATACACGACATCACGACATCACTTCATGGCACGACTGTATTTTCCAAGATCGATTTGATGCAAGCCTATCACCAGATCCCAGTCGCCGCTGGAGATGTCGAGAAAACCGCTGTCACGACTCCTTTTGGTTTGTTTGAGTTCCTACGTTTGCCTTTTGATTTGCGAAATGCTGCTCAGACATTCCAGAGGTTTATCGATAGCATTACACGAGACTTGGAATTTGTTCACGTCTATATCGATGACTTGCTAATCGCATCGTCGAGCGTAGATGAACATTTCCAACATTTGACGCTACTATTTCAACGTTTGTCTGAACATGGAATAGTAGTCAATCCTGATAAATGTGAACTTGGCAAACCGGAACTTGTGTTCCTCGGCCACAAGATCACTCGAGAGGGTATTAAGCCTTGCGAGGATAAAGTGCGCGCTATTTTAGATTATGCCGTACCGTCCTCGATCAAGGAGCTCAAGGCATTTTTGGGGTTAGTTAACTTTTATCGTCGTTTCATACCCCATGCCGCTGAACGTTGGCTTCCATTAACTGACCTACTTCAAGGCAATCCACTTAAGTTGTCGCTTACGGATGCCGCACTAGTGGCTTTCTCGGAGATTAAAGCAACATTATCTCATACCACGCCCCTAATGCACCCAGTTCCGTCCGCCACGCTAAGCATAGCGGTGGATGCATCCGACTTTGCCATCGGAGTGGTCCTGCAACAGTCTGTTTCTGGGATATGGCAGCCATTAGAGTTGCAGATGCTTTGTCGCATATTCCGCTTAATGCGATTAAATCTCCGGTTTTAGACATCCCTGCCATGGCTGCCGCACAGGCACAGGATTCTTCATGTATGGAAGCCGTTCAGTCATCGTCGCTACAGTGTCAGTCCGTACCTCTAGCCACCAGTGCTGGGACTATACTCTGCCACATGTCTACTGGCATACCTCGACCAGTCGTACCCTCGGCATGTCGACATCTCGTGTTCGATACCCTTCATGGACGCTCACATCCAAGCTTCGCAGCCAGTCTCCGATTAGTAGCTCCACAATACGTCTGGCCGTCCATGAATAAAGATGTTCGTATGTGGACAAAACAGTGTCTACAATGTCAACGATCTAAAGTGCATAGGCACGTAGCTTCGCCTATCGGTACTTTTGCTACGCCTGATGCTCGCTTCGATCATATCCACGTAGACATTGTGGGTCCATTGACCCCATCACACGGGTATACCTATTTACTAACGTGCATCGATAGATTTACGAGGTGGCCTGAGGCTATTCTCATCTCTGTCGTCACGGCCGAATCAGTGGCTCGACATCTGATAGAACGATGGATAGCTTCATATGGTTGTCCTTCCACAATCACTACCAATCGAGGGCAACAATTTGAGTCCGATCTACTCTCTTCATTAACTCACATGCTGGGTACGGAACGCATTCGCACGACCGCGTACCATCCGGCATCGAATGGTTTAGTCGAACGTTTTAATCGCCAATTCAAGGCGGCTCTTACAGTTCACGAGAGCCCCGACTGGTACGAAACGTTACCGCTAGTTCTGCTTGGTATCAGGACTTGCATAAAGGCAGATATCCAATGTTCCGCCGCAGAACCTGTCTTCGGCACGACATTACGACTGCCTGGGGAATTCTTTACGCCACGGAGTACAGATTCACTTGCCGTACAGACTTACGTTCACCGTTTGTCTACGTACATGCACAATCTCGCTCCGGCGCAGACTCGAATACAGCGACGACAGGTTTTTATGCTACCGAACTCGAAACTTGTTCGCATGTGTTCATTCGTGTTGATTCGGTACGGAAACCATTACAACAGCCTTACGAAGTCCATTTCGCATGATTTCTCGTCACGATAAGACCTTTAAGGTTGACCGACACGGTCGCGTCGATACCATTAGCATCGATCGTCTCAAAGCCGCGTACGTTGATGATAGCGTGTCGCCCGCTGACATGAAATTCGATATTAACCCTGCACTGCCTGTTGACGACACTTCCGTGTCACGTCAAGGACTGCAGTTAGCGTTGCCTGCTACGACTTCGAATGAGGCTATCGTCTCACGTTCAGGACAGCACCCAGTTGGTACTGCTACGACTTCGAATGAGGCTATCGTCTCACGTTTAAGTCAGCAGAGCACGCCTACGCACCCGTCCGTGAATGAGGCTCCCGTCTCACGTTCCGGTCGGAAGATCGTTTGCCCAGCAGGTTTTCGCGACTAGGTCAAACACGATCTTAACCACTGCACTTCGCAGTAATAACTTTCGTGTTTATCGTTTTGACACGATTTACCATACCTCATTAAGTATTACTGTGTTCTAGTCAAGTCCATTGCGGTTGCTACACCAGTTTTTCGTTTTTTTCGTTTCATGGAACCTCGCCATATGGTACGCTTTGCTGGTCCCACGAATTCAGGAGAATTTTGGCACCAACGTTTGCATTCTGGATCGGCCTTGTCGCTCTCGTTCCTGGCCATTTACGAACCCATCGATTTGGCTTCCGGATATTATATCGATTAATAGTTTCCCGACGCTGGACGTTATTGGTGTGGCACACCTTGATTACGATTCACGCAACCGATGTCATTGGCAACGAAACTGGTTACGCTCGACCATCATCCTACGGTTCCTGCATATCACGGATTTTGCCCGTCAGCATCCTACAGCACAGCTACATTCACTTATTTTGCACGTATTCACGCGCACGAATATCTTTTGTATGCCTTCTCCTCCCTGACATTTTTCGAAAGCTTTCCGTTCTTTCCAGCGAGGGGCTGCTGTAGTGACCTCGATCGTTTTGAGAAAATGACTATTTTCTGGACACCATTTTGGATCTGTTTTCTCCACGATCTTTTCTGACGCTTGACATTGACCTCAGTGTTCTCCGGTTGCCTACGTTTTACTGGACTGACTTTTCCGAGGTTTCCGTCGACCTCGTTTCAAATCACTTTCACTTCCGGTCGTTCGCTCGCGGTTCGCTCTCAGCACAGCCGTGGCGTTTCTTTCCGTTTTCCGTTCGGTGTATTTCTCCTATCGGTACTGTTTCGGTGCCACGATATAAAGAATACACCTCGCATCTGTAAACCGAATTTTGTCTTCTCCATTCGTCCGATAGAGGGGATATCGTTGGTATTCGCTGCTAGACCCGATAGGAGACACGTTCGCCAGCCGCTCCCGAACGTCTTCTATAGGTTTATAAAGGAGGATAGACGGAGGAAGTGGTCGAAAAAGCCGTTAAGGGAGAAAGAAAAACTTGTTCACTGCAGATGCGTCATGTGCTGAAGGTCGAAAATAAAAGAAGCATTAGGAAATGGACATATATTGCGAGGCAGCAGGATAATGACGAAAACGGCCGAGGAATGTGGAGCGAATACGTCTATAAAGTGGTCGGATCGGTATGCACTGCTAGCGTAGAAAGGGAACTTGGTAGTAAAAAAGACTGTGTTGCGAAATGGCGGCAGTGGCAGCTGTCAATAACGTAAGAAGGAAATGGGTATATGAAAAATCACAGAAGTCTGGTAAGGACAGATCGTATGGTTTGAAATTGTACACGACGTTCCTGCAGTAGGATGTTTTACTACAAGTGCAACGTGGAGAAGCAGAGCAACCTGAAATACAAAGAAAAAATACCCGAA
Organism: Fasciola hepatica; assembly: GCA_948099385.1. NCBI lineage: Eukaryota > Metazoa > Platyhelminthes > Trematoda > Plagiorchiida > Fasciolidae > Fasciola > Fasciola hepatica. The sequence goes on from CANUEZ040000123.1 coordinate 15,064,033, forward strand.
GTGAACTTCATGCAAAACAGGAGATGAGAAGCGACTGAAGAGAAGCACATGAGAGATAACCAGTAGGATCCTTTGACTGATTGTGAAGCAAAATGACGGTCAAGAAAAAAAGAGGCACGGTGATAAGTAAACCTGCAATGGAGCAGTTGTCCTCAGACCAGTACAAGCTGCGGATTCGGGACGACTGAGCTGAAGAGCTGCAGGCAGTTACGCAAATAGGGTGAGCTTGAAGAAGCTCATCGAATCACTGTCCGACGGAAATATCCGGAGGGACATGCAGAACCGAGTTATTGTGTTCAGTGGTGATAAATCGATAGTAAATGTGGATTTTTCGAGATGGAAGGGTAGAAAAAGCAAACTCTAACTTAGTGATTGGGCGTGGGTACGAATGACGCTGGCTCGTAACGGCTTGAGGCATGAGATGGAGGGAAAGGAAGGATAGAACAAAATGAAAGGCTGTGGGATATAACGATGCATTCAGGAGGTGGTATGAACATAGGGTGGTAGCGGCGGAGTATAAAGCAGCAGTCGGCAAGGGACACACAAGTAGCGAAATAAGTATTGACGGGCGTGCGTGGAGTAACTGAATGAATCCATAGCGACGTCACAGAAAGGGAGCTATCATGCTGGGAAGCGACGACAGCGAGAACGAAACAGGTAGGAGTGCATACGGAGTCAGACAGGCGGCAAAGAGGAGCGACAGGAGATGGCTAGAATGATAGATGAGGATACCGTGGCAGAAAGAGAATAGTGGAAGCATGCGATCCACAACGGGCTGAGTTGGATATGGCAGAGTTAGGGAGTTGGAACTTGCGATCTGTGACGGATGCTGGTAGGAGTAGAGGTTGTATAACTAAAAAACCTCGTAAATTATGATAATAAAAATATACTATCGTGAATGGGTTTCAATATGTGTGATCCAACCAAGGGGTTTGTTAAGCTGTTATGTTTTTCCAGGAAGCATAGCTTGGCCCCTGACCCAAAAAATAAATCCAAATTTAATAATAAGTAGATGGAGACATATAAGGGTCTTGTGGTTGTGCAATTATACACAAAGGAAATTTGCTTAATTGAAAGTAAAACGAGAACTGTTTATCAAACACATTGAACAGTACAATGCCGCAAACTGAAAATAAAATGTTGTTTCACTGGTTCGCAAAATAAGCAGTCATCGGTTTAGCTAGAAGCAAAATGTTACCCGCTTTTCTGCGTGAATGCTTTCCGTCCATAGCGCTTCTGAACTGTGGTTGTACCCATTCATCAACGGCACCATCCGTGATAGCTTCTAAGGCCCATTTTCATTATCTTTTGAAGTTACATGAAGCATATAGTACGTCGTATCCTGCTACCGATTGAATTCTTCAGTTCAGTGCTACCTATAAAACACTCGATTACAAAGACTAACGAATTCGTTTATTTGAACAAGTACCGAATTTTGTGGCGCCACTTGCTCCGCCAGTGTACGCTGTCTGCACGCCGTTGCGCTCCTCCAATATACACGTTGTCCCGCTCCAGCGTTTTGAGTTCCGCTCTTTTGCGCGCTGCCGAGTATATTCGCGGACGTGTCACGAACCGAGGACCAGGGGCTATGGACTCTATACGGGAGCAGGTCCCGACTAATCTGGATACATTTGTCCACTCCATAACTCATCAGCCTTGACACATTTCGGACGGGACCCGCGACTTCGCCACCACAGCCGATTTCTTACTCAGCTCGGCCAAACTTTGGTTCACGCTCGCTTATGGCTTCAAAGGCGAAGATGAGGTTTATGTTTATTTTCTATATTTGTACTTTGTTTATCCAATACTGCTAAACTTTAGAATCTATCCTATTTTGACTTGTGATAGGTTTGAATGGCTACACGTAACCATAAATCAGAATAACCACTTACACTGATCCTCTACCGTCGCGAATTGTGGCACTCAGTAACTGCTGCCCACGAAGGCTAGAAGAAGGGCGAGATGGTGGGGTCGTATGCCAGAGCGTGGTGGATGTTTACTTGGAGTGTGTTTGTGGGTGCATCTTGCGGATAAAAGAACTCTGGTGGGAAGGACAAAGCTAGAGCAAAACGATTATTTTGGTATGGTGGTGGAACTGACGGGATGAACGATGGAGGCTCGAAAAGGTTAGAAAATGATGAGTTAGGCAGATGCAGCGTTGAATAATAGTCCGGAGGTGGGTTGCGTGTATCGTCCGTATAAAAGCTCCGGCAGAAAATACGGTTAGAGAAAACATTTGTTTTTGGAACAGTAACTATAGGCCCTGGCGTTAGTGAAATCCTGCTGGGGTACCTGTTAGGTGTTAATTTTTGCATGACCATCGGAGTGTGGCCCAGTTGTATGAGGCTGTTGCTGTCTAGTGAACTAGACGTCGAGGCCTTTGTTATGGATTGAGGGCTGGTTGCCGAAGCCTGGATTGGTGGCCGTGGGTTTCCGTTGGTACCAACACTGCTTTAGGGGCTGAGTCTGAATCGTTGCCAACTTTCGGGCCATGGGTGATGTTTCGGATCGCGACGACGAGACTGTGTCCTTAGGGATGCTTCGTCTTGGCAGTTTGTTTGCGGGAGTATGCCCCGAGGGCTGACGGGTTTGACTTGTAAAAAAATGACCCTGCAGTGGTATGGTGTGGTCCAGCGGATGGGTTTTAGTCTCGGATAGGTGGTGGGGAGATGAAGGACCATACGTTGGCTTATTTGTCGCCCTGAGAGAGTGATGCAATGTTGTTAGGTTAGGGAGGCTACGCGGATTAGGTAGCTGTTTTTGATGCACAGGGCTAAGCTATCTGGCGGGACTCCGCGAATTCCAGCCCCAAGCATTTACGAAATCATTGACGAGCCTGGGATGTCTGGAGACTGGTAGATTATGAGAAGGTCCAGGCTTTGCTTCTTGGTCTACAACAGACAATCGTTGGCTGGCGGACGTGGTTTAAATAGAATGGTTTGGGTGAATGCGAGGGTAGGTGTCTTTTTGGAGGATTCCTGCTCTGGATGCTTGAAAGAGTTCACCTCTTTCAGCACTCCTCGTTATAGTGGCTTTTTGTCAGGTGCTATTCGAATGTTTTGTGTGGTGAGTTAATAGCGAAAACTCTTTGTTTATGAACAAACTCACTGGATGTCAGCGAGTCCGAAAATTTGGAAAGCAGAGGACATTGGTGTCGTTATGTTTATTTTTGTAGTCTGCTGCTACGGCGTACCACCCGTTCCATGTTAGCGGCCTTTACCAAGGAACCGCTGATTACGTTGAGTGGAGCCGTATAAGGAACTCTAAATACAATGGCGTGATTAGAACTTTGTATTCGTTTGGAAACCTGTGAAGACGTGCTGTCAATAAAGTTACACGTGGCAGCTAAGTTACAGCCCGTGGTTACCATAGAGGGCTCGAGACGCTGAGTCAGTGGTGTCAGAATTCTGGTGGCTCTGTCAAGAGCTTCAATTTGCGATTCAAGTGAGCTGTCCATCTTGCTAAGTGCGTCATCAAGGATGTTCATCAATGAGACGGAAAGCCGTTTAGTGGCTGGGTGACGTATGGCTACCTGTGACAAAATTTACTGCCCGGTATGCTGCTTTTGGGGTTGCGCACTGTGACTGTGGGCTTCGGATAATCAACTAGTTTTGTTGGTTGTTTTACGACCGCAGAGGGCATAGGTATGAAACAATAATGAAATGCTGCGGGAAGTCACAAACAGGGTTAGCTGGGCGCTTTCACAGTATGGACGAAGGGAGATTGGAGTTTTAGCCAAGGCAAAGAAAACGAAAAGACGTGAATTAGCCAACCACTGCCAAGTATTATATAGGTGGGCTCACAAAGAGCCATTTGTAGTGGGCAAAGATCTAGATTCCCTAGTTAATGGTTTTGCTGATTTTGCGCGACAGTGAATCAAAGACGCACAGTTTAGAGTCGCAGTTATTGCCACGGACAATTAGACTCTTCAGAATGAATATCTATTACTACTGGTTGCGACTTAAAACCAACTGGAACGGATGGAGGAGGGAAAAAACAAGACAACCTGATATATGCTTCAAGCTAAACTTGGCAGGCTGATTTATCTCCAAAAACGGCTATGATGCCCTGAATGTTCGTATAAAGCGCCAACATCCAAACGACGCGCAACGTTGTACCATCCACTTGGTGGGTAGAGCTCCGTTCCCGCACAAAGCGGGGAAGTTTCTTCAATGTTTGGGTCCCCTGGCCACCGAGCCTGATGCAGGAGACCAGTTGTGTTGCCGACGGTCTGCTGACGTACCTAATTCCTCCAGTATATCATCCCGCTTTCCATCGCACGGGCTCGTTTCGTGTGGGTTGGTAAAATATTCTTGAATACTGGGGCCGCAGCAGGCGTCCAGCTCCCATCCAGGAATTTCAACTTGATGAATCAGGTGATTATGCGTTACATTCGAAATTACCCTTCTACTTGAACCTACCAGTGCTCCAGGTCTGCAGGCAAGAACTCGGGAACCCTCCTGTGTATTGAGGACTTTTCAAACGGTTCTAAGCCTGCTGCACCTTGACCACGTAATAAATGTATCCCCAGCAAGTTAGCCGTTTTCAGAAACGAACCAAAGCAAGGTGCATATGAAGATTTTTGAAGGATACTCAAGTTATAAAGTGGGATTTCCAAATACTCCTACCAGAAGAAAAGGGTTAGAAGCAGGTGGGAATAAAATAAAGGAACGGACCCACGTCACTGATAAAAATCTACCTCAGGTTCGAAAACAGTGCCCGTTCTCTGAAATTTTGTTAGGCTCATCGGTTTGGCTCGCGGAGAGAACCAGAAAAACGGCTTACGGATGCCGTAGATAACTACAATTACGAACCGAGTAATGCTTTGCCAGCAGTCAGAAATCCAAAGATGAGCCACGGAGGTGTTTATGCAAGCCTGCAGAGCAAGGATTGCAGAGAAACGGAGGACTCTCAAGACCTTATGTCACTTTGGAGGGCGAACCAGGACCATTTTGGTCTGGAGTTCAAAATGCCTTTTGCATGGTGGTGACAGAGGACACGTACCACTGACGTGCTCTAACAAGAGCGAGGCTCCAGTCTGTTGCTTCTGAGTGCAGGTTGGTCAGATAATCCGAGGTTTGTGCGTGAAAGGTGGAGTCCGAGGGACAGTCAGCTGAACGTATTATAATATTATAAGTAATAATATTAATGGTTTATTTCGAAGGCGCCCGAGGCATGCCAGGTGCATGATCAACTGTTTACAAGTGATGAAATGGACAGACGAGACCCTTGGAAATGTAGAAATTTGAATGCCAGAAGTTGGATAAGAGAGGCTTAGAAGGGGTAGTAATGTGGGATGAAAGTATGGCAAAGATATGCACAACAAAGAAAACTTACTGAGTTTAAAAAGAACCATGGGCGGAATCAAATGGACGCCCGGTGAGTTTTAAAGTCAAGGTCAGGTGGAGGATCCGGCTGGTCATTAAAGGAACATCTGAAAGCTGACTGATATACATGAGAAAGGCTAGAAATTGGCATAAGAAACTTTATGAGCGGGAGACGATGAGGAAATAGTGAGATTCACTGCAAAGGATTAGGTAGCAATGAAGCATTGGTACTCTGCAATAGATGGTCGACGAACAGGGCACAAAACCCATTGTAAAACAGGGAGCGAGAAAAGTAAGACGTAAAAGGTGAATCAAGTAAAAAATAGTTTATATGAATTGGACACAGTAGATGTGGGTTATAGATGTGGAAGGAATGGATGCATGTCATGGCGGTCGGCGGGAGGATAGCAAGAGAGATGCTCCGTGAGGAACGACAGGATACAAAGTGAATGCATATTTACATATGTGCGCTTGTTCATACGTATATATATATAAACATGTAAGAGAAGCCGGATCAATAAAAATGGAGCCCTAGAAAGAAACTGTCACTTATTAGGAGAGGCAGGTTGGGTTAGGTCGAATGTTTGTAGAATTAACTTTGGAATATCGTGGTGAATTATGTTCATGACAGACAAACTTGGTAGATCAACAGAGAGAGTGGAGAACGCGGAAGCGCAGAAAAGACGACGACTGAGGAGCAGCTCAAAAAAGGGTAGCTGATGGAAAGTATCGAAGAGAACAGCTAAGAATGAATCAAGTAACCTGATGTATGTAGGTGAGACATGTGGTGTCGGTCAAGAATGGGAGAAACAATAATAAATAGGCTTACATTATTCAGCAGGAAGATGGTGGCGATGGAGATGGCTAAGCAGCGCAGAGCGATTGTGCATACAAAGTGGAGAAAGTTACGTGGGAGGTGAAACTGTCCGTGGTGCAAGATGCAGCAACTGTGACGGCAGACAGCGTGGGAGAGAAATGAGCAAAAGGGGTACCAGCGGGTAATGGCAGATCAAACGGACCGAAGCCGTGATTGAGAGCCATGACGAAACAGTGAGTTTACATCAGGTGGCAAGTGAAAAAGCAGAACGACCTGAAAGGCACGCATGAAATGCCTGTGACAAACAGTAGACAAAACAGGAGATGGGAGTACGGGCCGAAAATTACGGGTGAGACATTACTAGCAGGACCATCTCATTGCAAGTGGAACACGAAAAGGCAGAGAGGAAAGAAGCACCGGGACAGGTAAACCGGTGGACGAGCACAACGCATGAACAATGGATGCGCGTTGGAGTCGGAGACATGGGAATTTGGAGCTGCGTGCATGCCGGTAATTTTACAAGTGGATGCAAATGGAAGATACTAATCGGAGCACTGCTAAGTGGAAGGATCCACAGAGGAATCGCGGAGCCAGGTAAGGAAAATAGAATGAAAGTGACTGGATAATAAATGTGGCTGTGAGAGATGCAGAGTTTGGAACGGCAGTTCTAATATGAGAATTGGTCATGGGTGCGGGTGGGGCTGGTGTGTAATGGTATTAGGCATAAGAAGGGAGAACGAGGGAGGGTTTGACAGAACGGTAGGCAGTGAGGCGTAGGAATGCGATCAGTGAATTTTATAGGCCTAGGGTGATACCAAATGAATAGATACAACAAGCCGGCAACGCCGACATGGGTGGAGAAATAAAATGTTGACGGTCGTTGGTAGAGTAAAGTGGTGAGAACGATAGTGCCGTGTGATGAGAGGTAACCCAGTGAGAGTCGATAGGAGCAAGGACAGGATGGGTAGGTGTGCATACCATAGAAGAACGAAAAAATGGATGTGATAAGAGCGATAGGTGGGCATACAGTGGTGAACGAGGATGGTTGGAGCATGTGGTCTGCAGATGACAGCATTAGATCGTGCGATTCGCAACCGGTGCTAGTGGGTGGGACTGACCGTGCTCTGGACACCCAACCTGAAAAATATTTCGAAGTGAACACTGGAGGTGTGATTCACCAGCCTAATTGAGCTCTCACATCGTTGCAGACGACCTGCACGCCCGATGTGCGCCGGCCAAAGCGGTGGATCTGACCGCGCCCCGCACCGTTTGGAATGGCACTAATGTTCATTGATGGCCATGCATGTAAGGGGTGGTTCAGCTATGGAATTATGAGATATAAGTTCGGTGATCGGATGGCCAGGTTGCGAAGGGTTCCAGAGGACGACGCCAGCGGCTAATAATCGACCAAACAGCGGCGTTATCCAGGAGCGTATATCAAAGTTGAGGGTAAAATGCACCTAAGGAGAGAACAGGAAACGGAGAACAGATATAAAAGAGCAGTCAGGGTGTGACTTTGCTGTGGAACAACGGTTTTCGGAGGCATGCAAAAACCAGTAAAAGACTAGGCATAAGAGTGGCAGAAACTACAAGGGTAGGTGGGAGCAAAATGGTTGAAATCAGTGGCGTTTCAATTTGTTTGATTCATTAAGTAAATGGCCATAGGTGGTATAACGTCGAGAACTCAGATAGATGAAACTGTCCATCGTTGATTGTGTCCCTAATTGAAGGGGGCAGGGTCGACGAAGGAGTCGGTCTTAGAAGTCGAGGCCCCTCTTGTTTGCTTTATCTTCTGCCATGGTCATATTAGATAACTAGAGTGCACAGGTGGTGCTGAGATATGGGATGAGTGCTGGTAGAAATCAGGACTTGGTTTGTGAAGCTCGGAGGATGATGGGCAAATTGTTCCAGACTTTGGGGTAGACATGAAGGAAAAAACGTGACCGTATGGCCCACTTAGCTATACTGGAACGGACAGTAAAATGCATATACCGAAGTGAATAAGGGGTTTCACGGGAGAAGCTTGCTGGGTCAGAGGAAGAAAGGCCTGTTATGGAGCAGGTTATACAAGAGGACTAAGTTTAGTTTTCTGCCGTGTAGCCAGAGTGGGCCAAGATCCAGCTGTCGGCATCGCTCTCTATAGTTTAAAGGCGTGGAACAACGGAGCATTTGTTCGGCAAAAGCCTTTGTATGCTTTCTAGAGCAAAGCTGCCTAATTTTGTCCTGTTAGAAAATACTATTGGGCGGCATCCAAGCCAAGGTCTGATGTGGGATCTACAGATGCCAATGATACTGTCATGGAGACTAATGGAGCGGAAGGAAAGGGCCACACGTGTTCTAGCTTTGGCCGTTTGGATGACGGTGTGCTCAGAGAAGTTGAGGGAGATAGAATAATTGAGGCCCAAATTGCGGATAGTAGGTTGGCTGGTCATTGGGGACCCACCAAGAGTTGGGGCCCTGGGGTCAATCGGAATTCGTAGGCTAGGACCTCGCACTTATCAGTGGAATAGCTCATCATCCATGAGTGGCACCAGCATTCAAGTGCAGAAAGGTCAGAGGAAATGTTGCAAAGAGTAGGGGTAGCATCATTAGAATTAAAAGAGTAAACTATTTTTATATCGTCTGCAAACAAGAATGGCGTGTCTTTGGGCGCCTGCCAGAAATAAATAAAATGTCGTCACACGTGACGAATGCGTCTCAAATATGCTTTTATCGAGGAAACTTGCTTGGATCATGGGGCGATCTAAGCGCTTATTTTTCCCATCCGAGGGATGAAGCGCAAAACCAGTGGGAGCTGGTGAAATCGGAAGTTGTATTATTTTTTCCACGAGGCAGATAGGAGAAGGCAGGCTAGACGAGTCAGCGGCCAGAACTGACGAATAACGGTACGCTTCGTTTCCAGAACTGTGTGAGAAGAAATGGATATTAACCGGCGTGAGATGACATCAGGATGACATAATTATTCAAACCCGAAACAACCAGTCCTCGGAAGGGACCGAACTTACCCTGAGTTCTCAACCTGCCAAAGCGGCTTGTCAACTTTAGGATGAATGGTTACGTATCCTAATGGATGACCTATGAGTTTCACTCATGTCCTTCGGGACTTCTGAAATAGACATGTGTCCAGAAAATGGGAAAGAACACTGCAGTACAACTGCGTCTGACTGTGAGTCGCTTTGAGTGACCAAAAATAATGAGTCTGTAAGGAGTGATTCGAGACGTGTGGCTTCCTGCAGCTGGTGCAAGACCTGATGCCGGAAACGGATGAGCTCCTGAGGGGCGGTCATCATTCTGGTAGTAGATCTGACCACAGACGCCTGTTTTTAAACAGGGCAGGCCTGAGCTTTGGACCCGCGATTGCATTCTAGATGAGTTTTGATCCAATGAGAGGGCCGCTGCATTTGCTACTTTGCCAGTTCAGAATATTTTTTGTAAGCGCCTGATTTTGGTTTAGAGTCTTGCCGTCAGAGTGAGCAGATAATCAAGCGGCGGCTCGGCTACCTAGCTGTTTGCAAGTACTCGGGGCCAGGAGCGAACAATTGCTGACGTTGTAAGAGATTAGCCCCCGTAGTAGTGGGAGCCAAATAAAACGGGCAATCCCATCCTTCCAGCTCGTACTGCAACGCTGTCAGTGGAGCATACGAAACTTGGAGAGGACGTGATTCCGCTTGAACGGTCTGCGGCAATCAGTGAAAGAAAGATCCCTCCGTCAGCCCCGTACTGTTTTGGTGCTCCCTACCACTTGAGCTTCTGCCCCTACAGCGCATCCTCCAGTTGACCCCCTTTACAATAATCTTCTACCGAATCCGTTACAACTCTTTTTGCTCACTGTCTCGTATTATTCGCTCACCGCTCAACTGGGCCACAGACTAAAACTTGTGAGTAACAGTGCCGTTAAGTAAATAAAGGCTTATTACTTTCGTTGGAGTACCAGACCCTGTCATGCAGTATAGGAAGGAATGGGGCGTGATGTCTGTCACAGCTGGAACCCCCGGAAACGTAGTTGATTGGCCCTCTAGGTATCCAGTTTATACGATGATTACTAAAGTTCCAAAAGAGCCCCCCGGAATCGCCTTGATATCCGCAAGGCCAAACTTGCAGAAATCAAAAGGTCAGGTGGGCTGGAGGTTTTGAACTGTTCAGGCTCCCTGCAGATGGATAAATTAATTGAAAGAACTCAGAAAATCAGCTCCATACCAGGTAGTCCCGGTGGTCACAAGACGCATAGAAGCCTTGAGAGGGAAAGGTTTCTAATGCTTTAGAAGTTTGGCAAGCGGGAAGTAGACTTGGAGGCTATTGGGAACAAATCGGACAGGGTAGCACTCCCCTGGCGGAGTACTTAAGAGTACGGAAATAGCCTCGGGGTAGAAGTCGCGGCGTAGCCGTAAAAAAGCCCTCAGTTTGATGTCAGCATTCACGAATGCAGAACTCCCAAGTCGAACAGGCTTGGCACCCATATCCACACCAGGATCCAAGCTCCACCACTTCCAGCTCACGAAGGGTGCACGGAGAAGGATGGAAAACACTTTCGTAGTTTACACCTACGCAAGCAGCGTTGGAAGAGTGGGGTCTACTGGCTGCTTGGTTTCACGCGAGGTTCCTGAACGGTATGCAATTGCCTGAAGTCTGGCTGAAGGCAGCATCGTCCCAAGTACACAAAAGACATTTAAAGAAAGAGGTGCAAAACTATCAACTGGTCAGTATGCAGTCTGTACCTCCAAAAATAGAGGGGGAAATGATTAGGGACCGCTCGGCCAACCACCTCGCTCAAAAAAGGACAACATGGTTTTGTCAAAAAAATCGTGTTTGCCCCAATCGCTCCTCTATCCGGACAAGGTGAAGGCCAGGTTAGCCAGAGACGAACGAGTCAAGGTCAGATATTTGGACACGCAAAAGCCTTTAGACCCTCTAAAACACCAGCTACCATAAAGCAAAATGAAGGCGCTGGGTATAGCTCTCCAGTTACTGGAACGGACCAGGCCTCTTTCAAAAATCGAAAGTATTACGGAGGGGCTGACGACAGCGAGAAAATAGGGCAACGGCTATCAGTGGGACCTCACGGGTGGCAATCATGGGTGCACTTTGGATTTTTACCCAGGCCATGGACCTACTGGAAGGTGCGCGAAACCCAGATTACCTGTTTGTTAATTACCTAAGTCTGGTGGTTAATTCTGGGACCGCATCACTTCAAGAAGTCTCGAACAAGGCTGAAGCCCAGGCCACTCAGTGGCAACTGCCGCTCATCGTGAGAAATTTAGGTGTCTCATGCAAGATGTCAGAGAGGACTCAAAGTACCTGACCTACAAAATCAACAAACAATAAGGAGGGTCACAGATATATCTAATCTAGGACTCCTGATGAACAACTGCTACCGGCCACCTCCGCAGCGAGTGGCTTCCGAGGCCAACTACTGCCCACCTTATGGTCTGAAAAACTTTCTTGTTGTTGCATTTCTAGACAACTCTAATTAGGCTACACCTAGAATATCTTATGCAAGACATTGCAGTTCTTTAGAAAGTCCAGCGCCGCCTGACCAGAATGATGTCGGGACTCAGGCACAAAAAGTATCCAGGTAGGTCATTAGCCCTAGAAACCTCTATGAAAAGTAGGAGATCTCAGAGGGGGCTAGTAGAAACCCTCAAACCGATTGAGGGACCATCCATTTTAAAGAAGCCGTTGTCAGTAATGGCAGGGGGTACCAGACACAAAAGGCAAGATTTTAAGTCGGTCAAGCCGAAAGCACGAGACAGATTTGGAGGAATTTTCCTTGAATACCGCGTTATCAACCCTCTGAAAGCTTTACTGGCTGAGGTGGTGTTTGCCACACCAGTGGTACAGCAGTAATAACAATTATGGCTTATTTCTCGTAACTGGATGAGATGCATGACATGATCATGATCATGTGCAAGCCAAGCACATACTGCGAGCGATACAAGACTGTATCAAGAAAAAACACCGCAAAGCCACAAGAAAAGAAAAATTGGCTTTGCTATGGGTTGGAGACAGTTAGTTTGACTTTACCCGCTAAAATTGAGTGTCGAGCTCATTTGGGGAAGATACATGAAAGGGAATCGGCTGATAGGAATTTAGATGGGGCAAAGATTGGCAAAAAATTGTTAGAAATTGCCAGGCAATAAAGTATGTTGAGGAAAATTCGTGATCTTAGATTGATTTCGGGACAATAGCCGTCAAACGAGTATCGACCATTAAAGGTGTAAGAAAAGAGGCACACAATGAGACCGGAACAATGAATCTCCCTGGCAGAACTTGTGATTATTCCTCCTGTTGGAAGAACAACGAAATGATCTTTGTGAAAGGTCAAGTGGGGCTTCTCGGGAGGATTTAAGGAAAGTTCCGTAGTACTCTCCGAAGCTGAACTATCGATTCACAGCTGAGACTCATGTACGCCGTGGTCACTCTGGAAGGTGCCACTGAACAACGGCTTTGTGTGCTTCGTGGTAAATTAATTAAAAATATGTCAACAAAGTGAAAAGAAAGAAAAGGTTCATTTCTTGGTTCGTTGACGGTACACCAGCCACTGATTTCACAGAGGGTTAAAAGCCAATGGGCAGGAACTAGGCACAGCTCAGTAAATTATGCAGAACTTTCCAATCATACTTCACCACTCCGGATACCGGGCACTAGCTAGATCCCCAGAAAGACCTACGGAACGGGCAACAAGCCCGAAGTTCCGATGCGTGCCAAAAGACCGTAGAAGTCGGCAGAATAGGTGAAGGATGATTTGTATTGAAACAACTTTCACGCCTGCCTTTGGGAGCGACGCTGGATGCGTTTCTAGCTAATGGAGCTAAGTGCTCAACCTTCAGGAGGCAGGGCAGTCAACGTTGTGTTTTTCAATTGGCGCAAACTGACTGTCTTTACAGCAAACAGACAAACAACTCACAGCTCTGTGGCGTCTAACATACAAGTTGCTTAGGGCTAAGTGCAATCGGTCATGTTTATCTGAAGTAGTTTTTGATCATGAATTTATTCATTCATTTTTGGTCATCTCCAGTACGTTAAGGTATATCCCGGGGAGGTTTAAGCCATGGATAAGGAGGACTTTCCCAATGATCCATTTGTGAAATCTGTCCACAGTGCACCAATTTTCACGGAAATACAATTCCATATACCAAAGGTTTAGTAAGTACCATTCACTGATGACGAAAAATATATTTGCAGCGCATGAAGTGGTCCTGTAGCTAGAAAATGTCTTTGGTTGTCAACTTTTGTGGATAGCCAAATGACAACACTTATCTGAATTGAGTTAAAAAAGAAGCCGATGTCCGGAAGAGTTCCAGCTGTAGGTAAATGGTTAGGTGTGTAAAATCTGTCAAAACTCAGACCTTTTTCGCAAGCCCTATCGTTCGTAGTGTAGTGGTTGATAATATGTATTACTTCAAGCGCCTGAAACAACTCATCTATCTTCATAAAAGCCGATGGGTGGTTGGGTGAATAAACCTGTAACGGCACTTCATTATAAAGCAAAGAGAAACTGGACCACAAAGGTGTTTCAGAAATTGGGACGACAATGGAGCAACAGTTCCGTCTTAGTGAGTACCTTAAATCTGCGGATATTCCAAGTTGTGATGATGGGCAACAAATAAGATTTTTGTTGGGGTTTTAGGAGGAAGAAAGATAGATTAACTTAAAATATTTGTAGCTAAGGAAGATATAGATTTGGGGGTTTGCACGGTTGCCTTTAGTCCCGTGTCTAAGAATACCCTATTGCTTGCTTCGTGGGACAGCCTTAAATAATTTCAGTGGATATTTGGTCACCTTATCGCACTTGGGAATAAACCGTTGATTTACACTCTAAACTGGTCCAACGTGGGTCTTGTGGAGGCTGAGTTTACTTTTCTCATAGCATAAGTGTTCCATGAATTAGTCAAACCAACCTTCAGGCCTCCGAAATTTGAATAGCTCTGTGCCCCAAAAAGCTAAGCAATCTTGGGTAATGAAAACCTAGATTTCCTACTGAGAAATCCTTTGCCATTATTTGACCGTCTTTGCCAAAGTGCCGTGATGGGACAAAATGTTAAAAAGTTAAAATACGTTTTTTTCAGCTAACCACGTAGTCTCCAAATGGTTTAATGAAGCGAGGCCCTGCAACATGTTACTGATGGTAGTGTTCAAAGGATTGGGGCGTTTGTACTTTTTTATCTTCGTGTCAAGAGCGAAGTGATAGGAATCCCGGGACCGATTACGCTAATTATTTCGTTTTTCGTACAGTAAAAGAGTGTTGCCGCTAGAATGCTAAGTTAACTGATTCCGCCAGGCATAATTTGGGGTTGCGAAGGAATGCAGTTCAAATGCACCTCCTGCAGATGTGACGATAAACAAGAGGAAAAAAAGAATGTACGGGGTTGACAAAGCCGTAGGTTTTTATTTTGGCCAAAAGTCGGCAGTGAGGACCCCGTCAAAAGCTTTGGTCATGGCGGGGAAAATTATAATCACTCTCTGCTGTTGTTGGCAGCCATCGTCGAGGAATTAAACAACTCGACCATACGAGTGGAACATGAGTGGTTTCCAAGAAACCCATCCTGAGCCGTGTTCATAAAATTACTTTCAGGAAGGCGGCCCTTAAGATCAGCATAACTAAATTTTTCCATGATCCAGGAAACAACTCGGATGTGGGTGGCAGAGCTACCGCTTTCCGGATATAGTTTCAATTCTTTTTCTTAACCGGAATATTGCGTGAGGATTTCACTGGCTTGAATAAAAACCATACTGCTCTGTTTGGTTGAATACATTTGGCAACAAAACCGAAACTTCTGGCCCACCTAAAATGAAAAAGGCAGTAGAAAACTCTCCTGACTTCGGCCGGTAGGACAGCCTAATACTTAACAACAGAGGTGTTTTATTGCTTGGGTGAGAAGAAACGTGGATAAAAAACTCACTGAAAATCTCTGATGTGACTTGTGCTTTGCGTACATAAGTATTATTGTAAGAAGAGAAGGAACAGATGAAGCAGACTGAAATGTTTTGTTTCATTAATCTAGCTGAGATTCCCATTACGTTTGGGTTTCGCAAGGCTTCCTCGTCGTTTTCTTTTTATCTACTTCCAATAAAAAGTATATGTCGAGAAAGGTGAATCCGCAGAAGTCTCTTGTTTTGAGGAAGGTGCGTTTCGTTCCGAGAGTCGACGTCTGATTCGGGATATTTTATTTCGTTTTGCGCTTTCATTGTAATCATTTTTAAACGTGATCTTATTTTGATAGCGATTTAAAGCAGAACAACGCTCGTCTATTGCCGTCTGCTAATTTCAAGAGGGGAAAGTTCGTCCCAATTTCGGGTACGCTAAAACGGACGTAAATCGTTCTACTTAGCACGACGGAACAATCTAGCCGCGGGTTGTTCTCGGTGGCTTCTGTTGGGAATAGGAAACATACAGGAAATGGTAGATTTACAACTTCCAGAAAATTTCTCTTGGACTGGCTTGGATATATGGGTGAACCTCAAGGAAAGGATTTAGTTCAGGGTATTACTTATTCTCGTCGGGGAGGAGATAAATTGGACCCATCCCCCGGAGCGGATGGTGGTCACAAAGTCGTGTGAGGCTTTTGGGGACTAGAATGTTGACCAGCAAAAATAAGGTGCATCATAGCCACCTGCTCTGAGCTTGCGTCCAGCAAGGAGGTGCGCAACAAAAGTCAAGGCGTCAGCAAAAGCTAGGATGTCAAAACTGCTTAGAATTGATAGACAATAGACACAAACATTCAAAGCCTGATGACGCTTAGTTTTGCTGTTGGACCTTGCCTAATCTTCTTTGCTATTACGGAACGGGATGCTCCGGCAAGGATTCGACAAAGCCTTCCCTGACATAGGTTAGACAGCCTCCCTCACTCCGATCTGGTATAATTTTCCTGAAAGCCATGTAACCTGTCACAGCGGTGTCATTAGTGGATGTAATGTCAGACGGCCGTACTTGAGCTGGTAAAATGAAATCATAGACCCCTGTGAGAACCATGAAGCGCAGTGGATGCTTCTGTTCAGTAAAGATCGAGCATTGGTTCTCACTGTAGATAAAAGCCAATATCGTGGCTCGTTAGTGTGAGTGCTACTAGAGGCTCAGCTGCAAATACAACCATCGTGAAACCGCAGTTGGGGGATGAAAGAGGGTTTATTGATGTGGACACGTTCATGCCAGATAAAGGTGAATGATAGAATATCTTTTCGGGGGTCATCCGCCAAAATGCCCAATACATTTTTATTTGGTCAATTCAAATTTCTAGGTCGTTGCAGCGAAAGTATCTCCGGAGGTTCAAGCGAGCGAAATGTAAAAAAACTGCGGTTTTCGATGATATATTTGGTGTGATCTCTTTTAGGAGCCAGTCAACGACAGTGCGTTTAGTTGACACGCGAATGATGTTCATAAACTGAATTCGCACTGAAGAGGGGGTGCTTCACCTGGGAACGACAATGGATCTGACAGTGAACTGGAAAAATTGGGTTGCTGCTCTATTCTAGAGAAGGTTCGATGCCCGCAGGAGCAGTGACTTTAGGGGGGAACGGGATAAAATCGATTAGGAGAAAAGTTCAGAAATATATACACGGGAACGGTATATGGATAGGGCCGAGTTCATGGGGTAACCTATAGTTCGTTGGGTATTCGGGGAAACGTGCTTAAGGGGTAGTGGTTCTGCCCGACTGCAGAAAGCACCGGTGCCTGCGGTTGAAAAAATTGATAGTAGCATGCAGAATATTGATTGACTTCAGGAGCACCTAAAAAAGTCATCTCTGGGTAGTACTCTTTACCTTTTAAATGAGAGTTTATTCACTAAAGCGCTCCGGCGATACATGAGTTACAACGGCATCATTGATGGCACTGACCAACTTCTTCCGACATAGTTCTGGGTAGAAGATTTGGTGTGTTTTATTGAGGCCACTGAAGCTACTGTGGACCTCCCTAGGCTCTACACCTGCTGAAGGCCAACAAATCTGCATCTCGATGCCTCCCCCCACCTACAGTGTTCTCTTGTGCCGCCTACCATAAGCACTGAATGGAGAACGTTAAACCTCACTTCCGTGACAAAAATTTAGCCCTATCCAGCTCCCCACACCCCACTCTCTTCGAGCCAGCCCTCAGACTTTTATCGTCGTGCTTTGCAGTATGCTAACTACGATAAAAATATCATATTGATTGTGGAACCAACCTATCATGAGAGTACCTTGCTCACCTTCAGGTATAATCTTAGCCCACCAGCACCGTCGAGTCAGAGCACAGTCAGTCCCACGTCAATAGTTCGCTGTCTGAGTCCAGTATCTCTGAGGCATCGTCACCAGTACCCCCAAAAATATTCTTCAGTTTTACTTCAGCGCTCTTCGGCTCGTCTACACTAACCCCACCGATTCGGGTTCTTCCATGTGATACGAGTAACCGACCCTGGGGAGAACTAGCATTTTACGGATTGTCATCACTGTTCACATTCATCAGTGTTACCCTGGGCACTTCCATACATTTTCTTCGACCTGTTTACCAGCAAGCTTTGTACCTCGGAAATCCTCCGTTATTCACTGCCTGCAATAACTTTTTATATAAAGCTTCTTTAGCACCTTGCATTAAAGCTTTTTTCAATGTTTTCTTGGGTTGCCGTTGCCCAAAACGAACTCAAGACGACCTCGTTTCTGTCGCGTGAACTTTTGACCTTTTGGCTCTTTCAAGTTTCTGCTGTCTTTGTTCTTCTGTGGTGGAAATCTTCCACTCTCTTTAAAATTCTTGTATGTTCCGTCTTATTGGGTAAAGTTTTACGCCACGATCACGTACTTGCGCGTGCTTCTCAACCAAGGTTGAGAAACACACCATTATTAACATCAGTATTTTTGCTGGGAAGAATTATAAGGAGTGATAGAAACAACAGATGAAGAGTTATATTGCCTGGTGAGTGAGCTGTAGAAAAGAATCTGTGAGAACAGGATAAATCGCAATGCTCCGGCTTGAGGAGAAGTTGGTGACAGCCCAATCTATTCGAAGTCGGTTCCTGAACGGCAGTGTCAGTGACGGTGACACAGCTCCTCCTAAATCCACCGATGCCTGTTGAGAGTTACAAGATTAGTTTGGCGGGGGAACAGAAGCCTCTATGCATGACTGCCGTTCTGACTAGGAAGGTAGAGGAACCGAGATAATGGCTGTATTTCTGAGTTATGCAACCTCCTGGGAACTTCTCTGTGCAAGGGTTTTCTGTCGGCCTTCATCCCAATTGTCTTGAATAAAAAATTATTTGCCACTACCAGCTGCGCACCTATACATTCCATCCTCACATTTTTATCTAAGAACTGGAAAGGTGAAAAACAGCCTTCGCCTTGTGTTCGCCGACGTGGCCTGATCAAATGAAATGAGTAATATGCCACAATACAGCCACTAAAGATAATATTCTGCACTGGTAGCAGGTAAACGGTCGGGAATAATAGTAATGACCGTCTTGCTAGAAATTTTCACAAGCACCCGTATTTCTGCAGCAAATGTATCGGTAAAGTTCCGGGCTTCCATCAGACTTCGAGAGTCTGCATTTGCGGCCGGATCAGTTAGACGTGTGAGGGGTGCCAGTTTTGATAATAAATCTTTAGTTGATGAAATCCGCTTACCTGTTAGGATGAATTTTGGTTCTAATGTACTGGTTTTTTGGCCACATCAAATCAGTCTACAAGGGCTACCAAGCAAGGCTATTCGTTGAGCTGTGCACTGGAATTTGCTCATTTTTGCGTATAGTTTTTTTTGGGGGGATTTACTGCTTACTGAAAGATTTGTTCCGCCTGACCGTCGGTCTTGGAATCATGCTCGTGCAACTGGTTTTTACTCTTCACTCTTCTTGTCACAGTGTGGGGGAAGACATCCCGTGTAGACCCCTCTGCATTGACTCTGCAGGCTTGCGCTTGCGAGGCCTTCATCCACAGTGCCTCCAAGTTTACGTTGAGACGCCGTTTGGACCAAGCGTCGTCCTCATTTCCCACAAGTGATACCAGTTAGGCGCTGTAGAGTTTAGTCACCCTCTGTGAAAAACCACATACCAGTAGCAAATCAGTCGACGGAGGCCTCTGCAGCTACGGGGAGTGATCTCGCATCCGGTTGTACATCCGAAGGGTATAGACAGCATGCAATTCCGGAGCCATGTCACTGCGAAGGGCCTTCCTCAAAATGGCTGTCGTTGCGAATCATCCCGTGATACCCGCAAAAGAGACTGAGAAACCTGGGACGATCCGCATAGTTAGTTTTACTCTAGCCACTAAAGAGTCCCGTCGCGGAGCTTTGCGCCTTCTCAATCCTGGCTATCTTGCCGACGGTACACAGGTGGGTTTAGCATGTTCGTATTCATTTCTTTGGCGAAAATGGGAGGCCAGCAGCAATTGGAAATCCTCGGGACCCAACTGGCCAGCTAATTAACATATGGCACCAAGAGTAGCTCTGAAAGAGCCCCAGACCATATTCACGTGAGCTCAAGCCTTGAGTGGCTACGGCAGCAAACCCTCAAGGTCTCGTTTGCATGAGAACCTTGGTAGCATTTCGTTCCTAATGTAATACACCGCGTCCGATACACTTCTTCCGATGGGCACATACGAGCACTTGGATGCTGTGGTGGGTAGGGCCCAGGCGTCAGACCATCCTACTGAAGCACTTGAATCCCTTCGTAGGAACTCTCTGCCTATATCTGATACCAAGACACGTCACAGTTTTAGGTCACTTGCATGAACAGGGCAAGGTGACTGGGAGACTGAAGAAAGTTGTAGATGAGGGCCGGAAAGAGCCTCGGTCCAAGGACTGATCCCTGAGGGACCAAAACTTGTTGCGGCAAACCAGTTTGACTTCGACTGAATAACTTTGACTAAAAACGTCTTGCCCTTCAGGGAGTCCGCACTTCAGTCAGGCATCGGGACCTAGAGAGCAAATGTCCCAAGTTTTTCCAAACGTAGACCATGAAACACCCTGTCAAGAGCCATACTGTAATCAACGATAGTTACATCCGTGTTGTGGCCACCATCCAAAGCCACTGCCCGAAGCTTTCTCGCCAAAATCATACACGAGATACACGATTATTTTGGAAGGAAGCCATGCTGGGCAGGGCGCTCATGTAAGCATGGCCCAAAATCCTCCAGGATTCACACCGACACTGGCCGTTTCATCAATTTTCCCAAAAAGCGAGTTAAGCTCGCGTGGAAGTAGCTGGTGGGTGCCTTCTGAGAGCCCTTTTTGCATGGTGGACAGATAATCCCGGTCTTCCATTGGCTGCGCAAGCTCCTCGTTCGTAACGATTAAATAAACAGATCAGCCAAAGATGATGCGAGTTCGTTGGCGAGTGCATGCGCCTCACTGCGGACAGCACTTCGTAGCTCAAGAATAAAACACAAGAGACTCTTGCCGTGCCTCCGCGAACTGGCGGGAAGCACAAACTCATGTATTATTTTATCGAACCTTCCAACAACAAGGACCATAAAGATTCTACGCTAACAGGAGTCGCGACAGCCCAAGCCACCGATGATCCCATCGCCTGCTTTTCACCGAAATTTGTACTCTACGTACTGATTACCGCATGTAGCTCACCATAATGAAAAGCACCACTTCCCTAGTGCATTCAGAGGACGAAGTGGTTGGTGAAACCGACTGGCGGAGGTTATCTATTTTCCTCAACATCTGATTGTCTCGGAGATATCACAAGGTCCTGGATAAATGACTGAGGACCCTGAAACCTTGTTGACTCTCCTACGTGCTGGTAGAGTCTAGTCCTCAAGGACAGTGTGGAGGGCACCTGCGAGTGAATTTGCGGAGATGGCTAAACAGCCATCGTCCCAGTCAATATTTGGCACGATGAAATCTCCCGGGGTGAGAGAGTGCCTGTCTTGCCAACAAGGCTGGAGTCCGCCAAAAATGACCGTAGAGTTCATGCATGCTGGCCTATGCACAGGCCCCATTCCTACGTGTCCTCCGGATTTTTTTTCGTACCCTGCACCACAAGATTCTCCGTGGCCCTTCTGGACCAGCAAAACTATGTAGTCGTCGGGCGGCTACAACTGACTGATTATCAAGGGTGAAACAGCCACTTTGTCTCGCATCACTCCTGCGTCCCGGGAACGTTGCTAACCCGGGTAGTGGCACCTCAGAATCAGAACCGTCACCATACAGTCACTATTCAGTTAGGTCAACGACTTTGAGTATTTGGTGCCATCAGTGACTCCAGATCACCTCGTTTATTCAATAGGCTACGAAAACTGGACAACAGTATGACCACCATCCCGGAACCGGGTCATGTCATGAAACTAACACCGCACGGACACCGGAACTTCCATACTGATTAAAAATTCCTCTTCTGATTACCTCCATATATTTTGTGACTAATTTCAGACTGCTTTGCCCAACCCTACTCGTGATGACACTGTTTTGTGGTCCAAAATGGATCAACTCTTGGTGAGCTGATTTTTTTTCGCTGTTTCGCTTTCTTACCGAGAAAACTTTGCGGACGGTTGGTACGGCGGTGAGTCCGACTGACTCAAGAGAGTTTTATTCCATTACGGTATGGTTTCACTTTCGCCCTCGCGTTGACCGATCTCAGAAGTTTGGTCAGTTACGTTGAATTTTGACTACTATTTTCAGAAGATTGTTTTCTGGGCCCTAATAAGAGTTCAGAATTCACTCTATTTTCTTTAAATACAGGACAGGTACTTTTACTTATTCTTTCTAGTCAACTGTTCTCTTTGTACAATGTGACCCATCATGCGGCTCACCACTGAAAACCATTGAAGCATTGTACAACTGTTTCATCCTTATTGTGAATCATCGGCAGTGCACATCCACCGAGCCCCCACGGGGACTCAAACCCTGAGTGTACGATTGTGAATCGAACACCTTAACCACAAAGCCATCCGGGCTGGCTCTCAACGGTTTGTTTAACACCTACATTACATGATATAGCACCCTTTCGTCACTGGCTGTGGCTTTGAACGGTAACGACCCGCTTCCCGCACAGCGATCGACTCCTATGATGGATGACTTCTCTGTAGGAGCCTAAGTACAACTAAGGCATTCAGTTATGAGCAACCTACGGAGCTTGGTTATTATTTACAATTGAGAAGTAAGAGATTAGATTTGTATAATATGATTCAGCATGCAACTTCAACGCTCAACTCACCATTGAAGACCATGAAAGCACTGTGCAGCTGTTTCATCCTCATTGGGAACTATCAGCAGTACACATCCACCGAGCCCCCCTTGTAGAAAGTTTTCTCCCGATTTTGGTTACTTTTTGACTGCGGCTTACTGTCAAAGGTGTGATTGCCATGTATTTGTGTTCTGACTGAAGAATGTTACCGTAGAACTCGCAGAGCAGTTGCGCTTTTGGTTTGGGCTCTGCAGCGATTTGGATTACGCGTAGCCTTGAGGCTCCAAATACATTCTTGATGGCTAAAACTCGTTATTTGCTGAATTCAGCATTGAATCGTCGATGAGGATTCGCAAAAACCAGGATTTGTGCCTTTTTATCATTACAGTGACCGTTTCCCTGATCTCCCGTCTAAAGAGCCGGTGGGCCTTACAGAGCTAATTACACTTGTCCAACGGAGTTTTTCAAAGCTTGAATACCCGCAAACCCAGCATCAGGGAATCACTAGTGAGGTCCCCAAAGGCTGCGAAGCCTAAGTTCGAAACGAAGCTCCCGTGCGGTAAGAAGCTTTTGTCCCTTGGACGGCCGGGAAGGCTCAGGCTGCGACACCTGCCCGCCCTGTTCCCTTTGGGAGATGGGCAAAATAGCAGAAGAGGCCTCGGTGCTCAGAATGAGTCCTGATGCTCAGACTTGCGAACTATCAGGGATCATTGAGATGGGCAGGCGCGTGTCTCAAACTAGGCCCAGAGAAACCCTAGCAAATGAACGACAGAAAAACACCTCACGCGTAGACGCACAAGAAGAAGGATCTGGCTCGGATCCTCAGAATATTACAACTTGGTCCTTTTCCTGATGCCTTCAAGTAAGACAACTATCTTTCCTTATGATGGAGGAGGAGGAAGTCTACCGAACGTGGACTCGTGCAAAGCCTTCCAAAATGTAGCTGGACCAAAAATGAAAAGATTTTCTGATCTGATCTGATGCCAGGATGCCCAAATAAAAAGCCTGTCAGCAGAGGATGCCTTTATGGCGAGAGTATTAAAAACGACACTTGCAAAAACAGAGACGCGCTGAGGTGCAATGGAGACGTGGTTGTGGAGGGACTCAGTAGACTGGTTTGCGCAGAAACTCGGAAAGGGAAACAACACCTGCGACAACGGGCGGCCAACCTGTTAGTACAAGCCCGGGGGTAACATAGCTTTCCCTTATTAAGTGGTTACTTGCCCTAGGGGGGTGGGGACCAAGTGCTGAATGGTGAGCACCGGGGAGAGCCACCCTGGTGGGGTTTGAGAAATCCAAGTACCGAGATGCTTTCCTGGCGGCGGCAAGTGGAATCTGTAATAATTGCAAAGGTGTCAGAGAAGAACCGATAACCCAGCATTCTAGAAGGTTGCAACAGGCTGTTGGGAAGCAGAAGTTTTCACACCAACCCAAATACTGAATGAGACACAGCCATCATATTCATCCTCTCCTATAGTGCACCTCAAGCCGACGGTCGCATACAGGATCAGCCTCCAATAGGAAATCGGGTGCTGGAAAACGCCTCATGAAAAGAATTGCTAAATAGGGCTCTCGGTGAACTGCAACCCAGAAGCGAAAATGTAGGGGCTCTTGGGCGCGGAGATCAGGTGAAAAAACATGAAGCTCTGCCCAGGAAAAAAGAGAAAAAATAAAGAATAGCAGTGATGCGGTATATGACCTGCAGTATCGGCATTAAATTGGAGGAACTTGCCGTCGAGTCTGGGGGAATGGAAGGCGCAACGAACACCGAATCAGGACTGCGTAGGAGCGATCGATATGTTCAGTTTCCCGAGGGATGGAGTGTGCACAGAGCTTACCATGGGAATGGGAGAACTAGAAGAGGGGTGCTGTTGCCGGTAGCAGAACACGAATAAAAAGGACAGTATTAAGTATGTGACTGCTAGCACACAGGCAGTGGCAGCCCAAATCAAATTCGAAGTGGGCGGCCCTAGTGCGTGTTTATAGGGGCCAGGACTCTGAAGCGAGGGGAGATGAGGGTCTGCCTAAGTACCTGGCACTAATAACCAGAAACACGCCAGGGCTTTTAGTCGTGGAGGATTTTAAGGCACCAGAGATGGAAAGGAAAGCAAGTTGGGCACCGGCCGGGCTTTCCGGCCAGAGGTCGCCTCACAGCATCAAAAGGCAAGGCGCCAATGCAACGCACCCAACAGCACACCAGACGGAGGGAAGGCCAAACCCCACAGACATTGGATCTATGTGTATTATTAATTTTTTGCAAAGTAGACAAAATCCGAATTGATGCCCGTTTCAGGAACAGTGGCCACGGGGTCTGCAAGTTCAGGTTCCTGGGCCAAAAGGTGACCTGCCAGAGAGGTTCTGAGTGTCCCTCAGGAGAATGAACAAAAAGCAGATGACAGAGATTGCAGAGCTGGTGGTATGGGATACGGGGACAGCATGGAAGAAACTTGGGGGTTGTCAGAATCAAGTAACTACAAGTGAGAGTGAAGGTGGCCCTGCTGCACGGAGGTTGGAGAAAAGGCTCACCACCTTTGTGGAAGAGCAGCACCACCCGAACATTAAGGAGTCAACATCGAGCACGGTGAGTATACTTCGGGAATTATTTGGGCATGAAGGCTTCATCCAGTACAAAGGAACAGACGAGCAGTCAGTGGGACAACCGAGTCCAAGGAAAGTGACACAAGTATTTAGCATGGCCGGGGCGGCGAAAAACACCCAAAATGATTCTGTAACTGCTTCAAAGCGGAAGCTGCCATAAGGATTGCCGCGGATGGTGTGACCATTAGGAAGAAGGATAAAGCTGTAAAAGACATGCAGAACGCATAATTACTAGGGAGGCACTTTAGGGAGGTCAGTGGGGTGGACCAAGTTCATCCACAGCCGCCTGTGAGGTAGTCTGAGCCTAGTCCGACGGGGGAGCTCGAGATGTCACTCGAAGGTTTTCCACTGGCCGTAGAGGCTCTTGATCGGGGTGACTCTTCAAGACCAGAAGGCGAGCACCCCGAGGCCCTAATACTATTGGCTGAAATGACCAAATGGCCTTCTGCTAGAAGGTCCAACAAACCGGTCAGGGGGCAAAATTGTTCGCTGAACAAAATGCAGCCGACGTCGTACCAATCCACAGAAATGGTGGAAAGGTTGAAATGGCGAATCGTCAACCTGTTTGTCTGCTATCGGTATTATTGAAAGTGATGGAGCGGGTCATTAGAAATGCATCGTTTCGGCACCTGGTTGCAGGCAAACGGCATGAAGTCATAAAAAGGAATTTCTGCCTCAGCAACCCCCGGGGCGTCCTTGATGAAACAACTAGGAAGCTTGGCCAAGGTGAGGAAGTTGAGGTGCATTACCTCGACTTGCCCCATCTTGGATAGCTTAAACAGCAGGCTGTTGTTGCCCGAACTGAGTGGGCTGAATTTGGCTACAGCTCCAATGGGCTGGTCGCAGTTGTGCCTGTGCGGTGGTCGGTCCCACGTCAAAGGTAAGGGCACTAAGTCCACAACGGCAACTGCGACCAGTGAGGTGGGGCAGGGACCAGAGCTGGAACCACCTCTTTTCCTGGCGCACACGAATGACCTACCGAGTGTCCCTCGGTTACCATGTTTTCTGTTCTCGGATGACGCGAAAATCCTGGGTCTCCCGAGTCTACCAAGGTTCGGGAGGACAGATATTATTTATAAATGGGCAGTAGCCTAGAACCTACCCTTGGGCCCAGGGAAATGCGCACTACTGTAGTCAGATGGGTCCGGAGGGACCTGGTATCTGTTTCCGGAAAACCGGGAGCTAATGGCACAGAAGACGAAGATCCGGGGCTTGGGAACAGTTATAACTATCAGCTTTAAGCCGGTGGCGAAGTGTCCATCAGGGGTCAACAACGCATACAGGGTCGCGTACTAGCTAAGAGGAGCAATGACTCAGAGTCACCCTGGGGTCATGATAACCACCTACACTTCACTGGTGCGACCTCGCCTGGGGTCCGTCGCCTAGGCCGGAAGTCCCCAGTTGGTAGGGGACTCTACTGAACTGGGAAGGGCTCACAGAAGGTTCACAAGTAGGATGCTTGGTCTGAGAGTAACAGAGTACGAGGACAGACTGGGATCGCTATTTTTTCTCGCTGAGGAAAAGGCTTCCGAGGAGAAACCTGATAGGAACAAGGAAGGAGCTAGAAGGTTTGTCCGGATCGAACGAGCGTTTTTTAGTATGTGATAGAAACTCCGCCTTCCAACAGCTTGAGCAGAGGCTCGTTGGGCCAAGAACCAGCAAGAATATCACAGCCCAGTCCTTCTCACGCAGAGTGATGAACGACAGAAATAACCTCCCTGCGGACGTAGTGGAACCAGATACGGCCATCTTTTTTAAAATTTTGGATCCGGCGTGGATGCATGTACTTCCGGATTCCCCATGAGACAGCATATAGCATCCGTGAGAAATTCCATCCGGAGCTCTTGCTCTTTCCCCATTTCTTTACCATGATTGGTTTTATGGATTTCTCACCTACACCTCTTTGATGCTTTATGGACCCTTAGGTCTTCCCTCTCCAAAACATAGCTGACATTTGGGTGACTAACCTGCTGGCCCAAACCGGCTTGAACCAGATAAGCACCAACATTCTTGTGCATTTCATCGTTTTGATTACGTTGGCACATTGTTAACGGCAGGCCAACTTCCCTCCAACGCTGAAAGTGGGGCCATTGAGGGTTGTTTCCCGGAAGTTGTATTTGTTTTGTGCTCCGGAGTAACTGATATCTTAGGGGACTTGTCTTTTCATAAGTCTGGGCGCCACCGATCGGATATAACGTCCAAATTTATCACCAATGAATGGTGCTGGCAGGGAGCCCTGTGATAATGGAAAACTCCAAACAATGGCTTAAAGACAACCTTCGTGCATTTTTTTGAACAGGTTTCTTTCGAGGTCTTCAACCTCTTCCGCACTTGTTAGGGGGACATGTATTCTGATGATACTGTACAAGTACGGTATACTAGAGCATGTAGTCGTTGGTCAAGATTTTTCAAAGACCTTCATGATGGTATGGAGGACATTCTTCGCGAACCCTCTTGTTGCCAACTCTCCCAGATCTAGTGGATGGTAAGCAGTCAACAACATAAAAGGCTGCCTAATGTCAGGTTCTCTCAGGATAGTGACCTTATTAGTGGGTTTCTGGTTTGCCTAGCGAACGCGTCCGTGGTGTTCAGGAGCTTCTGAAAAAACGGAAAATATCTGCAATGAGACTTTTACTGTATGACGACAAAGAGGGTCCTAGAACTTCCGGGTCGGATGTTGTGCACGTATCGGTGTTCCTTCGAGGCGGATTTTCAGCACATACCTTTACTGCATTAGCGAGTACTTTCGCGGACGGCGGAAAAACTGTCTGCCGATGTAATTCAAGGTTGTTCTGTTAACGAAAGGCGTGCAATGATTATAAAGCTGGCTTACTACACAGGGCTGTAGAGACCATCGTATTCTGTTTATGGATGGTGGGTTGTTATGTCTGTTTCCTAAGGGGGAGTCAAAATAAACTGGTGACAAGATTCAGCTTACTGTGTTGCGCCTCGTGGAGTCTCACGTCATGCGCCGTCTTTGGAAAAAGGGCTTGGCCTACTCGTGCGTTTGTGTATCGGTAATTAGCATAATAAAGGCGTACTTGATCCTCTTCAGGAATAATCACATCACAGCAGTTTCGTCACTTGGAGAGAACTGTTTCCCTTCCACCAGTCGCGGCCTCCGCCAAGCCTAATCTTGAGTAGCTGTCGGTTGTGATGATTAAATTTGTTGCCAACATACCAGTGTGAACGAAGACGGAACAGGCTTCAGTGGAACATCAGCCAGCAAAGTAAAGTGATTTCTTGTTGTGCGGAGGAGTTTTCCATCATCTTCCTTGGGAATAAACGAATGTGTTCCATCTTCAGACAACCATTCCTGGCTAATCGTCCGCGTGACTCCGCCCTTATCACCTAGCGATGTCACCACCTTAAACTTTGGTACATCGGGAAACATCTGGAAGAGTGGGGAAGGCAATGTATCGGTAATTGCCTTATTTACTGAAATAAAAAGAAACAACTCCGGTGACTAGTTCATGCTTCCATTTGACGAGAATGCAAAGTTAATGTTCTCTTGAGAAGGTTGAACCAATTTTAAATACGGAGAAGGGGTGAGATGCACTGTCCACGAGGGACAAAGCGGGAAGCATTTACAATAAACTGCACTTCGCTGAAGTTTTGTGGCAGTGGAAGAAGTACCTTTTGCAAAATAAATGTTCCAGTATGCGAAAAATATAGAGGGACTAAAATGGTCGAAAAAATGCAGGAGTCGTCAAAATCCAATTGGGAACCCACCACTACCAGTTTATTCAGTGGATATGTACATCCAGGCAATCCGAAGACCGTGACATTTTTATCCGGTGCCGCGTATGAAATCATGGAAGTGCCCCTGGAAAAACAGGTGTACCCTTTTTGGTACCTAATTGTCGTTGGTGTTCCTTGAACATTGGAAACAGACAACGATGTTTCAGTGCGTTCTCCTAACAGTTGGGATCATGTCTCTTTGGGCCCTTGATCATGCTTTTAACTTTAAAGAGTGATAACTCAAATGGAAGGGCTCTAAAATGGTCCAGGGGACCGCGACATTCAATGTCATCAACCATAAGGGGTTAATGGGGGCACGCCTGTAGGCAGTTCACCCAACCGAAATGTTGCTGGGTGTGTACTTACAAATGAAGTCATCGCCTCCTGGGTTGAATCCATTTTCCGGTTTCCCTCTGGCTTGCTACAATAAGAGTGGCGGAAAACAGTCTCAGAGACCGCCTTAAAAATGAACTGGCAGTATATACCTCAAAAAAGTGGGCCTAAATACAATGAGAATTGACTGCATTCGACAGCACTCCAACATCGGTAATCACCCTGCACACGGCGTTTGCCAAGAAACTCAAGCAAAAGCTGGGAAAGAGGACCTTTGAGTTAACCATTCACATATTTCTTTTGGTTTTCAGATAGACGGAGACCCTTGCCAACTGGTGGCTCCTTGCAAGGAAGACCAGTTGACTCGATACACCTAGGTAAATACAATGCATATAATGGATTCGGAAGGCCTTGGTTATGTCTTCCTTCAAACAATCGAAAGCTGATTGATGAATACGATTCCTGAGGAATATTTTACCGGTAACAAGGGATCATTAACTGACGGATACATAACCTTATGCTTTTGGTGCGCCTTTTGTTTGCACTTGTAGCAAGTGAAGCTACCTGCCTGGGATTTCTGGCGTTTCCCAAATGCTCTGACCGCGTGACCACAGACAGCAGCTATCAGTTTAAATAGCATACCGCTTTGAAATCCGTTCTGTTTCACTGCACACCAATAAAACTCGGCCAAGCTGTGCACCAAGTCCTCCAGAAGTGTCTTCCAATTTCTGGGTTGTTCGGGCTCCAGTATACTCCTACCACGAATGGTGTAGACACTGTTGGGTACGCGATGCTCTCAAATACTGTCCACCCACGTGTTTTGGTGATCCTGAAGGGTGTGAGCCAAAATATGCAGTTGGATCCCAATCGTGGTTAGGTCTTCTTGCAGCAGGTTAGCTGACTACTTTTTGAGAGCCAGTTGCAGACCAGTGAGGCAGCCTATGTCTGCATGGGCCCGAAGTACCGCAGTACTTCGAGGCGTTCCCACTGGTCCGCGAAAATCTTAAGGCAGATACCGTCTTTGTGGTCGATGCATCCGTAGGTACTCATTCATGCATTTTTCGGTTAGTTAGTGTTCGCTGCACCCGCGCTTTATTAGGTGCGCCTTCATTCCTTTAAAATCGAGAGGAGTGGCTGTTATTGGTTAAAAAATTGAAATGGTACTTACCCGCCACTTGTTATCCCAGCATCTCAGAGTCCACTGTGGGAATACAATAAGTCGACGCCACTGGATCCACAGTATAATTTCCCTCGCTGCTCACTCACGCGCTTTATACCGTCAACCGTCAGTGGATAAATGTTTTATCTCATTCACAGCAGTCAAAATCGTTGCACAGTCTTCTTACAAAGCTTGCGGATGGCAAAAGCACTGAATCGCCCCTTTTCATTAGTCAAAACAGTAGTGGCTAAGCAAAGCTCGTGTCAACCAACATCGATTCCATTGAGCTTGTTTTGCTGTTTTCTTTCAGTAAGCACTGGGCTTCACCAAAGGCAATTATCAAGGACAGACAGGTGCTACCGATGAACAGAATGCGTTGCGTAGAACTAGCTGACCGATACTGCAACTTTGGTGGTCCATTTCACCACGATCATATGATATTTCGACACAGTGCAACTCGCAGGGAAGGCCGGTAAGCCGCAAACCACAAATACTTTCAGTTTATCATCCAGTTTTATTCCACACTACACAAAAAGAAGTGGTAGTAAGGGGGCCACGTAATGTGCAGGCCTTGATGTATAAAGCTGGGGGACTGATCGCGTTGGTCTGCGTGCACAGGTATGCACAAGCTGGGAGGATTAGCGAAATTGTCGTTTTTGATTAGGTAGCGGGCATTTGTGTGGGGCACCATTGAGGCTCTCGAAGTAAAAATGAATAACGAAGAAGGTTTTGATAATACTGCATAGTAAATCTATCGTGGCATTTCCTTGACTTTACTGTGGACACCAAAGTGAACTAAAACTAAATGTGAATTTCAGTTGGGTACAAGAGGATGAAGAGACTTATTTCACCGAACTGACATAGGGTTATAGATAACTGCGTATTTTTACTTTCCAAACGGACCGAGCAACCAAAACGGAAATGCAGTTACTTCACCTCGATTCAAGCCCGCAAGTTAGCATTCTGTCTTACGAACCTCATCTCAGTTGTTGTCCGTCAAGTTGAAGTGCCACTTCC
The DNA here is from genome assembly GCA_948099385.1 of Fasciola hepatica. NCBI lineage: Eukaryota > Metazoa > Platyhelminthes > Trematoda > Plagiorchiida > Fasciolidae > Fasciola > Fasciola hepatica. Next base: position 15,095,113 of record CANUEZ040000123.1, read on the forward strand.
TTCATCTGCTTATAAGTCCATCAACGAGTGATGCTTGAGCTAGTTTCGGCAGTCACATGGAAGAAAGCCGATATGCGCGGGAACAATAAAGGAGGTCTCATAGTACAAACAACAGGTATTCAGCTTTACTGAAATGAATAAAGTAGATAAATACAAACGTTTATCTCCCACGATCCTATCAATAATACTTCCCTCCATCCATAGATGTGAAGGATTTTTATTACTTCACCGAAAATAAGGCACAAAAATTGTGATGTAAAACAGGGGACCGGGTTAACTTTGAACTTTCACGAAAATGTTTCTGATAGACTTCAGCGCGCCTAAGATTAATGACAACCCCCTGGGCATAGAATTCAACCGGTGAAATGTCGGAAAGCAGTTAGGATAATATTTCTCCCGTAGGTGCAATTACTTTGGTGTTAGGCCAATTTCCTGTCACAAAGGCAGGGGCGCTGTGAGAACCATGCCACTGCCTGGGTTAAGAGACTCACTGGCATTGTTGATAACCTGCACAGTAAAGAGTTCTGACCAAAGGGAATTCAGAATGTACTCGCAACAGCGTGTTATTAAGAGGGTTTCAACAGGAAAACTTCGGCATAAGGTTACTTTTTAGTCGATACGTGTACTAACAATAAAATTATGAACGATCTACGATAGGTTTCACAAAGAGAAATTTGAGAATGTGTTATTGATTCTTTTAGGGAAACCTATTGGCATAAAATATGCTAATCCAGGTTGAGAGAATGAAGATATTCTGTTATTTGATTGGCCCAAGAAATTTTACCTTTCATGCTTTGATACTGAAATAGGGTGACCCTCCTGTTACGAACACAATGTGAGTGTTTCAGATGCTCGCTTTTGTCAAGAATTAGGGTCAAAGTAAACACGTAGTACAGATAGTGGATAGTAGGTTTCTTTTCGAAAAAATTAAGCCAGGCCTGAGGTAAGCACTTGCCTGACAGTTTGTAGGCTTGACAGTGCCGAAGAAAAGAGACAGTCGAATGAACTAATCTAACATCCATTTTCCAAGAGGTAAGTACAACAGTATTACTGCCGACGTTTGAGCGCACTGATGGCTGATTCAGACCAAGTCAGATGAATGAGTCATCCATTTTAGTCCAAACAACTTTTGAGCATGACTTTGCCTACTCAAGTAATGTTGTTTGCTCAACTGATTGTGATGACAGTGATATGATTATTCAATATCTTCGTAACAAACCGAGCTTGACATTCTAAATTTTTTGTTCTTATTGTGTAATACACAAATTAAAGTGAGTAAAAAGTGTCGAGCACCTACCCTGTTAGAGGCAGTTATTAGCAAGATTCTTATCTTGCGCAGTGGAAGAAAATTCATTGAACATCTAGGGATTTTCACGGGCTGTCCTTGCGATGTCTGGCAGGCACTATAACTTAATTCATGGAACGTCTAGCAGACGAAAAGATGGGAAAACCATTTACAACTAATGACGGCAACGTCAACTCATGGTCTTTTTGTGAATCAAGCTGTGAAGGATCCCTTCATTGAACAGTTTTCATCACGACTTAGTGTGCTGTTGAGGGCTGGGGAGGAATCATTCCTGGTGCAAAGTTTGTCTATTCCTGCGCACATGTTCCTGCTCCCGTGATCCTTGTGTGAGGAGTGATGAGATAGACCAGTGTGGTGCTTTTAAAATTCCACGTTCCTCAAACTGTTTTGCTTCTGGACTGGTGTGTAAGTGGGGCAGGAACCGCCATACGTTTTTCTTTTGAGGATCGCGGCGATTACAGACGCCGTGTGTGTGAGCCGGTCGTGGCGTCAGAAGCGTATCCCGGTTTGAAGGCGTGTGAGTTCAGTTTCACGGAATCGGGTTGAAAGGTAGTCACGAAGAGTGCCTGACTAGGGGCTTTACCTCGTTTCTACTCCGTTCCCAATACTGCACGGGTCTGGGATGGGAACCGTTCGTTGGGCTTGCATGGTGTGAGGCACCGCATCAGTTCCATTCCGCTCCGAAGCGGCTTCCATAAGGGCTTCCATGGTGGCTCGTAAGCACTGTTAAATGTTATATCCACCCAGTTCTATTTTAAATGTCAATCTTCAGCGATCTGATGATTCTAAAAGGTTTTAGTACTATAATACAGGGAATAGATTTGTTTGTTGACTGTTTATGTTACACTCTTAGAAGCTTCACCGCATTGTTCATACGCCGCGCTCCAATTAGTTTGTCACCCACCAAAACTTGATGAGACCCTGAAAAAGGCTATGCCTCCCCCGAGCCTGCCGCGAAGTGGGCTTTTACTGGGCAGCGGTCTTGTGAAACAGAACTTTTAGGGATTATAATAACCAGCCACCTGTACCAAACCAAAATAGACGTCTAACGGATTGAAGAGCTGCAGAATTATTCACTTCTTACAAGGGATGTGTCAAATAGACCTGGTGGTAGTGGACACTACTTCGACTGCTGCGAATTATAATGCGCGGCTAATCTATTATTGGAATGAAACTTTTAACAGTGACGAACAAATTGAACGTTTCCGCGGGTCCACTATACCTAGCACATTTACAAACCGCCGAAAGCGATGTGATTGTAGAATTCTGTTACCGATAATTGCTGATTGCCTTAGCGAAGTGGTTGTTCTTTCCTCTGATTGGCGACGGGTCAGAGAGTGGCACCTTGGTTATTTGGGTCACTGCCCAACCAACATGATAAAATAACAGCTAACATGGCCGGAAAAATGACAGTGATTGCAAGTACTTACCGTGAAGGCTAGAAGGGCAAGTAAGTGGAATGCAGCGTGGGATCTTGTAGGTGAGCACAGTCATGATAATGAATATTATCGCTTGGCCAAACAAGGCAAGTATATACGACCTATTGCATAGAACGAACTCCTGAGTACACCGTGGTTTGGTAATGCTCAAGCAAACAACATGTTCCGTTGCCGCTTCGCGAAGCCTCCTCTTTTATCACCTGTATTGTTTTTTTCAATAATTCTAAGTGCTAGGCAACCAGTCTTTATGAGAAATTATTCCTCTATAAAGTAATTTCTTCACCGATGAAGTGCATTTCCTTCCATTTTGAAGGATCACTGATTGGTTGTACTGAAGATTTTGCTTTCCTCCCCAGTCTGTGAACAAAATTGGCCATTTCATTGGGAATTAGAAATTCTTTATTCAGGTAAGCGGCACGGTTCGCTTTCTCATCTACTTCTGTGGCCACGATCTGCATGAAAGCACTCTCGAGACTACTCTCGATGCGACTTCCGATAGGATCTTCGTCGGTTCTCTGTTTCATATACTAAAGCGCACCCCTTTCCAAACACCACTGTTCCCAGCTCCGGGAAGTGGAGAAAACCCGGTTTATTAGATTGTGAAAAACGGAAGAAATGACTAAGTAATTACGTTAATCAGCCATCCGGTGGGCGTTCATTCAACACGTTTAAATATGTCCGCGAATATCGACATAATTAGGGTGTGGTTCATATCCGAATGTTTCTTCCTAAATATTTTCCGTAAATAAAAAACAGAGCATTGTCTTCTGCTCAAAGTTGTATCACATTCTCAACCGTAACTGGCAGATGTATGCGTTTACTATCATGATAAAACTCGGTGGTATATAACCGTCTGACTGGAGTCAATGAGTCTTGTGGGTTATTTTATTTTTATGTGCATCACTAATTACCGCAATGAAGAGTTCTTTGCTGACGTGAGCCCTTTGCCTGCATTGTACACTCAGTCATCTTACCCCTGATTACGAGCACAAAATATTCTCATGATGTACATTTAAATATATACGTATGCCTATTCTATATCCTCCAGTAGATGTACTGAAACATTGTGAGCTATCTGACATAAACATGTTTGTGGACAATTCCATGGAAACCCGTCTAAAGAACCCCTAAAACAATTTTTATTGTGTTTGTGACGCAGTGCTTCATTAGCTCATCTCAGATTCACCCATTTTTACTTATTTCCCTGAAATCCAATTCTTTACGCACGACTCTCATCCCCATTATCGTACACATGAGAAAAATGAGAACCCTTAACTGGCTCACTTTCTTTATTCTTTACCTTAACAAGATTAATGCTAGGTAGGATCATCTTCACACCGTTCACAAATCCAAGTTATTCTGGTCTTGCCACATTCCACCACAAAGGGGATCAATTTCGTTCTTTTTCTCCATCACACTATTATTTCAATTTGCCTTTTTGTTTCCAGGCTTTGGGGCCATTTGACCTTCTCACTTGCTCGACGTGCGCAAGCTCTGGCAATACAAACTAATCCTCCCTTTTGCCCCAGGAACCGTATCCTCTATCTCATGGGTCCTGGGAGTCCACGCCCTGGATATCGTGCCGGCGTTATGCGAAGCGTCACAATGGCGAACGGGGGTCCGCTTCTTGTAGGAAAGATCGGTAAAAGAGTAAAATAGGGAAATAGCATAGCAAAGTTCAATGAACCTTCCTCCAGAAAACTATTTAAATGTGATTATGGCTACATGACATTTACCGAATTCAAAGATACACTCTCCAAATATCAAGGTTTATGGAATCTACACCGCGATTATTTATTCCCCTCCCTGCTTTTGCGATATGCAGCTATTACAACAAACAATAACCGATTTAATTCCCCCATTGTCGCTCATATATTTGTGTGCTCCTTGAATTTCTTCCGAAAATACATTGGGAAGTGAATATTAATCCACTGTTACTAGAAACTGTTATCAGCTTGTGCAATGGCTTCAGGTTTTGTGAAGTGTTTGCTACAGAGCAATTTTCTCCTTTGTAACAAGGATGCTGAAACAGAAATGATAGTGGAGTGTAAGTTAATGTCATGGCCCCTGAACGGAGATGAATTTTTCATACACGATAATGCATTCTAACTGAATACTTCACTGCACCAATAACGTCTGAAGGTCCATTTATTTGAAAATTTGTGGGTATTTAGTTAACAGTGACAATATAAGCTAAAGCATCCGTCTAATGCGATACTTCTCCAACTGGTGACACTGTCATTCGGTATTTCCTTACTACGGACAGCCCCAGTTAACAAGCATTTTATATACCATTTATTTTTACGGTTTCTTCAGGCAATACTGTAGTAGCACATGAATAAACAAAATATCTATTTTATTTGGATGTGAGAACAATCACACTCATCCCGACTGCGCGGTAAAGCTCCGCGGTGCTTTCATGACCGCACCATCCACGTGCGAAGTATTCCTTTGCCATTGCATAGTCCAGAAGTGCGTCAACCCTGTGTGTGATTTGTGCAATACGAGATTGGTTGTAGCAGTAGTCGACGCGCTATAGAGTCTGCCTCTCATACCTTTGACTAACAATCAGGTGTCGATGTGCCGTTTACTAGTGAAATGCTGGCCGCTGCCAATATTTGGACAACCTAATAACCCATTTTGTGCTACAGGATAGGCTTTGGTACGAAGAGCCCACTTGCTGGCTGCAGAGGCTTTACTCCTTCCGAATGCTGTTTTTGCAGCTCTCCTCAGTGGAAAAACCCCATAAATGTTACATGACTCAAATTCCCACCCACCGGCAGAAAAGAAAGGACTCCAAGAAGTTTGAAAACCGTGAGACAGAGGCCTATAGATGCACGGAACCGGACCACCGTCGGAGCTGGCAGCCAGTCCTCTGCTCTGATTTGATTTTTGATTTCATTTGAACTTTTGAGCTCCAGATAAAAGCCCCTGTAATAGATCCAGACATAAAGCATTTGAGCATCGCTCAGCAGCACTGCACAAGGTGTTTATCAAAGGCTTCGTAAAGCTCACCATTCATTTCGAAGCATTCAAGGTGGGTCCAACCACCACACTCGTCACAATGAAAGGATTTGTCGTGATGGTAAAAACGTCTGAAAGGACCAAGAATATGGGTGCAACACTTCCATTATTGCTGAACAATGGTCCGCAGGTTGAGTGAGCCACAGGAAAACTGTAATTCAAGCCGCAAGTAGAAAGGCTTGCTAGCCAAATGATAAGCTATGCAGCAATTGCAGCAATGGCACGAATAAGTCTTTTCACGTGCAATTTGTTTGAGCGCGAAAGTTTCACGCAGATAAATGTGAGTTTAGTGAATAAAACTGATGTTTCCTCTAACTTTTATTGGTGGATAAACGGCCTCGGCGCGTGAAACAGTTGCCCGAGTAAAAAACCACCTCAAGGAATGCCCCTATGTTGCAGACGGGGGTGCCAGATGATGGGGTGCAGTGAATTACCGACTAGACTCGATCTGGCTGAGAAACGCGTGAGGTTTTCCAAGTATGGTGATTTTGAATGTTTTCGGAAGCTTTGGTTTCATATTTCTTGCAGATGCCTACCTTATTGTTTGGCGATGATAAATTACAGCCTCATGTGGTATGGTGCAACTTTAACCAGTTTCAAATTACGGATGAAAAATGTCCAAAGAAAACGATGGAAGTTTTACGGAACTGAATCTAAACGGTGACACCTAGAAAATTGAGTACAAGCTTCGGCCCCAGCTCTTGTACCGGACACTGCTGTTCCCGAGAAAGTTCAGGGACATCTTTTTAGAATGTTATTGGGATCAAGCACAAAACGCACACAAAGGTTAATGGCGTTGAAACTGTTCTCCGTGTAAAGTAAAAGACTTGAGAGGGAACTAGTGGAAGCCCTCAAACAAACTGAAGGACTATCTACTCTAACGGAGCCGTTGCTAGTGATGACGCGGTGTTCCAGAATCAGAAGACACGAGTTTGGGCTGGCCAAATCGAGAAAACTAAACGACCTGGGGGAGGTTTCTTTTGCAAGCCGCGTTACCAAACCACGGAATGCACTTTTAGCTGAGGTAGTGTCCTCCACGTTAGCGGGTAGTTTTAAAGCGAGGTTAGACCCCTGCTCGCCAGGAGTATCCACTGGGTGCTCCTAGATTCACGCCTTTGGATAGCAACATTGGATGCAGCACTTTCTCTTCAGTCGCTGCTGTCCATCGGAGTTATACCTATCTCTGACCTTGCCTCCATCCCTTCTTCACTACCACCGCACAAGGTACGCCTCTTCTGCCCAACTTACTATTATTATCACCTCCTCCAGGCATTGTGAGTATTTTGACACGTTTTGTGGGAGCCAAACTTAGAGGAGGACACCACTAGCAAACTTTTGGCTGCTACTCTGTCCCGGCAGTGAACTGACTCCGAAACCTGTATCATCTACGGGGTAAATGAATGATGCATGAAGCAACCAGAGAAGTTGCAGCGCGGTGGGATTCACCTTGATGTTCACAGGTGCAAGAATCCCTACCAGATTACCAGTTGCAATCTCAAGTCTGGTGACATGACCTTACATGACTTGACTGCTAGAACACCCTGGAAAAATACTTCACAGTAAGGTATCTTTCTGTGACTTTAGTATGGAAATGGACGGTAAATATGTGCCCCGGTGCCTCGGTGTGTCGATAGAAGTGGTGAGTTTTATCATGGTCCTTGTAGCAAAACCGTCTCAAAACCACTGCGGGCGGAACAAATTTCGTCTATTTTTCAACATACTACCGTTTGCGTGAACTTCCGTTGCGGAGAAGGATGGACTTTTGGCCGTTGCACGTGTAGCGAGCTAGTTGGAGGCAGCCATTTTGTTGTTAGAATATTGTAGTTGATGGGCCCTGTGAGGCCTTTACCGGGATTCACCTCACGGCGTCTCCGTTTTTGCGCTTTTCAGAATGCGCACTTGCAGCTACCACGGAAGACTCTGGCCTCTCGTACGGCTCATGTGCAAGCTACGAACACGCTCTAGCAAAACACGCTAATCCTTACTCCCTCTCGACTGACCATGTTCTCCGTCGCGCGGGTCACAGGAGGCAATGCTCCGGTTATCGTGTCGGCTTCATGTAAAGCACCACGGTGACGGACAGGCGGTCAGCGCCCAGTAGGAAGGAATAACGAACTTAAGGAATGAGGAAGCAAAAGGTGAGGCTTATACGACCTCACAAGCTTTCTCTGGGATACTGAAGACAAACTCGATGAAATGCTGATAATAGCTGGGGCAGACATCAAGGAAAGACCTACCTTAGCAGAGCCGGTAGGAGTATGGTGTGGCGTAATGCGCAACCAGTGCTGGAGGCTGGACCCGGTCGAGCCCTAGAAGCCCATCTTGGAGACCTGCCTTAGTGAGAGGCGGTGCCATCCAGCAACCTTGTTGGGTCCGCTCATTATGGCAAAAGTCTGCACGCCCGACGTGCGCCTGTCAATGCTGGGGATCTCAACAGCGTCCCACGCCTTTTGGATTAGCGCGTGTAAAATAGATGGGGCCAAGTTCCTTCCAATGATCACACTCGTGTAATGGCATTAGCTCTCTTAGGGCCAATATGTGAATATGACTCTGCCATTTTAATTGGTTGATCCATACGCCGTCTCTGTTTCACTACCTTTCAGGCCTACATGCCAGCCAGCCTGGTCCACAAGAACCCCCCAAAGAGATTGAACTCCAGTGAACCTTTTCCTTTCTTTCGTGTTACGCTTGTCCACGGGACTCCCGGCGCCCAGGATGCTAAAAAACCCTTTTGCCTAATATACACGCTCTGCTGGTGTCCGTGCTCTTCTTACTTGTGAGCTTCAAGAGAACGGTGTGCTGGATGTCGGTCCAGGGTTTGTTTACCAAATGCTAACACCGAGTATACCTCGGATTCATCTAAGATCGTCATCTTGCCTATTCATCCAGATCCGCCTTGCCCGTTACACTCAGGCCGTTCCAACTCACCACGAGATTTCCAAAGCGAAATAATTTTAGCCAAACAAGCGTAATGAGATCTTGACACAACTGGGGCTCGAAAATCGTCCCACTGTCCGTATCTGAATAAGTGGATGTCTGCTCCCTCCTGTAAAATACACTGTTGAAAGCTACGGAAAGGAGCCTACGGCGGAGACACCTAAACTTGAGATCGTCTGTAGCCATAAAAAGTCCCGATTACACTAAACCGAACTGGGTTTACAAAATATCATGTATTTCAGGAGCGAGCAATCTGTGAGGTTGCTAAATCTTATTTCGCAGTCTCTTTATTGAAAGCCTGTTTTTAATCCTTCGTTTAACGTAGACCACCAGCACTACGAGTACGTCGACCCGAACCGTATTCCCCAAGACTCGTGAGAAAGCAGGAAGCTTTTATGGAAGATAGTGATTAGTAAGTGTTTGAGAGCTTATGCAGGAGCAACGGTCAAAAGGCATACTTGTTTTGAAGCCAAGCTTTAGTTAAACAATGAACATGGTGAAAGCTTGAACGAAGGTGGCATTCGCTAAAAAGGCCCCCTCCTAGGAGTCCAACTGAGTCGGGCCTCGTTCTAGAGGATAGTCTGAGAACTCCCATCATCTTGCTCGTTATGCCTTTGGTGACGTAGAACGACGGCCGATGAAAGTTTGATGGCTTCTGCACCCGCATGGTCCGATTTCCGTCTGTCTAATGGTGATTCAGGACCTGCAGGTCTCACACCCTTGTGAGCCTGGGGAAGCTAGGCCAGGCTCATCCGAAGAAACGTCAAGTTGTCTTCTTCAGGGCTATGCTGAACGACCCCTCCTCGCCAAACTGGCTAGTAGAGGGGCATCTCCTTGAAAGTAGATAGGAGTCAGAGAGAATAAGGATGGAGCCAATATGACTGTGTGGATCTTTCCGAGCGAGGGCGGGGCAAACTGGGGGAAAAGTGCATGAAGGAGCGCTAATGCTTAATTATAATCAACAAACACAAAGCTCAGTGTCGCCGTGGTCTCTAGGAGATCAAAAACAAACTAACTCATAGCTGCCTGTTGGAAGGGTTTTGGCTTGCTGATTGGAACGTTTTTGGTCTGCTGGTTGGTCAGTTAGTGGAGTATTTCAAAACTTAGTGTTAACAATTGGCTGTAGAAATTGTCATAAAATCAGTGAAACGGGAAGAATTTCTTTATTGGCGACCACGGCGGTTACATCGCCTTTCGGGTAAAGTTGCAGACCCTGATGGACTAACTTCCGGGTTTTCGCTGGGCTTAACCGTGAGTGATGTGCGCAACAGCTCGCTCGGTGCAGGTGACTGGATGGCTTGGGCGGATGTATTTTGGCCGAATGGCTCGCACTCTATGGCGGAAGGATTGAGGCGGTCGATAAATAAGTTGTCGTATTGCCCCGACGATGTCTACTACAGACTTTTCCGCCCCGCGTTTCATCACGCAAAGAGTGCGAAAGTATGGTGGCTGCTGTGGGGATCAGACACCATCAGCTCGCACAAGTGCGTGGGCAGTGGCTTCCAATGCATCTGGAACGTAGCCTCCAGACCGTTTCTCTCTTAGCGGGTTTGCCATGAGCACTTGCAAGTGCTGCTTAAATATCTAATCGTAGCCGCCACAATGGAACCTCTCGGTTGGTGGGCAAGCTACCCGCTGTCCAGGCAGGCGAAGTCTGAAGCCGTGTACCAGCGCGGTTTGTGTCGTGTGCAGGCTTGAGAGTGCCAGCGGTAGTGTTCCACTCTAAAGTGGGTTACTGGCTGCGCCAAGGGCGGCTTTTAACGGCCGGTGGAGAAGCTCAACACTATCGGCTTGAGAGAGACAAGCTGTCGCTTTGATGCGTTGGCAGCCCAGCGTAGCAAATAAGCTGCTCAAAGAGTCATCAAAAAGTGGGCTGCGATCGGTTGTCACTTCTGCCGGGTAACCGAACTTACTGACCAGACCGGCCAAAACACTTTTGCGGCCTCTTCTGTCGTGCAGCGGTTGACAGGAATGGCCTGCGGTCAGTAAGTGCAGCGATCCACACACGTCAGTATGTGGACGTACCCAAGTGAAAGTGGCTGTGGTCCTACGAGGTCAAAGCGCAGAAAGTGGAGGCGAGTTTCGGGCTTCGTGAACCTAGCTAATGGTGCTTAAGCATATCTATGGACCTCACCGCGTTGGAAATGAAGACAAGCACAGACCTGCCGACGGAGATCTCGTTTGATGTTCTGCCAAACAAAAGCTCGGATGCCGTTTTAACCAAAGCAGTCACACAAGGATGAGGCAGATTATGGAAGGAAAGTGAGATAACGGCCGACAGCATTAGCCTGCGCCCTAGGGCGACCTTGCAACGCATCGCACACGATGATGCCCTGGGAAGTCGGGGTAGGCACTGTCGTCAGGCTCAATTAACCTTTTCTTCGAGGTTGGCCAATATCGGGGCCCGTAGCCTGGGCATGTGATTGTGTCTAACTCGATTTCAAGCACTGGCGGCAGACTTAACTGGTGCACTCGTGATAAGGCGCCGGCCACGGGACTCGCTACCCCAGAAGGGTATAATGTGTCGGCAGTAAACCGTGGAACAACGTCCGAGCGGCAAAGCTGAAGCGGTGAGCATCGATCAGGAGCTGAATTTAGCGCGCAAATTAAGGGCTCGTGATCTGTGAACACCTTGAGCGAGTTTTCTTCGAGTGCGTGCCGAAAAAGATGGAAGCGCAAGGAGATGGCTGGTTACCCCTGTACCCTGTTTCGGGGGGTTGTAGACTCGTACATTGGGAGGCTGGAGGCCGCCAGGAGTCGACTACGAACCGTTGCAATGCAGCTGCAACCTCTGTCTCCGACGCGTTAGTCACCGCCGAAGCAGGAACAGAAAGGTCAGGGGGAGTAGGGAAAGCTATATTGGTGATAGCCACCTTCACCGAGGTGGGAGTGGCTTGTGCCGTGTCGGCAGACATGAACTTCCGCATGCCTCCATGCAAAGGGGACAGTGAGGGGTTGCATCACTTCAGCAAGGCAATGATGAGCCCGCGGGAGAAATTCACTAGGCCGGCAAGAGTGCAACTGACAAAGAGATTCGGGTCCATGATGGTTGCTGACAGTGGGGACTCTACCCGGCACAGGGCGGATACGCCAGGCCAAAGTCGAATGCCCTGTGAAAGTGGTATCAGACCTCCCTAATTCGCATTTCGCGATGTTAATCGTTATGCCACACTGGCCGGGGAGTTTGAAAAGTGCCCTTAAGTGTGCCACGTGATCTTGCTCTGAGGAACTAACCACTGACACATCATCTAACATAAATAAACATTTCCTTGACCAAAGTTCCCCTCCTGTATTAACCGCTGAAAGGTCTGGGCTGCCTTCCTAAGTTCTAACGGCATGAGTAGATACCTGAACAGTCCAAAAATCTCAGCGAAGCGCGATTTTTTGGGCGTCGGCCTTAGCTACCTAGATCTGAGGACACGCAAGAGCTAAATCGATGTGGCTGAAGATGGAGCCGCCTGATAAGGACGACGTAGATCCCTAAAATGAGGAATCGGGTAATCATCGGAGACAGTGACTTTGTTAAGTACTCTGTAACCACCTCATGGTAGCCGAGCAACCTTGGATTTAGGAAATGTATGAAGAAGGGAGTCCTAAGAGCTACAAGAAGGGAGGATTATACCGAGCTTCAGCGCGTGTTTGAATCCGGCCTGTGCAACAAGGTGCTTGTCGGATGCTAACTGAGGTGCCCACTAAAGACTGGGGGACTCTTCATGTCAGTATGGTGGGTTATACCGGTGGTCACGGCTGGGAGGGGTTTGGGCGGCTGATAAATTGGCCTGGTGGGCGGCCACCAGTTGGTCATAGGGTTGGTGTGCCTGTGGTTGAAGGAACACATGCGTGATAACATTCAGCCGAGGAATACAGCCAGTAACAGCAGCGGAGATCTGACGGTCCGCCACCCCACGTAGCATTGCATCGACCAACGAGTCAAGTTGATGCAGGAAGCCAAAGCCCGGAATGGAGTACATGAAGCCAAAGCTGATGAATACTCAACGAAAGTTATGCTTCAAACATAAGTTTAAGGCGAGTATCCGCCGATCAAGTTTTGGGAGGGCCTTGACATTGGCAGCCCATGGTGCTTGGACATGTGGTGACTTGTGTTCGCTTTCCGGTCGAGGGATGACATTCACTTCTGCGCCGGTGCCTACAAGATGTAGGTAATTTGGAGTGATGTCCTTTACGTTCAAAAGGTGACTGTTGGCATGGTATTCGGCTTTGTGGGTAGCCGCCACGGGCTGGTGGTCTGGCTTCCTTGATGAGCACCGGGACACTTACACCCCAGTTTGCTTCGTCTGGCTCCATAGCCAAAGCGATTGTGGTATTTGCAATACCATTCTCTTGATGGGCCAAAATCTCTCGGTAGTGAAGAGCCATAAGGTCCAGGTAAACTTGCTCGGTGCTGTTCTTTTGACCAGCTTCTACTCACCGCCGGGCTTTGCAGGCTCGAGCCAGTTCTAGACAAAACAGAAAATAGATCGTTATACTTTGGCGGAGCAGGCAACTTTGTGACAGAAAGCCTGGTCACACCAGTGACGGTGGAGTTGTATCGTGATATAATGTCACCAACTATGGCTGCAGTTTCCTTCAGCGAGCACTTACACGTGGCACTTGGTAAAATGGGGGGTGTTGTGATGTAAACTGTGGTATCAAAGCTCCCTCAAGAACCAGTCCTCATCTACTGCTGGTCTTATCAGATGCTGCGTCACGCGCAGTAGTTCGGAGGGCTTTCTTCTTCCAAGCTGAAAGCTTTGAAGTTTTCTCACGCGTTGGGATCACGGGGGGATGACGTTCCCTTCCCAGGCCTCTGAGATCCAACAGTTAGGATGGTGAATCCGAAGCCGCCCCCCAGAACTCCAAAATGAGGTTTCCTTCTGCCTGTTTGGTAATTTATTGGCTTTCGAAGCCATTGTTACCCCAATGGTGAGGCAAAAATGGCACATTGGAAAGAAATTTAGTTACCCTCTAGGGAGCACTCACGAGAATCCCCGAGTGTCCCCTGTGCTGTCTGGGTCCGTGGGATAATTATTACCCTCGTAGCTAGCACTGTCACCGCCGCTGAAAGGTGGCCTGCTACCCACTTGAACCGACCGGCATCGCCAGTTTGTAGCGGCTTTTAAACCCCAGTTAGACTAGCGCGAACCAGAGCTCTAGATCAGCGGACGTAAATGCTGGTATATGCGGCGCTCTCGTCCCAACGACTGGGTCTGCAGGTGTCCTCTCAGCAAACACAGCTCAGTTTAACCAAAAGTGGAGAAGATCAAGAAAAACTTGACAATACCAGAGGCAGCGCAGCCCAAAAAAAAATCGTGACAAGCTGGGCACCAAAAACGAAGGACATGAAAAGGTAGGTTTACCAAAATTAACGAAAACGTCAATAAAAAATTAAAAAAAATTAAACACTCAAAATGCATGCAGACAGAACATTAAAAGCCCGAGTGTAAGGAAGGTCAAGTTTCCTAGGGATCACGTTGGGCTCATCGACGGCTAGGTCACCAACCCTACATAGCACTTTTCCCGTCAAATTTGTTTTCATATATTCGTACTACGGGGACCGTCTACACGTTACTCTGACGCAGGACACTCTACGATCACGGTAACTCGAACCGCACTCTCCACGACCCATGAGAATGATATCTCAGGATTTTACTAAGTCAGGACTTGCTCCTCCAAGGGGTTTATAGCCCCTGGCCCCCGACTTGTGACAAGATAACGACTGTACTCGGCGAAGTACTAAAGAGCAGAACTCAAAAACCGGAGAAGGCCAGAGCGTGTATTCGAGGGGCGAAAGGCCTTTGGAAGGTGCTCGCAGGCGGAGCATGTGGCGCAGCCAAACTAGGCAAAAGTTCAGATAAACAAAATTTGTTAGACTTTTTGACCGCGTGTCACATGGGTAGCACTACAAGAAGGTAATCAGAAGCGACAATGATCAGCGTGTATTTGAGAGCGTGCTCAAGAGCAACGGTCAAAAGTGTGACGACAGGTAATGACATCCGTTGTGTTGTTTTATTACTTCCTCGGATGCTTGCACATAACGACTGCGCAGAGCACAATTTCGAATTGAGTTCCAGTCAAACCGGGGAGCGTCTTATTGGTCCAAATGAAAAATATGAGCAACATCCGTTTCTATTGTGGTCGCCGTGTGCACCATATTCGGTCGATTTAACAGTGAATCCGTCAATGTGGAACTAATCCACTTTGTGTGTTTTGGTTTTGAAAGTTTGGTTCAGGTTCACGGTTTTATCTTCTCTCACGCGTCGTGCTATTTTTTAATGTTAGTGAAGTACAGTTTACAAATTCCTGTATTGCTTTGGCCTGTAGTTTAGGAAACTGAGGAAATTATGTAAAAAAGTTTTATTCTTTCGTCAAGCAGGGAATACTTGATAGATTATTTATACATTGGTCCTCTCGTCAACTGGTAACCAATATTTTTAAGCTTGCGACGTTTGTACAGAAGTTCTACGCAATGTTTTTGATTGCTTACTTGTATAACTCTATGTACGCCTAATCCTAACTACCAGCTGCATAAGGATACCATAGTTTTGGTATCCCTAAGGCATCATGAGTTATGCATTCTCCTTTCCATTCTCTGTTTGATAGCATACCTGACTTAAGATGGCCCACTGTTGGAATCGAGAACTTAGTTTTCCTCTCCATCTAGTGAAGCTATGAAAAATCGGCTGAACAACAAGGGTTTGACTAATGTTGATCAGTTACAGAGTCAGAGGAAGTGTACTCATTCTTCCCTACAGGAGAAGACTGTGAAGAAGTGCAATGAGTTCAGCTACTCTGTGAAGTGGTTCCAGATTGAAGCTTGGAGTACTTTAATATGCCATGGCATATATGTATATATATACATGTATATATATGCATATATATATATATGCACTACGGTCCCATCCCTTAGTTATGCACACGAAAAAAGACTCATTTGCCAACTAACAGTCAATTGCGCACAACGTAAGTGTCTTGCCAACTGTATAGTGCTATTGGTGGGAGCACTGAGGTCCCATCACTTTGTTGTGCACACAAAGTAAGACTCATGTGCCAACCGTCTACTGGGCTGTCGAAAAAACAAAGCAAATGCCAATTGGTATGGAGTGACCCTGAAAAGGGCCCTGGGCTCTTTCACGTTTCCCGGCACGGGTGCTTTTGGGCTGTGCAATTTACACAGCTGTAGTTTTCCCGGTTGTTAAAAGCTGTGCACCGGAAATGTGTCCATTGTTCACATGGCGCGCACTGCATTCATTGATCATTCTCGTCCAGGTCCACCGAGGTCTCTTCTTTTCTGCATATGCTGCAGATGTCCTCCCGAAGGGCGGATGACGGTATGTCCAACCTGCGTCTCTTTGTCGCTGCTAGGTACATGGCGGAAATGGCTGTTCGGAATCTTTGGAAGTGGGCTGTGTGCAGCTGGTCCGTATAATCCAATATATCCTCTTCATCTATGTTCCTGGATTTTAGGGCCGACTCACGCAGAGAGACATGTGTGTCCCGTGAGGACTCAATGATAACTGTACCTGCCCAAATGGTGCTTGGAACTTGTACCCTATCCGACTTCACTAGCTGCTTCCCGGTTGCGCACATTTTAAAGATATCCTCCTGTGATTCTAAGACGAAGGGATTAGTAATTTCAGGCAGTTTGAACATCACCTGTACGTCATGAGGAACACCAATTATGGTTGTCAGTAAACCGACCCGCTCTTTTGTGCTGGAAGTTTCATTTTCCCAACATACTCTAAGCCTGACTTCGCAGCAACTCACCTACACGCATTGCCACCTTAGTAGGGTCAACGGAACCTAACCTCCTCCTTATGAAGCTAAAGTCGTAACTGCGAAGGCTTCGGCTAAACATTCGTCCGGTGTAATACCTAAGCCGGGCAGTAGTACGAAAACTTCCCATCGTACTAAACACGGTTTCCTACAACATCGATCCTGCGCAATTTGTATGACTGACTTTCTGAACCTTATTACGATAGCTGCCTGTGATAATAAGGCAGTGATCTCAGTCTTTTTAGACATGTCTAAAGCCTTTGACCGCGTATCTCATATTCGTTTGTTGTCGGAGGCCAAGACATACGGCGTTGTTGACCCATTATATGCCTGGCTGGAATCGTACTTGTCCTCGCGCGGTCAAGTGGTAAACATTGATGGCAAAATTTCTACACTCAGCCCTGTAACCAGCGGTGTCATCCAAGGTAGCGTACTGGGCCCGTTGTTGTTTCCCATGTACCTAAATAATATATTTACCGTGGTTTGCCATGGAACTCCGTTTTTATTTGCTGATGACGTAAAGTTGCTGTACACCTCCGACCATACTTCATTGGGTAATACTATAGCAAAAATATCGGAGGACTTACTGGTACTCAATTCGTGGTGTACCGATTGAGCAATGAAGTTCTCGGCGGACAAAAGCCGCATTCTTACATACAGGTGCCATGTCCCTCCCGGGACTCTTAATACAGGTGGTCATCTGATCCCTAAGAAATCATCAGTACGTGAACTGGGCATGTACTACTGTTCGTTCAACTTCTCGGAGCAAACAGATACTCAAATTGCTAGGTCCCGCAGGTTAATGGGACTTGTTCACAAAACATTCCGTTTGCGTGAAAGTAAACTCAGTGTCTATACAACCCACGTTAGACCATTGCTAGAGTATAGTCCATTAGTTGGCCCTAACATGCGCCAGACTGACAGGACTGCCACTGAAAATGTTTAGAGCACCTTTACTAAACAAGCAGCAGGCTATTCGCCTACTCTCAACCATAAACAGGGCTGTGACCTGCTACACCTCGAACCTCTTTGGCTCCGACGGATAAAGAACAACTTGTACTTTTTCCACTCGATATTAAACTTCAGATCCTGCGAAGCCTGTCCTGGGGTACGAGACCCATTAAGCCTAAGATATTCGTTACTACACAGCAGCCATTAAGTCACTGTGCCGTCATCAAGAATCAGCCTAAGGTCCAATTTCTTTATTCACAAACGTGGAATAAACTTCCACCAAAAGTCTGTGCAATAGGCCTCTTACCGAGATTTAAAGAGGACTTAAACAAGTTGTTTCATGTCCTGTCACTTGAATCAAACGATGATCCATAAACTTTGGGGGAACGAGAGTACGAAGTTGGTTTGGGTTTTTGACACGCGAGTCTGAGTCAGGGGCCAGGAGACCTACGTATCACACAAGTTGCCGTCATATCACTCAATTTTTATTAATCTTCCATGTACAACCTTGTGTTGTGCAAGGTCAAACCATCCACCAAGATAAAGCCCGCTCAAAATGGCAAATATAGCCCTAGGTCTACAGCTTCTTTCTTGCCCGTCCCATTTTCCATGTTCTCCATCGGAGGAAGCTGAGTCCTGGTTCCCATGTTCGAAGTGGGCCATCGAGGTAATTCAACCTCCAATTATGACGTCACGGATGCTGATTCCACTATCTACCCACATACTATCCTCCAGCTAATATGATTCCTCGTCTCCACGCAGACTTTCGTCTTTTATTCTACAGAGTCGTTACTCCAGATCCAGTCTCAACCTCATCTCTGAATCTCGTAGCTCTCGCCTCTACAAAGTTTTCTCGTCCAGTATTCCCTCCTACGTACCATAGTCCCAGTACAATCGTAATTGGCTTACTTATGAACTATCATTTAGGTTCATTCATTCCATAATTTTCAGTAGTAATTTCCCGCTTGGATAGCATTCGCTTAATATAGCTACGATAACCCTAGGCCTAGAGCCTCCTTCTTGTCCACCCCGTGTACTAGGTCCTCCGTTTGAGGTAACTCAGCCCCGACTCTTATCTCCAATCTACATGATACCAAATCCACCTTACTTGGGGCAACAGGGGCTTATTCCCCTTCTCTTAGTTTTCCCTGGCATTTCAACCCAAAATCCCATTTCGGCGACCACCAATAATTACCAAATCATCTTTATCCTTCTTCATTGTCTTCACCATTTTCAACATTCCTGTCCTCTCTTCCGCTGATAGCCCGCTTTCTTTAGAAGTAGCTCCAATTTCTATATACTAGAAGTTTCTCTTTACCACTGACCGTTGATCTCCAGCTAGGGGCATCCCGGACTGCGTTTTTCTGTTTTTATCTTTCCAGGCAACCACTGATGTGTGCCTTCCCTTCGATGGCTCGGCATAATACCTGGCCCACATATCCCGCAAAAATTCGACACCTGCACCTCATTTCGTCACTGATACGAAGGCCCTGCTCTCCAGGACCTCTCTCAACCTGGTCGCAAGCTCCTGGACTATTCCATCTGTACAGCTGTGACAAGGCAAATATCACTCAAGCGAAGCCCGCCAGAGCTGGGCGCGGTCAGATCCACCGTTTTAACCGCCGCACATCGGGCGTGCAGGACGCCTGCAGCGA
Source organism: Fasciola hepatica (assembly GCA_948099385.1). Lineage (NCBI taxonomy): Eukaryota > Metazoa > Platyhelminthes > Trematoda > Plagiorchiida > Fasciolidae > Fasciola > Fasciola hepatica. Next base: position 15,114,198 of record CANUEZ040000123.1, read on the forward strand.
TGTGCGGGCGCCGCTGGGATGGCGGATCGCACCTCCCGTCACCAAAAATGGTTTTCAGGTTGGTTGTCCAGCGCACGGTCAGCCCCACCCGCCAGCACCGGTTGCGGCAAAAAAACACCATTTATACACCCGAAATGCTGAAATATGGAACTATTTCCCCCAGTTATGGCCTATTTTTCATCGTACTCGTCTCCATCGTCGCCATCTCAACTTACTTATTCTTACGCTCGGTAAAATCTACTTTCCTTAGCACATAATTATCGCGGGGTTAAAAGACTGTTAGCATACTCGGCTTACCGTTCATGATCTTTTTTCCCGAGGAGTCGTGCCAAATCACCCACTTGTCCCATTCGCAAACTTAACCAAGATAAAACTCGCCCCTCACCACATTTACCGATATATTTGAAGAAGGTCACACTTGATGTTTCCATACACTTCCGTCCCACAATGTCCAAACAGTACATTTAACTGAAGAATATTTGTTTCCAGAGCATCCCAGCAGTCGACGATATTGATAGAGTTCGCTCTCTCTATCAGTCCTTCTGTTAGCCCACACAAGGCAGTAACATTGCAACATCCCCATGCAAAGATTCATGCTCTCCCCATATATTCACATCTGAGAGACATCTGTATCGCAGTGTTTTAACCTTTCGCCATTACATGATCCACCTTTTACAAAGAAAATCAGCAGATAGTATTTTACCCGTCAATTACTTCATCGCCGAGCTTCGCAAACGTATTTATCTGTTTTTATTGCTTTTTCATATCCGGCATTCTATCTTGGTAAATCTCCTCAGACAATTTTGATCCTAGCAACTCTCTGGTCGTCATGTTTAGCTCTAAGGTAACGGTAATCAATAAGTAAATACTTACTTGTCATTTAAATACTCGTCTTTGCAAACCGTGTATCTGTGGCTATCATGGCTACGCATCACAGATGGATCTGTCGCCCAGTTCCCATTTCCATGTTAGCTCATCCTATTCCACTATTCTGAAGATAAACAGTCTGCTCAACGATTGCGTGTTTACGTCCGACCACTTTTTTCTCCATCGCCTAGGCAATTGCTCTCTACAAATGAGTCCTTAACAGGTATTTAACTAACTCAGCCTATATTCCGTCGCTAAACTTTACAAGGGTAACCTTCGGAGGATTTTCCTTGTTCTTTTTCCGAAAATTCATTCCTTTCATCGCCTGATTTCCAATCCTAAGCTGATCCATACTCCGTGGAGCGCCATGGCTGGTTCACAACTCCCTCGGAAACTTCTTCATACTCAAAGTGAGCGAAACGTTCGTCAATTCTGTTTGGTTCCCTCGTTGAGCAGTCCCTCTTTTGGTAATACTCTAGCAAGGGTCTACCACTTCAATCCAGACCCTCTCTGACTACGCTGGCTCGGTCATCCGACCTTGAGTGCAAATTTGCCGGGCGCCGCCATGAAGAGTAAATAAATACTTTCTCCTATACAATATCGAGTTTACATCCCTGAATGACCATCTTGGAATTCGGACTCTTTCCAATTGTACCATTTGATCTTGCTTTGCAGCATTCCCCGGGGTTATCCAAAATGAACCATTATCATTATCATTATCATTCGACTCTCCTGGTCACTAGTCGAACGGCCGTTATGGATGAAATAACCCTCGGTCTCTCTTTGGAAGTCGTGGTCATAAACCAGTGTCCACTGCAACACCAAGTAGGATGAGCCGACGGCGATCACCGAGACGAAAGCTTGGCAACTGAGGCCGGGTTTCTTCAAACCGTTTCCATCAGGACCAAAGGAGGAGATAAACTATCTTCTTCCAGAGAAGGTTTTAAGGATTATCCTAAGTTAAGTTGGGACCCGCTCCGTATAGAGTCCATAGCCACTGGTCCGCAGTTCGTGACACGTCAGTGGGTATACTCGGCAGCGCTCAAGAGAGCAAAGCTCAAAACCCTAGAGAAGGACAGCGTGTATACTGGAGGACAGCAAAGGCACGCAGACGGGGTACACAGGCGGAGCAAGTCGCGCCACCAAATTCGGTACTTATTCAAAAAAACAAATTCGGTAACCTATGTGATTGTGTGTTGTATCGTTAGCACTGCAGAGGTCTCCCCCAGAACGTCGACGCATTTAGGCTTCCATCCAAGATGGGTACGTCGGCTTCGGTGGCGAGAGACGTTTTCCATGGCTCCCGTCGCGACCGAACATAACAAAGGGGCCAGAACAAGCCGTTCTTCAAGAGTCACACTGGGTGAGGCACTTTCGGGCAAAGCGTAGCCAAATTTGCAAAGGGATCCCGAAATCAAAATGTGATTATCCGTGAAGTTCTACGGCACCAGATCATCAGATGAACAATGACACGAGACAGATAAAAACGTCAATCATGCAATCACAAGGACTCAAAAAACGAGAACCGAATTGCGGCGTGCGAGATAGGAGCACGTGCGCTACGCAGGTCCAGAAGGAGGATATGACAGAGCAACGCGCTGGGCGCAAACAAACAAGCGTTGGTCCCCAAAAACAGACTGTGAATAAAGCAAGTCAATGGTGGTAATAAGTGAGTGATGTTGAGGAAACATGGAAACTGCATTGGATTTGGGGGATTTTCCACCACCGGCAGTTAGACCGCCCACCAAAATCCTCCAGAATCTTAGCAGATTCAAAGATTTGGAAAGAGGGTACTGGTTCTTCCTACCCACCTAAACCCTGCTGTAAGTGCGCGTACCCAGTACCCTGTCGTCAAAGTCCTACTCACTTTTGCACTCGATCCGGTGGACACACCGACGCGAGGTTACTCTACGTCGTCCATGAAAACGGCTGATCGATGGCGGGCTTGAAGGCGAAACATGGGTGCTGTCCCCGGGTGAGCCGTTGCCCCTCGGCCAAGTATGTTTGTGTGTGTGGGGGGGTGTGGGTGTGAGTGTCACGGATGAGCCCTTTGATACATGGGCAAATCCTAGCGACCACCACTTACAGGGGAGACCTTGCATAATGTCAGGGATAAACGGGGAACTATCAGCTTTGCGGCATGTTTTGATGGGGGTCACGAAGTAAAGGCGTGTAATATGTAAGTGTGATTGGTGTGTCTTGGTGTATGATAGAATCACAGCTACTGTTACGAACGTTTGAGCAATGCGTAGCCAAATTCGCAACGGATCCCGAAATCAGAAGGCGATTATCCGTGATAATTCTACGATACTAGATTATTAAAATAAACAATGACATAAACAATATACAAACCTCAATAATACGATCACAAAGTCTCAACAACGAGAAACCGAATAGCAGCGTGTGAGCAGACAGCACGTGCGTCACGCAGGTCCTGAACAAGGATGTGCCAAAATAGCGCTCTGGGCGCGGACAAACAACAATTGGTCCAGAAAAACAACCAGTTCGTAAAGAAAAGTCAATAGTGTATGGAAATGAGTGATGTTGGGAAAAAACACTGAATCGCGAGGGAAAAAAGGGGATTTTCCACGACCGGCTGTTACACCGCCCACCAAAATCCTCCTGGATCCTTAGCAGAGTCAAAGGTTCGGTATAAAGGTACTGATTCTTCCTACCTGCCTAGGCCCTGCTGTCAGTGCGCGCGTCTAATGCTCGTCGTCGACGTTCTACTACTGGTCGCACCTAACCCATTGGCTACATAGACGTGAGGCTAGTCTACATCTTCCACAAGACCAAATGACCGATGGCGGGCGTGAATGGTCACATAGACGTTGTCCTCGTAAGGGGCCGTCCGGTCCTGGATGTACGTGCTTGAGTGTGTGTGTGTGTGTGTGCGTGTGTGTGTGTGCCGAGGTTACAATGAAATCACAGGTATGACTACACATCAAAGGAGGACTTTCTGCAATGTCAACAAAAGACCGCGTGGCAAGAAAACGAGTAAATGCAGCATGTATGTGTGACCTGAGCTCCGCTACTTCCACATGTGCAAGGGGCATTCGGTAGCGTCAACAAAAAGCAAACAAAGAACACTGTCACATGTATGATGGGTTTACGGGATGTAGAGTGCGTCGTGCATGCGTGTATGGAATCGCACTCATCACCACATATCGGGGAGAACCTTCTGTAATGTCAACGAAGGGACCGCGAGCACCTTAACGTGTTTGACGGAGATTGTGTGGTATATATGGTGTTTCTTTATCCACCTCGATTACTGGTGTGAAAAAGGTTTACTAGGCCACAGGGTTATCAGCTCCTCCGTCTTCGCTCTCGAGTAGGTTAATACTGCGTATGTCACGAATGAGCACTCCGTTAGCTGTCTTCACCTTCACCGTTCTTATCATTTCGTCAGTGCTTTTGATGGTTTCTGTAACTACTCCCAAAGACCAAGCGCTGAAATGTGCGCGTTCGTCGGCGATCATAACCACGTCCCCAACTTTGAATGGTCTTGTTTTGGCCAGCCACTTCTGTCAAGTCTGCAAAGCCGGTAGGTACTCCCGTAGCCATCGCCTCCAGAAGACCTTGGCCAGATAGTTCGCTTGCTTCCACCCGTGGAGGTAGCTCCCACGAAGGTTTACCGGCCCTTGGAAACCCTCGTTCGACCTTAACGTCAATAAGTCGTTCGGGGTGAGCGCCAGGTGGGTGGGGTCGCCGTTCAATACTGGAACCAGGGGGCGGTTGTTCAGGATTCGCTCCACCTCAGTCATGACGGTGTTCAGCGTCTCGTCGTCGGGCGGCTGCTGCTCCATGATTGACAGCAATATCCGTCTGGCGGACCGGATCATGCGTTCCCATATGCCGCCTCGGTGACTGGCCTGTGGGGGGTTGAAATGCCATCGTATGCCGTAGGCCACGGTTCGATTCTGCAGTTCGTCCCTGTTTATGTTCTTGTACCAACGCTGCAATTCCCGTTGAGCGCCCACAAAGTTCGATCCATTATCGGAGTATATATCGGCCGGTACGCCTCTTCGGTTGATAAATCTTTGCAAGGCCCGTAGAAACGAATCGGTCGTCATCGAATGTGCGACTTCTGGGTGTACCGCACGTGATTTCATGCACGTCATGATACATCCGTATCGCTTTTCTAATCTTTTCCCACACTTGATCCACAAGGGCCCGAAATAGTCCAACCCGGTCTCACTGAACGGCCACCAGCCCGTAGTCACCCTGCATTCTGGTAGTGGGGCCATGAGTTGTTTGCCTGCTGTGGCATTGCGTCTCCTGCATTGCACACACCGTCGGATTACGCGTTTTACAGTCTCTCGTCCTCTCAACAACCAAAGACGCTTTCGGATGACGCTCGTCACGTGACTTTCCCCGGCATGTCCCTCCATGGCGTGGACGTGTTGAATCATTAGCTCTACTACAGGTTATCTCGCAGGCAGCAGTATAGGATACTTAGTGTCGAAGTTCAGGTGGGCGTTGGTCAGCCTACCATCCACCCGCAGCAGTCCGTTGATGAGTTTGGGGTTTAAACGCTTCAGCTCGCCTCTTGGAGATGGCATGTTTTCATTGGTCGGCCCCACTTCTTCCGCCCTCTTGAGTTCTTGGGCGAAAGCCTCGCGTTGTATCATTCTGAAAATATCGTACTCTGCCGCTTGTAGCTCATCGGGACCTATCGGGCCGACCGGTATCCGACCTGATGGCCGTAGCCCTTTCATGACTAGTAAATTTCTCTTGAACCTGGTTAACCAAACTAGCAAACGAAACGTCTTCATCCAGGAAGAAAACCTGACCAGTCGCGATAGAATGGATGACGCTTCGACGACGTTGGTTGCTATCACTACGCCTTTGATCTCCAGTTCCACTTCCGTAGGGGGTTTTAATTCGAACACGGGCCAGTCCTGTTTGGGCAATTGCAGGAAGTTTGGCCCTCTCGTCCACGTGTCCAGTTGCCTGAAGTTGTTCGCACCTCGGCTGCACAGGTCGGCCGGATTATCGCCAGACCTGACATGACTCCACTGGTGCGTGGCTGATTCATCGTGGATAATCGTGAGCCGGTTAGCAACGAAAGTACTAAACCGGCTCCGTACGTTGTTAATGTAGTAAAGTACTATCGTTGAATCCGTCCAGAAGCTCACCGACCAAATGTAGAGATCGAAACATCTCTTCACAGCTTGCACCACCCTGACTGCCAACACGGCTGCGCTGAGTTCAAGGCGTGGGATTGAGACCGACTTCAGTGGAGCAACGCGGGCTTTGGCGAACAGGATCCTCGTGGTATATTGTCCATCTCCTGCGCACCATCGTCCGTACACCACAGCTCCATAACCGACTTCGGATGCATCGGAAAAGGCATGAAGTTCTCCAGTCCGCGCCGTATGGCCAGAAGTCAATCATCGTGGGATTCTTATGTCCCCTAATTTCTTCAAGGTGTTCAAAAATTCTTCCCAGTCCAGCCGGTCCCCTCGGTCCAGTGACTGGTCCCAATCAACTTTCTTACGGCACAGCCGCTGCAGCAAGATCTTTCCGGGTAGCAGCCATGGTGAGACGAAACCGAGCGGGTCGAACAAACTTGAGACGGCAGATAGTATGCCACGACGGGTTATTGGCAGCTCGGGAACGTTTATCTCGAAAAGAAAATCGTCCGTTTCCGCGTCCCATTGTATCCCTAAGGTGCGCTCAATTGGAAGTGGAGAGCCGTCCAAATCTCTTACCCTTTCGGCCTTTTCGTGATACGGGATGACCTTCAGCACTTCCGAAGCGTTCGACATCCATTTAGTTAGATGGAAGCCGCCCTCTTCCAGCAATCTCGTCAGACCCCTGAACTGCTCTAGAGCTGATTCCACATCATCGAATGACCCAAGGTAGTCGTCGACGTAGAAGTTCCTGCTGACGCTCTCTACCACCGTCCGATGTACTAGATCGCCATGTTTATTCGCTGATTCTCGGAGGGCGTAGTTTGCACAAAATGGTGACGATATGGCTCCGAAGGGGTGGACGGTCATCCTATAATTCACCACTGCGTTGTCCCGGTCGCTCCCTTCCCACCACAGGAAACGCAAAGCATCTCGTTCTCCTACCGGAATCTTCACCTGATGGAACATTTCCCTAATGTCAGCAGACAAAGCCACTTTACCCACTCTGAAACGGCACAGAACATCGATCAGTGGTGTGGTCCAGTCAGGCCCCTGTAGTAGGCGATCGTTCAACGACTTGCCCTGAAACTTGGCCGCACAGTCGAAAACCACGCGCAGTTTATTGGGTTTCTTGGGGTTGATAACCGGATGGTGAGGCAGATACCAGATACCCCTTTTGCTGTCGGTGTTAACAGGCACCTTTTCAACGTAACCGAGGGCCTCGTTTCGCTTCATCAAATCCGCGTATCGTTCCCACAGATTTTGGTCTCGAATGAAGCGTTCTTTTAGTCGTAGTAATCGTTGGAGAACATAATTTCTGTTGTCAGTCCACGGGTCGACCGGTGTGCACCATGGGAGGGGAACCTCGAACTGTTTTTGAGGCCTCTAGAGCCTTGCCGCACCGTTTGTAGAGCGAAGTGATCCTCTTGAGACAACGTCGGTCTTTCGTCTCCAATGTCATGAAACTCCTTTTCATACAGCCGTTGCAGATGATACTCTATGCGGTCCGTTTCGGCGGATAAGTAATTCACGGAACCGCGTACACCTACTGGACCGTATAACATCCATCCCAGAGCCGTGCGTACGGCATAAGGTGCCTGGCGGTCGCTCACTCTTTGGTCAAGCACCCAATGCGCCTCTGGCACGTCGCATCCGATGAGAAGATCCACCTCATCATCTTCCCAGTCTACGACGGTTACATCCTGCAGGTGGGGCCACCGAGTCAAGATTGAGTTCACCGACCTCGTTGCTCGCATGGGGAGATCCGCTAACGTGAATGCCTCCGTTGGTTCAATTTCCTCGTTAGTGTCTAGAGAGATGAGTTGCAGCCTTAATCTACCGGCAGTCATTACCTGTGTTCCGCCCACCGTGCTCACTGCTAACGACGTCGCACCTTTAGCCAGTTGGTGTTTGTCGGCAAACCGCTCTTTCACTAAAGTGGTGTCGGATCCACTATCAACGAAAGCCAACGCCTTGACTATCCCAGTCGGAGTCACTACTCCCACGGACACTACGCCTAAACGTACCGGTTTACTGGCAGATTGTGAAGTTGAACAAATCACGCTGGGCTTGGCAATCGCCTCGGATATGGTTATTCTCGCCTGATGCAGCAGCCGATGGTGTCTGCCCGTGCAGCCCTCGTAACCACATCGATTCTTTGTTCTACAGGCTGCTGCCCGGTGCGTGGTGTTGAGACAGATGAAACATGCTCCTGCCATCCTCGCCATTCCCCACCGTTCGTCTATTGTGGCGTTGCCGAACTTGGGGCACTCTGGTAGGCCATGGCTAGTACCACAGGATCTGCAATTTGGTCTCGCCGTAGCATCTCGCGAAATGACGTGTGTGTTGGTCCAAGGCTGGTACTTTGGATATTCCCGTACAGGGGTTTGGACTTGGCTAGTACCGGGCTTGTTTGCTCGGTTGCTGTCCCGGATTAGTCGGCCGAATCTGCTGTCAGCTATCTTCGTTTGCCTGTCTAAGTATTCAGTCAGGTCTTCGAAGTTGGCTTCTCTGTCGCCTCGGCTTATCCGTTCAGCTTCTTCCGCCCACCGACCCTGTAGTTCGGGAGAGAGGTGACGGACTATGCCTTCCAAAGTGTGCATGGCGTCTAGGTCAGCCCTGTAACCTAAATGGTCGAGGGCTATTGAGCAGTTCTGCATCTTGATCACCAGGTCGGCCATGGTGTAGACGTCGCCCTTGGTTCTCTTTGCCTCTGCCATCACGCCATCTATTAGGTTACGGGCTACTTTGAAAGGTTGGCCAAACAAGTCCCTCAGAATCTTTCTTGCCCTTGTGTAGCCTTGTTCTGGATCGAGCATGGTGCACCCGTCGATAGCTTCTCGCGCTCGGCCTCGGCAGTAGTGAGTAAGGTAAAGAAGCCTTTGCCCAGGGTCGGTTACCTTGTTTTCAACGAACGTCTCGAACTGTTTGACAAACTTGCAGTAATGCTCAGCTCGCCCGTCGAAAACCGTTAGCTCCACTCTAGGTAGATCGATCGATGGTGGTTTGTATTCGGCGACCGGCGTGGGGTTCCCTACCTTATTGCACTCTAACCTATCGGAAGTGTCGAAGTCACTGGTCTCATGCTCTCGCTGTTTCTGTGTACACTTCTCTGCTTCATGCGCCTGTAGTCTAGCCGAAAGTAACTGTTGCTCTAGTTCTAGTATTCTCAGCTTATATAAATCGACATCCTTACGATCAATATCGCTTTCAATAACACATGAACTAGCACTGACAGGACTAGGCGATCTAGCATTAACTAAAGAATCATATGTACCCAAAACCTCCCCAGAGACTTGCCGTATTGCTTCCTGTCCGGATTCGACTGCTTTTGATTCTTTTCTTGGCATTTTGCGTGATTTTTCCTCGTTCCAAATAGATCTATTGAGTATTGTTACGAACGTTTGAGCAATGCGTAGCCAAATTCGCAACGGATCCCGAAATCAGAAGGCGATTATCCGTGATAATTCTACGATACTAGATTATTAAAATAAACAATGACATAAACAATATACAAACCTCAATAATACGATCACAAAGTCTCAACAACGAGAAACCGAATAGCAGCGTGTGAGCAGACAGCACGTGCGTCACGCAGGTCCTGAACAAGGATGTGCCAAAATAGCGCTCTGGGCGCGGACAAACAACAATTGGTCCAGAAAAACAACCAGTTCGTAAAGAAAAGTCAATAGTGTATGGAAATGAGTGATGTTGGGAAAAAACACTGAATCGCGAGGGAAAAAAGGGGATTTTCCACGACCGGCTGTTACAGCTACTACTACATATGCCAAGGGCCTCCCATAACGTCAAAGAAAAACGGCGAGCACTGCAACCTGTTTGACGGGGGTCATGAAATATAAACGTGTACCGTGTAAGTGTGTATGTGTCACGGTGTATGGCAGTTCAATTCGTCAGTGTTTTCAATGCCCCCAAACATGGGGGTTCCTTTAACTACCTCGAAGACAAGTGGGGATGGTCTACTTCGTTTCCTTGTTACGGGCTTCTCCATCTTCACTCTCTAGGAGGCTGGTACTGCGCATGTCACCTCTAGGAGGTGATATCCCCTTGTAGATTGGTCCCCCTCCTTCCGCCTTCTCGACTTCCCGGGTGAAAGCCTCACGTTGTACCATCTTGAATATATCGTGTTATGCGGCTCGTAGTTCATCGGGACCAACCGGACCCACTCGTACCCGGCCGAAGGGGCGGGCCCCTTTCTTGAATAGCAAGTGTCCCTTGAACCTAGCCAACCAAACAACTGAACGAAGCATCTTCATCCAGGAAGAAAATTTGACCAATCGTAACAAAATGAATGACGCTTCGGCCACCGCGGCCATCATCACCACGCCTTCGGCCTCAAGTTCCGATTCCGGAGGGGGGCTCGGTTCATACACAGGCCAGTCCTGTTTAGGCATTTGCTGGAACTTCGTTCCTCTAGTCCACATGTCGAGTTGCCGGAAGTTAGTCGCACCCCGGGAGCACAGATCGGTCGGGTTATCGCCAGACCTGACAAGCATCCATTGGTTCATGGCCGGTTTGCCGTGGATGATCGTGAGCCGGTTAGCAAATAAAGTACTAAAGCGGCTCCTGAAGTCGTTTATGTAGTACAGTACTATCGTCCAGTCCGTCCAGAAACTAGCCTACCAAATGTAGAATTCGAAGCTTCTCTTTACCGCTCGTGCTGCCCTGACCACTAACACGGCTGCTCTGAGTTCAAGGCGCGGGATCGAAACCGTCTTCAGTGAAGCAACGCGGGCTTTGGCGAACTGGACCTTCGCAGCATACTGGCCATCCACTGTGCACCATCGTTTGCATACGATGGCTCCGTAGCCGACCTCGGATGCGTCAGAAAAGGAGTGTTATTCTCTTGTCCGTGTTGCACGGCCATGGGGCAAATATCGTGAAATCCTTATGCCCCCTAATCTCTTCAAGGTGTTCAGAGATTCTTCCCAGTCCAGTGACCGGTCCCAATCAACTTTATTACGGCACAGCCGCTGCAGCAAGACCTTTCCCGGGAGCAGCCAGGTTGAGGCGAAACCGAGCGGGTCGAACAGACTAGAGACAGCGGATAGTATGCCTCGACGGGTTACAGACAACTCGGAAGCGTTTAGCTCGAAAACAAAGTCAGCCTTTTCCGCGTTTCATTGCATCTCTAGAGTGCTTTCGGTAGGGAGTGAAGAGCCGTCCAAATCTTTGACCCTTTCGGCCCTCTCGTGGTACGGAATGATCTCGAGCACTTCTGTGGCGTTCGACATCCATTTTGTTAGATGGAAGCCGCCCTCCTCTAGACATCTTGCCAGGCCTCTGAACTGCGCAAGAGCTGATTCTATATCGTCAAATGACCCAAGATAGCCATCGACGTAGAAATTTCTGCTGACGCTATCTACCACCGACCGGTGGTCCAAATCTCCTTAGTTGCTCGCTGATTCTCGAAGGGCGCAGTTCTCACAAAAAGGTGATGATATGGCTCCAAAGGGATGGACGGTCATCCTATAATTTATCACTGCGTTGTCCCAGTCGTTCTCTTCCCAACACAGGAAACGCAACGCATCTGGTTCTCCTACCGGTATTTTCACCTGGTGAAGCATTTCCCTGATATCGGCGAACAAAGCCACCCTACCCACTCTGAAACGGCACAAAACTTCGATTGGTAGCGTGGTCCAGTCAGGCCCTTTTAGTAGGCGATCATTTACCGACGTGCCCTGGAACTTGGCTGCACAGTGGAATACCATCCGCAGTTTTTCGGGTTTGTTGGGAAATGATAACCGGGTGGCGAGGTAGATACCAGATCCCCTTTCGGTATTCGATGGTAGCCGGCACCTTTTCAAGGTAGCCGAGAGCCTCAGTTTGCTTCGATAATTCTGCATATAGTTCCCATAGACCCTGGTCTCGGACGAGCCTACTTTCAGTCGAAGTAGTCTTTGTAGAGCATAGTTTCTGCTGTCAACCCAAGGGTTACCTGGTGTGCGCCATGGAAGAGGAGCATCGAACAGTTTTTAAGGCCCCTAGTTCCTTGCCGCACTGTCTGCTGAGCGAAGCCGTCCTCTTTCGACAAAGATAGCCTATCCTCTCCGGTGCCCTGAAACTCCTTTTCATACCGCCGCTGCATCTGACACTATGCGGTTCATTTCGGCTGATACGTAACTCACGGAACCGCGTCCCCCTACTGGACCAGGTTATATCCATCCCAGAGCAGTGCGTAGGGCATAAGGTGCCTGGCGGTTGCCCACTCTCTGTTCAAGCACCCAATGTCCTCTGGCACGTTGCAGTCGATGAAGAGGTCCACCTCGTCGTCCTCTTATTCTACGATGGTTAAATTCTGCAGGTGGGGCCACTTAGTCAAAACTGAGTTCACCGACCGTGGTGCTAGCATATGGGGATCATCCAGTGTAAATGCCTCCGTTGACTAGATTTGCTCTTTAGTGTCTAAGAAGATCAGCTGCAACCTCAACCGGCTGGAGGCCACTACTTGTGTTCCTCCCACCGTGCTCACTGCTAACGACGTCGTACTTTTGGCCGGCGGGTGTTTGTCAGCAAATCACTCCTTCACCAGGGCAGTGTCCGATCCACTGTCAGAGAAGTCCAGCGCTTTGACCACTCCAGTTGGGGGCATCACCACCACGGCAACTACTCCTAAACGTAATGGTTTACTGGCAGACCGCGACGTTGAGCAAATAACACTGGGCTTGGTGTTCGTCTCTTGTGTTGCTTCTCCCGTCTGGTGCAACAATCGATCGGTTCTGCCCGCGAAACCCTCGTGACGGCATCTGGTCGTTGTTCGGCAAGGTGCCGCCCGGTGGGTGGTGTTGAGGCATTTAAAGCACGCTCCTTTCGTCCTTGCCATTCCCCAACTTTCGTCTATTGTGGCCTTTATGTCTTGGGACATTCTAGTGGCCCATGACTAGCGTCACAGGACCTGCAACTTGGATGCGCTATGGCCTCGCGTGAAATAGTGCGTGCATTAGTCCAAGGCTGGTATTTCGGATGTTCCCGTTAAGTGGTCTGCGCCTGGATTGTGCTAGATTTGTGAACTCGGTTGCTGTCCCGGATGAGTCGGCCAAATCTACTGTCCGCTATCTTGGTTTGCCTGTCTAAGTATTCGATCAAGTCTTCGAAGTTAGACTCACGGTGACCTCGGCTTATCCGTTCCACCTGTTCCACCCTCCTACCCTGTAGTTCGGGACGGAGGTGACGGACTACGCCCTCCGACGTATGCATTGCGTCGAGGTCGGCCCTGTAACCTAAATGGTCGAAGGTTATTGAACAGTTCTGCCTTTTGATCACCAGGTCGTCTATTGTAAAGACGTCGCCCTTGGTTCTTTTTGATTCTACCATCACGCCTCCTATTAGGTTAAGGCCTACCTTGAATGGCTGGCCGAACAGGTCCCTCAAGATCTTCCTTGCTCGTGTGTAGCCTTGTTCCGGGTCGAGCATGATACATCCATCGATGACTTCTGTTGCTCAGCCTCGACAGTAATGAGTCACATAGGGTAGCCTTTGCCCAGAGTGAGTTATCTTGCTTTCAACGAACGTTTTGAACTGCCTGATGAACTTGCAGTAGTGTTAGAACCGTCCGTCGAAAACTGGCAATTCTACCCTTAGCAGGTCGATCGCTGGTGGCGTTGTTGTTTTATATTCGACGACCGGCTCAAAGTTTCCTATTTTAACTTGTTCTTACCTGTCGGATAGGTCGTAGTCGCTGACCTCTTGCTCACGCTCGTTCTGTCTACACTTTTCTTCTGCTTCTTGGGCCTGTTGTCTATCCGATAACATTTGTTGTTCCCGGTATAATATCCTTGGCTTAAATACATTGACATTCTCAGAATCCATATTATCCTCAGTGATACATGAGCTAGCACTGACAGGACTAGGTGACCTAGCATTAACTAAAGAATCAAAGGTAACCAAAACCACCGCAGTGACTTGCCGTATTACTTCCTGCCCAGATTCCAACTGCTTCGATCCTTTTCTGGGCATGTTGCGTATTTTCTCTTTCCAAGTTGATCAACTGAGTATAGTGAGACACGTTTGAGCAATGCGTAGCCAAATTTGCAAATTATCCCGAAATCAAAATGTGATTATCCGTGAAGTTCTACGGCACCAGATCATCAGATGAACAATGACACGAGACAGATAAAAACGTCAATCATGCAATCACAAGGACTCAAAAAACGAGAACCGAATTGCGGCGTGCGAGATAGGAGCACGTGCGCTACGCAGGTCCAGAAGGAGGATATGACAGAGCAACGCGCTGGGCGCAAACAAACAAGCGTTGGTCCCCAAAAACAGACGGTGAATAAAGCAAGTCAATAGTGTTAATAAGTGAGTGATGTTGAGGAAACATGGAAACTGCAATGGATTTGGGGGATTTTCCACCACCGGTCTTTACACCGTGGTCGCTGTGCGTCGATCGCAAAATTGCGTCCTCCTTAGCATTTCATCCGACCGAGGTAGATCCTGCCTGTGACTTGGCAGTTGTGACTATTCTGTAGGGTTCTTCGTTGTCGGAATACCCCAAAGTTCCGTTTGCCTGTAGTTGTTATTGCCTCCGTAAACGAGCCAGTGTCCGGCGTCAAATGAGTCCAGTCGCGAGCGTTGTGTTGGGGCCATGCGAGATCCTGGAATTCCATATGGTTCTGTCCAACTGGACCAGCTGGAAGGCAAGTAACATAAGGAAGCTGCCCCTCTTGGCGCGGACGGATGTTCGACTAAAGGGGACATGCCGGGGCAGTATATGCTGCCGCTACCCTTGTCGTGCTAACCACATGGTCGTGCTTTCATGCATAATAAAACTATGTACAAGAGGAGCATGAAGATTAGACTTCAATATATATAACTATCACATATTCAGAAAACCTTGTTGGCTGTCGCAGCTTGCTGCCGAGTCGATTTCTCCTATTGGCAGTTGTAGCTGAATTTCCCCTGGAGTTTGGTGTTGCAACATTTGATGGAGAGTCGTTAGTGGGAGTGTCAGGTGCCGACTCAGGACGACTAACCGAATGTGCTCAGTAGGGGAGGACTTTGGGTGGGTTGTTCGGGGTGGGTTCTACTCAGATGAAGGCTTGTTTAAGGCGGTCTGTGCTGATGGTCTCTTTCCTGCCTTCGACGTCTACTACGTATTTCTTTTCCTTTCGCTGGACGACACGAAACGGGCCAGAGTAAGCCGCTTGTAGTGGTGATCGCACCGCATCCACTCGAATAAACACATGGCTGGAGGTCGCTAGAGTGGTAGGTATGTAGTTGCTGACAGTTTGTTTACGTGGAGGGGTGGGCTTTATCTCCCGCATTTGGTGTGACAACCGTTTTGCGTAATCCCCGTAGTTAAAACTCACAGGTGGTAATGGAGAATTCAACTCATCTGGAAGTCGTAGTGTGCAAACCGTAAACCAGTTCAGCCGCCATAACATCTTGTGTTGGCTTTAGCGGTGTTACGCAGTTCTAAGAGAACGGTCGGTAAAACCTCACTCCATAAAGGGTTATCACGAGCACGAAGAGCAGATTTCAGCTGGCGGCAGAATCGTTCCACCATGCCATTGGCCTGAGGAAGGTAGGCCGTCGTCTTGTTGTGTCAGCAACCGAATGCGTTCAGTAGCTCGTGGAAGGCACCGTCAAAATTTGAACCGCCGTCAGCAGTCTCGATAGGAGGGCAACTATACTGACTTACTCAACCAGTTAGAACAGCTTTTGCAACTTCCTATGAGGTAGGACAGGAAATACGTTTGGCCTGTGGCCAGCGAGTGAAACGATTTACGCAAGTGAGGATGAAGCCGCAGCCATTGGATGATGGAAGTGGCCCCACGAGATCCACATGCGCCCGATGTAAGCGTACGTTCAGCTCACAGAATGTGCCCAACGTAGATTTATTATGACGATGTATTTTAACGCGTTGGCACTGAAAACAGTCGAGGGGGGCCAAAGAGGTACGTCACTTTCGACGCTGGGTGGCTAGCTTCACTGAAGCGGTTACACCAGTAAGCGATAAGTTATGGAGGCTGATATAAGCTTGCCGGCGAAAACTGTCCGGAACTAATGGTCAGGGTCGACTCTGTGACACATCGCAAATGATAGTTACGTCCGAAGTTGGAAGGGCCACTGGCACTAGGTGCAGGGAGCTGCCTTTTCTGAGTTGCTGCCCCTCTGTTTCTGTTGTTTGGGCTGCGGCGATTGCTTCTAGGTCAATGCCCATGGGTATTGGGTCGTCGATGCCGTGAACTCGTGAGATTGCGTCCGCTACGGGATTATGTACCCCGGTGACGTGTCGAATGTCCCTAGTAAACTGCGAAACGGTCTAAGTGGCGAATCTTGCGTGGTGAATATCGATCAGAAGCTGACTGAACAGCGTACACTAATGGTCTATGATCTGTGAACACCGTGAACTTTTGGCCCCTGAGTGTGTGCCAGAAGCGTCGGACACCTGAACAGATTGTCAGTAGTTCTCTGCTGAACATACTACATCGGATTCCTCAGACTGGAGACGCTTGGAGAAGGAAGCTATTGGTTGCCGTGAATTGTCGATGAATTGCTGCAACACTGCTCCAACAGCCGTGTCCGAAGCATCTGTTCCTATTGTCAGGGGAGCAGAAGGATAGGGATGTGAAAGAAGTGCTATATTAGTGATAGTTTCCTTGATCAGAGTAAATGCTGCCTGTGCTGTGTCCAGAAAAGTGAATTTCAGCTTAACTCCACGCAAAATATCCGTTGGAGGCCGCAATATTCCGGAGCAGTATGGGATAAATCGGCGATAAAAGTTAACCAGGCCATAAAATTGGCGCAACTGCCGGTAATGTTGAGGCCCAGGGTGGCCGCGAATTGCCACCACCTCGTCAGGTAGGGGATGTATACCAGAAGCTGAGGTTTTTCGAGCTAGGAATGTGATGGTTGTCCTATCTAATTCGCATTTGGTGGGATTATTGATTACACCGTGTTGGTTAGGAAACTCAAAAAGAGCGCGCGGGTGTGCCATATGCTCTTTTTCTGAAGAACCTGCCGCCAAAATGTCGTCTAAGTACGCGTAGGCATTCTTCAGAAAGCATGTTTTTCTATGCACAAACCTTTGGCAGGTTTGGGTTGCATTGCTGAGCCCAAACGGCATGCGCAAAAACTCGAATAGTCCGACTGGAGTTGTGACAGCGGTTTTAGGGATGTCAGCCTCGGTTACCGGGACTTGGTGGTAGGCTCTAGCGGGGTCGATTAGGCTGATAGCAGAACAACCAGATAGGGAAGAAAGAAGATCTTGAATACGTGGAATGGGGCTCCAGACTGTGATAGTAGCCTGGTTGAGGGCCCTACTGTCGCCACAGTGGTGCTAGTCGCCGTTAGGTTTAGGCTACTGGACGTGCGTATTATGCCAAATTCCAGCATATGTTCCAACTCGGCCTGTGCTACGCCAAGCCTATCTAGTACCCAGGTGCGTGGTCGGCTAAATGCTGGGGGTCCTTTATTGACAATGTGGTGGGTGACTTTGGTGGTCACCGCGGCCAGGGGTCCATATTGTCATACCATTGCCGGGCAAGCTAAAAGGTCTGCGTATGGGTGTCCGGCCTGAGGTTCGATGCATGGGGACGTGATGTGATTCGCGGAGAAATACGAACCGGTTACGGGAAGAGAAGTCTGTTGGTCGACAACTTTCCGGCGTCATGCATCGACTAGGAGGTCCAAACAGTCAAGGAAATCGATGAAGTCTACACCACGACCCCTCTTTTACATACGGTACTCGATTCTATTTCTGATTCTCTCTGGTTCACTATGAACCTCCAAACCACTGTTTTTCAAATTGGCTGCGTGTATCGATCACCAAATTCCCCCAGTTCCTTGTTTTTACTTCTCATTAGGTCCTTCGAATACCTCTCTTTGCTTCCTTCTGGAACCAAGCTTATTGCGGGTGACTTTAATCTCCCTCACATCTGTTGGCCACCCCTCTCGGCTCCTCCCAGTCTTATGGACCTGATCACTAGCATTCATCTCGGCGGCTGGACACAACATGTTGTCGAACCTACCAGAAATGGGAACATACTAGACCTGGTATTTACTCATAACATGCCTCTCATCGACGTGACCGTTACGCGAAATTTCCCCGGTAGTGACCATAAAATGGTTATCTGCCATCTGCCCCTTAGTGGCCCACCTAATCCCGCACACCTCTCCAACAATACATTTCTATGCAGAAATTGGGCCTTGCTAGTCACGCTTATTCGGCAGAAAGACTGGGGTGATTATTTTCTCACCCAGGACCCTCAGCATGCTGCGAATATTTTCTACTCCTTCTTTTCCGATTGTCTGGAAAAATTGTCCAATACTGCCCAGGCTGTACCTAAAAAGAGGTCGCCTGTCTCGCCACTCCATAAGAAGTACCATAAACTTCTCAAACAACTACATAATTCTGACGACTTTTCACTTTTTATTCGTCTAAACCGCCTCTCCACACTTATTCAACGACAAGATAATACGCGACTTCGTGACCAAGAAGCTAAGGCTTTGAGTCATCTTAACAAGTCGCAACTTCTTTCTTTGTTGCATAAGTCTAGAAACGCTGATGTTAAGGCCGACTTCCAACTTCTGATTCTGGATAATAACTCATCTATCACCTCCCCACCTTGTATAGCCGAAGCCTTCAATGCATTCTTTGTTTCAGCCATGGCTCCAGCTACTGTCATTGCCCGGCCCCCATCTTCATCACTTACCGACTCTGTCCTTTCTACGATACCCTTCGATGCCAGGAGTATTTCTAAGCTACTATCCAATAGCAAACCCTCCCTTCGACTAGGCCCCGATGGCTTACCACCAATTGCACTCGTTAATGGTGGACCGGATCTCTCCCCGTTGTTGCTTAACCTTTTCACTCTTTCACTTAATGGTAGCACCGTACCTGCTAACTGAAAGCGCTCGGTAATCGTTCCCATTCATAAAAAAGGACCTTTACACGAGGTACCCAATTATCGCCCTATAAGCCATACCCCCATCTTATCCAGAATAATGGAAAAAATAGTTAAAGATCACATTACTAACTGTTTATTATGCCTTAGTCTTATTAATCACAACCAACATGGATTCCTCCGTTCACGGTCCCGCATGACTTGTCAGTATGATTTTCTGAATCTCGTCACCGACTCTGCTGAAACTGGGAAACCTCTTGTTGTTCTTCATCTTGATTTATCCAAGGCATTTGATCGTGTACCTCACCCCCACCTTTTAACAAAGCCACGGTCATTTGGGATTGTCGATCCACTTCTTTCTTGGTTCTCGTCTTACTTATCTCATCGTTCACAGGTTGTCTTAATTACCGGGCACACCTCTAATCCTAAGCCTGTTACTAGCGGTGTTATTCAGGGCAGTGTTTTGGGCCCCCTGCTTTTCCTCCTATATATAAATGATATGTTTCCGACAATACCTAATGGCACGCCGTTTTTGTTCGCGGACGACATTAAGATAGTCTACACTTTTTCGCCTGGCAATCTCAGTACTACTATCCCTAAAATCTCTGCTGATTTAGCCGCTCTTGATGAATGGTGCTCAACCTGGGCAATGGAATTCTCCGCCGACAAGTGTATTTTCCTTACTTACAAATGCCAGGTTCCTCCTGGTTCTTTATGCATTGGCGGTTCACCCATCGACAGCCAGCCTTTAGTAAGAGACCTTGGCTTAAGTTATTCTTGCTCTTCCAACTTCTCGGAACATGCTGTCTTCCAAACGGCGAAGGCTTAAAAGTGTCTTGGTCTTCTGTTCAGATCCTTTCAGCTTAGGCAGAGCGTTCTCTACATGTACAAAGTACATGCCAGGCCCCTTCTCGAATATTGTCCCCTAACCTTCACTAGCATGAGAAAATTCGACAGGATTATTATCGAATGTATTCAAAGAAGATTCACAAAACAGCTTATCGGTTGGTCGTCCAACTTAAACTACAGGGAACGATGCTTATCTCTCAAAATCGAACCACTATGGCTTCGTCGCATCAAGCTAAATTTGATATTTCTGTATAAGCTATTGACTAAGCAGTCCTATTCCTCCAACCAGTTGTGCTTCTCCCCGGATACTGGATATTCACTCCGGAATAGACAGTATGCCATTGCCACACCCTCCGCGAGGACTGTTCTACGCTCTAAGTTCTTTCTCTTCGCGTACTCCAGAATCTGGAATAAACTTCCCTTGCACATCAGATCTTCTCGGTCAAAGTATGCATTCGTGCATGCTATTGATAAATTCCTTTCTGTCCCAACTGTTTTGCGCTTATTCAACGTTCACGTAACCGAAAGTCAAGCCTACGAGATAGGCCTCGACTTTTAAGCCATTGCTCTGCTTTCTGTCTTTACCTTACCTTCCGAAATAACCTCACCGCTTTTGAAATTCTGATTGCTTTGTTTGACCGCTTCTCCTAGACTTTGCCATCGACATATGTAAGCATGTCTGTGTCCACTAACCGTTTTTCCATACCAACTTATAGGATCCTGTCAATTCAGCTTTGAAATAAATCCTTCCAGGTGCGCTCGCATTTATAGAGACCACCGTATTACTCCCAACAGGTTGTCAACATGTCTCACCCGCTCCACGATTAATTACCTTTATTTAGTTATAACGCGTCTGCGGCCCTGAAACCAACCTCAACAACCTTATAAAAACTGCTTCAGTATCCAACCCCTGGTCGGCTTTATATATATATATATATATATGTATATATATATGTATATATATACATATATATATGTATATATATACATTTATATATATATGTATATAAACATATATATAATATTTGTATATACAAATATATATATATATATGTACATGTATATATATATATACTCACTACTGTCCTTTGATTATTAACACAAGCATGGTGAGTAACTCAACACTCCTCGATTTCTCTTAGCTTACAATGCCTCTTTTCCGCACCAGGTCCCACCACATATACTTCCCTCACCACCTCTGAGATTTTGAACTGGAAAATCCAGTCTGACTCATCTCACTTAGCGTGACTCACTAACTGAACTCAACACCCAGTTATGACGTTACCATTTCTGCTCCCACCCTATCCCCCAGCTAAGGTTCTTCTGTAATTTCATGCAGAACTTGGTCTTTACTCCTGCTCAATGACCACTCTAGGCGAAATACTAACTTTCCCAATAAAAGTTTTAGCCACACTTAGGCGTTTCCCCTTTAGTCTCACGTTTCATGGCCTCAATGTGCCTTAGGGATTCGCTGCACCGATGAGCCCGTGCTTAACTTTCGTTCTTCTTTCCGTTAACCGTTGATCCTCAGCTGCGTCCCTCTATCTCACTTTCTTTGCCAGTCTTTTGCGTCCGACCGCTTTCGCATGACCCGTCTGATGATCGCACCCACGTATACAGCAATATATATTTATATACATATATATATATATGTATATATATATACATATACCTTTGGTATGCTCCACTCACTTTTGCCCCCTTTCCTAACTAGATTGTGCCATTTTACAACCTAATTTGCATATATATAAATACAACCGTTCCGTCCTTTAGCGATGGGTGCTCGCTCTCACTTAATTCCTGGCTCAGGCCAGAACTCAGCCGTCCCATCCTGTTTTTTGCGCCTTTCTCGTACACTGAAGCCTTGCCGCAAGGATTACCATTCCTTAGTAACTAGGCTTCACTTCTCTACGCACATGCTCATGGTAAGTTAAGACCCCATTCCAACCGGAATCCGTATGCCTCTTATTTCTCTTGACCCTGCGGAATACCAGCACGTGTGCTTCCACATGAAAAATCCTCTCCTTAACACCCAGTGTTTTTCTCCCTTTCTACTGTTTGCCGTCCTCGACCACAGCTGGTGAACTGACTAGACTGTTATCTTCCTATGTTCTCATTCTTCTTCCAGACTATACCCTCTACTATTGTTTTATTCCTGGTTTCCAAACGGACACCCTCTCCTCATCCACCGCCTACCTGATATCGCCCTAAATCTCTACTAGCACCCAACTGCCCTAGAAAGCTACCAGTCTCCGTCTATGGATCCCTAATAGACCGTTCCACTAGCCAAACGATAACTAATTGTTCGGATAACAAAATGTTCATTTTCTTGCTTCCATAAAAACGATAATCACAACCCACAGCCGGAACACTCTCCAGACTGCCGCACTCCTGATCTCTTCCAGATTGCATTGGTTACTTGGGTAGCCATCGGCCAAATCGACGTTTGTTCCGGATTACCGTAAGGACTGGACGACTTGATCAATGGTTCAAACCTTTACTCTCGCCTGCTGACGTTACATGGGGCACCGTACACGGATTAACAAAACCTCATGAAAGTCTCACCGGATTGCAGAGATGATTCCTGACACCAACCATCAACACATACGCTCAACGTCTATTCCCAAATAATCCAACTCAACAATTCTTCCCGCGTTGCAGTACGAAACCAATGACCGGAACCCAGCCCTTTTTTACCTGCTTCCCTCAACATTCTACCTGCCACTATCTGCAACCAAGGTCTTTACGGAACAGAATACCAGCCATCTGCAGCCAACCATAATTTGGTTAACAATTTTCTATCACATACAAAAAAATCTACACTCTTCCAACTTCTGCCTAGCCGAACCATTGACGTTTGTCTCCACTAATCCGTTTCGTTGACGGCTTTTCTTTAAAAGTCCGTTATACGTCCATACACCATTCATGCTCTTCAAAAGTTCACCGAAGTCCCTGAGAAGCTTTTCGCCTTCATTTGAATTTCCAAATGACACTGTAATAACCTGCACAAAAGGTCCGTTTTATTATCACCTTTGAATCACTTGCCCTGATTTCACGTTTCCTCCACAATTAGTTACCCAATGCTGGATCAGTTTCCAATATTCCGCTGGTATCTCTGACTGCACGTTGAAAGCCCCATGCTTGCTTTACTTCTAACAATGTTCTTTGGCATCTCCTCCGTCCGATTACTCGTTAGTGACCGTCCAATTGTCGCTTATATCAGCAATCCCACTACTGCCCAGCTATCCACACCGCCCCCAGCGATTTCGATAACCGATTCGGAATTCCCGCCTCAACCATTACCACTTTTGTTCACTCAAACACCACATGACTTTACTGGTGTATTTCGGTTGCTGTGTGATTTATAAATTTAGAATTTGTGAATACCTCACATTAACAGGTACTGCTGTACACTCTGATCTTGCCTTGTGCTTGTGTATTGACCACGGTCAAGAAATATACTATACTATACTATGACTAGTATGGAATAGGGAACGTCTGCTACTATGAACACCCGGCGGAAGGTGCCAAGTGGGCCTAATTTGAGCGTGAGTGATTTACGGCCGTAAGTAGCTATGAAAGTGCCATCGGCAGCACGGACAAGTTGGACTGATGGGTTTGTTGCATCACCTGCTTCCTTTAGAATGACACTAACTGCTGCACCGGTGTCAACCTGAAACGGGCTATTATAAACTAAATCTCGAACATGCAACAGACGACTGCTATTAAGGCTGCCGACCGCGTTAGTCGTTGGAATGCGTCGGGATATTAGTTTCCCTGTTTGGCACCCGGGAAGATGCAACCGGCTTCGCAACGCCGGGCCTTCTCCCCAAACCGTTTGTGATATCGACAGTACGTTGATTGAGTTGGGCTAGCGGGGCGGTCAGGGGAAGGGCTTCTGAGACGTTCACGTCGGTCAGAGTTGTGATAAGAGTTATGGTTTCTACAGTGAGAACAACCAGGAGAGGAAAAACGTCTGAAAGCCCGCTCGAAAGAAGTTATTGGAGTGTCCGCGCTGTGTGTTCCTACGTTGGGAGCGATGGTCTGGGGGCTGCTCAAGTTTTTTGCCGCAGTGATTTGTGGATGGTACAGTTCCATAATACTGTCCGCCATTTTTGCCGCTTCCGGGAGCCTAAGATAGATAGATACCCCTAGCAGTGCTTGAATATTGAGTGCCAATCGTTGAACCCACAGATTAAGGGACCTTTTCCCCTAAGTGTTGCCCTGCCAGCTGCTGCATTTTCTCAGTAACGCAGAGGCCTCCTTGCTACCTAATTCTGTCCCTTGAATCAGCCGTTTCAGCCTAGAGATTGAAGCGGCTTCGCGGACACCAAACTCACCAAAATTCAATTGCTAACCTAGAGCTTAGGCGCGCCTTGTTTACAAATAGGTACTTTCATTTAGGTTTACTTTGAAATGACAGCCGCTCCCCAGGAGCGGCCAATTCCGGTGCCAGGTTCTCCTCTAGCTATAGACAATCTTCCTTTTCGAATTTTTCTTCTCAGTCACACAAAGTGGCTCATAGTCAGGACAAAAGTACTTCAAAGTACTTTCATTCATCCAGACCCGATTCAACCGGTCGGACACATGGGCCTACCTCAGGAGTCCTGTAGGACATTTGGGTGATCCTCACCAGTCATTCATTGAGGTACGCAACTGGCTTAGCAAACGTTGACCAGGCTTTCCGATAGATCAGGAATTCGGTTTAGCCTCGGTTCCTTCAATAGACTGGTTGCTTGAAGTTCGTCTTGTTTAACTCAACCTGGTACCGGCAGAGTCGACAGCATCGCCAACTCACGTCACGCTATGCAGGCGGCAAGGCGCGCTCCAGCTTGTCAGCTCCGGCCATTAGCTCGTTCAGTCTCCCATCTCCTAACATTTATACAGGGTAACCAACATGGTTACTAAAACCCATCAATTGCTATCGTTCTGCGTCTCCATTCGCTGGACGGGAATCGAGTCCGCAAATCTTGCGTGCGGCTAAAAGACTACCGCGCCTTTCACAGCTGTGTAATAATTTTTACTGAATAGCACTTCGCGTATCTGGGTAGCAACATCACGGGGTAGGCAAGCTATAGTCCACAAGCAAAAGTAACTCTGACTTGTGATTCTATGCGATTCAAACTCTGCCTCCAACCTATGAAACCAGAGTTGAGGGTCACCAATTAAAAACTCAGGGAAGGCTAGGGAAGGCGTCGAAACGGATGGTTCCGGATCAGGCTTAAGGTCATTGCTAGCCATAAGTGCAATGGTATATCAAATGTAAAACAGTATATAAAGATGAATTCAGCAAACGTGAAGCATTTATATTTTCGATAAATGGAAAATATAAAAGGACATGGCAGGAGAAATCGAGATTTACCGTTTACATGTCGGAAAAAGTAAGTGTGTAAAGGAATAATTGTGATTGGAAGACTTAAATGTGTCCTAGGTGGAATGAATGTGTTGTTCGGGCTCACCACTTTAGGATTCTCCTAATTTGAGTTGGGACCTGCTCCGTATACAGTCCCTAGCCCCTGGTCCTCAGTTCGTGACACGTCTGTGGGTATACTGGACAGCACGCAAGCGAGCAAAGCCCGAAACCCTGGAGAGGGACAACGTGTATATTGGAGGACAGCGACGGCACGCAAACGGGGTACACAGGCGGAGCAAGTCGCGCCACCCAATTCGGTGCTTGTGTAACGGTGATTCCGACTGCGAGAAACGCGTAGCCAATTCAAAACGAATCCCAAAACCAGCACAAGATTGATCCATAGTTTCTACGGTACTGGTTTAACAAGATGTACACAATAAATATGTACAAACCTCAACTGTACGGCCACGACGTCTATCAATGAGGACCAGAGTTCAACAGGGGTCAATGTTAGGTACCACCGTCACGGCAGTCCAGGTTCGAATCACAATTATGCCACTTCAAGTGAGAAAAGTATAAACAAATGTTAAAGTGTAGTGGTCGATGCATGTTGTACTTGCTCGAGGGTCAATAAAATAAAGTGCATAGTCTCAACAATACAAGTAAATGACAACGGCTAGGAGGATTTTCTTGCATGTACGTTACACTTGTTCAAACAAACAAATTCGTTAATCTTTTTGATTTTGTGTTTTATCCGTATCCCCACAGTTTCTTTCCCGATTGACAGAGCCATATTTAATGAACTAGTACTGGGTGCCTGGTGGTAAAATTATACCACATTTACTTGCCATTTCCCTCGTCCGTGAATCTCTTACGTAAGAACTCGCACAAGTTGTTGGTTGGAAGTTCCGGAAATCGGATCTGAAAGCATCGAATTTAGGGCACACTTTCACCGTTACGCAGGGCCCAAGTAACACTTCTCAAGTGGGGCAATTTTGTGGCAGACATGGGGCTGCCCCAAGCTTACCATTGAAAAACTTGGGGCAGCGCTACAGTTGCCCATGGGGCTAGCCCCAAGGTTGCCCCATGTGGCAAACCTTAGGCGATGGGGCAAACTTGAGGCAAACCCCAATCGATGGGGCAAACTTGGGGCCAGCCCCAACATTTATAACACGTTAAACGAAACCAAATCCAAATGCCCCTTCACGGACTACTTCTAGTGTTTATTTCTAATTTGGTCGTTTGCGTACGCATCCCATAAACACCAATTTCTGGCGAACTTGTAACTGAAAATTGAAAGCCAATTTTTTAATATGAAAAATTCATTCACGTTCAATAAATGTGTATTTTTTTACGAATTTGCAATAATCCTTCAGAGTGTTCTCTCGTTGAACCTTGGATCCGGTTGTCTATGGTCGCCATATCTGCAGGTATGAGAATAAAATGTAAACTGTAATTGACGGACTGCCAGTAAGTTACTCCACCATCATGTATTAAGTGATATTGGCATCCGATATAAATATTTTCAACAAACGGCATGGCATTTTTCAAGGATGTTTTCAAGTTGAAAATAGGGATGAATCTACGTTGATATTTCGTAGTGGAGCTGTCTGTCAATGTACACCGAGCAACATATGCTTGCATGTCACTGCTGCCTTTTCAGAGTCACATATATGATACGGATAGCGAAAGTGGCTTGCGAGAAAAATGAGGAAGCGCAATGTAATTCAACAAACGGTTAATGTACTTCAAATGTTAGTCTTATAGTAAACATGTTTCCGTTAACCGTATAGAAAAAATGAGGCCACTCCGTTTCATTCTACTTACCTATTATATCTTCTACCTGCTTCGCGATCACGAGCTTTGTGGGACCATTTTCTGATGTGCTTGTCGATATTGATAGTTGGTTTCTCGGCGAAAACGTACTGAATCTGATAAAGTCTAGTAAGTGGTGAGACCAATAATTAACTGATATGCCTTTTATCGCTTCGATGAGTCTGTGATCGCAGACGGCTATTCTGTTGCTGCTACCGAGCCAGCAGCACTTCACTGCGACGTCATTGCTGACCATAGCAGTTAGCTTTCGCTTAACCGCATCCTGAAGATTTTCAGTTGCGTACCGCCGGAGTGTTGTGACCCATATTTGTCAAGTACACGTATAGTGACCTACCATCTTATTGAAAGCCGCTGGTGTTCCGAGGACTTCGTGTAAATGGTGAAATTCATCCACAGTGTTCAAATGTGTGAGTGGCTGCGGCACAGCTTGTAAACGTGATGCCCTAAAGTGGTAGAAAGGGATTCTATAGAAGCACTTAGTCTCTCCAAACTTCTTGTAAAATTGTCTATGGACATCAGAATTTTTTCTTGGCTTACTAAAAAATAAAGTGACGGCACTGCGTGTGAACATGCCTAGCATTTGGCGCAGGCGAGGGGCCAAGTTCAGCTGTGTAGCGCTGCTGCTTGAGCCGCTACTTGTAATTAAATGGGCAACCTGAAACAAAAGTGTAATCATTACCTTGAGGATGCGACTAGCACTGGGGCACTAGGCCTCGCAGATAATGTGGACCGCGAAGGCAAATGAGGCGAACTAACACCAAATTCGGTTGTGCACGTTGGAAATTTACCTTTGTATTCCCCAAAGACGTGCCAAAATGGGTGGTGGAGAGGGTGGTGGGTCCAGCATAACTGGCTTTGTTGTTCTCCGCATCGTCTGTGAACTCTCATCGGAAAAGATTACCACGGAAACCCTTCAGGTATGTGAATTTAAATGGTTAATTATCCCTTCCTTGTGAAACAGAGCTGCAAAACTTATGTCTGCTTCTTTGTTTCATCCATGGAAGCAGCTCTTGACTGAGAAACCAGCTGATGCTCGAAGTCAGTGGCATCTCCAAGTTTGTCTATTTAAATGTTATGCTACCACCGACTTACCCATATATTACATCGACCTTAAGTAGTAATCCGGCACAGCCTTTCCTGATAGCAAGTAACGCATGTAGTCTAGAAATTCTTCGTTCGTGGACAACGACCGTGTGTGTCGTCGACCATCCAGTTCTTGAGTACCACGAAGTGGGGATTTTCGTTGGGGAAGTGAGCAACCATGTACAAACACAAAAAAGTTTTCCGTTAGGAATTGTCTATCTGGGACTTGGTCACATTTAAGTACAGACAGAAACAGGTGGACGGTGAATACAATAACAATAATGCGTAGTTGATCACCCATACGTGAAAGCAAACACGAGTCTGCCATTGACACCAAACAAGCAAACGACGACATCGGAAAACGGCAAAATACGAACAATTAACGTCAACACAACTGCCAAACGAGAACAACTTTCGCCTCGCAATCACCCGAGCACTACGTAATCTCACCATATCGTCATGCTGATTTGCAAAATAAGTGGTTCAGAAAACACAAAGCTTTACGTGGCATTTTTTAAATTACAAAAACGTATGTAAAATGGGAACAACAACAGTGGAAGAGTAAATGCAAACACGAATACATTTACACATGATGGTGTGAATGGGTGCGGTGTGCCAAGTGGAATCTAAGTCGCCCACATCGAAAATATACAGGTGGCTTGAACTTAACCCGTTGGTGAAAAAAGTGTCTGGTGAACTGAAGTATCTGAAGTAAACATTATTCTCCAAGAAACTGACAATTTCTGAAGGACGTCCGTTAATGATAATGACGTTGTCCTGCTTATCCACCGGAAATAAGACACCATTTGGAACTAAAGTTTCTGTCCCACTGTGCCTCAATTCATTTGATTTTTTGCCATAAGAGCGCACTTTCGTTCCACCCGGTCCACCGACCCCATACTTACAATATACTCTCCCGCAAAACCTACTGTTGTGACCTAAGCAACAGCTAAGTACCTACCTTATCCTGTGGGGTTCAACCTGTGCACACCACAGAGCAAAATTTCTCCTATCTCAGTATTCCTCATCGTCCCAAGTCTCCTATTCCCAATTGTATATATAGAGGGTCATATAGCTCACTGCCCTTACCACATTGCCGCATAGGTCCCATCTAGACCTTTGCGCACAAGCACCCAGGTTCACTCCTGGTCTGCTCAGACTTTTGGCTTGTCTCTGTCTAGTTGACCGATTTCCTGCTACCTTTTACCTCCGTCATATATTCCTACTTATCATGCTATCCCGGTTCCCAACCAGTACTCGGAAACTCTGTATCGCTAAAGCTGGCAAATCCAAACACACCCAACCCCTCCCAAAACCAGGCCGTGCTCTGTCACCCTCGTTAACGTCGACGGTGAAGCTCCTAATAGTCTTAATGGCCTTAAGCAGAGTTTCGCCGAACTTAGTAACAAGGTCGAGCTGATTGGTGAAATCCTTTCAAAGGTTTCACCCCTGGCTACTCTCCTTGACCCTGTAGCCGCTACATCGCTCAAGAACTTGGTTTCGGTGGGACGCCTCCTCGACTCCGTGTCTACTGAAATATACCACCGCATTGCCAACTCCAAGAACGCAGTGGTTTTTAATGTTCCAGACCGCTTACCACTTTCCTTGGCCAAACACAACATACTAAGTTCGTGCAACATGGCTCACTACAGATGCCATTGCAGGAGGCTACGCAAAAGCCCCAGCGACATAGTTGCCCCCTGCTATTCCAATTCACGGACGACCTAACAGCTACAGAGTTCATTAGCAACAAGTCGACAATTGCTGCCTTTTCACCGTATAAGGACATCAAGATATTCTCTGATAAAACCCCCCTCTTACGGGAAATACTTCGCTCGCTGAGAAGTAACTCCGCCTTGCCCATGCAGGCTGACCCCACTGTAACCGACATGAAGGTTACCCAATGCCCCTCTGTCAAGAAGTCAAAGGTGAGCCCATCGCCTCACCCTGCCTGCCTGCAAACCGTCGACTTAGACATGTCTAACTCCCCACCCCCCGTTCCGCTTCCACACAAACGCGTTTTTTAACATCTCCCCCAGTAGCCTCTACTAGCAGTAGCTCTCGCTCCCCGACCACAGGCCCCAAGCAGCACTCCACTTCAGTATTAAAGCCGCGCTCCCCCGTCATAGTCTCTGAGCCAAGACAAGACCCTGGTACAACCATCAGCCCTCGCCGTACTACTTCCAATCCGTCCTCCGAACAGTTGACAAGTGTTGTCCACCACTGCCATTGCTCTAACGACTCTACCAACTACCCACCAGCTTCTAGCTCAGCCGCGACACTTCTATCCTCATAAGTGCCGCTCTGACCCCCCCATAAGCCTACCTGGAACTCCTACCAGGTCCGCACTTGCCCAACTAATCACCCCACACACTACCCTTTACTCTCAATCGGCTTCTGCTTATAGCGTACTCTCGGATCCTCCAGGTGATAACCAACCGGGCCACCTTCCGGATTCGTCTAACGCCATCGTCCCT
This sequence comes from Fasciola hepatica, assembly GCA_948099385.1. NCBI lineage: Eukaryota > Metazoa > Platyhelminthes > Trematoda > Plagiorchiida > Fasciolidae > Fasciola > Fasciola hepatica. Next base: position 15,144,667 of record CANUEZ040000123.1, read on the forward strand.
ATATGCAGGAGTGACCTTCAGGGCCTTGCCAGTGCCACTCACCCTTCCATTGCCTCGCACCCCCTTCCACTGTCTTTCTCTCTCTCTGATCGCATGGGTCACACCAATCCTCCATCTCCGTTGCTACCGTATGTCCCTTCCTGCCCCCCAGACACCAACCTTCCATACTATAGCCCCAGCATGCCTCCGCTGTTCCCCCCTGCTCACCTCCACCAACCCTCATCCAACCCTGAAGTACCACGTACATACCCCAGCAGATACTCTAGATTCGTACCTGCATCCCGCCTCCTCGCCCCACCTCCCCACTTACCGGCTCCCCTGCCCCTCATAAGCCTCCAAACCTTTCCAAATTTCGCCACTCCCTTCCCGCCCCCCACCCCACACTACGTCCCAGTTACTCTCCCACATGCCTTCACCCCCATACCGACCTACCGGCCTTATACTGACTCTGCCCAACAGGTAGGTTACCTGCAGTCAAGTTCTCGTTTTTTCCTGACCGGTGCCCTCCGCACCCGTGGCCATATTGCTAGTCACCCTATGGACCATATCGATAAACTTTTACAGACTCATATCACTGATCGCTCCTCACTCGATGTCATGCCACTTAGCACCTCACACCATGCATTCCATCCTGTCCACCCCGCTCTGACAGATATCCTTAACCTCTCACTTTGCCATATGGTGCCTCCTCCCTCTGCACCGTGTGACACCCCTCCGGCCCACATCAGCGGTGTGCTGCACACCCACCGTATTGATCACCCACAGCGATCGGCTGCGCCTAATGCTAACGCTTCTCCTACTTTCCGTCCCCCACCCAGCACTGCCTGCCCTCCCCATTCTACTGACGCTATATCCCCACTGAGACCCAACTCCTATCGCCACAGCGATCCCAATAATCTTGCACCTGGCATCCATGCATTGCGCACACCGACACTGAACTCATTCCTACTAGTTCTTATTAACGCTCGCTGAATAATTAGAAAAATATCGCACCTGCGATCTTTGGCATTTACGTCAAACGCTGACATTATACTAGTAACTGAATCCTGGCTGTCAGATGACGCTTCGGTTGACCTTGTTCGCATAGCTGGGTATCAATGCTTCTCGAACACCCGCCAGTCCAGGCGTGGAGGGGGCTGTTTAGCCTTTGTCAAATGCACTATCCACGCTAGTGTTATCGACCACCCTTCTCTTCTCCTCATTGAGGATTCGTTATGGCTTTCCATTCACGCCTCCGGCCAGAACCTCCTCCTTGGCTGCGTCTACGTCCCCCCGGGTCTGGAGCCTGCAAAAAGTGACTCCGCCGTGGATGTCTTTAATGCTGCGCTTGACTACCCTGCCAGTGCAAAAATTATTGCGGGTGACTTTAACTTTCCTTCAATTTGCTGGTCCTCCTATACTAGCCCTCCCGCCCTCTCCACCTTCCTTTCTTGTGTCCGTCTTGGCGGATGGACCCAACATGTTTCCTGCCCTACTAGGGGGAAAAACATCTTGGACCTAGTATTCTCCATTGATGTCCCTGATATGATCACCCAGACTACTGATCACTTCCCGGGTAGTGACCACCGTATTGCCAGGTGCAAGTTCAGCTGCTTCGGCTGTTCTCATCCGATGCAATCCTCTCCCCCTGTTCTGACTTCCTACCGTTCCTGTAACTTGCCCCTAGTGCCAACGATAATCCGATCCCTTAACTGGGACACATTTTTTCTTTCATCCGATCCCCCCACTGTTTTGAACTCTCTCTACTCCAACCTCCTACAATGCCTAAATACCGCCAACCCATGTGCCGATCCACGCCCCAAATCCAGCAGCTCACGCCTGTCACTTTTAGAGCGTAAACTGTCTAAGCTGCAACATACCTTCGCTAGATCACACTACTTTACGATTCTCCTGCGCATAAACCAGCTACAACTGAGGCTGCGATGCATGGTCGATTCGCATCTGAGAAGGCAAGAGGCCATCGCCCTAGCACACCCAAACAAAACTGGCTACCTGTCCAACCTCCTTAGTAAAAGGTTCAATCACTCCAATCATACCTCGCTCAAGTTCCTCATCTGCGGCTCATCTACCGCTAATACTCCAGCATCTATTTCTGAGGCCTTCAATGAGCATTTTTCTTCCTCCCTTATAAGCTGTCCTGGTATTCCCCCTCCTAAAATCCACCCCTGCACCTCTGCCTCTCTTTCATCGATTCCCTTCACCCATCCAGAAATTGAAAAATCAGTTTCCTCCATTGAACCTTCCTCGAAACCGGGACCGGATGATCTCCCACCGGCCCTCCTCCGTTTCGGCGGTCCTGACCTCCCTTTATTGCTACTTAATATGTATACCACCTCCATGCTTCACAGTTTTGTCCCGCCTCAATGGAAATCCTCTGCTATAGTTCCGCGCACCAACGAGGGCGTATTACACGACCCAGATAACTATCGGCCCATTATTCACACCCCAGTAGTCTGCAAAATTATGGAGAGAATTATCAAAAAACATATTGTCCAGTACCTCTTACCTAACAACCTGCTGAACCCTGGTCAGCATGGTTTCTTGAACTCCCGCTCCTGCTCTTCCTGCCAGCTTGACTTTCTCAATGTCCTATCGTCTGCTACCGACGCCGGCAACTCTGTAATTGTCCTCTACCTCGACATGTCTAAGGCTTTTGACCGTGTTCCGCATATTCATCTGTTGGCCAAAATCCGATCTCTCGGTATTACTGACGCTCTCCTCTCCTGGCTATCCTGCTATCTCTCTCACAGATCACAAGCCGTGCTCGTCGACGGCCACCTATCTTCCGCCAAACCAATTACTAGCGGCGTCATCCAAGGCATTGTCCTAGGCCCATTACTATTCCTTATTTATATCAATGACATTTTCTCTTCTATTCGACACGGCACTCCTTTCCTCTTTGCCGACGATTTAAAATTGTGTACTCTTTTCTCCCTAGTGACCTATCCGTGACTCTGTGCAACATATCGCACGACTTACTCGTTCTCCAAACTTAGTGCATCTCGTGGTTCATGAAATTCTCTGCGGAGAAAAGCTTCCTCCTACCATACAAGTGCACGGTACCACCCGGCCAAATTTGTCTGGACGGCCTGCCCATCCCCATACAGCCCATGGTTACCGATCTTGGCGTACGCTACTCTTGTTCCTTTAACTTCTCAGAACAGACATCGTTCCAAATCGCTAAGGCTAAGCGAACCCTAGACCTGATCAATCGGTATTTCTTAATACCGGCCAGTCACCTCTCCATGTATCTCTTACACGTGAGACCGCTCCTAGAATATTGTCCCATTACCTCCAGCCTCTGGCCACGTTCCTCTATTGTATCTCTTGAGAACGTTCAGCGTACTTTCACCAAAAGGCTGTTGGGCGTATCCCTAGCCCTGACATACCGCCAGCGCTGTGAGCTCCCACAAATTGAGCCTCTATGGATTCGTCGCATGAGGCTCAACCTGATTTTCCTCTTTAAGCTAATCCATAACCTGGCCTACACCTCTTATCCCATCTCATTCGCTGCGCCCTGCTCCTACCCGATCCGACACCGTACCTTCTCTCTCACTGTCCCTCATTCTAATCTCTGTCTGAAGTCCCGATTCTTTCTGTCAGCCTATTCCAAAATCTGGAATAAGCTGCCCCTTAGCTTACGCAGTGCCTCCTCAATGTTCGCTTTTAGGCGCGCACTTTTATCATACTTAACAGTCCCCAATGCTAAACTGCTCACCAATGAGCTCGTCTCCGCCGACCTGGCCTTTGAAAGAGGCCTCACACTGTAACTCTACTACCTCTGCGCCACAGGCCACTAGGTACACCCCGCGAACTAAGGCCATTGCCTTCACTGATCCATAGCGAACCTTCCTCCTGCCATCATAAGATAACCCTATTGCCCAACTACGTTCATCTCTTGTCCATCATATTCACTTTTTTTTCTCCTCAGTATCCGTTGATTCTCAGCTGGGGCACACCCAGACTGCGCTTCTCTATCCCTTTTCCCTTTCCAGTGATCCTCCGTGACGGCCAACCACTTCGGGCACTGTGCTTACCATCTCCCTGGCAGGTGCACCTGGATATTATTGCTACAGGGTCGTCTACCACTCGCTGTTTCCGTTGGCTCTCCTGTCCATGGTCTCATGTCTTGGTCAATCGTTCCTGGTTCACGCACCCCCATCGCGGTCGCTTTGTCCCCTGTACAATTATCCATGAACTCTCGTGCCACTTCCAACAGTGCGGGGCGCGGTCAGATCCACCGCTATGGCCGGCGCACATCGGGCGTGCAGGCCGTCTGCAACGATGTGCGAGCGCAACTAGACTGATGGATCACACCTCCTGCGTTCACTTCACGAAATGTTTTTCAGGTTGGGTGCCCAGCGCACGGCCAGTCCCACCCACTAGCACCGGTTGCGGATGGCACGCTCCAACTTTTCTTGGGCTACCGAGCCCAACGCAGCCGGCTGAAAACTGCATGCTCCTCATCCTTTTTCCGCCACAGCTTGTTCACCTATAGCTCTTATCATCTGTTACCACTTTCCATTTTTATCGCTTTACCACGGTATGCACACCTACCCGTTTTGTCCTTCCTCCTATCGCCTCTCTCTACATCAACTTTCACTGCATTGAGTCACTATCGTCCTAACCACCCTTCTCTGTCGGCGCTCGCCAATAACTCTTTTCCCACCTGCCGTCATTGTTGGCTTCTATCATCTATGCGCTTGATGTTACCCTCTGCTCAGAACGCCCCTTGATAGCTTCTTTAAACCTGCCGTTCTGTTAAATCCCTCCTCATGCCCAATGCCATGATGCACCAATCGCACCCGCACTCATGACCAATCCGCATATTAGAACTTGCCGCTCCAAACTTCGCATCTTTTACAGTCGTATTTATTATCTAATCACCACCACCATATCTTCCTCACTTGGCTCCGCGATTCCTCTGTGGTTCTTTCCAGTGTCCTGATTAGTGTCCACCAGTTCAATTGTCTGCCGGCACACAGCTCTCCAGCTCCATTGCCCCAACTCCGTTGTGCATTCATTTTTTGTGGCCTTTTTGTTCTATCACTGGTTCACTTATCTCGGGGCTTCTCGCTTCCTTGTCCGCCTCCTTTGTGTTTCATCTGCAGTAAAATGATCTGATTGGTGATTTCTTACCTGTCTCCCCGGTCATTGCTTTCATCCTTTGATCCGTTTATTGCTTGCTACAGGCATTTTTCTGTACCTTCCAGTGTGGTCCGCTTTTTCCATGTTCCACCATTGTAATGACAACGTTACGTCACGGTGTTCTTTTACAGTTCCAAATCGTTTGACCTGTCACCACCCGACTCCTCTGGTCCGTCACTACACCTCGCACCTGCATTGATCAAATAATTAGACCAATTCTTACCTGTTTTCCTTGATCCTGTCTTTCATCTTCACTCTTCCATGAACTGCTCCTCACAGTCTTCATCACTTCTGTGCTTCCGCATTCTATTTTTCTCTCCGTTGGGCTGCCATGTGCACTTGTCATGAAGGTAATCCACCACGATATTCCAAAGTTAATTCTACAACCAACTGATCTAACATTACCTACTCCTCCTAATGAATGATAATCTCTTTCTAGGACCCCATTGTTGTTGTTCCTGCTTCTCTTATACTTATATATATATATATATATGTACATACGTATATATATATATATATAATAAATCTACATATATATATATATATAAACTTACGCATATATATCCATGTGCACGCGCTCTGCATTTTGCAGTTCCTCACCGGCCATTTCCCTTGCTATCATCCCAACGACCGTCATCATAAGCATCCATCAACTCTACATCTGTGCCTCACATCTACTGTATCCAATCCTTCGAAATTGTTTCTGTCATTTTTTCATCCCTCTACGTCTTGCATTGCTTGCTGCCTGTTTTACGGTGAGTTTTGTGTCCTGTCCGCCGACAATCCACTGCAAGGTACCAATGCCTCATTGATATCTAATCCACTGCAGCGAACCTCACCTTTTTCTCCATTTTTCCTCGCTACCGCAGTTCCTTATGCCAATTTCCAGCCTTTCACATGTTTACCAGTCGGCCTTTTTATGTAAATGCCCGGACCAGCCATTCAGTCCACCTGAACTTGACTTTCAAACTCACCGGGTGTCCATTCAAATCCGCTCCTGAGCTCATTTAAACTCCACACAATCTCTATGGTGTGCATACAATTATCCTATTTTCATCCTACTTTATTCCCCCTCCTGAGCCTTTTTATCCAATATTTTTCTGAGAGTTTACATATTTCCAAGAATTATATCTGTCCATTCCATCACCTGTTTCAACAACATCATGCACAAAGCATGCTTCGGGCGTTTCCGAAATAAACCATTATTATTATTATTATTATTATTATTAAAAATTCTCTACTATGGGAGATGCAAGATATTGGAAGGGACAAATCATCAATGGGGATTTCCGGGGTAACGGTTTTCCAGTTGGTATTCAGTTCGTGGAGACGTTTATACAACTGCTCAGCTGGTTTAGCCGGCCCCTGTATAAATGGTTTCAGTTTTCCAAGACGTGATTCAAGTGGAAAACAGGAGAAGCTGTCCAACAAGCCGTGTTTTCGGACATCTGACAAATGTGCTACGCAGTGCACATTGTAGACTAAATCCTCCGGGAAGTATAATGCAGACATCTGTTTAACGAAAAGTACTAAAAGTCTACGGGCAAAATCATGATACTCACTTTGTAAACGGGGATGAGAAAATATGGATACGGATATGGATAAGGGCAGGAAATGCTTGTAGTCTTAATCATATATATATATATATATATATATATATATATATAGGTATAAGTAACCGCGGGTATACTCTCATTGAGCTACAGTTCATCTACCCATGATGAGTATATCCTGTCACAGAATGGAGATTGTTGAGTCAGTCAGCGTAAGTATAGCACATAAAAAGTGCTCAAAGGGGCCACAATCTTGAGGTCGACTCCATGTTTACTTAGTGAGGTTGCCCAAGTTTCGGGCAAACCTAAGACATGCTGCTTGGCGCGAATACAAACATGTACGGGTGAAGTGTTCAACAGGGTGTGTACGGATCTCACGCCGAACTCGTGGGTCACGTGCCAGAGAAACCATTCCGCAGTCACGTGAAGTACAGCGTGTAACAGTCATCCAAAGGCTAAAAGACGAACTTCAGCAATATAAGGATTTATCTAAAATATGTGGCACGGAATCAGTCCTCTTGGATTGTTGCACCGTCTTCCAGATTGGTGGTTTCTTCACCTTCTTCCAGTTTTCCCTTTGCTTGTACAAGGTTGATACGACCAATCGCACGACCTTCCCGAAGTTTCTACTACACAGCTCTCTCCTCCAGAAGGCTCCGTACCCGGGGCCACAGCTCTTCCCCCTTCTATCGGCACCTCTAGCTCTAACTGTACTGGTGGCACTGCTCCTTGGCCTTCGGTCGGCGAAATCCCACTGGTCGAGTTGATTCCCTGAGCTACCTGCTCGAAGGGCTTCAACTTCTTGAAATGAGCAACGAATGACGGGTTACTGTAAAGAACGAATACTGAAAATCCTTCTAAATGTTCAACGTGCTTTGTGAATTTGACTATATTCAACATTATCTTGGAAAGCTCGCTCATACACCACACATTTTCACGTTTGTTTACCCATGTGAGACATTTGAATTTGGCCTTGAACCGTTTCTGACTGTCGTGCTTGAGCCACGGGGCTTTGGACCATTGGGTTTTACTGTGAAGCCTATTTGGCCGCATACTTGAGGTTCGTATATATTTGTATCCTTTGTGCATTTCAATTTAGTACCGTAGAAGCTACGAATCAATCTTGTTCTGGTTTTGGGATTCGTTTGAATTGGCTACGCGTTGCTCGATTTGCGAGATTTGACTTACAGTACTCAGGTGGAACCTGGACAAGAAAACTCATTGGAAATGCCCAGGCGAGGAAGCAAGGACCTTTCGAGACAACAGGAAATAACTCGGCAAGTCTCTGGCGATGGTTCGGGTGTTATTGATTCTCTAGATAATGCTAAGTTTACTAGCTCTGTCAGTGCCAGGTCATATATCTCTAACCGCGATGCGTTTGACGATATTAGTACTTATAGAATGAGAGTAATAGAATTAGAAAACGAGCTGCGGTTAGCCAGAAACGAAGCAGAGCCCCTTACACAAGGGACTGGTCTCAGAGAGCCAGCAAAGAGTCCATGTAGTTCACAATGTCAACATCGAAAAGGCACTGTGATCGACGAATATAAACCCTTGAGACAGCCTGAAACTACCGAGGTTTTGGCTCTTGACCTGCCGAGAGTGGAGCTGTCCCACTTCGACGGGCACCCCAAGCAATACTGTATATTCATGGAACAATTCGAAAATTTTGTTGAGTGCAAGGTTGCAGATCCTGGTCAAAGGTTTTTGTATTTATTACATTACTGTCGTGGGAGAGCCCAAAGTGCTATCGAACGCTGCGCGATGCTTGATCCACCGATGGGGTACATCAAGGCGCGCAGAATCCTGGAAGATTTGTTTGGACAACCATTCAAGGTGGCTAGAAGCCTAATTGGTAGTGTTTTATTGGAGGCGAAAAGGACTGAGAGCAAGGCTGAATCACTGTCCAGTTTGGTGATAAAAATGCAGAATTGCAGTATAGCACTGGAACACTTAGGATACCAGTCTGATCTGAATGCATTGCACACACAGGAATGCATTGTCCGATGTCTATCTATTAATTTACAGAGCCGATGGGCAGAGGAAGCTGAAGAAATAAATATGCTTGAGCGGGAATCTACTTTCAACGATTTGACGGAGTTCATAGGTCGTCAATCTCGTATCGCCAACAGTCGATTTGGGCAAATCGTACGCGAAAGTTGCAGACTGGCGCGAAGGGAACCAACATATCAAATTGTGGAGAAGGACTGTAACCAAACCCAGTCTTTGGCTAACATGCACATGATAAGTCAAGAACCCGAGAGGTCAGCTGAATGCAAGCTATGCAACTCCCTGCATCGGTTACCAGATTGTCCGGCCTTTCATGGGATGAGTGTACCCGATCGGTGGTGCACAGTAAAAAGGATTGGCTCATGCTTTATGTGTTTGAACAACTTCCATCGAGCCTCTGAATGCAGCTTAAGAGTGAAATGCAACCAAGACGAATGCTCGGGTAATCATCACTCGTTTTTCATGGCCTTCTCAACAATAGACCTATTCAGCCGGATGAACTCAAAATTGTCTGTTCAACGGGACATGATGATTTCAAACCGGCAAGATTAGGCATCGTACCTGTCGGTATCGTGACACCTAAAGGATTGAGGAGGGTCAATGCATTTTTGGACACGGGGTCGGATACCTCGCTGATTACTCGCGAGCTTGTAGAAAGCTGTGAACTAGTAGGCGAGCCTACCTCGCTCACTATCAGCACGATTGCAGGGGGTCATGTTAGCAATTCTAAGAGGCTGACCCTGCAGTAAACGTCTTTATCTGATGAGGGGACCGTAGAAATTCCGGAAGCTTTTGCAATAGACAGATTGCCAATGAGACCAGTCGACTCTGTTAGATCGATCGCCAAGAGATGGTCTCATCTCAGGGACATAGAGTTCGAAGAAGTGTCTAGCCCCCACGTCGACATACTAATTGGATGCAATGTACCAGAGGCTCACTGGGTGCTTGAACAGAGCATAAGCAATCGAAAAGAACCATTCGCTACGCGAACAATATTAGGATGGACACTTCTCGGACCCCTGACGAGCGAACTTCAACAATCGGCATCAATAAATTGCTCAAATGTTGCTGACAGAAGTGCCTCTGTAGAACACAATCAGCCTTTTGATATTGAATCCAACGGTCCATCTCAGGAAAGCGAAGTTCACTCAAAGGACACCATCAAGTCACCTATCGAGAAAAGGAGAAGTTGCCCGGAGGCTTTTGAAATATCTCAAAAAAGGACACCAGCAGGTCACCCAAAGCAGCTTGAAATTTGCCGACCCAGTGACAGTGTACGGTATCTGGGTGGAACTGCATGGCCGGCGGCGAAACAAAGTACCCTTTGCCAAAACAAAAATTGCTGAGCTGAAGTCAGTATCCCTAAACGAGCTCAAAACGACTGCACTGGTATTGGGTTTTAAGGTAGCACGAATGCTAAAAGAGAACTGCACCACCGCCGAATTGAGCCTTGCCTATTGGACAGATCCTACAGTTGTGTTACATTACAGGAAACGGAAGAAACGAAGAACGTGTTCGAGACATCAGAGAGTTAATCCACTCGTAGCAGGAAACAGCGAGGTAAATGTTTATGATTCGAGCTCGAAACCACATACAAAAGACAAAGTAGCTCGCAGATCGCCTCGCTCCGAGTTACTCAGCACTTTATTGCATTTCATGCTCTACAACTAATCAACTGGACCCATTTTTTCTGAAAGGTTGCAAATGTACTTAGTTCCAGTTTCTATCTAGCGTGCACATAGGCGAAGAGGAGAAATTCACCAGTACTTCACTTGAACAGTTCAGGTGAGGCATACTAGCTGTGAGCACGTTGTGAAACTATTATTATCTTTAAAGAAGAACATTTATTTACATTTTATACAATATTGATTGTCACATATTTTGTGCACAGAAAAACTTTGAAATACTCTTATAGATGCCAGTATTCGATCAATCTCCGTGTTCATGTATATTTCGATACTGCCCGCCGTACATTTGTTTTCGAAATTTATTCATAATCAGAAACCGGTTTTCATTTCTTTCGGAAGATTTGGTGCGTTAATTTTATGTAATTCCACTGGTTCCTGACCTGTCAATTTTATGCGATATCTCATTAGGCGTTGGAAAGTCAAGGATCGAACTACCACAAATGAAACGGTGATATCAGCTGAAATAGACATTTTGTGATGAAATAAATTACGTTTAAAAGAACGTGAAATAAATTCTGTTGGGTGTAAACAGAGGCAAAGAATATTACAAAATATTGTTTATCTCATCAAATTTACGCTGGTGTATAAGGCCTAGCGCTACAAAATGTCAGCACCCATCTCGCTCGCTAGCCACGTGAACGACCATGACTGTTGACAATTCCGATACTTTTTCCCGATTGATAAAAGACTTTTACGAAGGTCTGGATGAATTCACGACCGATTTTTGAGTGTTCCAGCGATGCACAAGTACCAGCTTTTACAATTACAATGCCCGAACATGGAAACAGGCCAGAAAGCGTCGGCTAACAATTAGCGACGGAATGAAATATTATTTCGTGAAATATTGTTGTGTCCATCGGCGTCGAAAAGGTGGAGGTGGTTCAAGGTTAGAATAATTGTTTGTTAATGTTTGACTTCATTGTAGATACAAAAACCTGGATTGCGGATCATTCGTCACTTTGGTCGCCCAAGGAACTGGATATCGTGTCGCAAAGTGGTGCATGGTCCATAGTCATAGGTTCCAAGAAGGGAATCCTAGTTTATATGTAGCTAACCGAAGGCTGACAGCTTTTCAAGAGTCGCTGGTGTTTAACTTGATGGATACTTTCCATAATACTGCTGAATTAAGGGAATATACTAGTCGGATGTTCAATAGGCGTCTGAATAGCATGGACTTTCGGTCTATACGTGTCCGTCACAGTCACGATGCTGGTGGTAACGTAATTAGGGTTAAAGAATTGCTGGAAGGTAAAGGCATTAGCCAAGTAATACACGAGGAGAATATAGTTAGGTTCCTGTTCTTCATACCCATGGAGGTTATTCCGGTTGCTCGCAGATGCAGCCAGGTGATTCTAGCTGACACTACTCACCAAATGAACTGCGGCGGCTACGTTTTACGGCACGTAATGATAGTGGATGAAACAGGCTTAGGCCGTAGCATTCTGTATGCTTTGCTGCCCAATGAAAGCACTGCAAGCTACAGACAAGCCGTGGGTTTTCTGCGTGAATACCTGCCCGCAACTAGGGAATGTAAAACGATAGTGGTAGATCGTAGTCTCGCTCAGTTAAACGGGTTCAAGACTCATTATCCTGAAGCCCAGATAGTGTTCTGCCGGTTTCACGTGTTGCAAGCTATGCGGAAACGGTGCAACCATCTAGTTGCAGCGACGACTCTAGAAAAGGATCGTGTTTTCCAGTGGATGCGTAACATGGTGTTCGCAAGCAGCGAGTCCGCATTCGAACGATGCACGTTGCTCGTGCCACTAATGTCGACCTTTCTACGGTTTACCGACGAGAGCGATATTCAGGTTATAGGCAACCCTTTGCAGCGTATCCAGTTCCGCCAACATCGGACAACTACGGCCAACCAATTCCGGATAGCAAACAAGAAACGAAAACTGGACAGACCGGCTTCTCCAATCAACAAGGACGTTTGCAGCGTTTGCCGGCGAGAGGATCCAACGGTCGACCTGGACGAGGACGTTCAATGGGTTCAATGCCAAACGTGTGGCCGATGGGCACATTATCAGTGCGCAGGTTTCACCAATGAGGACGACTACACTTGTGTGCCTTGTCTTGCGAGGTGAACGTGGTCCAAAGAGATTGACAAAAGGCCCTATCCAGGGCCGCCGCACTATGATTCCTGCCATACTGGCATTTATCTTCCTTATTGATTTTTTATTTGGGCTAGCACAACTAGGTCGTTATGGCACGTGTTCACTTCGTGAGTCTTCTTTCGCGCTAGTGAATACTGGATGGAAGATTATATATATATATATATATATATATATATATATATATATATATATATTAGTGTACGTATGTATATATACACCCCCGTCCTATTGGAACTACGTCGAGCGATGGCCGGGAACGTTACCATTTAAGTATATATATATATATATATATATATATATATATATATATATACTTATGTACATATATATATATATGTATATCTATGTACATATACAGCCCAGTCCCATAGGACGTACGTCGAGCGAAGGCCGGAAACGTTACCATTTAAGAATATATATATATGTATATATATATATATGCATATGTATATGTATGTGTTTATACATATGTACATATACGCACATATATATGTACATCTTTATACATGTGCATGTATGTATATAGAAATACACATAGATATGTACATATATGTGCTGTGTCCACAACCAGTAGCAGAACACGTAATGGTGGCGTTGCATTTATTTATGCGATTATAAACACAAAACCCGGCCGTAGCCGGCGACTAAGCGGCAAACAAGCAAGTGAGTTGGCATGAAGAAATAAACTACTTGTGCCGTCACGTGCAGCAGAGGAAGACCAATCAGTACACAGCAAAATCGATAGGTCAATCCTGCTGGCGCTAAAGCATGGTTAACTATCGAGGCAAATTGGCAGTATGTCCATTCATGAGAGGAATATTGATCGGTTGTCCGCGTAATGTGCGAGACCCTAACCAGACACAACAATATGGATGTTCGTTAAGCGATGGCCGGAAACGTTACCCTTTATATATATATATATATATATATATATATATATATATATATATATACATATGTACATATATACATATACATATGTATATATATCTATGTACATATACAGCCCATTCCCATAGGACATACGTCGAGCGAAGGCCGGAAACGTTACCATTTAAGAATATATATATATATATATGCATATGTATATGTATGTGTTTATACATATGTACATATACATACATATATATGTATATCTTCATACATGTGCATGTATGTATATAGAAATACACATGTGTATTTCTATATACATATATCTATGCATCGATATGTACATTTATGGATGTTCGTTAAGCGATGGCCGGAAAAGGTACCATTTAAGTATACATATATATATGAACATATATATATATAGATATATATGTTCATATATGTGTATGTATGTATGACGGTGCAGCCTAGTAGCCCAAGTCCTACTGTATAATACTTCATGTACCAGAATTGTATTGTTCCTGGCGAACCACATCTACGAAGGATCGTTTTACATTTCTTTACATTCCCCAATTGATGTCGTTCCAAAAAGGTGTCCATTTTGCAATACAAATGGACATTATGGCCGATACATAAGAAACAGTCGGTAGACCAATTTCATAATTTTTTTTACGACATATTATGCCTTACGGCATTAACCGTAAATTGCTATTTTTGCGGTTCCAAGGGGGTATAAATTGTGGAACAAGACGCAACATTTAGGCAGATATGAGCGGAATTGGCGGCAGACTAAAACCGCCATAACCTCATTCAAATTTAGCGGGGTGATGTGATCGGTGACCTTGCTCACCGGCGCCCGTTCAAATCCCATTGTGGTAGTTTCATTCATCGTTACCTTAGGCGTTGCACCTGCGTTCAACTTCTGCGCTCATGCTTGTAAACAAAATTAGTCTAACCAGTTGCTGCAATGGGCTACTGCTTGTGATGCTTAGACTTATTTCGTGCGGCGAAACACTTCACTCTGCAAAGCCTTCATCTTCATCGTGCGTCTGACTAAATGCGCCGGTCTCCTGATGAATAAGTCAATCTCAAGTTGTGCAGCGGGATTTGGAATTGATTCCTTATGGATTGTGCGATGATGACTACGGCGAAAACCTGTTTCACGTTCAGATAACACAGGAAGTTAGTAACCACAGGCACTAACAATAAGTTAAAGGTAGATAGGGTGAGAATCATGACCCCTTCCTGAACCTTAGACAACCATTTTCGCGGAAAGATTTTGTCCGGCGGTGTAAAGAACGAATACTGAAAATCCTTCTAAATGTTCAACGTGCTTTGTGAATTTGACTATATTCAACATTATCTTGGAAAGCTCGCTCATACACCACACATTTTCACGTTTGTTTACCCATGTGAGACATTTGAATTTGGCCTTGAACCGTTTCTGACTGTCGTGCTTGAGCCACGGGGCTTTGGACCTTTGGGTTTTACTGTGAAGCCTATTTGGCCGCATACTTGAGGTTCGTATATATTTGTATCCTTTGTGCATTTCAATTTAGTACCGTAGAAGCTACGAATCAATCTTGTTCTGGTTTTGGGATTCGTTTGAATTGGCTACGCGTTGCTCGATTTGCGAGATTTGACTTACAGTTACTACTATTCGGCGACGCGTTCCGAATGACACAGGTTTCATCTGACACAACCCTTTCAAAACGAAAGGGTCCCTTCCAGCCCCCGGAAAATTTAGTTGGTGTCCCCCCGGTGGATAACTTCGCATCTTTTACAGTCGTATTTATTATCTAATCACCACCACCATATCTTCCTCACTTGGCTCCGCGATTCCTCTGTGGTTCTTTCCAGTGTCCTGATTAGTGTCCACCAGTTCAATTGTCTGCCGGCACACAGCTCTCCAGCTCCATTGCCCCAACTCCGTTGTGCATTCATTTTTTGTGGCCTTTTTGTTCTATCACTGGTTCACTTATCTCGGGGCTTCTCGCTTCCTTGTCCGCCTCCTTTGTGTTTCATCTGCAGTAAAATGATCTGATTGGTGATTTCTTACCTGTCTCCCCGGTCATTGCTTTCATCCTTTGATCCGTTTATTGCTTGCTACAGGCATTTTTCTGTACCTTCCAGTGTGGTCCGCTTTTTCCATGTTCCACCATTGTAATGACAACGTTACGTCACGGTGTTCTTTTACAGTTCCAAATCGTTTGACCTGTCACCACCCGACTCCTCTGGTCCGTCACTACACCTCGCACCTGCATTGATCAAATAATTAGACCAATTCTTACCTGTTTTCCTTGATCCTGTCTTTCATCTTCACTCTTCCATGAACTGCTCCTCACAGTCTTCATCACTTCTGTGCTTCCGCATTCTATTTTTCTCTCCGTTGGGCTGCCATGTGCACTTGTCATGAAGGTAATCCACCACGATATTCCAAAGTTAATTCTACAACCAACTGATCTAACATTACCTACTCCTCCTAATGAATGATAATCTCTTTCTAGGACCCCATTGTTGTTGTTCCTGCTTCTCTTATACTTATATATATATATATGTACATACGTATATATATATATATATATAATAAATCTACATATATATATATATATATATAAACTTACGCATATATATCCATGTGCACGCGCTCTGCATTTTGCAGTTCCTCACCGGCCATTTCCCTTGCTATCATCCCAACGACCGTCATCATAAGCATCCATCA
This sequence comes from Fasciola hepatica, assembly GCA_948099385.1. NCBI lineage: Eukaryota > Metazoa > Platyhelminthes > Trematoda > Plagiorchiida > Fasciolidae > Fasciola > Fasciola hepatica. The sequence continues at coordinate 15,160,775 of CANUEZ040000123.1, forward strand.
ACTCTACATCTGTGCCTCACATCTACTGTATCCAATCCTTCGAAATTGTTTCTGTCATTTTTTCATCCCTCTACGTCTTGCATTGCTTGCTGCCTGTTTTACGGTGAGTTTTGTGTCCTGTCCGCCGACAATCCACTGCAAGGTACCAATGCCTCATTGATATCTAATCCACTGCAGCGAACCTCACCTTTTTCTCCATTTTTCCTCGCTACCGCAGTTCCTTATGCCAATTTCCAGCCTTTCACATGTTTACCAGTCGGCCTTTTTATGTAAACGCCCGGACCAGCCATTCAGTCCACCTGAACTTGACTTTCAAACTCACCGGGTGTCCATTCAAATCCGCTCCTGAGCTCATTTAAACTCCACACAATCTCTATGGTGTGCATACAATTATCCTATTTTCATCCTACTTTATTCCCCCTCCTGAGCCTTTTTATCCAATATTTTTCTGAGAGTTTACATATTTCCAAGAATTATATCTGTCCATTCCATCACCTGTTTCAACAACATCATGCACAAAGCATGCTTCGGGCGTTTCCGAAATAAACCATTATTATTATTATTATTATTATTATTAAAAATTCTCTACTATGGGAGATGCAAGATATTGGAAGGGACAAATCATCAATGGGGATTTCCGGGGTAACGGTTTTCCAGTTGGTATTCAGTTCGTGGAGACGTTTATACAACTGCTCAGCTGGTTTAGCCGGCCCCTGTATAAATGGTTTCAGTTTTCCAAGACGTGATTCAAGTGGAAAACAGGAGAAGCTGTCCAACAAGCCGTGTTTTCGGACATCTGACAAATGTGCTACGCAGTGCACATTGTAGACTAAATCCTCCGGGAAGTATAATGCAGACATCTGTTTAACGAAAAGTACTAAAAGTCTACGGGCAAAATCATGATACTCACTTTGTAAACGGGGATGAGAAAATATGGATACGGATATGGATAAGGGCAGGAAATGCTTGTAGTCTTAATCATATATATATATATATATATATATATATAGGTATAAGTAACCGCGGGTATACTCTCATTGAGCTACAGTTCATCTACCCATGATGAGTATATCCTGTCACAGAATGGAGATTGTTGAGTCAGTCAGCGTAAGTATAGCACATAAAAAGTGCTCAAAGGGGCCACAATCTTGAGGTCGACTCCATGTTTACTTAGTGAGGTTGCCCAAGTTTCGGGCAAACCTAAGACATGCTGCTTGGCGCGAATACAAACATGTACGGGTGAAGTGTTCAACAGGGTGTGTACGGATCTCACGCCGAACTCGTGGGTCACGTGCCAGAGAAACCATTCCGCAGTCACGTGAAGTACAGCGTGTAACAGTCATCCAAAGGCTAAAAGACGAACTTCAGCAATATAAGGATTTATCTAAAATATGTGGCACGGAATCAGTCCTCTTGGATTGTTGCACCGTCTTCCAGATTGGTGGTTTCTTCACCTTCTTCCAGTTTTCCCTTTGCTTGTACAAGGTTGATACGACCAATCGCACGACCTTCCCGAAGTTTCTACTACACAGCTCTCTCCTCCAGAAGGCTCCGTACCCGGGGCCACAGCTCTTCCCCCTTCTATCGGCACCTCTAGCTCTAACTGTACTGGTGGCACTGCTCCTTGGCCTTCGGTCGGCGAAATCCCACTGGTCGAGTTGATTCCCTGAGCTACCTGCTCGAAGGGCTTCAACTTCTTGAAATGAGCAACGAATGACGGGTTACTGTAAAGAACGAATACTGAAAATCCTTCTAAATGTTCAACGTGCTTTGTGAATTTGACTATATTCAACATTATCTTGGAAAGCTCGCTCATACACCACACATTTTCACGTTTGTTTACCCATGTGAGACATTTGAATTTGGCCTTGAACCGTTTCTGACTGTCGTGCTTGAGCCACGGGGCTTTGGACCTTTGGGTTTTACTGTGAAGCCTATTTGGCCGCATACTTGAGGTTCGTATATATTTGTATCCTTTGTGCATTTCAATTTAGTACCGTAGAAGCTACGAATCAATCTTGTTCTGGTTTTGGGATTCGTTTGAATTGGCTACGCGTTGCTCGATTTGCGAGATTTGACTTACAGTTACTACTATTCGGCGACGCGTTCCGAATGACACAGGTTTCATCTGACACAACCCTTTCAAAACGAAAGGGTCCCTTCCAGCCCCCGGAAAATTTAGTTGGTGTCCCCCCGGTGGATAACTGACGTATGACGCCACGCGAGATCACCAGCTTGTAATGGGGCGCCAAACGCCATTCTTTCGTAATACTCTTTTTGCCGCCTCTGAGCTGTCCGAAGATGGGCTCGAGCAAGGTCTTCACCACTCCTTATTATGTCCCGCAGTTTGCTGACGTATTCCACCACCGTAGTGTTTTGATTGCTAACTATGGGTAATCACAAATCTGACGGAAACCAAATTTCTTTTCCTGTCCAAAGGAAGCTTGGAGTCTGGTTTGTTGACGCATGCACTGAACCGCGATACGCTAGCAAGCAGAAGTGTATTTTCGTGTCCCAATAAGTACCGTGCTCGACGAAGGCCTTGAGAAGGTTGATAAGTGTCCGATTAGTACGCTCAACTAATCCGTTCCATTGTGGGTGGTAGGAGGTAATGCGCATTTTGTCGACACCAAGAGATCTACAAAGCTCCTGTATGGGACAGCTTTCGAAATTCGTGCCCTTATCCGAGAGTAGTTGGCTCGGTGCATCCCACTGGCAAATCCAGTGCTTAAGGATCGCATCTGCAACGGTTTTGGCATCTCCGAAGTTCAACGGTATCGCTTGGCACCATTTAGTAAAACAGTCGACGAGCACCAATAAGTAGTTATTTCCGTGTTGCGTAAGTGGTAGGGGTCCGATTAAATCCATACCGACTATTTCATTAGGAAACCCTGCTGCTATGGGTTGTAACGGAGCACAATGTGCCGTTCTGGGATTCTTAAAGCGGCCACAACTTTTGTAAGTCCTACAGAAATCCAATACGTCTCTTCGTTGGTAAGGCCGCCAAAACCGAGCCCTTGTTGCATGCTCTAGTTTGTTGACACCCGCATGGCCCAGCTCAGTGTGCAATGTCATAAGGACCTTTTGTACCATGGACCGAGGGACGACGACTTTCGTTGGATAATTGGGACCAAATTGGAAAACTAAAACGTTATCCACAAAGCTCAAGTGATCCCAGAGGCTCCAGAGATGCTTCGTCCACAAACCACTCCCCGCCATCTCACGCTGACTAGGCTTCTCACTTCCTGCCTTCAATTTTGCGTAGATGAGGCTTGTGTCGTCATCGCTGGATTGGATCGAGCCCCACTGTTCCGCCGTATCCTCCTGTAGACTGATCTGTGCCACATAACCGACGGGGCAGGACGGGCAATCTCCGTGGTTTCTGACTGGCCTCCTCGATAATGCGTCCGCACTCAATTCTCGGCTACTTGCATGGTGTTCAATCACGAAATCAAACTCCTGCGACTGCTCCTGCCACCGGGCTGTCCGTCCCTGTGGGTCTTTAAAGTTTTGTAGCCACAGAAGGGCCTGATGGTCTGTACGAATTCGAAATCGTCGACCGATTGGGTACTGTCTAAACATTTTACGAATGTGATCAGGGCTAGCATTTCTTTTCGTGCCGTACAGTAGTTTTTCTCTCGTTTACATAACGTTTTACTGCCATAGGCGATGACGTGCTCTAATCCATCTCGCCCGATCTGTGATAACACACCTCCAATGGCCCCGCCACTCGCTTCTGTAACTAGGATAAACTCACTAGCTCCTTCCGCCAGATCGGGCAGTGCTAGCACAGGTGCCGCGCAAGGAGCCAAACGTAAGTCTTTGAAGGACTTCTCACATCGCTCGTCCCAACTTAAGCCGTCGTCCTTGCGCAGGAGCGCATTCAGTGGTGCCACCCGTTCTGCAAAACTTTTGATGAAGCGACGGTAATACGAAGCCAATCCTAGAAAACTCCTTACTTTCGTCAAGTTGTTAGGCGTTGCCCAATTTGGGACTTGTTCGACTTTTTCTGGGTCAGTTCATATTCCTTGGTCCGAAACAGTGTGGCCCAAGAAATTCATTTCTTTGGGCAGAAACTTGCACTTTGATGGCTTTAGCTTAAGTCCCGCGTCTCTAATTCTTCCCAAAACTGGCTCCAGGTTTTCTGAATGTTCCTCTTTCGTTCTCCCATGAATCAGTACTTCATCGATGTATACAATGCATCTCGAAGGAATTAGCCCCTCCAAAATGTGATTCGTTGAGCGTTGGAACGTAGCAGGTGCGTTTGTTAGCCCAAAAGGCATAGTCTGAAACTCATAAAGCCCGGATAGAATCGCAAACGCGGACTTCTCCCGGTATTCCGCTACAAGTTCAACCTGCCAATACCCAGACGCCAAGTCTAGGGTGCTGAAGTACCGGCTACCTCCTACGGCGTCGAACAAGTCTTCCATGACAGGTAGTGGGAATGAATCCCTTTTGGTGATGGCATTGAGTTTCCTGTAGTCTACGCTCAGACGAAGTTTTCCATCTTTCTTCTTAACAAACACCACTGGAGACGACCAAGGGGAGTGGGATGGTTGAATAACGTCGTTCTTCAGCATTTCCTCGATTATATGCCGTACCTCTGCTTGATAATGAATTGAAATCCGTCTGGGGGCTACTTTCATGGGTTTTGCGTCTCCCGTGTCAATTCGGTGTTTAACTAAATCCGTCCGGCCCAAACTCTCGTCTCCCCATAAGAACGTATCGGGGAATTTCTCAAGGAGATTCAACAACGGTTTATTACTTTTGGCTGTGTCATTATCATCTAGGAGTGCGGCGAACCGTGGTACGTGGTCTTTCGTTGCCGGTATCGTTGCACAACTGTGTTTGCTGATCCCGTTCCGGTCGAGGGCTTCACTGTTTCCGTTCCTCAGGTATAACCTCTTCTGTGGAATGTCGATCACGCAACCGAAATTCACTAAGACATATTTTCCAATGATCACGTCGTAGGGGATCCCCCCGACTATTATTAGGGGCTGCTTCTTAACGACGCCGCCCAGTTCCAACTTCGGAGTGATGATCTCTCTGACGTCTAACTTCTCCCCGTTCACTGCCGTTAAGACCATACTGCACGAGGCTGACTCAACGCTTCCGACTATCGCCATCAGTTTTGCACCGACTAAACTACACGTGGCCCCGTATCTACCAGCCCACACAAAAAGGTTCCATTAACCTTCACTCGAACAGATAGAGATTCAATCAAAAGCGGAACATCTTGAAACAGCAGGAACGATGGACCTGCCTTGTTTCTGAGTTTGTGTCCTCGTTCCAAACAAGGGTAGACCGCTTTCGACTGGCTGTTGGTTTCGAAGTACCGGGAGAGCTGTTGTGGCAACCCGCATACCACCGGTTGGCGCTGAAGCCTTGGATCTTGTTATAAGACGGTCGACGTGCTCCAGCGTGCTTCCCTCGATACCAGCTTCGTCTTCAATTAGGGTGATTACGGCCTGTATGTTGAGTCCTCGGTTGCCACTCACGTAAAACGCAGCGCTCGTCCCCAGCTGGCTCCCCCACGACTGCCCGTTCTATGCGTTCCTCTGCTTCCCCTGCAGACAATGCCTGTGCCAGGTTCTCGAAAATCCCTCGCAACATCGCCCGCTTCACAGCTGGGTTCGAGACGCCGTCAATTAACTGTTCTGGCACCCGGCGTTCCCCCTCTTTTTTGGTCTCGTCGGAGTAAGCCCGCTGACTCAGCAGTTGCAGCACGCAACCGAAGGATCGTACGTCTTCAACCGATCGCTGCCTTCCCCCGTGGAACTCCTGCCGACATTGTGAAGGGTGCCCGGGGGCGTCCAAAAGTCTCCGAATCTGCTTGAAGGCAGAATCCGAATCACCACTGTTGAAAAACGTCTGCTTCATTGACGATATCATAGGCCTCTCCATCCAGCAGCCCCGTGATAGTATCTTCTTGTCTGTCTTCAGCGAACCATCGAAGGTATTGCCGCACTTGGCTCTCCCATCGATTATAGTTTCCATTAACGTGAAATTTCTCAGACGCTCCCGGGGTAGGAATCTGCTGAGTTCTGATTATTCTGCACTCAGTTAACACACGTGAAAGTTCTTGGACAGATGGACTCCCAAGCTGGTCCTTGGGTGGCGAGCGAGCTGTCCCCTCTTCTCGATTGTCCGATTCGGCTAGCTTTTTCGGCATCCTCGATACCGGGTCGTGGCACCGAAGTTGTAACATTCAGCCAACGGCGAAAAGACGAACTTCAGCAATATAAGGATTTATCTAAAATATGTGGCACGGAATCAGTCCTCTTGGATTGTTGCACCGTCTTCCAGATTGGTGGTTTCTTCACCTTCTTCCAGTTTTCCCTTTGCTTGTACAGGGTTGATACGACTGTAACACGCAAGCAGCAGTGATCTTCCGCCTGGGAATTGAGCGTGTTTGATGTGCAAAAGCACAAGGGAAGAAAAAATACTCCATGAGCCGAAGCCCAGTAAGTGTGTCAACGACAACAACACTTACATTACTCGATCAACAATCTGGCGGCTCACAGCCTGGTCATTACACGACCAATTGTACGACCTTCCCGAAGTTTCTATTACACGTGTGGCGCGGAAACATTGTAAATATGGCTGCTTATTCCCTAAGATATACAACCGTTGACCCCACTGTACATACTTCTCATACTCCTAATTCTTCCTTCCTGTTTCAGAAACAACCGTGAATATAGTGGACGAAAATCCTGATCACCCCCTTGAAGACTCACTTGACTAGTAAATACTTTTATACCCTTACATCTAACGTATCACTGTACTAGGTGCCACATAACATAGACTGACTTATTGTGAACTGAACTTCTGTGTACACTACACACGTACGACGACTCCACGAGACCGCGTGAAGGTCGCCACTAATGATAACATATTAAAACAAAACGGGTCACAAAACGGGTGCCTTACGATGAAAAAGTATGTACATAAGAATATAATCCCAGTAATTCCGCAATCAATTAGCATGTTCTCTCCATGAAAACTAATCTTGGGACAAGCTTCGGACATACCCTGGTTTGCCCTAAAGGTTGGGGCAACGTGCTACTCGGGTGGACGCTGCCCATTTCGTGGTTTAATTAGTCCCATTTGCTATAGAAAATAAACAGTACACCAGCAGACATATAAAAGTGCCCATAGAATGCATTATTTGCACGAAATATTTCCTCGTAGTAAGCCTTGACTATAGCAAATAGATGGATGACGGGTAGCACCGGTCCTTCTGGAGTATGTTTTAATAGCCTTTTTCGCTCATTGCATGCAGTCTCAGTGAACGCTCGCGATGCATAACGTCTCGCGCAGTTAATGTGCGATGAGGTTTCGCGTTTCCCTCTCATTTTTAGCTGGGATTCGACGAAATACACTCGGCAGTGGTGGGTGCGTACCTGGTGTGCATACCATCGAAGGAGTTCTGGACGCTCGATTGGCCGTGGCCATTACCTGTCCTGTGCAAACTGAACTGAAGAGAAATAAACTGAGCTTATGTGATGGAAAGAGTTATATTTTTATTGTGGAAGTCGCTGATTGTTTATCTAGCCGTACCACTGCAGTGGTACTCATGAGTCTACCTAGGAAGGTTAACTCAGGGGATGTTGAACACTGAACCGTCCCTTGTAGCAAAACCACTCCGAAACCGAGCAGTTTTGGCAGGTTTTCGGGCGGTTTGTGCCGGTCGTTTGAAATATGTGGTATGCTCTGGTAATCTCCGTAACTTTTCCCAAATTCCGTTTTACGATGCTCATTCCTGTCTCCCAAGTTATGACTTTCCGAATAATTGTCCTTATTTTACCCATTTCGAGGGCATGAAATAGAGCGGTCTGTAACGAGGTAATTCAGGGCATTTCGATGAACTCAACAAATATACTGAAACAAAACGCCAACTAAGAATTGTACATTAATTCGGTCATCGATTTCATGTGTCAATTCACTTTTGATCCGCGTAAAACGGCTACTAAACAAACCGATTTTACAAACGGGCTGTGTTGTACGACGGGTGACATGCACGTGGTACTTTCATATTAAAACTAATTTTCACTGATATTTGGTGTAAAGAAATGAGTGCTAACGGTAGTCAGTAACCCGCAGGCTTTGCAGCAGAAATTGCTGCCAGGGGTTTTAGCAAAACTGCTCCAAAAGCGCCCGGTTTCAGTGAGTGCAATGTGAATGAGTGATCAGGCCCTCACAATCCTCATGGGCCTCACCCATAATTTTGGTAGGGCAGAAATCCAGAGCTTTGAGGCTCTGTCGATTGTCACCGGCGAAATTGTGACCCGAGAGGATAGTTTTCCAATCCGAGGGAGTGCACTCCCTCCTTGGAGGCGCAAAGTACTTCAGCACACTCGATTTGGTGTCTGGACACTGGCAGGTGGAGGTGCATCCTGATGTAGTAGTAGTAGTATATGAGTTTCAACCTATGCCCTCTGGGTTGCTCATCGCCCCTGCTACATTCCAACGTCTAATGAATGTGGTGTTGGGTGATGTCTTACCGGTAAGATTTCAGGTTTATGTGGACGATGTGATCGTGCATTGGCGCATACTGGCTGAACTTTAGACGCACGCACGACTTGCGGACTCGATTCCCGTCCAGCGAATGGTGACGCAGAACGATAGCAATTGGTGGGTTTTAGTAACCATATTGGTTACCCTGTATAAATGACAGGAGATGGGAGACTGAACGAGCTAATGGCCGGAGCTGACAAGCTGGAGCGCGCCTTGCCGCCTGCATAGCGTGACGTGAGTTGGCGATGCTGTTGACTCTGCCGGTACCAGGTTGAGTTAAACAAGACGAACTTCAAGCAACCAGTCTATTGAAGGAACCGAGGCTAAACCGAATTCCTGATCTATCGGAAAGCCTGGTCAACGTTTGCTAAGCCAGTTGCGTACCTCAATGAATGACTGGTGAGGATCACCCAAATGTCCTACAGGACTCCTGAGGTAGGCCCATGTGTCCGACCGGTTGAATCGGGTCTGGATGAATGAAAGTACTTTGAAGTACTTTTGTCCTGACTATGAGCCACTTTGTGTGACTGAGAAGAAAAATTCGAAAAGGAAGATTTTAGGATTTATCTCAGTTAAGTCAGGACCTGCTCCCGTATAAAGTCTATAGCCCCTGGTCCTCGGTTTGTGACACGATAGCGAATATACTCGGCAGCGCGCAACGCAGAACTCAAAACGCTGGAGCGGGACAACGTGTGTATTGGAGGAGCGCAACGGCGTGCAGATGACGTACACAGGCGGAGCAATTGACGCCACCAAAAACGGTCATTGTTCAAAATAAACAAATTTGTTAGTCCTTGTCATCGAGTGCTTTATTGGTAGCACTACAGGGGTCTCCCCCTAGAAGGCCGACGCAGTTGGGCTTCGACCCGTGATGGGTATGTCGGATTCGGTGGCGAGAGACGTTTTCCATGCCTCCCGCCGCGGTCGAACACAACAGCGAAGCCAGCAAAAGCCGTTCTCCATGACTCACACTGGTCGCTGTGCGTCGATCGCAAAATTGCGTCCTCCTTAGCGTTTCATGCGACCGGGGTAGATTCTGCCTGTGACTTGGCAGTTATGACTATTCTGTAGGGTTCGTCGTTGTCGGCATACCCCAAAGTTCCGTTTGCCTGTAGTTGTTATTGCCTTCGTAAACGAGCCAGTGTCCGGCGTCAAATGAGTCCAGTCGCGAGCGTTGTGTTGGGGCCATGCGAGATCCTGGAATTCCATATGGTTCTGTCCGACGGGACAGGCTGGAAGGCAAGAAACACAAGGAAGCTGCGCCTCGAGGCGCGATCGGATATTCGACTGAGGGGGACATACTGGCGTAATACAGGCTGCCGCCACCCTTGTCGTGATCACCACGTGGTCGTGCATTCATGCATAATAGGACTATGTGCAAGTTGAATATGAAGAGTAAACTTAAATATATACAACTGTTACATATTCAGAAAACCTCGTTGGCCGTCGCAGCCCGCGGCCGCTTCGATTTCTCCTGTTGACGGGTGTAGCTGTGTCTTCCGTTGAGTTTGGTGTTGCAACAGGTAACGAGGGGTCGTTAGTGGGAGTAACATGGGCCGACTCGGGACGACTTACCGAAGGTTGTGAGCAGGTGGGGACACTGAGAGGGTTGTTCGAGGTGGGTTCTGCCTCGATGAAGGCTGGTTTGAGGCGGTCTGTGCTGATGGTCTCCTTCCTGCCCTCAACGTCCACCACGTATTTCTTTTACTTTCGCTGGACGACGCGGAACGGACCAGAGTAAGCCGCCTGCAGTGGTGATCGCACTGCATCTACTCGAATAAACATGGCTGGCGGTAGCTAGAGTGGTAGGTATGTAGTTGCTCAGGGTTTGTTCTCGTGGTGGGGTGGGCTTTATCACCCGCATTTGGCGAGACAGCCGTTTTGCGTAATCCCCGTAATTAAAACTCATAGGTGGTAATGGAGAAACCAACTCACCTGGAAGTCGTAGTGTGCAACCATAAACCAGTTCAGCCGCCGTAACACCCATATTGGCTTTAACGGTGTTACGCAGTCCTAAGAGAACGATCGGCAAAACTTCACTCCATAATGGGTTATCACGAGCACGAAGGGCAGCTTTCAGCTGGCGATGGAATCGCTCCACCATGCCATTGGCCTGAGGATGATAGGCCGTCGTCTTGTTGTGTCAGCAACCGAATGCGTTCAGTAGCTCGTGGAAGGCGCCGTCGAAATGAGAACCGCGGTCAGTGGTCACGATAGCAGGGCAACCGAACTGACTCACCCAACCAGTTAGAAATGCTTTTGCAGCTTCCTCTGAGGTTGGGCGAGGAATAGGTATGGCCTGTGGCCAGCGAGTGAAGCGATCTACGCAAGTGAGGATGTAGACGCAGCCACTGGATGGCGGAAGTGGCCCCACGAGATCCACAAGCACATGATGAAAGCGTGCGTCCGGTTCGCAGAATGTGCCTGAAGTAGATTTCGTGTGACGATGTATCTTAACTCGTTGACAATGAAGACAAGCACGGGCCCAAAGACGTACGTCACGTTTGATGCAAGGCCAGACGAATCGCTCGGTGACTCGTTTCACTGAGGCGGTTACCCCAGGGTGCGATAAGTTGTGGAGGCTGGTAAAAACTCGTCGGCGAAAACTGGCAGGAACTAGTGGCCGGGGTCGACCTTGTGACACATCGCAAATGATAGTTACGTCCGAAGTTGGAAGGGCCACTGGCACTAGGTGCAGGGAGCTGTTGTCTGAGTTGCTCTACCTCAGGATCTGTCGTTTGGGCTGCGGCGATTGCTTCTAGGTCTATGCCCATGGGTAGTAGGTAGTCGATATTGTGGACGCGTGAGAGTGCGTCTGCTACGGGATTGTGTACCCCAGTGACGTGTCGAATGTCCGTAGTAAACTGCGAAACAGTCTAAGTGGCGAATATCGATCAGAAGCTGACTGGAGGGCGTAAACTAGTGGTTTATGATCTGTAAACACTGTGAACGTTTGGCCCTCGAGTGTGTGCCGGAAGTGTCGGATACCCAAATAGATTGCCAGCAGTTCTCTGCTGAACGTACTATGTCGGGATTCCTCAGACTGGAGACGCTTGGAGAAGAAAGCTATTGGTTGCCATGAATTGTTGACGAATTGCTGCAACACTGCTCCAACAGCCGTGTCCGAAGCATCTGTTTCTAATGCCAGGGGAGCAGAAGGATCGGGCTGTGCAAGGAGTGCTATGTTGGCGATAGCTTCCTTGATCAAAGTAAAAGCTGCCTGCGCCGTGTCGGGAAAAATGAATTTCCGCTTACCTCCACGTAACAGGTCTGTTAGAGGCTGCATTATTTCGGCGCAGTGTGGGATAAAGCGGCGATAAAAGTTAACCAGGCCATAAAATTGGCGCAATTGTCGGTAATAGTGAGGCTCAGGATAGTCGCGAATTGCCGCCACCTTGTCAAGCGGGGGCCGTATGCCTGAGGCTGAGATTTCGTGACCTAGGAACGTGATGGTCGTCCTACCTAATTCGCACTTAGCAGGGTTAATGGTTACACCGTGTTGGCTAAGGCGCTCAAAAAGAGCACGCAGGTGTCATATGCTCTTCTTTTGAAGAACTTGCCACCAAAATATCGTCTGAGTACACGTAGACATTCTTCAAACCGCGTATTGCCTCATGCATAAACCTTTGAAAGGTTTGGTGGCAGCGAAAACAATGACACAACCTCATGCAGTGTCACACTGTGGACAGTGCCTTAAGGCAACCTTCCGGTGTCCTCAGTTCGTAGTGGCCAGGTTTCGCAGCCATAGATGAGTACGCGGCGGATGGCGGCACGGTAAACACGAACTTTGACCCTTAAGCTGATTTCCCTACGAGTCCACAGCGTTCGTCTTAGTTGAAGGAAGGCTCTCGTGTCGCTGTCGATCTGTAGTACCACTTCGTGTTTTGCCTGGCCGTTCGGGAGCAGAATTGAGCCTATGTATTTGAATGAAGTGACGTATTGGGTGGGTCGGCCAGTGATGGACAGTTGTTTAATCGTCCGGCCTAGATGAGTTGTAAAGGATTTTGTTCTGGTTGAATTCACTTTTAGCCCGATAGATATCGCGAAAGACTTGGTTTGGTCGATGATTGGTTGGAGTGTATTGGGTTAGTCACTTTGCACGACCATGTCATCCGCGAACTCTAGATCCGAGATGTATATTTCCTGGCTACGCTGAATTCCGGGGTAGTTGCGAAATGCGTGAGGCATTGTCCAATCAGTGGCTTATTTGGACAACACCAGTGAGAAGGGACAGTCCTGTCTAACTCCGGTAGTGAGCGCAAACTCATAGGGTTCTTCGCCGTACATGCGAACGTTAGCACCAGTCGTCGAGCAGTACCCTCTCAACGGCCTTAAAGGGTTATCGGGCATCCCATCGGATCAGATTATGGTCCGGAGGGACTGGTGGTTAACCGAATGGAAGGCGGCCCGGAAGTCGATGAAACAAGCTACTGTCGGCTGCTGGAACTTATGGCAGTTCTCCAGTACTTGGGGCAGTGTGAAGATTTGATCCATACAGCCTATACCACGGCGGAAGCCCCCTTGGTTCGGGCGGGTGCGTTGATCTCTTGCCTCGGAGAAACGGTTTAGCAACAACGCACCGAGGATCTTTGCGGTGGCATCGATCGATCTAATACCTCGATTGTTCTCTTATGCCGATTTATCGCTTCTTCGGAATGGGCAGCAGAATGGACATGCCCCAGTCGATTGGGAATGCTTGCTGTCGCCAAATGGACCCAAAAAATGTGCATAATCTGTCAATCAGTGACGATGAATGAGCTTTATATACTTCTGGAGGGATGTTGTCTTCCTCTTATTCAACCTTTGTGTTCTGTCCCCAACCACCTCTCTTTGCCCCATCTATCCGCCCATAATGCTCCCAGTGATAACACGGCCGATACTCGCAACGATTCATTGTCAAATGGTGTCGGGAATAATCCTCCGTCTGGTAACTCACATTTTCTCAGACCTAGTCGGCCTCTAAATCTCGGCTCCTTCAACGTGCGCACACTCATGCAGGCCGGTCAGCAGGCGTGCCTAGCCCTCACAGTGAACTCTCGGAAGATTGATGTCTGCTGCTTAAGTGAAACGCGTATCCAGGATTCGAGGAGTGTGATTCAGCTAACTGCTCCCGGTTTTTCATGGATGTATTTCCCGCGCACTTCAGGAGACGAAGTAGCTCGATCTGCGGATCAACGTGGTGTAGGAATAGTCTTGACTGACAAGGCTGAAGCTGTCCTTTTATACTGGATCCCGGTTAACAGTCGTTCATGTGCTGTGAGACTCCAGGGGTCAGTTGGCGTTCGAAAGAATAGTTGTGTTAAGCGCAATTTGTTTGTGATCTCGGCGTACACCCCAACGGACTGCAGCTCAGACTTGCAGAAAGATGAGTTCTATGATGAACTCGCCACCCTCGTTCTCAGCAGTAATGGTTCCGACATTGTAGTGCTAGCTGGTGACTTCAATGCACAAGTTGGCAAACTCAGTGTGTCAGACGCCTGTTTAGGTGGGCGTTGTGCTTTACCCGCTGAGCGTACAGATAACGAGGATAGACTTCAGTTTTGTGCAGACAATCGATTGTTCTTGTTTAGCACGAATTTCCGACACAGCTCGCGTCACACAGCGACATGGCGCTCTAACTCTACAGGTAATTTAAGCCAGATTGATCATATCGCGGCAAGCTACCGGTGGTGCAGTTCTGTTCAGAACTGTAGATCCTACTGGTCCACGTACATAGAGTCGGACTATGCATTAGTTTTAAGGCGATTATCGCCCCAGCTCAATGGTCATCGACACATACCGCAAACCCGGTTAGCCGTAGAACGTATGTGTGGTCCAGAAGTACGCATCTGTTATGAGCAGAAGTTAGCACAGCACGAAAAATAATGTAGATGAGCATTGCGCTCATATCAAACAGGCGATGCACTTTGCAACAGGTTTTGCCTGTGGTCCTAGATCTGATGTCCATCAAAAACACTGGATCTCGCAAGAGTCGCTGAGTATAATGGAGCAAATGCGTTAGCTCTCGAACTGTGAGGAGATAAATAAGATGCGGAGAAATCTACAGAGGCAAGTTACGAAAAGCCTTAAGAATGATCGCGAAAATTAGTGGGTCAAGGTAGTTGGGGAAATAGAAGTAGCAGGTGCTTCAGGTAATAGTCAAACACCGTTGGAACTTATTCGCGGCACCGGTGGACGGCGCACCCATGTCAGTAGAACGATTTGCGATAGAAATGGACAACCCATCCATAGCAAACAGCAAACGCTTGACCGTTGGGCCGAGTACTTCAAGGAGCAGTTTAGCTGACCGCACGCTAATGTAGTTACTCCCGTGTCAACAACTGCGACTCCTTGGGTGGTATCACTTGAACCCCCATCGGAAGTGGAGTCATGCATTCGATCACTAAAACGAGGGAAAGCTGCAGGTCTCGACGAACTTCCCCCAGTTCTTTTCAAATTAAATGGAAATGCTTTGATAAAATCACTTACCATCTTGCTCCTCGACATTTGGAACTCGGAGCGTATTCCGTTGATAAGGAGTGAGTCATTGATTGTTCCCATCTTCAAGAAGCGAATAAGCAATGACTGTAGTAACCATCGTGGGATTGACTTAATTCCGATAGTCACCAAAGTATTAGCTTCTGTTTTGCTGCACCGTCTTACACCGGCTCGCGAGAGGAATGTCCGCGAACAGCAGGCTGGATTCTTTTCAGGTCGAGGATGCATCGACCAGATTTTTACTCTTTGTCTACTACTTGAAACGCGTCACACGCACCGCCGACCGACAACAATGGTTTTCTTAGACCTGAAAGGCGCCTTCGATTCTGTTGATCGAACTTCGCTTTTCAGTGTTCTTCATCGAAAAGGTATGCCCCATAAGTTCGTGAACCTACTGAGATCATTGTATTTTCATACTTCTGGCGGCATAAGGGTTTACGGTGAACTATCCGGTCGGTTCGAAATGACCAGCGGTGTTCGACAGGGATGTTCGATGTCTCCATTCCTATTCAACCTCGTCATGGACGAAATAATGGAGAGTGCGTTGCAAAATCTTCAGGATGTAGGCGTTGAACTAGGAAAAAGTTGTGACCTAAAATACGCGGACGACGTTGTTTGCTTGTTCGAATGCACAGAACATGCGCCACGTGAACTAGATAGACCCGCAAGAGCTGTTGCTCCCATTGGCATGCGGTTTGCACCTTCAAGGTGTAAGGTGATGTTACAAGACTGGACGTCAACGATTCCGAGGTTGATGCTCGATGGGGAGGTGCTGTCTGTTGTCGACCACTTCATCTACCTCGGCAGCAGCGTGACGACGGATAGGAGCACAGTAGTGGAGGTGAGTACGCGTATATCCTAGGCTGGAGCGGCGTACGCTGGGTTGAAGCACTTGTGGCGCCGACATGATGTTTCACTGAAATTGAAAAGTCGTGTTTATGTGCTGCAGTGCGCTCAGTTTTGTTGTACGGTTGCGAGACTTGGAGTCTGCGTGCAGAAAATATTCGCCGTCTTCAGGTTTTCCATCATCAATGCTTACGTAGTATCGCTAAGATTGGATGAAATAGCCGAGTGAGTAATGATGAGGTCAGAAATTGAGTATTGGGTATTAATTCGGAGAACGTTCTGTCACAGCGTATCCACCTTAGTAGACTTCGTTGGTTGGGGCACGTGTTACGTATGGCAAACACGTCTACCGTACCGTGTCCTATTCTCCGTTCCTCCTCAGGAGTGGAAAAAACCACGTGGAGGTCAATAAATGATGTGGCAGCGAGGAATGAGAAAATGTACAGCGAACTCAGGAAAAGTAGGTGCTTCACGTCTTCCTGATTGGGGTCCAAAAATCTGTCTACCAGTTGGCCGGAAACACTGAAGGATATGGCAGCGAATCGTGAACAGTGGCGATTGTGTTGTCACTTGCTAACGAATCAGAATGACTGATTGATGTGCGTTTGTACAGTTAGACTGTGTATTCCGTGTGTTGGCTACTAGGGCATTCTTTCTTTTTCCCACCCGTGTTGGTCCAGTTTCTGTCCATCTTGTATATTCATACTTTCTAATCCAACCTGCAAGATGGTGATAAAGGCAGTGGTCAGTGGGGCTTGCCCTTCTGTCTAACGCTGTACGATGATGTTATCTTCCTCGGGGTTCTTTCGGTCCTTTAGTTTGTTTGTTATTTCTGAGATTTCCACGGTACTGGGCAGGTCGCAGTTACTTCCCAGCATGATTGGAGGAGTTGACATTAGTTGGTCCGTGAGCCGGTTGAGTATTTGACCTAAGAGTTCTAGCCATCAGTCTATCTTCTTACTCTGTTCGGATATATATATATATATATATATATATATATATATATATATATATATATATATATATATATATATATATATATATATATATATATAAATTGGACGTACAAATCAATCGCTAAAAGGACTGTTGGAAGTGATTGTCGATAATTGGTACACCTGAGATTGGGACAAGGTGGTTTTCCACTTTTTGTTGGCAAATCGTGCACTAGTATACTCATCACCCGGACACACCCTGTCTGCCTTGACGTTGGGTTGCGAAATGCGGCTGATATCGAACCTCACGATTCTCGTGACTGCACCGGATGCCCTTATTTCAACAGAGTTTTCTTGGGAGGTGAAACAGGATAAAGGACGCGCTTGTCTACTGATTTGTGAACGATTAAAAAGCATCTTCTGATACCAAAAGGAACATTGAGATCAGATGGTCGTACGGAATCCGCTACAACCCGGTGAAAAAGTGTTCCTACGCAACCCGGTCCCACCATCAGGAAGACTGACGAAGTTATACCGAAAGTGGACTGCGCCACACGCCGTATTCGAAGTGCTCAGTGATGCTATTTTCCAAGCTGCACCGACAAACTACGCGGAAGTTAGGCCAATGACGGTGCATTTCAACCGATTAAAACCAACAACAAGCTCGGGGCGTTCCAAGGGAACCCACAAAAAGAGATGAGCACCGCGATACCACATGCAGCGCGTGAAGTTGAAGTCTCCACTGCATGTTGTACAGGTGTTGAGGGTAGCACCTTTTCTCTATGGGTGAGATGGTATGGTGGCAATTGTTGTTCTTAGGCCGAAACGTAATTACAATATATTCGCTATCACTTTCCCATTCATATTCCTTTTCTCTTCATTTACCTTCCACGTCTGAACACTGAGGGGTCCAAACTACAAGAACCATCAACACAGAATGAACCCCGTGAACCCCTTCTTCCCTGTTGAATCACGGTGTGTCACTGGGACTCCCTGTGCCCAAGATGGTAACAGATTTTTTGCCAAGTATACGTTACCACCCGTTGTTCGTCTTTTCCCTTTCGTGTGCTGAGTCAGTGAGCTGGGGGTTAACAGTGCAGTGACCGTACATCAAATACTATTGCCGTATTTATTTCGGACTCGTTTCAGATCGGTCATCACCGCCTTGCCCACTGCACGTCTGTAACGCTTGGACATAGACAGCCGTTGCCGTATTCTCTGATGCCATTGTTGATGCCTGTTTATACGCTTACTGAACTTCGGATCATCGAGTTCTACTCCTTTGTCATTTCAGGTCGTAGCGTGCAATCCCCACGGAAGAGCACTGCATCCAGCACACATCCGGCGTGGCCGCGTGTTGAACTGCCGTCGTTTTCTTGATGTGGTGATCATCGCTCGTGATCATTATGCGTCGCCAGATGAAATGTTGCAAAAATAAAGCCTTTCCTGTTGTCCAGTGATATCTATCTTCCAGAACACCAGCAGTACTGAGATAACAAAATAAACGGATGATCCGGGAAAATTTGGGCTCAAGCCTCATACCCGTGGATCACTTCAAGACATCAAGGCAACTGAACTACAGATGCGCGCGAAAACTCGTGATGTGTTTGGCGTTTGCTTTTTCATTGGCATTGTCGTGGTTTTACGTTTTATAAAAACATCAAAAAGACCGGAGTTCACAGGCAAACTTATTAACGTGTCTCGTTCTCTCGTTAATGTCTCCTCCGATGAAGAGCGATTCCAAATTGAAGCAGATTTCAGTCACCGTAATAAAGTAAACTGCACGAGAAGATCATCGGTCTTTTGGGAAGTATTTAATCGCAGCAAATCGGAATTATGTCGTTTGAAGTTTCTGGAAGCTTCTTGCCAGTCTCACGAAAATGCTGCAGTGCAAATTAGAACTCAGTGTCTTGGGCTTGGTATGCACCAATCGTTTCTTATCTAACGAGACATGATTCTCTATCGGTCGTTTATTTTACGTCTCCGCAGACATAAGGGTTTTGTTGTTTTGCATAGAGATTTTATATCTTCTGTTTTCATTGACTGAAATATCATCATGTCTGTGGTCTAACCGTTGATTGGATTCCGAATGATTATGCGCATTTTTATACGCGTATATATCCCGTTGATATATATATATATATATATATATATATATATATATATATATATATATATATTACACGGGCTTAGAATGAAGAAAATTGCCAACGCAATATCAACAGTTACAAATAGGAGAGGGAGAGTAGAACACCACAGAGAAGCTAGTTAGTAGAAAATAACATGCTGCGATCCTTTTTTTCGCCGTTCATTTTTCCATATTTTTTGTCGTTCGGTTTCTCGGAATGACGTTTAGTGATTACTGGGCACGAGAGTTTGCAGCCAGACCGTATAGCATTCGCGCAGCTAACTTCTATTCTGAGCAGTGTCCCTCAACCCCTCTAACCAACGACAGTCCTTATTCTACCAAATGGTTGGGAACACTGAGTGTTGCGGTTAGGTGTCACGGCCAGTGGCGTAATTGCATTTGCACTATTTCTTTGTCCTCATGGTTTCCGCCTATTACTTTAATTTTTTGGGTCTTTTTCACTTTATACGCCTATTTTTTTTTCTTTACTGGACGATGCTGGAAGGTAGCAGCCGAAACCAAAGCACAGAAGCTCGAAGTTAGTGGTTGAATAAACTGAAGCTGATTCATCGTCCGTTTGGCCCCAATCAGGAAGGCGGTAGTCTCCAATTGAAGCCAGGGCTGATGCTAGCTTCATACATCTATACCGAGCTACGGCCTGACCGCTGCTTCGCTTCTTCAGACCTTATCCAGCACGTGCGAATAATGCACGGAAAGGCAGATGAATAGGCATACGCAAAGCATGACTGAGTCACCGAAGGCGGTGTGGAGCGGTCACTTCAGTCAGAGGGCGACTACTCGTGCCCAGCATACGACAGCGCGCCTCATCATTACTCACGATGTGCCCCCCCCCCCCCCCCCACGTGTGAACAGTGTTCCGGAGAGGTCCGTTGTCGAACACACAAAGACACCGAGCATCCTCAACACGAAGTGCCCAGGTCTCGCAGCCGTAGAGTAGAACACTACGAACGGCGATGACATACATCGGACTCCTGAGAGCGGGATGGTACGGCGATGCCACAGGTGTCGCTGGTTTCGGTTGCTACCTTCCAACGTCGCACTACACTCATGCGCAAGCATGTAATAAAAAATGGTATGGCCACAGCAGAGGGTAAATTCAACGTACATTTTCTATTGTATTCCATCTAGTAAACAGCTGGAGGCTTAGACCGTATCCCCTGACTGTTTTTTCTGAGTTCCCTGGGTTTAGAGTTAAAGATGGCTAATTCCAACAGTTGTTTTCCATCAGTATATTTCATACCTTGGCGCACAATGTCCGATTAGATACAAAGTGTACCGGCTAAATTGACCGGAATGCAGCACGATAGCTTATTCTATGCAGCAATGTTGTAGTTGAAGTCAGTTTTCTTTGCAAGCTTTTCGTTTCTCCACCACATGCGTGTACACGGGCGCAGTAGGAAAAGCGAACAAAAACCACAAATGTTTGCGTTTTTTTGTAGAAATCTGCCGACGTTGGTTATAAGATGACCAAAGGGAAGAAACGGTAGGTCTCAATTAGCTGTTAACATATCAGTTCTCAGCTACATTTAAGTCACCTGGTCAAATTTGGAACCGCATCGGAAGCTTTGTTTTCTCCTGAAATCAGTTTGAATGTAAACGTACCCCGGGAACATGTTTCCGACGGTGTTTGCACCGCCCATGTTATCTGGTCTCATTCCACGGTAGCTGGTGGATGCCGACAAACGATATATTTTAAAATCTGAATTTATAGCTCATCATCTTTCTTTTGACCTGTATAAGGATTTCAGTTAGAGCTTGCCGCCACATCTGAAAGTCTCTTGATCTAAAACTCACCAGAGTTAGTATGCCTGTAAAATGTTAGCAATATAAACTTGTAGGAATTTACGATATTGTTAAATTGCATGGTTTTTTCTTACTCCACAGACCATCTGTCATATTCCACAAAACGCTTGGGCTGTTCCTCGGTGCCTCTTCAACAGTTTCTCACTCAGAAGCTCGGACAACGGAAAAATTCCTCGGAATGTGTTCACTGGTGCCAAACAGCCGCTTTACCTTACGCTTTCTGTGCCACCAATGAGACTTGTGTTTGCAGTTCCAGTCGACCAGCTCTTATCTCGGAAGCATCAAACGTCACTTGTCCGACCCGTTGCTCACCGGGCATATCAAACAAGCAATCTGTTCAACAAACCCTGCCGCCATGCAGTAGTTCAGTTCTGGCTGAAGTTTACTCTACAGGGGCACTTCCGCCTTCTATGCTGAAAGCTGGTGAGCGCTTGTTTAAGGTGTTTTTCTTTGAGAATGCCGGTTGTCTCCCGTAACTCACCGTATGCTGTGATGTCCGTATTTAAAAAGTCATTAAAGTCTTTTTGATGCTCTAGGTTTTCAAAGTATCTTGACATCCATTAAGTTTTAGCTTTGTCATCTATTATTTAGTGCTATGGTTTTGCTACGTTGCAGTGTCACTCGACGGAGGTAGACAGCCGCCCGCTGTCGTTCCACTCATCACATTTGACCCATTGAAATCAGTCGCGGTTCTCCACTCTTAATCTTACGGTCACGGTTGTCTGTTGTTATTAACTGCAAAATTTTAAAGCCTCGAAGCATGCCTCTTTCACTGCACTCATGCACGAGCATTTTCTTTCCGATTATCGATGGAGTGGATCTTATGGATCCTACCCAGAAATTCAGAAACCCTACTTATCTAATTCCACTGGTCAGGCCGTCAGGACGAAACTGCACCTTGACGTGGTGTGATGGCTTGCGTGCCTCGATGGCCGAAAGAACAATACAGGATGGCCAGGCAGAAGATGAAGTGGTATTACAGATCGACAGCGACACGAGAGCCTTCCTTCAACTAAGACGAACGCTGTGAACTCGCAGGGAAATCAGCTTAAGGGTCAAAGTTCGTGTTTACCGTGCCGCCATCCGCCCCGTACTCATCTATGGCTGCGAAACCTGGCCACTACGAACTGAGGACACCGGAAGGTTGGAGGTTTTCGATCACTGGTGCATGCGGCCACTTTCAAAGTCAATTGGCACGAAAGGGTATCCAACGAAGAGATAAGGAGACGAGGCTCTGATGTCGATGCGCCTTCCGTCCTTCTCCAACGTCAACGACTGCAGTAGTTTGGCCATACCCTTCGGTGGTCCGAGTAACAGGTAACCAAACAAACACTGTCTTGCTCCTCGCCCTAGTTGGCGTTATCGTCTTTGTGGACAGCTGAAAACGTGAACCAGTACAATAGAAAAAAGACGTAGAGCTTCTAAGCCTTCGGTCGGTCTATGGAGTCCGGTGATGGAAAAAGGACTGGATCACGATCTGCACCGAGCTCGCCTCCGACCACCGCGCGTCGTCAGCAGTGGTCCGCGATATCCATGAGGCCAACTTGTCCTCTCACAAAAGATAACCCCGTAAAAGCAAAGGTAAAGTAGGCCGTAGATCGTATGTTGTCTGAGGCGCTTAACCACGTTTTCAGTGGACCACCAGGGCGACAGCGTCATCCCGTACATGGCGCAGGGCAAAGTGTTTGTCCAGACAGTTCTGCGTCTGGTTTCCGGAGTATGTGACCGAACCATTGCAGGTGGCAACGTTGAAGAAAGGCGGAGAGTTGGTCAATGTCACAGTATCGCCTTCTTATTTCTTCGTTTAATGGCATTCCCCGCCAGTTTGCACAAAGAATTCGGCGCAGACAGCAGTGGTCAAATACCTCTGGCATCTTCAGTTCGTAACGGCCAGGTTTCACACCTTTATGTGAGCACGGGTCGGAGAGCAGCGCAGAAAAGGTGGATCTTCGTTCGAAGGTTAATTTCACTCCGTGACCATAGCACACGCCGGAGCTGAAGAAACGCTTCCCGTGTATTATCAGTCCTTGACAGTACTTCGTCCTTCGCTCGGCCATTTGGAAGCATAGCTGACCCCATATGTTTAAACGGTGGTACGTACTCGATCGCCTGACCATTGATATGGACAACTGCTGAGCTGAAGGCTCACGGAACGTCTAAAAAGCTTTTGAGACCAACAGTCTTTGAAAAGTAGTCGAGTCAGCCGGGGACTGGCTGAAGTGTGGTGGGAGAATCTCCTAGCACGATAACGTCATCTGAAAACTCCAGGTCCAAGATGTGCACCACTAGACTGAACTGGGCACCGGGGTAATCAACCAGGGCTTTGTTCATTGCCCAGTCAACTAAATAGTTGAACAACACCGGTGAGAGAGGGCGTCCCTGTCTAACTCCAGAATTAATTGTGAACGCCGAAGATTCTTCGCCATACATTCGGACACATGTCTAGTAGGGGCATAGTAAGCCCTCAGGATCGTTGAGAGTTCGACGGGAATATCGTTAGGTTCTAGTATACTCCGAAGGCATTCACGATTAACCAAGTTTAAAGCAACTCGGAAACCAAAAAAGCAGGCTACTGTTGGCTGCTGGAACTTGTAGCGTTGTTCCAGTACTCGACGAAATGTGAAAATTTTGGTCCACGCAACCTCTGCCACGGCGGAAACCCCCCTTGGTTCGGTCAAGTGCGGGTTCTCTCGCAACTGAGAAGTGTTTGAGTGGCAGTACGCAGAAAATCTTAGCAGCGAGATCAATCGAACTGATCCCCCGGTGGTTCTCGCACACTGTCTCGTCTCCTTTCTTGGGAATGGGTAACAGAACAGAGGCACCCACATCTTGGAAATGTCTCTCCTTACCGCATAGATCGGAACACAACGTGCAGCCTGTCTATCAATCATGACAAACAGGTCTTATACACTTCCGGCGGTATGTTATCTTCTCCAGCAGCTTTTCTGTTTTTTAATTGGTTGACAGCCCTGGCGATTTCCGTTGTACTTGATGACTTGCAGTTGACGTCGTACACCTCTACACTCGGGGAGGGTGGAAGGTCCGCGGTGTGATCGGAAGGTCGGTTGAGAAATCGGTCAAAATACTCTCCCCTACGTTCGATTTTTCTTCTCTGTTCGGGGATAATCTGGTCTGCTGCATCACGTAAAACGGATTCAGGCTTGCATCGCCCACTCGAAGCACTCCGAATGAGTCAAAATCATCCGCCAAAGTCACCAGTACCGGAGGCGGTCTCCATCTCGTCTCCCAGTTCGACCCAGTACCTCTTGTGATTGACCCTAGCAGAGCGCGAGGCCTCTCGCTGTAGTCTTCAGCGTTCAGTGCTTTCCACTACTCGGGCTTCGTGGCCCTTGGAAGAATAATTGATCCAAGCAAATTGGCTTCTGCTCAGCTACCTTGGGGAGAGGTTTTTGTTAGAACTAGGGGCTTTGGTTGAGAACCCTAATCGTTCTCTTGCTAAGCAGCTAGACACCCTAGCAGTGCCGGTCCAACATCTCCCATGAACTACAGGTCTACAAAGTATTCCATACTGCATGGGTCGTCGCGCAGGACAGTCAGGATCGCGCTGCCCATTGCATCGATGAGGGTGAGTAGTTATAAGTGGGCTACTCCCCAGAGTTCCCTCAGTTTTATTCACCCTGTCTTCTGTCCTCAACCACCTCTCTTTGCTCCCCTTATCTACCCACAATGGTCCCAGTGATAAAACGCCCGATACTCGCAACGGTTCATTGTCAGATAGTGTCATGAATAACCGTCTATTTTTTAGGTCATATTTTCTCAAGCCTCGTCAGCCTCTGAATCTCGGGGAGTTTGGTCTGATCGCAGCAATGTGAACTACATTTGTTAATAAGTAGGTGTATGGGGATTTCACCGACAGAGACGCTGGAATAATACCAATGGTTGCAGCAGATAGCCGTGAATTAGTTGTTAGGCCATCATTTTGCCCGGATCCTGCCTTCAATTGAGACGGCGATCGACAAAGTCGTTAAAATATCGTTTTCATGACAAAATTCGCACAGCGCGTCTCGTGCCGGACGATTTATTCTGATATGTCGGGTAAGACCACATAAGTTAAAGGAGCTTGCTGTTGTGAGGGCGGGATTTTCGATTGTACCAGAGTTAACGTGTTGGTCAGAAAAAACTGAGTTTTCGTTAGATAGAAAATATGAAGATGGTGGATCAGCGGGATATACCGTGGATTATTTCCGAGCTGATTCTAGTTTTGAGATTTATATTTTTCTCTTCTAATATTCTTTGACAGGAATGATTTGACATTATCTCATCAATAATTGCATTGCGATTAAACTCCTCACTGCTGCTGAGCACCGACAGATTTGAAATCATAATTGACAAAGTATTTCCAGTTTTTGAAGAAATGATTCAGAGATTGTCCGTGCTTTTGTTTCACTGTTGACAATACGTGTCGAGCGAAGATAGTATTCTTTGACTCTATGTATACACTTTCCAGAGTATTTTTAACTTTGTTATAATGTTCGAAATCTGCAGTGTGCTTGTAGGTGGGTGAAACGATGTGGTCGGTAAGAGTAGTACTTTTATCAACATGGAGTGAACCAACCGCAGTGATAAATTTACCGTAGGTTTTCTTCCAATCAGTCTAATTGTCTGAAAAACAGCACCAGAACGATTGGGTCAAAGTATACGTTCTATTTAAACTGATTAAATCGTAATGAACGCGTACATACAAGCAGGCGAGATGGATAGAGAAGCCGAATTGACCATCTTTAGGCTTTGACCAATTTGGAATTAGGCCATACAACTGAAACGGAATCAGAGGTCTTTTAATAGAAATGTTAATGAAATGCAAGTATTTAGTTCACCACAATAGTGGCTAGTCATACAAAACCAGATGTGGTCCAATAATTCGTTCAGTCAGACTATCCTCTCCTCGCTGACCTGTCGGATAAGTTTGCATATCAAACTTGAGGAAGCCACCATGAATAGCGTTTTGGACCGTGGGGACATGCAAGCCATCACACCTCGCTTAAGGGCAGTCTCGTTGTGCTAAACTATACTCCACGAGTGTTATAACCCACAAGACGTACTGGATAAAAGGTCAGTTATTTGGAACCAGATTTTAGAACACCAAAACCATCCAACTACAAATGAACTGGTCATTTTCATCGGCGGTAATCGGGTTCTCATTCGGTTGTAGGACGCAATCACATTGTTCATGTGCCTTGCTTCAGCCCATTGTGTTCTGTCCGCATGACGATGTCACGTTCTTTATCGTTCGATGGTCCATAATTGCTTTCGACCAAGCAGTTATTTACTCAGATAGTATATGGACGCTCCACCACAATAGCAATGCGTACAATCGCTCGCTTAGAAAAATTATCCCGACGCTAGCCGAACCAAGAGCTGAAGTGATATGGTGGTTTGAATGAAATCACTTAAATATGCGAGCGGCTTGCAAAATAGGTGGACTCGAGCAGCAGCTCTTGAGCCTCATGGCAAACGTCACATTCTACCAACATACGCTACAACCAATGGAGGAACAAATAGATAGTAAGGCCAAACTTTCGCGGTCGTTATGCTGCCTAGCGAAGGCGGTCATTGGAGCGGTGCCAGTGATGGGATTTGTATATCGCCTGATGAACTTGGGAGGTCGTGTGTGCCTGTCGTGTTCACTAAGGCCGTACGTAATGCTTATTTCCAGTGCTTCCTTCGATGTTTATTCTTCGATTAGTAGCATCTAGTGCAGGCTTTTTAAGATGACTCAACAGGTCCTAGGTGTTCAATGAACATCCCTTATCCACTGAACCTAGCGAAATGTTGAGACCGAAAGTCCAGTATGAGCTAGCAGTTTCTAAGTGAGTGTTTGATGATGTTGGTCTTCATGTCGCCGCAGCACTGAGAGGGCAGGAGTTTTCCGGTATACGAAATGGGACTTGTATACTGTTATCCGGTCCAAAAAACAACTGCGGAATACCGAATAGCTAGTTATATAATGGAGTTTCCAATGTATTGGGTTTTTGAGACGATGGTAGGCGGATAACAGGCCGGACATTATGCTCATGTTTCTTCCGAAAGTTTTGATGCTAAGTGAAGTATTTTTGTGTAGGAATTTGTGCGGATTTTGCAAGCTTTCATATTTATGGAATATCTAAAACATTCTAGTTTAAGAAACGTATTCAGATTTATCTTTCTAACCGGTGGCAGTAGAGTGGTTTGGAGCACTTATCTGCCACCTCGGATGTCAGAGGTTCGAGTCCCGCCACTGTCAGTCATTTTGCTGGTAGACAGTGATCCATTGTTGCCCGGTTCCTTACCACACCTGAACCGTTTGGACCTTATGTGGTTCTCCATCACTTCAAGTCTCAGGGTCTGGTTGCCCGTCATTCCTAATAGTGCACTGAGCCTTTATGGCTATGGGGTACGCACCCCTTCCACTGCACTCACGTGCAAGCGGTAGCACTTAGTATTTTTTGTCTTGAAACTAAAATGTGACGTCTGCTAAGTCAAAATCGTTTAAAGCCCTGGTTCTTCATATTACCTAAAGCATGTCACAAAGGCGATGTCCTTTGGGACATACGACTTTCACGAATTCCAAGAAAATAATTTTTTTGGTGCTAGTTTAAGTGTCCGCCTCTTCAGTGGGAGATTAGTGGTGCAATTTCCTATCATGCACGAGTTTTTTTAGCGGGCTCGATTTTTCATGTTCGTTGTTACAAGTAATTGAAATCAAGTTCCCATTTCGTTATTTTGCTTATTGTTCATTTCAATCTCAGTTCCTATGGATCTGTCCAACCTACCACTGGACAGCGCACCGGTTCGTGTGGTTTACCTACTCATTTGGCATGGACGAAACTGGGAGCAAGTTAAAAGGCTTTTTCGGTTAATTTATCATCCCAGGCACTACTACTATATCCATATAGATTTGGTAAGTATCGTTCATTACTGGCAACACATTTTGCCAGTTTGTTTGTTTGACTCGCCACTGAATGTGTTTACTCCTAATATCAACTCTACGGTGTTTACAAAGTTAAGCTACCCTGACCCACCTGTCTGACACAACGGGAATGGTTTCGCAACATTTTCCATTTGTGCTTTGAAATAACTCGCACATTCGTTCTGGAGTGTTCATTTCTAGGCGTAACCGTAGATTATTCTAAACAGCCTGTAGTCGCGTTCCCGATGTTTTTTGTTCGGTGTCGGTTAACGAATGATATGCAAACTTACTCGGGATGCCAAACTTTGCTACCGCCTTTTCTTCACTCGTCTTCCATTATTCCCGTTTTTCGTCCCTCCGTTTCTCTCCTTCTTGAGTTTCATTTTGATCCGTTATGAGGGAAGGTGTAAAAAATCAAAAGAGGAATCAGTGTGCGTAGCTCGTTGTACTGCCTTTTATAACGTTTTGATATTTGAAATATACACAGAAAACGGCGTAATTGAAGGAATAAACATTCCAGGTCATGAGCATCAAAATAAAAATACTATAAATACTCGTTGTACATCCTTGATGTTCATTTATCGTACAACAAAGCACAACAGTTTAGGGAGAAGGCCTCGGCCGATGAAAGGCTGCCAAATGGGGAAGTGACCGGCGGTGGTGGGAATCGAACCCGGGTCGTTATTGTCCAAAGTTCACGATGATAACTGTTTGACCATCGCCTGTCAACCTTGGCTTTTGCTAGAAATGGTGACCGAGCTCGGATGAATCAGGCGGTTTCCATAATTTCATAAAAGGGCTGGTGCTCCTCCAGGTCACTCATATGTAGTTGATTACTTGATATTTTTTAGCAACCGTCATTCTAGTGACCAGGTTTAAATTGTTGTGTTGGACTGTTGTCATTTACCATGTAGATTTGTGTTCTTCAGTGCAATGAACAATTTGATCATCTGTGTTGGCTGTTCAGCATTAAGGATCCCCTCAATCCGTTTGTTCTTCCAGCGTTCGAATTATCTTTATCATCAAGCTAGTCACTTTGTTGAACAGTATCCACAAAATGTCTACCTCTCGGACAAGCGTTGGGAAACAATTTGGGGCGGGAACGCGTTGCTATCCATGATCCAATCTGTCATGACCGAATTGCTGACCAAGTTAAGTTCTTGGAAATGGGATTTTTGGATTAATCTTAGCGGTGCTGATCTTCCTCTTCGGTGAGTCAAAACAATACTCATCGGATTCATGCTGTGAACTTTTAAGACAGTCGAAGGCTTCACTGACATAAACATGGTGCCAACTAGAATGTCTCGAAACCGTCACTTACTCGGGCTACTATTCTTGATGTGTCTTATATAAACCTTTCCATAAATAGGACTTGATTTGACCCAGAAGTTGAAGACGGTAATGTGTGTCTGAGTAACAAGTTACACTTTTCTCTGCAGTGCATAAACAATGGCCCTAGGAATGCGTGTTACACCATAAACCTAGGATTTTGGACTGCACTGGCTGTACCCTGTACCCAAGAAATCATGTTCTCGTGAAAATGGAAGTCAGTCAATCATTTTTTTCTCGGAATATGATACCATCCCCGAGATCCGATTTTCATTCATTCTGCTTTGGTCTTTTCACTCTTGGGAAAAGGCAAATACCCGAGGTTGTCCAATCCACTTACAACCGGATGGCAGTCATTTTGGGTAAACTCTCATGGGTCTTGGGTCCATAAGTCGTCTACTTAATGATAATGGAACGATGGGAGTTGTATTGTATTGAGGGTTTCAGCAGGTTATAAAACTCGTATTTCAACCAAAATGAAGGAGTGTAACTGATTACTCACTTTGGTAAAAGCAAGAAAGACTGCAGAAGCAACTGGTCCAGCCACCGAGGTTCATGCGAACCAGAACGCTTTCTAAATAGGGCACTGTACAGTTGCCATAGTTATTTATACGCAAGGGGACTAATATAAATTCGGAACATGCAGAGGAATGCAAACGGCCTGCAGATAATTTGAGTAGTGTTGTTGTATTTGGACGACGGGACAAAATCCCTCCAGAGGCACACGACCGATTTCTTGGTTGCCGCCGCGCATCAGGCATGCTTGCCCGTTACTCTTCTGCCCAATCATCCCTACACTTGAGCACTCTACGGTTGGTGCACGGCTGTAATCCGACTTGAATCGTAAGGAGCGTGCATAGACAAAGAACCCATTTTAGAACCAGGCGGTGATTCTTCCAACTTTGCACAAGTTCTCAGAGAAAGAGCTGGAGTCTGGTTGTTTGGAAATGAGCTGACAGAGCACCACATCATCGATATGCTCAAAAAGTCTTGCAGATGTTGTAGTGGATGGGTCACTAAAATAAGTAGTGATAAGATGGGGGTAAATGGTAACACATTTGAATTCATAAACGGCGTGAAAGACCTAAACGTAAAAGAACACCGGGTGCTTTCATTAGACGTCAGTTCACTATTTACCAGCGTCCCATTAGGTGAAACCATTGATTACCTATGTGACTATATTGAAAGGAACACAATTCATATTGGCATACCTCTAGAAGGTCTGAAACGGCTACTGTTTATCTGCACCTACAACATTCAGTTCAAATTTAATAATCAGATCTATCGCCAAAAGGATGGGGTAGCAATGGGCTCCCCATTCGGACCACTACTTGCCGATTTCTTTATGACAAAGTTAGACAATGGCCCACTTGAATCTACAGTCGGAAACTGTGTTGTATACAAGCGCTACGTAGATGACATTTTCTGTGTTACCAATTCATCAGACCACATAAGCCAACTGCTAGACAGCTTTAACTTAGCTCATACAAACTTACATTCCACAATAGAAACAGTCAGACAATACAATCGCCTTCCTTGACGTTCGGATGAGTCTCCGTGAAGACGGCCTAATCAGCCGGTCAGTACACAGGAAGGCGATGTGGAATGGGCAATACATTCACTTCTACAGCTTTGTGTCTTTGGAGATTAAAAAAAAACCAATTCGGTGCCTCTGAAACGGAGCAAGAAGAATATGCTCGGAGAACACCGTTGAAGAAGAACCGCAAACGGCGCGAAGAACCTTCATTCAAAACGAATACCCAGATCGGCTAGTTGAGAGGATGATGCGAATTAAAGTGGAAACTCCAAGGAAGTTTGGGGTGGAAAAAAACCGATAAACATCTGTTTGCCATTCAAGGGTGATACGTTGGTAGAGATAGTGCATAGAAGATTGTCATGGGTAATCAGCAAAACGTTCTACGCAGCTAAGCTCCGGGTTTTGTTCGAATCCCGGCGGCAGTGCTTTTGCGATTGAAAGACAAAGTGCCTGATTCTACAGCCTCATTCTGTGTCTGGTCATTGACTTGTTCCTGTGGAACAACATACATCGGCCGCACGGCCAAGCGTTTGTCTAAGCGCATCTTCGAACACCACCCTGCATGGTTAAACACTGGGGCAGTCAAGTCACTCACTAGCGCTGTGGTTTCACACCTTGCTCAGACTAATCACACAGTAAACGTGGCTAAGGTCTTCCGTGCGCTGTATAAGGTTCGGGGTCGGCAATCAAGACCGGCAAAATGTCGTATACTAGCCACAGCTGAGGCTGTCAGCATCCGCCTCCGCCCCCCTCTATATGTGCTCAAAAACAATTTGTGTGTGCTCTGAAGCTGCCCTGGCCCTCCATCCACCCTAGAACAAACCATAGACCAGATGAAAACTGACAAAACACGAGAAAAACAATACACATCCGGTCTTGATTTAAGCTCGGATTACAATGGTTTTCTTCCCTCCACCCCCCTTTCTTTGTCACCATTAATTTTTTATCACTTCCTACTTGTCTAATTGGTTCCATCCTTTAACTTATCGTGATAAATTGTGATGTAATGGCATGATCATGAATCATTGAAAACGAGCTTGTTCGCCAAACGGTGTTCTTCAAATGTAATCAGTATCCTCAAGCACTCCAGGATTTTTCTCTGAGAGACTTGATAAACTTGTGCTATTTTTGTCCGTTGAGTCTTACTGGAAAAATGGTCTTTTAACTATACCCGTTAAGAAATGGGGTTTTAGGCGGATAATCTGAGTCGAAAGCGGAGTAATAGTCGCGGATGATACTGCGAACTGCTTTCATGGAACTATTCAGGCTCTTCGAAATGAAATGGCGAGCACTCATCTGCGTCCTGAGTGCATCTGTTGGGTTTTGCTTGCGTACTGATAGAGGTCATTGGGCATAACGAGGAAGAGACGCAGTCGGTTAAGGATGGAGCGCTGGGTTAACTTGTCCGCAGAAGTGATAGTGATGGGACGAAAATGTTAGAAGTAGAATGAATGCTTAGGAATGGGTATCACTGTTGTGGGTTTCCGTGAAGCACGAATAGTTCCATCAACGGATTTGTTTATGATGAAAGTCTTTATTCTTGATAATGGACTTGCTCCAAACCTAAGAGGAGTGAAAAATAATCCGTCTGAACCCACAGCAAAGGTTGTTTTTGAGGCTTGAAGTTACCTGAAGACTTCTGAGGGGAAAGCTGTTTCTGGGGGAACAGAAGGGTTATAGGATGGCAGAGTATCTGTGGAGAGATGAATAAACGCTGTGTTCAGGCTGTGGACATCTATGTTGTGTCTTATCTACCGAAATCGTTTTCCTTATACAAGCCGGATTCCGTGCCAACGAAGTTTGTTTTTTGTGGTACAGAAGAGCTGGTCGGCAAATGACGTATTCAACCATTATGTCTCTCGTTTGATCAAAGTAGAATGAAGCTCCGCAGAAGCCTGCTCGTGTAGTTTATGAACATGTTCTTTTCGGCTCCTCGGAAATTTCAGTAATGTAGAAATTATTGTGTCGTTTTAAAAAATACAGTCTCCACAGGACAGCGCAATTCAAATACCACATTCATTGTCTTCGTGAATAAGTCTAGCTGGTAAAAAGAGCATCCAAAAGAGAACCGCAAAGAAGGGCACTGTTGACGGTTGACAAATTTCTAGAGGTGATTTTTATTTGTTTCGTCTTAATGAGAGACCACTGTTACTGAACGTGAACAAATTTGTGGTCTGACGGTAGTGAGAGCGTGATCGCTCGTTGAAACAGTAGCTTTTAACCGAGAGTAGAAAAGTTTGGGATGGTTGGTGATAATTCTAAAGCAGAATTTCCTTTAGTTGGGTTTAAGATAGAGGTCACTTAAACCAGAAGTGAGTAAGGGGTGCGTAGGTGCATGAATGAAATCTCCGACAACAATACTAATGGAATCAGAACGGGTTTGAAAGCTTTAAAGAACACGTTAATTTACAGATCACTGATAGTGCCTGGAAAAAGCAAGAAGTCAGGATGGCATTTAACAACTGCGCAGTCAACACTTCAACAAGGGAAAGTGCAAACAACTTCGGACTTGAGGACCAATCTGTTGTGTCGGTTCAAGTAGTCACATACACAATCAGATGGTCTCACCGTTATTGACTATCCGTCGATTGATAGTTGCTCGCTGCCACGACTAGTCATACATGTATGCACACACGTACGCACATCGCTGTGACTTTATTCATGCCATGGACGGCTTGCTCTAACCAATCAGACTTTGGCACTGAGCCGTACACGCTTGTTGATTCGTTACTGCTGAGCGGCTGTGCTTGATCGCACTCGATCGCATGTACGGCTTACGCTTGCCAATAGATGATTCACTTGTTTGGTTGCCCGCTTGCCTGGGTGTTTACTGATGCCCTAATGAACGAATCTGTTGTGTGGCTAGTTCTCCGTTTATTCCGAACATAACACCATCGAAATTGATTCGAGTTACCACACCACCGCCTGTCCTGTTCTTCGATGGTTTTTCGTCTTGACGAAAGCACAAAGTTCTCAAAGAGAACTAGCTCGTCTCCATTTTTTCATTTAACCAAGAACCTTGGTTACAGGCCACACGTGTTCATGTGAATCCAGAACACTGTTTAGAAACGGTATTTTTTCAAGTAGAGACCGAATGTTGATACTAACCAATGCGGTAACAGTCATTTTCCTGGAATTTGTACGACTAAGGGCAGTTGGCCAAGCAGTTCGCGTGCGTTTTCCAGTCCAGTTTGATTTCGGTCAACTTGCGCATAAATGAGTTGTGGATGATGAAATAGAACATGGCATGCCTCTGATCCGAGTGAAAGCTTCATTTGAGTTGCGAATTCTGGGTGACATATAACGATGAGGAGTATAATTCCAAGGTGACAGTCATGAGGTTTACAAGGAATTGTAGCACAGCTATTCGTGGGGTTCCCCCGATCAGGTCTTCGTTCAATTTGCTCGGTTGTCTCACTGTCAGGCAGTGATTGCAGTCACGCTTATTCGTGAAACACATACTTAATGATTGTCAAAACTAAGGTTACTGAGTATGCTTTTTATTCTTATTCTGTGATAATTTGTGACCTGACGTTATGTCGTGAAACCTTGGATTTCTGCGAGCCTACCATCTCTCTATGACTTATTCCTGCTGGGAGAGAGCACAGCAGTACATGCTCACGTTGAGGTATGGACTCAATGCAAGTCTGAGTAGAAACCACTTAGTTTGGTGGTCGTGACGTACGTCTACGATGGACAATACAGCAGCCACAGATAACTTCTGCCTCATCCGTGCCACCGATGGGACAGGGCTGTTTGTATGTGAAGCGATCTATCAGGCTGTCAGAGTATACATATAATGTTACACCGGCTTGAAATCAAGCAGGGTCCCAACGCAACAACGACGGTTACAAAAGTGGGAGAGGGAGTATAGCAGTAAAACAAATAATTAGTAAAAAGATGTGATTCTTTTGTAGTTCTCACCGTACACTTTTTGATGTTTTGTCATTTTCTGTGCCAGAATAAGACACGTGAGTTCAGCGGAGACCGTACAGCATTCGCGTCGCTGACTTCTATTCTGAGTCGTGTCCCTCAACGCCTCTATCCAGTGACAGTCCTCATTCATTGGGCCCCAATCAGGAAGGCCCGATGCACCAACCAAAGCCAATGCTGATGCTAGCTTCGTACTTCTACGCCAAGTTATGGCTTGACCGCTGCTTTGCTTCATCCAGCCTTGTCCAGCACGTGCGAAAAAGGCGCGGAAAGGCAGAAGATGAACAGGCATACGCAAAACATTTCAGACCCATCGAAGGTGCTGTAGAGTGGTCATTTCAGTCACAGGACGACTATTCGTTCCCAACACACGATATTTCCACCAGACGCGAGCGATGCTTCGGAGGCGCGAGCACACAAAGACGCCGAGCATCTTCAACACGAAGTGGCTAGGTCTCGCGGCCATAGAGTGGAACACTACGAACCGCGGTGACATACGTCCGTCCCTTAAAAGAGAGCCAGATGTCATGGCACCTCCAAAGGTGTCGCAGGTTTTCAGAAGCTGCCCTAGCTCTCGCTATTCGTGAACTAAGCTCCTCCCAAAACACCACCTCAAGCTGTAATCAAGCTCCCAAGGTACTTAAGGTTGTCAACAAATTCAAACTAATCACCACGCAAGATGAGTACAAGCACCGGCTCTTGTCAATCTTGCAAAAGCACTTCGTATTTGGGAAGCGAAAAGTGCATACCACATCTAGATACCACAATCGCAAAGCAGCTCAAAGTGTGCTGTATTGTCTGTGCATTATAACTAAGCAAGGCAATATCATCGGCATATTCCCAGACGAAAGCTCTGTTCCCAGGGAGGATTTCAACTTCACCGTCTGGGAGGCCGGTAATGTGTTCCGTAGAATATTCTTAATGGCAAAGTTGAAAGCAAGTGGGAATATAAAAGCAACCTTCCCGTACTTCGCGGAGGACAAAAGGGAGCGAAAGCTGGCTGTAGGTCCTAGTCCGATCTGAGGTGTGACAATACAATTCTTGAAGAAGAGGCACATCTCATTCACTCCATTTCTTAACAAACAGTCCCACAGTTTAGTCCTATCGACAGAGTCGAAAGCCGCACGAATGTTTACGAAAACTATGATCGTTGATCTTAGGAAAGTGTAACGGTGCTCTAGCAATTGTCAGAGGGTGGAGATTTGATCGATACGTCTGCAACCAACGCGAAACCCGGCCCGCTCCTCGCGAGTCTTCATGTCACGCGTTTGAGGCAACCTGTGCAGTATGACAGACGCAAGCAGCTTTAACGCAATCGGGATAAATCCAGTATCCCTATGATTAGCACACTTACTGCCCCAGCCATTCTTGAAGATTGGGAGAACAGTTAATTCCCCATAGAAGGAGGATATTGATTGGGATTCAAAATCTTGGGGAAAAAACATGAAGTTCTCTAACAAGCTGTACAGTACCAGCTTAAAAAAGGGCTAGGGAAACGCCATCAGAGCCCTGCGCTTTGTAACATTCTATAGCTCGGATTTCCCTGTGTATCTCCGCCTCAGTCGGTGGATTCGATGAGACAAACCACGGGATATGTGCCGCAGTGGCTATGTGGATCTGATGTTGGAGTGCGGCTAAGCTGTGTCCAGAAGCTCTCCGCCCAGTGTTCGAGATGCCGCTTCTAGTCGTAGATTGACTGACCGTCAGCTTCACAGATTGCTTCACTCACACCTAACGGCTTCCTACCGGTGACTCAAATGAGAGAATAACTTGTGGTAGTTTCCCATGACGGCAGCATGTTCCATCTCTGATGCAGTTTGCGACCACTAGACTTCACGGTTCCTACAAATACTCGCGTTAAGTGCACGTCTCATCACGAGTCGTGCTTCGTTTCATTCGCTGACAGCCGGGGTCGACTGGCGTGCATCGAGAAGGCACAGAAATTAAGCGGAAATCCGGGGTCTTGTGGCACGACGAGACAGGCTACGACTCATTAGACCAGCGGAATGCAAAGCAATTTTGATAAGCTACCAGTGCTGGTTTATGTTATCAGACGGGCTATATCTAGCTTTTCGGCCAGCGCGTTTTGGAAGACGGATAGGTGAGATGGATCGGATAGTCTATCACAATCCAACCGTTGTTGCAGCATGCGTTTGGAGCACCCATCGAAGCACGTGGATGGCTTACTGCAAACCAATGGGTGGTCGGAATTAACAGGTACTCCAGCTCGAGCAACGGTCTCATATGCAGCCTCGTCATTTGTGGCTTATGGTGATATGGTCAATCTGGGTCCATTGTTGACTCGAAGAGAGTAGACACCACTTAGTCTACCAGCTTTTAGAGTGCCTGGAGCTCGCACTGGCAAGGAACGAGCGATGATCAGAGCACAGGGCCAAAATCCGTTCCCCGTTTTCCGAGCGACGGGAATCTAGCCCAAAATGGCCTCCCAAATGCGCTTGGTTCAATGACAACCGACCAACTCTAGCATTCATATCTCCTATCAGCTCACGATACCAACCCGGCTCGCTTTATGTAAGAGGTCGCTGAGCTTTTGGTAAAAGTTTTATTTGATTGCATCTGGGCTGCAGTCGGTGAGTGCATGCTCCGAGACGACAAACCATTTGCGTCTATGGGGACGGCAACCGCTGACGTTGGACGAACCTCTAATTTTCACTGTATAGAAACAAATGTCGACTGGCATACAGTGTAACAGCGTCATTTCAGCCCTTTCACTTAGAGTAATGCCAACGCCGAAAAGAGCAGAAGCCGTAGCTTTAAAGTCTCAAGAAAGCCGTAAGCTAACAGCACACTTCTCCAAAACTAGTACTGGCGTTTCGAACGCTGGGTGGAACATTTAAAAGCGGAATTTCGCTGCCCCGTGCACCAACTTTTCCAGTCACTTGCTTCTTCACATCCCGTCTCTTGTTCCAACAGAACCGCCATTAGTGATTGAGATCCGTGCCTTAGGACGCTACGAGATGTCAGGTTGCAACGGCTTTCCCCCAGCCCTGTTTGAAGATGGTAAAATGCAGCTTGTTTGAGAATCTCATGTTTTGTTTTCCAAGTTTTTAAATCATAAGTGGGTCCCGTTCTATGGGGAATCGATTGTCGTCCTGATCCTCAGGAAGGGCTGGCGCAGTGAGTACGCCAGTCAGGGATATTAGCCGGATTCCGAAAGTGGCAAAGCTGCTAGTAACTGTTATGCCTCGCAGATTGTACCACACGCATGAGGAGCAGACTCACAAGGAACAATGAGTTTCGCTCTGGTCGTGGGTTCGTCGATAATATTCTCACTTTCCATCATCGGGTTGCACACCGTTATGCCCCCCTCCCATACGGCCTTTGACTCCGTTTGCTGAGAAATAGAGCTCCTAAGAAGTATACCTATATCCTTGAAGGGTGGTGCCGTCATATCTCAGATCGGGTTAGGGCACTACTACCGTTTCTGGTGGAGTGTAACAAGGTTGTTCTATATTCCCATTTATCTTCCACATCGCTGTGGAACTCGCTCAGCCTAGAAAGCGTTTGAGTGGAATTCCATCCACTAGTTCCAGTAATACGCGTTCCAGAAAAACTTACGATCTGATAGATTGAAAAGCTTTATTTTTGAGCCGAACGGGTCGTATTGTTTAGTATGTTGTTGATAACAGTAACTTTACTAGGTGGGCCTTAAATCAAGGCAGCTCATATCAACCGGAGTTATGAGTTGTATGATTTGAGAGTCACTGGAGTGAGTTTTTTTGGTAGTTTCTTATCACGAGTCACGTTTTGCAATTGGTTATATGAAGTAAATCAATGGCCAAAAGATTAGCGGCGCAATTCTAATTCCTTCATAGATGCATTGTGTTGTCGAAATTCTTGTCCCAGTTCTTTGCCTTTGCTATGAAGTTTTATGACTTTCACAACCAGTGTCGTCCTCCTGTTCATATTATTTCATTTTCTAACTAATGCTCGCATCTGTGGTTCTTCCTTACCGTTTACATACTACTAGTCGTGTATTTACCATTGAGTTTCCATGATACGCTTGACAAAGTCATCGCACCAAGTCAGCGGTTAATGAGTTTTTAAGCTACACTGATGTCTTGTGGTGGTCAATAATAAGGCCAGTGGAGCGAATATACGAATATCTAAGGTTCACGTGCACCAGTGAACCTCAAACCACATTTTGATACCATTAATTTGAAATACCACTTGCAATTTCTTCACTTCATTATTGCGATTTAATGAACATGTCTCTTCGTAAGCAATAAGATTTGCAATGTTTGACTATGGTGCGATTTTTACTGTATCAAAAAATGCCACGTGTTTGTTGATTGACTCCACGGAAGATTGAGAACAACCGAAATTAACAACTTGGATTGCAGTTTTTTGATATACTTGGTAACGGCCTGATGTGTCTAGATGACAGAGGTCACTTTAGTTTACAGTTGACGTAGAGGAGTAACAATTTCACAAAGATTGGGATGAGATATTTTTGTACCCCTACTATAACGTGAGAAAGTGTGTCGTTTTACCTCATGTCTTCACACGAGTGAAACGGAGAAAGCAGGTGTCATAACCACTGTGAAGGGCAGGTACCACTTACGGCGACAACAAACCTGTTTACAACCCAAGAGGAGCTATGACAACAGATGGACAACCGTAGGTGTTCCGCTCCGTTTCCCCCGACGGCCTTATTTTTTGAATACAATGATTCATCTGTTAGTATCAACGCTCAATTCGCCCTTGAAAATACATAAACGCACTGTACAAGCTGCACTATGGGATACTCAGTTGTATCTGTCAAATCCCAACTAAAACTTGAATCCGGCGTTCTGGATTGTAAGATCCGCAATAACTGTTATCCTACCCCGACTGACTATTCGTAGCTCGTTTTGAACCAACACATCGTGTTTTGCCCATTTTTTTTTAACTTTCCGTTGATTTCCTAGGAGAATGTCCATTTCGGCTTTTGATAGGAAATAAGCAAGACTTTTTGTCTTACATTTCCTGTTAGTTAGGCTTCGAATTCGGTAAAGTTGATCACGAACGATGCACATTGTTTGTTTAGTGTGTTAGTTTTATTTTTGCATCAATGTAATAAAAGAAGTATGCCGGGTGGTCTCGAAGGCTCACTACATTGTCAAAGATATTCGGCGACTTTGACCTCGAGACTTACATTGCAGATCCATAGTTTTCCCCAGTCGGTCAGACATGATAACAAGCCGGGCAACAGCGGGTTGTTATCCACGATTGAAGTTGACCGTCGGTGGCGGGATTTGAGCGTTGCACTTCAGTAGCAACATCAACTTAAACATAGCGATCGCGATTGTATTGGTAAACAGACTGCTCGTGTCGATATCTGGGTAGCCTCACGTGTATTATTTTTGCAAATTACACAGTTGAAATCAGAACGCTGTTATAAACAGACGCTTCATCATTTTAACAGTCCCAAGTGTCATCTCCGATGGGCGGATCAGTTTGATTAACAGCGAGTAGCCCTGGTAGGACCGTGTTTGATGTTTTGTCTGATGAAGTACGAGCAATGGACAGGGGCATTTGGAGCGAATCTTCGAATACCCGCACTTTCTTTGTAGCTCAAACTTCACTCCATGAATAGCATTTGTGCTTTCGCGGCACAGTGGCGATGCGGGCTATAGCAAGTGAAATATCCACCATATCTGCGATGCGCTTTACCTTTAAAGCAGTGAAAATTAATTGAAATATTAGTTATAATCGCGTTCGATTCAGCATGCTCATCTTTCCATTTTTTACTGTCCACCATCAATAATACATCGCAGACCCCAAAACGAACTCATATCCTATCTGTCCAACAATAAAGGAAAGATATTCTTGGGCTCGACAAGGAATCGCGCTCGGTAAGTGCGGTACATTGGATGTTTTTGATAAAATAATGGAAAATTCACTTATTTCGGTCCAAAGTCTCATTCGAATAAACTTATTGAAAAACCTGCTTCACGCAAGTCCGTTCATCCCATTAGTTGTGGTACATCTGTTTTATCTTAGTTTAGTATGATCAACCATCTGAGGGCACTTGTTTTGTTGCTATTTCCTAGCAGAACTTCAAGCGACGAATCCAGACACTGAGAAGGAGAAAGAGCGAAAAAGTAGACAAAAGACTACAAATTTAAGTGCATTACCGCAGGCACCGATCCATCTTATTTCGTAATTACACTCATAGGTTAGAAACGCATAAATCATAAACAACGTCCATGTATTAAACTGCAATTGGATAGTCATCAAAATTGGTGTTTCGTAGTTAGGAAAGATAGGAGGGGAATCGTTGTTGTTCCGTCGTTGAGAAAAGGACCAGCGGAACGATGACAGTGGATTTTGGCGATTATCCATTTCTGGTTTCAACCAAAGAATCAGCGTTCGGATCACGCTGAGTTCCCGAGTCGGCCTCGGATCGTGGCCACGGCAGTTTGAGTTCTTTAACGAGACGTTTTTAGGAACAAAGCGATGGATTGAGTAGTCTGATCGCTACAGCTTATGCCATTTGATAGATGTTGTTTGCGAGCGACTTTCAGCTTGTTCGTAGTGACTCTAGACTATTTTGAAATCGTTCCCGTTCACGTAATGTTCAGTGTCCGCAAGGTGCGCCACAATTGCACTGATAATGGATTTTCTGTTCCCCTTCGTCAGGAAAGCTGGTTTGTGCTCTTCGATTCTTTGTAATAACTGCTGTGTAGTTCTGCCTATATGGCTCGTCGAACATTAGCAAACAAACGAATAGGTTAACAAAGACGAAGTAAGGACAGATGACTTGTCTTTAAGGTTCGTTGAGATCACTGGTCGACTGGTGAAGCGGGCACGTAGTGTGGCGGCGGGAAAAGTGCGAACGATTGCCTTTTCTAAGCGTCTTATTAATAACTCGCTTTTAGGACGTTTAAAAGGGGGTTGAGTGTACAATTCTTCTTAACGGTCGCTAACGCCAGTCTCGTTCCCCTTTCTGATATATATATATATATATATATATATATCCCGAGGGCACAGTACACGTTTCCTCCACAGATGCCGGTGAGCATAGTAGTGTACGCCTCGTATGCCACCCGCGGTTGATTTGGAATCAGGGTTTAGCCATCTCCCCTAAACTGACTATCAGTTAGTCAACCCGGTGGAGAGCGCCGGGCTTTTGCTTTCGTCCTGTCACTTTGGCGGCAGTACCTCCACTACGAGAAGGCAGTGAGTAGGACTTCCTCAGTAGAGACCGTAACAGACACACAGTCATTTGGGGGCATTTCAAGAGGCGTTCAGGACGAGTAGCCATCTCGGAGCCTGAGGCCACCCATCCCCAACCATACTGGGGCAT
Organism: Fasciola hepatica; assembly: GCA_948099385.1. Taxonomy (NCBI): domain Eukaryota; kingdom Metazoa; phylum Platyhelminthes; class Trematoda; order Plagiorchiida; family Fasciolidae; genus Fasciola; species Fasciola hepatica. The sequence goes on from CANUEZ040000123.1 coordinate 15,202,523, forward strand.
GCTATGTTCTTCTGGACAAAACGTTCGGAGTATCCGTTATCCAGAAGCGTTCGCTTTAAAATATATAGTTCTTCACTTATTGTCTCACCTGAGCGAATCATTCGCACATGGGCTGCGAGAGAGCGTATTAGGTTTCGTTCACGCCCGAGGGGTACAATGCTGGCGAAATTGGTGTATCAGCCTATCCACGTTGGTTTGCGATATACGCGACGGAGCGGTTTCTCGTCGTTACCTTTTACAAAGAATACATGTAGAAAGTGGAAAGTGTTTCTTCTACTTCCGACGTGAATTCATCCCCATTATGAGCCTGATTGAAATCCTCCACCAATGACTCCAACCGCGTGTGACTGTCAGTTAGAAAAAGATATCTACATATCGACGTTGGATGGGTTCACTTTTTATCCTATCACCAAGTTTTCCATTTTTCCAGCTTAGCCATGAATATATCAGCCAGTAAGGGGCCTAGAGGCGACTCCATCGGTCTGACGGTATAGTTCTCCGTTGAAAGTAAACTGGATATTCAAAGTGCATCGTAACAGTAGCTGCTTCTGATTATTTACTGGGATACCGATATTAATTACGTTTTCTACGATGAGATCACACAAACAGTTGATCGCTGCTAGAAGCGGAACGTCCGTTAACAAAGATGTCATATCCGGAAAGGCCATCTTTAGTTCTCCAGCATGTTGCTCGCTAATCAGTTCTGTGAATTGGAATGTCTTTCAGGTTATAGCGGGTAATACTTTGGCGAGCCGGTTCAAGTATATCTGTGAGCCACCGGACAACTGACGGATCCGGGGATGCACTCATGTTGAGTATCGGTCTCAGTGTTATTTCTGATTTGTGAACCTTTGGTAACCCGTAAAGTCGAGGAATAGTGGTGCCAGTCGGTCTAAGCTGTTCTAGGATTGCATGGCAGATAACATGAAGCTGTTTTAGTGATTTTGGAGCTGTTGTGAGTTGCTCATCTACTATTCCAGTTCTGTCTTTTCCCCCTTCTGGTTTCTTGAACTTTCTCGGATCCTTTAGTATATCATTCGTCTTAGTGATCTAATCTGCGCGACCAATTAGGACAACCCCGGATCCTTTGTCTGGTTTCGGGATGACGATGTCATTGTTATTGCTTAGTATTCTCAGTGATTTCCGGTGTCGTTTATTAGGAATACTTCTGCTGTTTCTTTGGCTTCGACGATATTGATGCGAGCAGTCAATTAGGGTAGTTTTGAAACCATCGGTCGCTTGCTGTGATGTTGTTGTCAATGAGCAGGTTTGAGCATGTAGGTTTTCCAACAGCACCTCTACGTCTAACTGATCGTTCTTAGAGGTGGGGCAACAGAAATTTAGCCCTAGTGATAATATTTCCAAAGCTGGTATATTCATAAACAAATGTGAAAAGTTTTGCACATACCGTTCTGGATTAACCGGCAGATTGGTTGTTGGTTTTGTCTCGTTTAGTGTGTCCTGTAGTTTGGTAAGTTCCTTATTGCCCCGTTTGGCGATTATGTTCTTAGAAAACTGCTCGAATCTGGTTCTTTGTTCCTCATCTAGTTGATCGAGAATATGTCTATGTTGTGCATTATTTCTTTCAAACTGGATTATGTTTGTTCGTGAAGTGTCTAGTTGGTTTCTTGCTTGACGTTTCAGCATGATTACACCTGGTCTTATTCGAGCACGCCTCAGAGTCTTCCAGTAGGCATTTGGTAATTCATTTCGATCATTGCAGTTACATAGAAAATCAATCGACGCTTTGGCTTCTGCAAGTGGGGTTTCGAAACACAAATATGAATTTAGCTCCTTGCTAACCAGTGTTTCGTTACGATGGCCTGATTTACTGAATAATCTTATTTCGTTAGACTGTTGAAAACACGAATATCGAACACTCTTTTATAACCCATAAATGTAACTTTATTAGCCACGAGAGCGATGTTACCGAAAACGAGCTTGTTCGCTAAGGAAATGGGATTATTCAGTGAATTATTTCCTTGTCTCGGCTATCTGTTTGATGGGCCTTGTGGGTCTTACGCAGGAAGTTTAACGTTCATTGACCAGAAGCTTTTTTGTTCGGAAAAGTCAGTAATTAACCACCTTTTCTGATATTCCGCTTCGGAAAATAATGTACATTGCGGAAGTTTACCTGGGTACGCGCGCGACTCACGTCCCAACTTGAGTTGGTCAAACTGAGACTCCGCTAAAAGAAATTTAGTAAACAAACATTGCTATTCCTAGTGCATTACACATCAACTTGAAAGCGTTTCAAGCCACTGGGCTATATAGGAACCTTTACATTCGTTCTTCCATTTACCTTCTCATACACTGCGGATGAATTTCTCCCTCTGCATCTCTGGTTCAATTACCTAATTGAACTTTCAGCAGGCGTTTATTGTAAGTCAATAGTCCAAAGATTTTTTGTTGGTCGATACGCTCGTCCTGATATTTCTAACTTAGATTACGCAAATTATATCGTCTTCCTGGATAATAATGCACAGACAGTGCAACACGTTTTGAACCGTTCGTCGATTGAGGTATTCAGATATGGAATGCACTTCGCTCCCTTCAGGTGTAAGTACTTTTGCGAGACTGACAGAAGCAGGTGCCTACATCCATCCTTTGAGGCGATCAGCTGGAATTAGTCAGTAGCTTTACCTCGGGTGCTTGACTACAGCTGGAGGTAGTGCTAGGGGTCGGATCGCATCATGACTGACGAAGGTCACACTGGTTTTCGGTAATTTGCGTCACTTGAGATCCCGCCACGACTTCTGTCTTTGCAGTTGTGGATCTCGATCGCTCTGCGCTGAGGATGCTCAACAAATTCCCACATTCGACTATAAACGTCTTTCAAGCGTTGCTTGCGTTTGAAGTGAACACCATGAGAACAACGATGAGATTCGTCATCATGTGCCGGGTGTGGATAACCGCCCCTGACAGATGTCAATCTACGCCGCCTCGATGGCTTAGACACATTTTATGCATGCCTCACCATCGTCTACCATTCCGTGCGCTATTTGCGCTTCGTGGGTATGGCTGAGGGAAGTGACATGGTGGTCACATCATGACTTGGCTTAGGGATATGAAGGTGCTGACGTTAGAACTGGTCTCAGTCGATGCGTCCCGACTTAGTTGGATTATTTCTAGGTTATTCTATATTGACCAGAAACTAAGATTAGTTCAAATTTAATCCTAACTGCAGTGCCATTGTACCATATTATGGGTACGAAAGCTTTTTCTCATCCTTAGTCGCGATTTGCGCTTTCGATCCCCGTCAGATACCTTGAGGATCAGGGTTTGGATGGGATTTTTGTGGACTGTGACCGTTATGTGTGGCATCTTGGACGAAGACTTTTGCCATCTGGAATCATTATGAATGGCGGTTCCGACTGGATGATACTTCCACGTGATTTTGTCGACTACGTCGTTCGCACCGAAGACGAAGTGGTACAGAAAATCCGACATTATTACCAGTACACCCTTCTTCCAGTGGAAGTAAGTTCGTTCAAGTCTGATATTTTCTCGTTGCCAGTTCTGGTCACTTATTTTCTGACGAATTATGTTCAATTTCAATTCTGTACGATCTGTGCGTCCTGTGAAAACAGACTCGAGAGTCATCTGCTACATTGGGGACCACAGATCTGTTGCCACTGAAAATTGCTCTTCGTATTTTAAACGTTTTCTTATTACTCACTCATACTGAAGAAGAAACGATTGTTCAACCTTCGCTTGCCAAACGTCTTTTCATAAATCCGATTACGTTGTATCGTCAATTGGTTCTTCGATACATTTTTGTGACGTCGTCAATCTCAACCTTCATTGCTCACACCGTTTTCGATTGTTCATCGTGTTCAGATTCACCTTTCGTGCATTACCCATTTGTCTTTTAGAGTTTTTTTCATGTCGTTGCACACAATACGCGTTTCTGTTCGAGCGTGGTTAACGACAACCTACGGCTTATCAGTTGGGATAAACCACAAGGTTGCGAATGCAAACACCAACGCTCAGTGGACTGGTGCGGCTGTTCCCCCGTCGCTTTCCGTGGTTCTCGAGCGATTCAGCGCCTTTGCAATGCACTGCGCTCTTGTTCTAACAATCAGCAGACTGAATCCACAATCTCTCGACCGGTATTTTTTGCTCGCAAGTTCGATGCAGCAATTGATTTGAATGCAATAAATTTTGTGACCGAAGTGCTTTTAAAGCGGCCGAATAGTAAGCAAATATTTCGTCGTAATGTGTTTTCCGTTCAACCAAATTGTGGTATATGTTCAGGGACAGGTTGATATGAGTAGGAAGTACTGGTCCCGTGTATGGAAATTCACTTTAACGTTATCTGACGTAGTTCATGGGAGCGTGTAATCTTCATGATCATTTGGTTTGGTTATCTGTTTGAATTTCGGAATCCGTTTTTATCGAAGATTTGAAACATTGGGTCCCCTTTATCCAATTCATGAGAACGGAGAGAAGACATAAGTCGCGAGATGCAAGCATTTCGTTTACTCTTGTCAACCGCGGACGTAAAACGTGTCAGTATATATACATGGTACGGTAGGGGGGGAGGGTAATTGCAACAGTAAAGTAGGCACGATCGAAAGTTCTTATAGTGCGTACGTTGGGGAGAGTGAAGTCTGTCGTGTTAACGCCAGGGTAAACAAACATTTTGGGTCAATCGTTTTTGTGCACAGAGTGTTGGCTGATGCATCATGATTAGAATAGCTTCACTGAACGCTAGTAGTTTCGGTACTGGATTGCGCAACAATGCTTTGAAACACTGGGTCAGGTCAACTTTGTGACCTGATGCAATCAAGTGTCTTCCAATCGAAGAAGCTGGCGGTTTCACGTCGTTGTGTATTGCCCCAGCAGGTTGCGTCATCAAGTTTGACAGCCATTTGGGTATGTGTTCTGACACTCGTTGAGTCAAGCAACGATCCGTCCTGCCAATGTATACGTCACCGCAACTGCAAGTGAACTGATAGACAATATGTGAGACATTGGGATCAGCAAGACTATTTGAGTGATTTTGAAAACATAACCTTTTGGTCGTCTGCAGCAAACGCAACTGCGCCGCTGTGTATGTGTGCCTTAGAGCTGACTTGAGATTACAATTTATTTGATTGAATAAATGATCTCCTTTAAAAGGTAAAGTGGTAAAAACTTGCTTCTTTTCCACGTTCATTGTTTTCTCACGCACAAGTCTCGGCCTCTGATGTTGTCTGATAAAGTTCTCCGGATAACCGTTAGCCAGCAGCGTTCTTTTTATGAACTCTTCTTCGTTTTGTATTTGATCCTCTGTACATATTTTCTGGGCTCTGTTGAAGAGAGTTCTGACCAATCCCCAGTGGCTTACAAACGTGGATTGGTCAGAACTCTCTTCAACAGAGCCCAGAAAATATGTACAGAGGATCAAATACAAAACGAAGAAGAGTTCATAAAAAGAACGCTGCTGGCTAACGGTTATCCGGAGAACTTTATCAGACAACATCAGAGGCCGAGACTTGTGCGTGAGAAAACAATGAACGTGGAAAAGAAGCAAGTTTTTACCACTTTACCTTTTAAAGGAGATCATTTATTCAATCAAATAAATTGTAATCTCAAGTCAGCTCTAAGGCACACATACACAGCGGCGCAGTTGCGTTTGCTGCAGACGACCAAAAGGTTATGTTTTCAAAATCACTCAAATAGTCTTGCTGATCCCAATGTCTCACATATTGTCTATCAGTTCACTTGCAGTTGCGGTGACGTATACATTGGCAGGACGGATCGTTGCTTGACTCAACGAGTGTCAGAACACATACCCAAATGGCTGTCAAACTTGATGACGCAACCTGCTGGGGCAATACACAACGACGTGAAACCGCCAGCTTCTTCGATTGGAAGACACTTGATTGCATCAGGTCACAAAGTTGACCTGACCCAGTGTTTCAAAGCATTGTTGCGCAATCCAGTACCGAAACTACTAGCGTTCAGTGAAGCTGTTCTAATCATGATGCATCAGCCAACACTCTGTGCACAAAAACGATTGACCCAAAATGTTTGTTTACCCTGGCGTTAACACGACAGACTTCACTCTCCCCAACGTACGCACTATAAGAACTTTCGATCGTGCCTACTTTACTGTTGCAATTACCCTCCCCCCCTACCGTACCATGTATATATACTGACACGTTTTACGTCCGCGGTTGACAAGAGTAAACGAAATGCTTGCATCTCGCGACTTATGTCTTATCGAAGATTGTTTACTTGGGATCCGAAAGCGGTTTCGGTTTAGTGTAAATCTCATGAGCTTTTAACCAATAGTTCATTGCAATTATTATTGCCGTAGCGACCAGTATATATGACTGTTTGTGTGACTGTTATTTTACATTTGGTCAGCTCAAGTGAATTCCTTGCGTAATCTCATCTAATTAATGATATCCCATAAGAATAAATTAGTAGACTTGTTTGTTCTTTTCGAATATCTTTCACCATCTTCTATGAAACTGTGCAGTAAATGTTTTATTTGCTCACATACGGCAGGGTCAGACAGTTTTTCGATCTGATGTTTTCGGCAGTTTGTGTTGGCTCTTATAATTTGCATCTCGGTTATCATTCGCGTGATTCACGTTCTTTTGATTTGTCGAATTAATTAGACAAAACCCCAAACTTTGAAGATGCTTGTTTCTTAATATCTCTGGAAAACAGCTCTTATTTTCCAGCCAAAATACATGTGGGAGGATTTGAAGATGACAATCCTGCTATTTTGTCGGTGACTTTCATCAAGTTAATCTGTGTTCCATTAACTGCAAATAATTTCATTCCACCGTTCCCAGAATAGCACCGCTTCTTATGGTCTTCTAGTATTTGCATGATTGTCGATGCGACAAAATACCTTTTCGGACTTTGTTATTTTCTGTTCACATTCGAAGTAAATAAAAATTGGAACTTATTTATCCAATAAGTCCGTGTGCATATTGGTATCGGAGCAGTTTTGTGATCCTTCATCAATAAAGATGGAAGTTTCATCCGACGTCCTCCGAAGTGTTGCGTGCTATCCGTGCCTGCAACTGTCCCAAAGTGACGGAGAATTACGCAATACTCACACCACAGATCTCATCCATGAACCCAACAATTTTCGTCGTGAGGCTAATTTACTGCTTGCGATCAGAATGGAATCGTACCATATGTTCCATTCTAACGGTTAACATGAGATTTCGGAAAGGAAATAGGAATCTGAATCACTGCATGCTTTCCAACTAAGTGCCTCAAAATTTCATTCCATATGTTCGAAATTGTTGCAGTTCCCAAAGGTTCAATCGTACTTCGCGTAGGTTCTTCCATCCCCTGTAAAACAACAAGAAAACTTTTGCTATTGTAATGCTGCTAATGAAGGGACACTCAAACTGCGGGATTCGACTTCTTACTTCGAAAAATCCCATTATACATTCATTGTTGTTGCCATTATCTGTGTTATTTAGGTAACTCATCGTGTTTCTTCACTCTAGCCTTTTACACTCCTAAATTGGTAAGACTGATACCGTTCATCTTCCGCCATCTGTACCTGGATCTCAGTTTTTCCAAATCAACACGCCATTACAAATATAGCTTTCTATTTTTTATCTGATTCAGATCATTCTGCCAGAACGTATTACTTGGAAAATATTTACAGTGCTCGTTTGGATACTAATGAGATCCCGGCTTCTTGGCCTTTGATATTTCAATGCCTAGTTATGCAAAAGTTTGATCAATTACGTTTGAAAGACGAACTTCTGCATGGCTGGGATTTGCCAGGTACGTTATTGGTCATCTTGTTAATTCTTCGTCATCTGTCAGTTTTCTCGTAAGACAGCAATTGTCCTGTGCACTTTCGATTACGCGGTCACCACGTACATTAGTCTTCAGATAGGTTTTGTTTTATATCGCCAGTTATGTTCCAGTGGTTATCATTACTGACTACCGCTCCTAAGATTCTGATTTCGAAACCAATCACTACTGATCAACGTTAGTGGTACATGGAGCAGTTGTCGTCTGGTTTAATCCAACACATGACAGATCACGTGCTACGACATTTCAGGTCTCATACTCGAAGCTTTTTCTTTTCCCTAATGGTGTAGTAGAATTCATCGTGGTTACGTGTTCCGTTTTCGGTTTACCGATGTTTCGACGTATCGTTGTTGAAAGTTATTTGGATTCAGTTCCATTGTGATTTACTGTAGGCACGTAGCTATGGTGGTTAGCTTCTGAATGTGCAACTGGTATCCCTATCACATGTTGGTCTTTATTTTGTTATTTTTTACCCAGAGAACTGGACTCGCCAGTTAGAGTTATTTAGTTTGTTCAATGGAACCGAGCAAAACCGTTCAAAGCCGACTACTGTTGCGCAACGATTGATTCCTCGATCACCGAAGTTAGTATTGCAGTTCGGTGTCACGATGAAATCCAAAGGTGTCCCCGAAAATGCGCGTTTGGAACTGCTGTTGCAAACACCGTTTTTGGGTTGGTCGATTAGTCAGCCACAGGCTCAGTGGAAGGGAAGTGAAGTTGTTTATATGGAAGTAAGTTTTGACCGTTCATTACACATTCGTTTACCCTTTTTCTTACTCGTAATTTGAACGCTTGTTGTTTTGCTTGAAAGCCGTTGAGAAAAATTTAGGCTGATTTAAACAGTGTTTGAGGTAATCAGAATGCTTGTTTTTTTCTCGCCCGGAGGATTTTTTTGGACGTCTGTCTGTTATGATTCATCTATTCTAATTTAAAGTTATATTAATAAATTCTTTTTTAACACACTTGTTTTAATAAGTGCGCATTTTTCAGTCTGTGTTTCCCTGTTCATCTATCAAACGTTTTTCTTCGGATCACATTTTGCCGAAATGCTATACTCGGAATTGGAGCAGCTTCGTTCATGGCTCACTGTTACCTAATCCGAATGGGGCTGGGCGAATGATAGCTTTTATTCTTACTGTTTAGTTGAAACCATGTAAGTCGCGACTGGTGTCTTCAAGATGAGTTTGGATACAGGGATAATCCAATAATCTTACTTTTTTCGGTTGGAGAACTCCCCGGTAACCAATCAGTACCAAAAATAACTTTTTACAGTTATTACATAAGCCCTGAGAAAATCAGTGCTGAGAATATTTCCTTGAACATTGACGTGAACATCGTTTTGCCTCGAGAAAGATTATGTGGCATTCGTTGAACACACATCAAGTTCATCTCTTACTACCTGTAACTGAACCACAGATTACCCATCTGAAGTGATTGAGCAGCATCTCATTAGTGGAAAAGATCGTGGATTGTGTGCTCTTTGTTCTGCTGTTTTGACGCTTCTGGTCCAAAACTGAAAGTGGCAATAATGCTAGGCGCTATTTCATAACTGTACATAACGTTGTAACAGCTAAATTACTGTGATTGTGATGTAGATTGTGCACCTGATCAATCCTTTGTAATACTATGGAAGTACCGTGACATTTTTTTCCCATCAGCATCTCAGAATCACGTCAAAGCCCATATCAATGATTGGGCGGTTTCGAACATAACTTGGAGCTTGAATGCATAGTTGTTGATCCGCCGTGTAGATTTATTGAGATTCTTTTTTCTTGTTTCCAGATTGACGATTATTCTCTTCAAAAAAAATCCACTCTAAAGCTAATTCTTCCCACAATACTCGTCGTTTTCCAGGTCACTAGCGGTTTCGACGGAAAGGATCAGGTTATTCGCAATTATCCTCGTGTGGTTACAATCGATGACCGATTGGAACTGATTATCATGTGGTATGCCGGCCAGAAAGAGCAAGCGAATACTCGATTCTCAGTTCGCTTTGATCTTCGTAACCCGCAGAATCATTCATGTTCTCCCAGCGTGCCATTCACGTTCACTGCTACTGCCAAAACGCAACGTGCAATCGAATGCCAATTTTGTCTATTGTCTGTCACGTCAGTTGCATCCGTACTGAAATCTTGCCCTCTTGTGCCTGGTCTGTGGCAGATATCTGCTATTCAACCAAACAGTCAGGTTATTTCTGCTCGATTTTTTCTGTTTCCGTCCTCGAAATCCAGCGTCGCTGAATTTCTATCTTACCTAAATTCCTCCGTGTCACCGTGGTTGCAACATGGTGCAGAGAATTATTGTTGGATTTTAGACAGTATGAAAAGCTCGCCGAACTCGTCACACCTCCAGCCATTATGTGCCTCTGTTCAATGGAGTTCGTTGCACATGTAATGATTTTGCTTATATATCCACTTCGGTCAATATCTCCCCTTTTTAAAGTTGACTGTGCAATGAGAAGCTATCTCACGTTAGCATGTTTTTTAAGTAACATGCCACACAAATTTTGCTCCTGTGCCAAAACTTCTGTGACTCTTTTGTTGACAGCTTTGGACATTATCCCGGTTTTAACTTTCCTCGTGCTCTTTTATAGTATTCGACTTATGAGTACATTCAGTTTTAACTACTTTAATTTTTACTGGTTCTTAGTACTTGTCTCTACTTTGCCAATGTCTTACGACAAAATTCCGTTTGAACTGCCGATTCCCGCTGATTATGCTCGAATGGTTCTCATTTTTCTGCTTGTCATTGAGGCGTCGTAAATTCACGTGTTAGCCTCGTTGTTTTCAATTCGTCAAGAGTTTATGTGGTTTTTTAACTTTTAAATATTTATTTCACCTCGAAGTTCGAGACCTGTTGAGCCGTGGCATTCGAGTGGTCCGACGAAATGACATATATATATATATATATATATATATATATATATATATATATATATATATATATATATATATGGGTGTTGTCTTATACGCTCGGTTTATGAACGTAGTGCTCGTACAAGTTCCCATATACTGTTTTGGTGTGGGTAATTCATGAATTGCGTTTTAACTGTTCACCGCTTTCGTCGCTGTCAACTAGTATTTCAACCAATCCACAATTTTCCTCCAGTCCTCCAACGACACTTGCTTCAATTCGGTTCGCTAGTTGTCATGTCCAATATTGAAAAATGTCGAACCTTTTGTGAGTGATCCTCGATGAGAGATTTACTTGTTTTTTTTACTTATTTCAAGGCAGCGAGCTGCACTCCAAAATTCAACGTGATAAGTCCTTTTCTCTGCTAGTCAAAATCACCGATATTACAATGATAGGTTTTCGCCATTGAGAGCAGATGAGTTTTCACTAACAGATTACAAAATAAACTTAGTGGAAAAACAATGCATCATGCACAATATCGAAATACTAGCTAACAATAATTCACCTATAACGAGACTAAACCAAACCTTCCCTGCTGCACCAAATAGGGAAATGCATGGTCAAATCTTGATGGAAGCCCATGCGATTAAAGCTATTTACTGAAACAAGGCGGTGATCTCCAATACTACGATCGTAAGATCCTGTCATCTGTCCGGGAACGATGCATGTAAAGCGAAGAAATTCCTTTTCGACACCTCCATTCATATGTTGTAAGGTATGAAAATATATCGACAGCCTTGCTAGACATGTATAAAAGTGACAACCAGTGCGAACGCTCTCTGCCAGGAGCAACGCGTCAAAAAGACACGTTCGATAATCGAGTCTAAGCGTGAATGAACGGTTTTCGTACGTACAAAATGACCATGACAACATCAGCGGTTGCAGTAGGTTTTACTGGTTGCGTAATTCAGTATTCGATCCTCTAGCTTCAGACACGGTGAGAAGCTTGTGTGCTACTTTCGGTCTCTTGGATACGGTCATGGAGTCAGTTGTGTCTATTATCTGTTGTAAGGAGGTTCTGTGATCTTCAGACCGTCTTATGCTTTGTCTGATATTCCGAGCGCTACAAGTTAACGCAAATTGATATAGAACGAACGATTGGGACTGTCAAGGCGACTCGTTTTTTTATTTGCATAATCCCGATGTGCGCTGCTGTAGACAATTGCTGTCTCAGAATTTCGATAGGTTTATTGTTAACTGGTCTTGATAAAGGTTGCTCACGTTAACCGAAACATCGACTGGCTATCATCTTTTCCGACAACGCTGTGTTACTAGACAATATACACTCACATATAATACCTTCCATTTTATTTGTATCCAGCTTAGCCGTGTTACAGTTGTTTGAGGCGTTTTGACGGACACGGATGCCTATGCATTCTCAAAAAGTCCGGTAATTACTAAATCCTGATTCAAGGTGCCTAGGTTGCAGATGTTCCTCATCACAAGGAATGTATGCAGGCACTAAGTTTATATTTAACGGCGAATTGGGGCTCGGAAAATGTTTATGCTATTCCGCTCGCATGCATCTACGATATTCACTTCTTTCGAGGTGATCTTCCTCTTTTCCCTTCAGTCTTTTGATCCCTAATGGAAAGAAATCCGTTATTTCCAATTTCGTGGTAAACTGCTGCTTAGTGAGCGTTGTTGAATATCTGTGTGGATTCTAATAACGTACATGAATTACAAAGAACGAGCGTGTTATCCGTGTAACGTGGGTACACATGTAAATTTAGGACAGCCATTTAGTGGTCTGCTCTCACATATTTTTCAAGGGTTAAATCATTGCAAATCCATGTTTTTTGCAAATGGTACACTTCCCGTTGTTCTGGAAGCTTTTGGAGCATCTGAAAGAAGCGAATGTGGCGGGAATCGCGTCAACCAATGAAGAGCCATATGCGGGAGAATGGTCTGTGTACGCTTTCAGAGTGATCCGCGACGGACAAAACAGATTATCGAAGAACAACCGGGCAGCAGCACAATCTTGGCTAATAGAAAGTTGACCCATACTAGGAGCCCAAGATCCAGATCACCGTCGGACTGACCCAACAAAAGGGCCAAGAAAGGATGGCCGTGAGAGCCATTCCTGGTGGAATGCGGATGTCAAAATGGTCTTTTGAACAACCTCGCCTACTTTACCGACTGACTTCCTTGGTTTGGCCAATACAACTTTGTTTTCCGCGATTTGCCTTCTTGTTAGTATATATATATATATATATATATATATATATATATATATATATATATATATATATATATATCATCGAGCAACTGTGAAGAAACAGCCTTCTTGACATTTTTCTAGGTGTCTCGGATATTGGTAACTAGAGACAAAATCCAGCAAGGTTTTTGAGAAAGCTTCAGTCGCTAACTTTGCGCACAATTCTCATAGGTGTTCATATTAGATCTGCATCACGACACTGAAATTGTCCGTCTTAAAGTTGACTTTTAGACCAAGGAAGTTCACAAGCTGTTAGGGCTAATCAAATGCTAGTGACAGTGGTCTTCGAAAGCGTGCACAGTTCCGTAAGATTCTCATTACAAACAATATCTCGCCAAAGGCAGGTAGTGCCTACCAGCTGTGATTACGACATTGAAGAAATATCAGCCATGGTAATTAATTGATCATAATTTTCGTGTGCTTTTCGAGACACTTGCTAACGAACCTCTTATATGACACGCAGCTGGTACATAAGACATGAACAGAAACACGGATGTTAACTGATTGCTGTGTTCCATTCACGTTTGTTCTATCGCTTTCAGTTTACACCGATTGGGTTTTCGATTGAATTGGTGCGTGCGTGCTGTACTAATCGGTGTATCCGCAAAGCAAATCGCCTTGAAATGCTTCGTTTCCCAAAGCATCCAGGTCAGGCTTTGTAAGAGAGAAAAACCTGCGGATTCCAGTTTCTTGGTAGCTAGGATTTCATACTATCAGTGATAGCCGTTTTATTTCTTTGCTTGATATGGACGCTTTATTACTACACAAAGCCATAATCTGTATGGCCATCCGTCCCATCTGTTTGGGTTACCTTTCTAGGCCGCGGTTTTTTTACTGTTCATAGAACTAAGATCCATAAAAATAAGCGAATAATTAAAAATCCTTCCGAAGTAGTGCCATTTTCTTCTCATCTCTCGTTTGTGAAATGAATAATCGTGCAGTGTCAACAATGTTCAAAGCAGCATTGAAAAACATGGAAACACTCACTGTAGAGCTGCTTCGTCTGACTCGCTAGAAATTATGAGTTGGACGAAACCACCGAGCCCCAGGTTGGACTCACACCTCGGAGTGCAGGATTAAGTCGTCCTTGTTAGCATTAGGCCATTTGGTCTGGTCCTCGGTGGCTTGTTCCGACAGGGCTCTATAACATGCAGCGCTGATGCAAAACAAGCTATTGGCGGCCATCCCAAATAATCTAGAGGTAGCCTGAGTAACTTAGTCTTGCACACAGGTTCGAGTCCCAGTTAGGACTCAGTGGAGATGTATTGCTCAAGATTCCTAACAAACCTCATGAAACGATTGTGCGATGGCTTGCGTGTTATTCAGCGGTGAGTCGAACGTTGGCATTGCGAAATGATTCATTTCATGGGCACTTTATATTTCTTACTATTAAAACTGTACCAATAGCTTGGTTTTGGTTTCATCCTTCGGATTTGGTAGTAGGTAGCAGCACTCTGATTTCGCCTAGCTATTTACCACGAATAGCCTTTTGCGATATTGTTTCTCCGATCCAAGTCTGAATGTCAACTGCTAGTTTTCTCTATTGCAGCACTGGGTCCTTTGGGGTTATGTGGTACTGCTTTTCTATCGCACCCAGTTTAAGATATGGAATAGGAAAATGGCATCATTATTGAAATGCTCATTCTGCTAGCGTCACTCAAACTGTTTATTTAGACCAAAAGAAATATATCACACTTGAAGACTACCACGTTATATGGACGTTTTATTTTTAACGGCTGAGGATCTTACAGGGGAGATGCAAAAAAATTATCGAGCATGAGGTCTATGATAAGGTTACAAATAGAATAAAACTCATTAAATCATTTAACTGGAGGGAAATCCCTGCAAATTTTTTTCTGATGCACTTAAGTGTGACAAAATAAGTCGGTACGTGGAACTATTTTCTATTTCATGGTGGACCTTCCGGTGGTTAGTTCTGGTCTCAGGAACACTTCACAAATGCCTTTTTATGGGTTACGCTAAACCACCCACTGGCTACAAATTGAGAACAAGTTCGTTTAAAACCGTTATTTTCCACCAGCATCTTATCGTTTTTCCATTTCCTAAGTGGTAACAAGAGTTTTTCTGATGGTCTTGCGGTAGTTATCAGAATTATGCGCACACACGAGACCCAGTGCAGTTCAACGTGGCTGGTCACATAATCGATGCACCGCGTCGCCTTGACGCCCAAGGTCGCGATTGACCACCCGTCTCTAGAGTGACTAGCTAGTCAATAGTATCATTCGTACCACTGAAAATGAACAGTTTGCTGGATTTATGTCGGGGTCGGCTGTCACCTGAAGAACTGCCGGATGTGGGACCAAAGAGTATTTATTTTTTTATTTGTTCGGCCTATGTGGGTAAGTCTGATCAAATTTAATAAACGTTGACTAGGAAAGTCAGCTTCACAAATGGTGAGATCTTGGTGTTATATGTTAGCCCTAGTAGCAAAATAAGAACCTCTAGTCTTGATCATAGTCGATATCATCAGTTCCCGTAGTTGCTTTCAATAAGCCCATTCGGTGATTGTATTTACCATCACCAGCGACCATTTGGAGGTGTAGCAAAACAGATAGCCTAGATTTCAAAAGCTTCCCTCTCGGGTATTCGTCAGAGTAGGTACAGTCCACTTGAAGATAGGGCATTTGGTTTATATAACCACGTTTTTCCCAATGGTCTGTATATGTTACACTTTGCTCAGTATCTCATCTTCGATCTTTCTACCAGAAAATCGTTTTTTCTCTTCGAACTGTACACTGATGGTAGAAATAATAACAGTTTTTTTATCATTACTAGTTCAGTAACTCCAAAAATCTTCCTCGCTCTTTATGAGGTTCATAAAAATGACGATTGGATCTTTTGACAACGAACTTGGTGAGATAGTGGTCCAAAGGTTTACATTTACCTCAGTTTCCTGTTTACATACTTGAGTAATGTCACTTTTCTAATGACCATCAAAGATGCAGCCCATTCAGGGAAATATTTTGCCATCTTCAGCCAGATCATAATTCACGGGCTTGTTCACTCCAGAAAGATTAAACAACTCTTTCTGACTATCAGGTCTGAGGTAAGGGAGTCGTACCAGGAAACACCACTGGGCAACTTTGATGGTGGATATAGAAATCCGCCATCATCTGAATCGACTCTACACTCAGTTTACTGAGGCTTCATGTGGTATGATGGTACAGTGGACCCATTTATCTATGTCTGTTAGCCCTACGGTTCATTGATGCAAAAGTTTGTTAAATCTCTGGGGAACGCACAATGAATCATAATCTGCTTGAAGATGGTAATATATTGTCCCTGACGGGTTGCATCGTGGATGGTCATTAGGAAACTGACGTTACTGAAGTATGTAAACAGGAAACTGAACTAAATTTTCCCGAAATATGCCAAGTGTGACTACTTCCCAGGAAATGCGAGTATTGCTAGAAGGTTTTAGTGATGTCAAGTAATTCCTTTTTGGTGTGCATGCTAAGCTCGCTAGCGAATAAGTTCACTATACTGACTTGCATGGACAGACTCTTACGCTTATATTTTGTGACATAGAAGCTGTGGTACACGAACTGAGTTTGAAGCTAATTTAAAATATCCGACCTGCAACTGTCAAATGGTCATCATGGTGTACTCAGTACTGATGAGTCGTGGCTTAGAATCTCACCACGCCCAGCCACATATGTGGCAAAACCAGAGCATGGTTACCAAAGTTTATTTCATAGTTTTCGAGTACAATTTTTTTGGTACAATATTTACTGAGGCTCGGTTATATGGAAAAGGAGAAGGGGAAAACATGATGGTGTATGTTTTGCGGATGTCACAGGTGTTAGGTCAGATTGCAAAAAACTATAAGTACTAACCTGATCAGATCGACCGGAACGCCCCCTTCCATCGTTACTGACAACTTCAGTGGATTCTCTCGCATGCTCGTTAATTCTTTTTTTATTGGTTTTGAGTTGTCCACTTTTTGGGACATTACGTCTAGGGTACATGATCGGTGGTCGTTCCGAGTGAAGATGTTGGAATTAGTTAACTTTGTGAATGTCAAACGGAACAGAATAGAAGTCATATTTAATCATAATTTCGAGTTTGCAATACAACCAGCGCTTTATTTGGTATTATCTGAGTAAATTTCGTTGAAGTGATTCCAGAGAATGCGGCATGCAGAAGTGTATGTTTGAACAATGCAGCAGATTGGAAATCCACAAGTTAGCTGGGATAAAAGAACGAAGACAATGACTAGCACCTTGTTCGTCTGTTTGACTATAAGCACGATCACTTACTGATTCAACGGAGATATGCTACAACCTTCGTATTTGTTGGTTTTTTGTGTGCACCAACCTCTTGTGGTTAGTCCTCAAAATTAATATTCCATGTACGTTTCCATTCGTACATCAAACGCGGACGAGTTCAGTTCATTTCATTCAACTAATAACCCCACACCTGCTACAGTTTAGATAGTTTCTTCGCAGGATCTTCTAGTTGAAAGCAGAATGAGTAGAAGCCTAAGGACTAGACGAACGGAAAAGCAATCTGGAAGTGGAAATCATGAGGACAAAGAAAAGGCTTGGATGCAGGTACGCCATTGACCGCGGCACGTGGCCACGCAACTTGGTGTGTTCAACCAACAGGTGGTCGAGTATCGTGGACAAGTGCCAACTACAATCGGACGTCTGTCTGTTATTGAATGCTTCCCCATCACGACTCGCATCAGATCATAGTTGAATTTTTTCATTCCATATCTAAGCGTAATTATGGTAAATGGGTTATTCCCATAGCCATAGAGGCTTACTGTACCGTCGAAGAAACCAGGCAGACACGACCCGGAGAGAACATTAGTGCAGTATCAAATAAAGCGCGAATGGTCGTGATGTAGATGCAAACTTCATAGAGGTGCTACCCACTATCAACGGATTCTCTCTTCTGACCTCATACTTGGAGGATACGAAATTTCGTTGCTCGATCACCATCAGTCGAATGCTTAGTGACCATGTTCTGTCGACTAGAAAGTTTTATCCTTCGACAGATTCTGGTCTTAGCTTTCACGAACAAGGTCAGTTCGTAAGTAAAATTAAAGTGATCACTTACCCCTCAGTGGACTTCCGTTGGGCTTCTGCTTTCTCCGGATAAAAAATGTATTTTTAGGTCTTGGTGCTATCACCACTACAATCTTTTTCCCTTCTTGTTTACTGATATCCTTCAGTGCGTTTCAAGGCTACTTTTGTTTGTAAAAGTCCGCTTAATACATGATAAAGTCGGTCTCATAATATAAGGAATCGTAGCTCATCTAGTTTTGATGAGATCGTGGTTAACGAACTTTAGACTAACTACCTCCGAAAACGAATAGTGACCTTCAAGATGCCTCAAGTTGTTCCTAACTGAAAAAGGTCATCGGGAAAATCCGGAAACAGTGTGGAATATGAGCATAAGT
This sequence comes from Fasciola hepatica, assembly GCA_948099385.1. Taxonomy (NCBI): domain Eukaryota; kingdom Metazoa; phylum Platyhelminthes; class Trematoda; order Plagiorchiida; family Fasciolidae; genus Fasciola; species Fasciola hepatica. Next base: position 15,220,867 of record CANUEZ040000123.1, read on the forward strand.
TCACAAGAGCTGTCACAGTGACAAAGCTGAGGTACTAAAGAAAACGCAAAAAATAATCTTTCTTTTACTCCCTTTGTATATTTTACAATAAAGTAGAATGTTTCTGGAAGGATGCACAGCTAGGGAAAGGCTATCAGTTGAGGAGGTAATTGGCGGTAGCGGGAATTGAGCACGGGTCGCAATTGGCCAAATCCCACGACGGTATCATTTTGACCACCGCCATCTGGTACATATTCCTCTGGTGGGCAGTACGGAAATTTGAGTCTTCTACACATCATTTATAAATAGCAATATTCGTCCAATTTACCCGTGAGAAGCTTTAAGCTGAAGCCTTTCGTGATTTCATCTTATCTGTTAGCTCAAAGCACACCATTTTCATATGTGGGTCAGTTTTTTTTCAAGATACGATTTTTTTCACTGATGTTAATGGACATGATAACCAAAGCTATATTTCCTTCACAATGGAGCACAATGAATGATTTTTACCGACCCTGGCTATAAAGAGACAGAGGGTTACATCTTGCAAACATCACTGACCTCGCTGAACATATTTGCAAATCGTGTCAGTTTTAGTTTAAGTAGGTAACAGACCGGTGGTGGTCCAGTGGTTTGGAACGTTTGGTCACTACCTCAGAGGTTCGAACATCCGCCGTCACTGGTTACTTTGGCGGCAGACAACATCCTTCCGTCGTCCGGCCTACTATTACACTCATCCTATTGAGACCATATGTGGATCTCTACTACGTCTCAGGGTCTGATTGCCGGTTGACCCTCATAGTGCAGTGAGCCTTCGTGGTTATGGGGTATGTACCTCCTCCACTGCACTCATGAACAAACACGTAATGAAAAAGAATGTATTCTGCAGAGGTGTTAATAAGCACCCATCTAGTTTAATTTCATGGGAAGAAATAGCCCAGTGTATACTGTGAGGGTGTGGTCTGACACATCGTTCGATGGGTGGTTTAATCTTACTGGCACACAGTACGTCAGCACCGGCCCTTACCAAGCCCACGAAACCACGAACGGCAGAACAGTCGATTGATGGCGTGAATCGGTAGACGAGACGAATCCTGCAAGCGACATTTAAGCCTCAAGGCGTGGTTGCCCACACCAGTCGGACCAATGCGTTGTGTGCAACGAATGGGCACATGTGACGGCAATCCATAGGTTCTTCGTTTTGCAATAATAAAACTAGATAATTCAGAGGCAGAACTGAGTTCCCACTAGAGCTAGTGGAACGGTTTGAAACATACTCAGACTAGGCAGAACAATATGCCCTATGCATGAAGTGATAGCTTTCTTCTAGATATGAGCACCGCTACAGTCATAGCCGAGTTTTAAAACTAAGGCAAGCCATTCTTCTGACATTTTGGATGGGGCTGGCAAAACGTTCTGTCCCCACTGTGTCCTATGAAAGAAAAAAATGAGTTTCTTTTTCTATCCCTCTTAAATAACCACTGTGGTGGTGATTAAACTCACTTTGACAGGTTGCGTCAGCCATCCATTGGGCCAGTATAACTGCCTTCTGAAGTAAAATAAATCAAATAAATTCGGTGAGAAACCGGTAACAAGAAGTCGAAATGAATGTTTTCATTAACCAGACATCGACTGCTTCGCGGTTGATTTATTTGATATAAGATATATCCGATCACAAGTTAACTCCAGGATTTGAATTGTTTTAACAAGCCTTTGATTACTTCAAGACTGTCGCGTATATTACCATTCCCCGAACTTTGGAACCGACACCGTGCAAGCTTTGGGCTTTTAACCACTCATTGAGTTTACTAGAATTGTTGCCAGTCGGGATTAAGCTCCTGAGATTCTCTTCTGTTTGTAGCTGTGCTGCAGTACAGGCTGCTCACAACTAGCAGAGTTTATCCTTGCACAATTCTTTGTTGCAAATTGCTTCTGAAAAACTTGATGAGTCGATTGTTATTATCGCGTATGTATTGACAGACGGGCCTTACAAAATCATCCATGCTCATGGGACTTTATAAATCGTATGTTTTATTTAAACACCTATAGGAATTATTATTCGTATGCCCCAAAATTTTAATAAGCGGCTGTATAAAGCGGCCATATAAATCTAATGGTTTTTATTTCAACTCATCAGATTTCACATTGGAGAGGCAGATCTTCGCGGACAATGTCTATCCACAACTGCGTCAATACACGAGGGAAAAATACGGTCTGGAGTTACAGGTATGATTCGCACTTCGAATACTTGAGGACTATACGGCATGAATGGATTATGAACCTATACTGAAGATAAGAAACAGTGTTCCAAAATATCTGTAGACATCCTGAGGTGTGAAAAATTTGAGACTAGTTACTATTTAAGGTGAATGGTTTTTTATGTGGACGCACAAAGTTTCTCGAAAGCATACGGCCGGCTTTGTGGTCAGCGAGGCTCATCAGTTATGCGTATCAAGTGCTCTTGTGCCCTATCGTCCTGATATTTTTACACTCCGTACGTGTTTTATTCACATCAATGTCATTTGTGTATCAGAAGTTTAAGAGGGTTTTCCTCCTAGAACACTCCGTTGAGGAATCGTGACTGTGGTTCGCTTATAGTTCTATATTGGTTATTGGCATCTAACGTCGAAAATGGATCGATTGTGGCCGAGAGTTTTAATTCCTCGATTGGGTCTTCTAAGAGTAGTATCCACTTACAGTCGTGATGCACAAATGAGATCATTTTGAGAAAAACTAGCTACTGGAAATAACTGGACCGAATAATGTAAGGAGTGTGTCGAAAAATAGATATTCCACGTGTTGTATTTGTTGTGTAAACTCACCTTGCGAAAGATTTTCCACGGTAACGGAAAGATCGGTTAATTACATCTACCAACAAAGTTGTTATAAATATTTCTCGTAATTACTTGCAAGTGATGTGTAGGATTGATGATAATTTGTTTGACTGACTGTCCTTTGGACTTCAATCTAACGCACAAACCTCAGGTCATCCGACCAACTCTGCACTCGGAGGCACCGGACTCGAGCTTCACTCTTGTTAGAGCTAATCAGTGGTGCATGTCCTCCGCCGCACCCAGGGCTTGAGCAGTGCTGTTATCAAATCATAACTTTCACAATAAAATTTAGCTACTGTTATTATTCTCAGTAGGTAATGCAGTATGCGAAAAGAGTTAGGCGCACTGAAGAGCAGGGGGAATTTGCAATGGTTTCTCGTTTGGTTTTCGGTGGGATAGAATTTGAACGGTTGCAACCCAGGAACATTATGACTATTCACCTCTGCGTTTTAGCTACAAAAGTGATTGATACACAGAAGACTGAACTGTATGCAGGGAAACCATTCAAGTAAAGTGCGCGAAGTTTTGTCTTAATCATCTTAGTTTTACATAATTTGTGTGATACGTAGGTAAATGATAGGATTGGATGTGGTATTTCGATGATTAGCGAAATTATCGTATTAGGTATTCAACAAATTTTAAACCGATTCGTCATGAAAACAGGGCATTTGAGAGCTTCGAAATATTATTTAAAATACCATGTAAAGGGAAACAAGCGACAACTGTTTTTGACTGAATAAGAAAGTTTCAGACAACTACCGACTTCATACTAGCATGCTACTTGGATTGATCTTTTCCTCTGTTATTTTTATTACGTGGTTTGCTAGCCGAATTGGTGCAAGTAAGAGAATCATCACTCTGGTTTTGTTAACCTTTTCCGATTTCGAAAAGAACCGTTACGCGTTTATTCGTTCCTGAGCAACGATGTATTCTCCACAACGCAAGTGGTCAAAAACACTGCTATGCTAGGTGGGCGTTGGCCATTTAGTGGCAATAGCTCTATCATCAGGATCACCGCGGTCAAGTGGTCTGTGTTAGATACCGTCCATTTTCATGTTCGAAGACTGAAACCAACCATCGCTGTTTAACTTTGCTAAGAAATAGCTCCGTTTTTTCCAACCCGTTACCATAACTGGACTAATTGGGCGCTGTTTGACTCACCACTTAAAGCTTCAAATTCGTGCTTCTGCGTTTGTGAATTGACAGTTTAGTGAACTCGCAGCTACCCCGGGTAAAAAGGGATAGATGGTGATTATTACATTTGGTATTCTGCTAATTTTTCCCGGTAGCTTTTATTTGGAACAACTGTGCTGGACTGTGCAGAAGTAAGGCTAGGTAATTCACTTGCTCATTTGTACGCTCTGTTATTTTTCACACCAAATTGCCTACCCGCAAGTACTATTCGGTAGTAAGTCTCCGTTTTCAGCTTTTTTTGTGTCCACGAAATTTTTAAAAAGACTACAATTCTTCAGGATTCGCTCAGGACGAAAAAATATGGGATTGAAACACGGGAATAGCAGATCATTTGGGGAACAAATAGTCAACATCAACGCATCTTTCAATCACAATCCTTTTTCGAATGCAACACACTACACACGTACACGCCAGTACTGATGCATGCAATAGAAGCCTGTTTATTCCTTACCAGTTTTGTAATAGTACTCATGACGAAAGTAATAAGACTTGCATCACTCTTATCTTAGATAATCGATCCTAGACCACAAAACACTGCGTTGCCTTTGGAACTGGTCAATTACCGAGAATCATTTATCGAACAATGTCGAAAGTTTTGCAAATCAAATTCGGATTGTTGTCCGGTGGTAAGTGCGCGAATTTAAAATAACCATTGAATAATTATTCATATTGCTGCTCCTCCTCAACTCCGGGAAATCATCCGGCCCGGAAGAACTCAACCCCAGAGTGTTCAGGAGTGTGCGATTACCCTCAGCCCTGTTTTTCCCGATCTTTTAACCAATGTCTAAAGGATATAAAGATTTCAGGTTGTTGGACGACAGCAATTATAACTCACATTCAGGATAAATGCTCTTCGAAATTCCATACCGTTGCTTGTACCTCTGTTTCTCTTAAAGTTTTCGAAAGATTAGTTTTTAAAAGATTAACTGATAAGTGTAGTGTTCTTGATCCAGACCAGTTCGCTTACACGCTCCAGCCTTGATGACCTTGTTAATTTGCCACGTTGTATTCGCTTTGCACTTGACAGGAAGAGTAAAGCGGTAGGAATACGCTTTCTAGACTAAAATGATGCATTCAATTGCGTCAGCAAGAATAGGCTGTCCTTATTTCTTTCTTTTTCTGGCGTTGATCTTCCCTTTGTTTCTTTGTTGACTGATCGCTTTCGCAACCGTCAGCAGCCCATCCGTTATAAAGGTAATACTTGTTATCTTGTTACCACTACCAGCGGAGTTCTTCGAAAAGAAATAGTGTCCCAATTTTTTTAAATTTTTTTCGCTTACATTTATATTATTCCCGTACATGAAAATGCTCTGCCTATGAAACATGCGAATGGTGTCGTATTTGGTATGTCGTACCCTTGTGATTCTAGTTTTCCTAAACTCAAAATGGTGTCACTCAAATTTCTGATTAGTTTGACGCTCGTTACTTAGGTCTTAACCCAATTAAGTGTAGTGACATTAGATTTTCCAAGTTAAACGATAGCATTCATTCCAATTCTCAAACCAACTGCCCTTCCGTTTCAATAAATGGAGAACAACTGAATCATCTTGGTTCAGTAAAGTACATCGGAGTGATGCTCATCCCTAAACTTATTAGGTCCAAAAATGTTGGTTCCAAATTCTGAAGACTAGGCTCTTGTCCTTCTATGTTTCACGCCCTAAACTCAACTTCGTGCCTACTTGTCTTATCGAACGCTTTGTCTTTTCATGTGTTACCCTGCAATTTATATGCGACAACTGTCAGCTACCCTGGTCTGTTTTGAAAGACTTCACTTTATCGTCAGACACTCATCATCTGCCGGTGGTATATCCCGACGACATTTCACTCACTTTATCGTATCCCATCATAGAAAAGCTGGTCAAAAGCTACCTGCAAAGATTTTTACTGGCTCTTCTCACCTTCTCCACGAATATCTTGCGAAATGTACGTCCATCTCTTAAACATGTTCTTAATACAAACACCTCTATGCACATCTACGGCAGTCCCACTATTACCTACCTAGCAAGGTTTTTGCACAATCTATTGCATCTGATTCCTTCAACAAAGTGAAACTGTTTTCTTGCAAACCGGTTGCAGTCACACATTTTGATACACCCTAATCGTTGAGGGACTAACTAAGCAACAACTTTTCATTGTTTACGAAGTCGTTGACAAATCCTCGACCAATGGTACTCCGATGATATAGTTGATATGAAGGGCGTTATATTATGTAGTGGTGATGGCAAGAGTCAGCCTAGGTGGCCTAGTGTTTAGGTGTCCGATCCGTAACCGCCTACTCTGGGTTCGAATCCCAGTGGCGCTTCGGTGGATGTGCACTAAATTGACGGTTTCCTAAGAAAGGCAAAACAGCCGCACGGTGCTCCCATCGTTTTCAGTAGTGGATTGATCTTTTCTATTAGATGATGAATCAACTTACAACGGATTCTTATCTCCCAATACTTATATAAATCTCTGTTTATTGACACTGAGGTTCGAACTGCACCGGTGCCGGTCAGCTTCGGCGAGGGATAACATCTCCCTAATGGTCCGCTTATTGCAGTGGGCCAGAAGCGTCGCTCTTTCGTGAATTGCACGTCCTCGATCTGCAAGGAAAGAGAGGAAAGAAGAACTTGTTGGGCAGGAGCTAATTAAGTGTAGCATCAAGCACCAACACTTGCATCAAACAAGATGGATTACGGATTTCCTCTAGTAATCAAGCAGTGCTGTTTGGTTGGATTTAAACATCCTCGACTGTAGTTATGCAGAAAATTACCGCATACCACTTTTCTTCATGACATTCAGAAAATATGGTTACTCTGGTTTCTCTGGTCTCAGATGAACCACGAACTAGTAGTTCAATCCAAAACATTAGCACGATGATTGATTTATTTAACATTTTTCTGCACAGGAGCTGTCTTATCATTTTGCTTATTCACTGTCTGTTGCATTTCTTGAACAGAGGGTTAAACATGAGTTTTGAATGGGTTATTTACTGAGGACACTTAAAACTATTGGTCAGTGGCATTTCTGTGTAAATTTATCACCTAGCCCCTAAACAGTTGTAGAGAATTTTTCTCATATTTGATAAATGATTTTTTCAGAAAAAATGTGAATAAAGTAGTTTGGTGTCAGCCACTTATTCACACACAATTCAGCGATCTTTTAAGTTGAATACTGGGGCTCGCCATGTGTTCCTGCCAACTCTGAAACTTTTCTGCTACTAATATCATCATTATGTTCGATGAGTTTCTTTAACTTTTACTGCATAACAGTCAAACATCAATGTGTGAAATCTGGCTGGAGATTCAATTGACATTTGCTCCTGTTATCTAAATGATACAGATTCTTCTAGGCCAAAAATTTGGTCTACCACTTTTGCCCACGCGAATTCCAGTCTCCACGTTCAATATGCTCATGACTCGTGCATGCCAAAAGAGAGCAAATCCGTATCATGCCTTGCTTGAGCAGATCGACTTCAGTCGCTGGTACACGCTGGACGAGAACAATCTTCAGGAAGCGGAGCGTGTGTTGAAATCGTTGGATCAGATCTATCCTGAACTGAAATCTGAAGTAAGCCCAGCCTGATATGACGTATTTTGTCTGAGAACTGGAGTCCTGCCTATCTAGCCTCGTTCCCATAGGGAACAGCTAAACTCCCGATGAGTAAAACTATATTTCACTTAAAAGACGTCCCTACTGACGTATATCTCCAAAAAATGTGCACCTTTCGTGCATAACAGACGGGTTTTTTTTAATTTGAATTGATTAGTGTAATACTTATCTGTTAGTCCAGCCAGGTAGTGTTCTTTTATTCACTGACTCGTGGATGGACTGGTCATTTTTAAAATTAAAGCACCGACCAAGTCATGTGGGCGGATGTTTAGACCTTCGTCGCAAAGACCACGTTTTGGTAGACGGAAATCGATTATGGAATCCAACATCAAGTTCGAATCGCTTCGTCCACAAAGGTACTGATCTGTAATGCAGGAGCGAAACACTTGGGGAAAGGGCACCGGTTACTAAGGTTGTAAGCTACATTCCTTTTAGGACAAATGAATAGATGAAATAGACCCTTATTAGGACTAGGTGAAAAGATCTGAAGTTTTCCATTACGTCTTCAAAAAATGTAGATCATATGTTTTTTTCTTCTCGTTTCTCTTCAGAACATCTGAAGGATAAACTTATAATTTCTTTTTAGTTGCAGGTGCTGTCGAAATTGGTGAGAAAAGTTTTGTTCTTCGTTATAACATCCTCTTTCCCGAACGTTCCGTTGTGTACCACAACACAAGACTGAAATACAAAACTAAATAGAAAATTTTTTATCAGTAACATTACTTCCGGTGCGATCCGTTGGCGACTGAAACTGCTCGACCTTGGTCATCATCATAAATCAGCTTGAAGTTCAGATGTCCGAAATTCGTTAAATCTTGAATATAGCTTATTGGTATACCCATGAAGAAAAACTCAGCAAAGGTGGATTTCGTCAATGATAAATAAAAGTTAATCCTGCTAGGAACTTTTCTTTTTTCTGAGTTATCTAGCATGTGTCGGTCTACCAGAAATGAACAGAAATAAAGCGGTTACATTTCGAGACTACTGTGTCGTCTGGAAGTTTACCAAACAGCTCACAGTGAACGGTTACCTCAACGGAAGAAAACGTTTGGTTTACTTCGAAAGAGTGACCCGAACTTCAAGGTCATACGAGTGCGGTCCTTTACCCATCTATTTTTTTCCTTACGTTGAGGAAACATTCACTGAAAATTGGGAACTTGCCCCACCCTGCTAAAGTGGAGAAGGATAAAATTGTGCAAATTCATCAAGCAATTTTCCTGTGGTGAACTAATTTGTGATTCTTCTTATGAATGACAACATTTTCTTCGAACTGCTCTTGTAAAAAATGGTGTCACAACAAGATGTTGTGTGGAAAATTGAACATATCCCACTTGGATAAATTTATCAGCACTAAGAGAAACAAACAACACCCAAAAAGAAAAACGTATATAGTCTAGAAGATTTGACAGTAAATTCCCTCGTGACATTGCACACTGAGGTGAAGAAAAGTAAGTTACTTCAGCATTCGGCCGATCGAAAGCCAGCAGTACACAAACAGCAAAGACGGATACGTGTTGCAACCGCGAACCCCTTCGAATCGCTCTGTAAGTCATTTTGTCCATCGATTTACTTTTCACAATATGTGGTGAGACTTGGGGGGCACACAAGCACATTGGATGTGGAGAAATTACCGGAAAACTCATTTGAGTGATTTTGAGGCTGCATAGCTCAAGATGGAAGTTGATACCGGTTGCAAAAATCACGATAAACCATGTTTGTGTTGTGTTATTAAGGATGCCTTAAAAAATGTAGAGTTCACCTAGTTGAAATGATGGAAGTTCCATGTCATTCAGACCAGAGGTTCTATGAAAACTGTCTTGCCGTAGAGTAATGCGCCAGGTCATGTCTCACATGAGGCTGTACGTGAGATAACCGTAGATACTTCCATCCATTTGCGGTCAAATTTTACGGCAGTCAAGCCATGGGCGATTCTGATTATTCCGTTTTTTTTAGAATTTCCCTACAACAGCCCGGATTTGCTTGAGACAACGAACCTATTCCGAATGTTTAAGAAAGAAATTATCACAATTTCTCCAACCAGCACAGCAAGTTTAGGGTTCAGGCCTGAAGGTGGGAGACGTTAATTCGAAAAACCTATGTGTCTAAGGCATCTCGACAACAGTTGTATGCAAAGGATAATTTCTTGAGCATGCAAAATTAGTTATCTCATCAAACCTCCGTCCAAATAACAAAGTAGAATTATTCTTCGGGACGAATATTAGTTACCGTGCCATTCATCGGTATTTACAACCAGTCAAAGTAATCATATTATAAATATAAGTCTATCACATTTTTTCCTTCAGGCAATTGTCAGTTTACGAAATAAAACACCGGATCCAATCAGTTCCCCTAAAAGCAAAGATTTTCATTCTTAACCGCATAGCAGTATTCTTTACGCGTAGGTGACTTATTCATTTGTCACATATAGACATTTTTGGCTTATGGCATGGTATAGCGTACCGCTGTATAGTATGGCATAGTATAGTATGCCGTAGCACAGCATAGTATAGTGTACTGAGGGCAGTATATCGTTCATGATGGAACCAACAGGGAAGAAGGTGTCCAAGAAAAATATAAGCTGCCCGAAAAATTGTCTCTATGTCATTATATTTGATCTAATAATTAAACCGACTGTCCAGGTTGCATTGCATTTAACTAATGAAACCCGAGCAGGCGAAAGCTTTGGTTACTGGAAAAGTATAAATTTCCTGATCTTCGCCGTTAAGCCACGTAGTACAAACTGCACGACCTACTGATCACAACCGGACAGAGGAAATCAGAACCAAACTTTTCACGACTTAGACACTTTGAACACAACCATATAGTCTAAGGAATACATAACCTTTAGAAAAACAAATTATGCTGTATATGATAGGCCTGTCTACGAATGGTTGTTTTCGCTGGAAATTGTGTATTTTCTCACTCGAATCACCCGCCCAAACATTTAGGACTATCTGAAGAGGAGTGCAGCCTGTCAAAGGTGGAATGAAGACCGTGACAATTTGGTTCGTATTTTGTACCACTATGCACATTTGTGTGTGCAAGAAGACCTAATGCACTCTCACATACTCAATGAAATGTTCATATTCGGTAAGTTCCTCCTAAATAACCAAGCACAACCTAAGAAACAGAAGTGTCTACCAACTGGTCATATATTCACACAGGTTTTGTTGCCGCCGTGTTTCCAAATCAGCTGTTTGCTCAATATATATATATATATATATATATATATATATATATATATATATATATATATATATATATATAATATGCGGTGTTGCATTTGAAGAGAACCAATACCAGAGAAGGCCATTCCAGAAGATTTCGTTTTGAAAACAAGCTGATTGGATAGCCATATTTATCGTTTTATCCTTTTACAAAAAATCATCAGCTGTTTGTAATTTCAAAGGCTTGTATCTATACGTACGGTTTAATCCTGTGACCTTTGAGTGGATATCCCTCTTTGGGTACTCTGAAATAAAACTGTATCGAAATGGTCGCTTTATCCAGCGGTCTTTAGCCATTTTGTATGCAGAAGATGTGAAAACCCCCTTTTTCTTTCCTAATAGTTGTATATACTTTCCACGCCTCTGGTAGAACGAGACAGATAATGTGAATCACAGCAGCTGTGCCATGTATGGCATAAATTTTACTGTACAAATATTCAGCTACTCGTGAGTAGAAATGTTACAAAAGCGCTTTCCGTGGATGAGCCTCAAGGAATTTGAAATGAATCATTCCACAGATTCTTCCGGCGTTAGTCAACTGTGTCGCACCGTTACTCAAATTTGTATGATAACTCTGGACCTTGTCACATTGTTCCTCAACCGTGTATGATAATTTTCAATCAGTAATGAATTTAACCGGAAATCTGCGGGATTGATCTGTCAAGATTATTTACGTGAGAGTAACTCAAATAATCAGACGAAAAAGAGTGATTGTTCAATGGCTTGCACATTGCAGCTGATAAATTCATGAAAGCCAAGTGTTTTTAAATTGTATTCTACGCACTTAACAAAATAAAAGATAAAACCACGAAATCTCGAGCATTATGAAAGACCAATGTGATGTTTTCTTTGCAAATGAGCTCCAACCCATGTTCTCGAGTGTCTCCAAAACTGCCAAACATTTATACACGATTTGGTCGCTACACATAGGGGGCGGCTTACTCAGTCCCCAGGACGACTAGGTTGTTCATATTTCGTACTCTTGGGAAGCGTAGACTTTTTTTCGTGCTAATTCCGGGATCAACAAATATCAGAAAGAGTGTTGAAATATACATGGAAAGTATAAAATCAATCTTCCACGATTTCGTACAGAAATGATGTCGGAGTCCACAGACAGTGTTAATTTGAACAGACCCAACGGGAGGTGCAGGAAGACTAGCGGTGAGGACCGGATGAAAATTGTGCGGTGTGCTCAGACAGGTGAAATAGTGGGATTCCTTTCCCATTACCTTGGAATCAGTATCGGAACTTGTAGAGGCATATTTGCAACTAATGGCAGAAACATGGTGAGGTTTGCCTCCAACGATGGGCATACATTTGCAATTATCGAAGCAGTTTTACAGTATAAATGAATGCGAGAGATTTCCAAAACAATTCACAATAACTATGCGTTAAATCTGTCTTGAAACCGTAAGCGTCAGAATCGGTTGGGCAACACTTACAATGACCGACTCAGGTGTTTTGGAGCCCAGTGTACTTGTTGGGTGAGAATTATCAGATAGGGGTGAGTAATGACGGGGAAATCTGCAGTGTATGTGCAGATCCACTTCACTTTAGTCGAACAGAGTGGTAATTAATTATCCAGGCATCAAACACATCCTAAACTGAATTCAACGAGGGGCTGCTAAGTCAGAATTAGGACCTCCGGTTTAGGGTGACATGCATCCACTCAGAACATAGGCATTGCTAGGACCATTGACCTGGATAAAGCCTTTCTTGTGATCGAAAAAGGAACTAAGCGCAAATGCTTAGGATTGAAGGGGCGATTGCAATTAATTGTTGGAAGCCACTGTTATGTCAACCGTAGGACAAGCTCGTCGAAATAGTTCTACAGTATGTCTGGAAAATACCCATTGTATCAGATAAAAGTCCAGCTTGGCGGAACAAGAGGGGAATAGCTATTATAGACGTACAGAAATCCAATTTAGCGAAACAATTGTTTTTCAGTAATTCACTCTCAAGCCTTTTACAAATTACGTGGGAGACATGAAACAGATGATCATGCGGATAGACATGGAATAAACACCAATCATAGACAAGGGTTTGTTAACAAGCTGTCCTTATCATGTGATTGGTTTATTTAGCTGACCCCCTCTGGGTGACAGGATGACAGATTCATTCTGCCTCGATCGATCTTAGTCCATGGAAGTTGAAGGGCCCGGACCAAACGCTTTTGAGTGTAAAGATCAGGGGTCAACTCCTTGATTCCAATTGCCTCGACCATCGCTAAAGTGCGCAACTGAACACCCGTGCATTTTTTTTTGGGGGGGGGGGGCACGATATATAACTTTAAAAGCCGTGTCTGGATTCACCTTATATCTGTTTCATATCTCCCACTTAATTTGTAAACGGCTTGAAAATGAATTACTGAAAAACGAGTGTTTCGCTAAATTTGTCTTCTATACGTCTATAGTGGTTATTCCCCTCATGAGCACGATTTTATTTAGTTTTATCTATTTAGTTTGTCCTTAGAAATTATGTTAATCGTATACCATTCTGCAGTAAACGGTAGTAGTCTCGGAGAAGTTTAGGTCAAAAGCTAGTTAGCGGAAATTTAGTTGAGCGTTAAATCGAACAAATAATATGGTCATTTGGTTTCCCCTTTCTTGAATTTTGGTTCGGATTGTAGGGTATTTTTGGAGAACAGCCAATATGTAAATGTAGGTCTTAAGGGTCTATGGGTGCGCACTCAAGAAACAAGACAATCAAAAGTCATTTTTTTATTTGCAGAACTGTCGACTGCAGTCCAGAGTGCATTTAACAAAAACTCGGAAATTTTGGGAGACACTAGAGAATCGTACAGTCCTATTGTCTTACAACGCACTATTGTCGATGTGGAACAATTCGGCGACAAATCTCAAAACTCAAACTATCTGGACATTTTGCCAAGCATATTTCAACGAACTCCGGAACGAGCTGGACGAGTCGATTCACTCCTCTTAGATCATTTACAAATTTTATATCAGAATATTGCTACGCACTTAAGAGACGGAGTTGCCAATGCACCTGAACTTTCCATGAAGGTTTTGTGGAGAAACCCTTCAGGGATCGACCGAAAGGTGTGTTGTACTTATACATGTGTTTTCCGTAACCTAATCGGTACATAACTTAAAAATGGTTTTTCATCCAGTTTGCGTTGTTTGTCGCGCTATCCGCTGACCGCGGTCCCCGTTCGGTAAAGGCAGAGACGGACTTTGCTTCTGTCGTACAGTCTACTTGTTTTTCAGTCCGCCATCTGGCCAAGCTTGAAATGATTTCCTTGTTGTCTCACCATCTGTTTTGGCACCTAAATTTGTCAAGCCGTACGCATATTATCGATTGGTTGACTATTCTCATATCGTAAGTTTTCTACCAAATGACTTAAGAGCAATTCCATTTCATGAGATCCCTAATTAGCGCTGGCATTTAATATGGGTTGAGTTTCAATATCAGGTTAACTCAAAGTTGGTTCCTATATCAGGAAACTTTAGACTTGATTCTGTAAAAGATCTTTGATCCCACGTATGCTATGAATACCATATGTCAACAGAGGGTACACATGTTGCCTTTCTCGAGTATTTGGGTCCTATCAATTACAGGTTATTATCATTGACATTTCGAAATCAAACTACCGACGGAAGGAATGCACGCATTCTTCCAGTGCACAGTGCAGTTTTTAGGAAGTTACACAAAAAGAGCAGGTCTCGATCTCGGAACCTTCTATAAACACTGGACTTTTTGCCGGTGAGCTGGTATGGGTACATTGCGTGATGCGAGTTGGAATTACTCAACACCAGGACAGCTGAAATGCGAGAACTTAGAAGCTGCGGTGGTTTATCCCAATTTGAGTACATGAAACCATCAATACAGAGATTCCTGAAGGTATACCACGAGGTAGATGAAATAAACAGTAAACGATATCGGTCGGTATATTTGTCCGAAAGCCTAAACATCGAGATTCCATCGTACGTTAGGTTTCGAATTTGAACAGAAACCAAAATACAGCTTCCAAAGATGTCTGTTTTTCATTGCCACAGGTAATTTGGCTATGCTCTGTTTACAATCTTCCGGTAACCTCTGCCTCTTCTATCTCCCAGGTTACTTAACTTCATCCGTTACCGCGGTTAGATTTATCACTGTGTATTGGTTAGTTTCATCAGTCTGCTCTTCAACCAGTTAAAGGGTTCCTAAATTTGTAATCTGGCCGTTACTGAATGGTTCTCAGTCAGTTCTATTATGCCTTTATATACCTTTCAGCAAATTTGGGGAACAGCACGTGCGTAACATAGGTAGTTGAAATTCATTACTTCCGAAAGCAGTTCGTTTATCTTCTCTCACTTCTCCAACTCAAGAGTAAAATGCGCTGAAAACACAGCATTCAAAGAAATACGATCAAGTAAATTAAGAAGTAACAAGAAATTTCATGTTTTGACCTGAACACAGATGGCAGACTTGTCATCCATTTCCAGCTTTAGAGAAGAATCTTCTCAGTAAGTATTTACATGCGAAAAGGATCACGGATACCACAAACAAACAAATCAGCACTCTAGCTGGGACACAGAAAAATTGGCATTTAGAGTTAACTGGGTGTTTCACGAGGGCTATTTGGGGGAACTCCCACATTTTATAGCACGTCTTTTACCTTTTGACTACACTGAACAAATATGTCAGTGACGCGGCATTCTTTTGGGAATGCAAAACTGCTGCGTGACATGGAACATTACTTCTGGACATCACGAAGATGATTGGAAAACATAATCAAGGTAACCATTACCTGCAAAAAGACCGAACGTGTAATGACTTAAAACTAGTTTGTGAGGCGATAAAGATATCTGTATGTCTATGTATTCGTTTTTGTGCTAAATATTGGATTTCTGACTAAGAAAATTGATAAACACTGATGTCTGACTGGCATGTCATTTAGCTTTTTGATTAAACCATTGACTACAAACAAACTACTCAAGTTAGTCTAACGGTTTAGAAGCGCACCACGTGAATGGATTATGAAACACGCCTTGGAGCAACGTAAGGTGACCGCGAGGCATCACTAAATTCATCTTTATCGTGCTACCAATAAGTCCTATGTCCCTTGATTGTGCTTGGGGATAAGGAAACGTATTTCATCCGATTATTTAATTTCAGTTCCACAAAGACTATCTATGCGAATTAACTGACAAGTTCAAGCAGATGGCCTACGCTGCAATTGACAGTCGGGCAAAAGCGAAACTGGCGATTCTAAATTGGGCATCTGAGATTCCACGCGAGCCAGTTCGGAGTAGTGACCACAAATCACTACGATTGCCTGTCTCCGAGTCTGCTGTAGTCAAGAAAGCCAGAGGGTTACAACAATCTGTTCGCGCGTGGGATGATGCATGGAATAATATTCGTCATATTGGACGATTGTCTTCGTTGGCAATAAATCGTGGAAATGAGGTACGGACACTTGTAAACTATCTGTTGGATGACACCGTCTCTGTGCCGCTTTTTGTGTACTCAGTGTCTACAGCCGATAGGAATCCAAATGAAAGAAACATCGCTGCGGATGACGTGGCGTCTGCAGTTGCATCTGCCGCATTCTTGGAAGTGAGTTGGCGACATAATTTTACTCTGGTAATACGATAATCTCTATTTCTATGGGTTTTTCGAAATTTCATGGTACTGTTTCTTAACATGCACGGTTTTCCTCCTGGAAGTAAATCCGAGGAGGATTTCTTGAATTTATCTCCTTCAGTTTGAAATTTATCAAATCATCTAATTGACGAAAACCACTCAAATCCAGGGCACAAGATATCATCAAATTAGTTCCATAAGTTTGAATGAATCACTGAGAAAGTAAGTCAATTTATTGAGATATTGGAGGTTAAGTGACAAGTGTGTTGCTGTTAACTTGAGTACCACCTTGAAAAATTTGCCGTCCGTCTGTCAACACTTTCTAGATCTGTTTTCAGCGGATTTTCGTTTAGTAGAATGAACATTTCAAACGGCTTCCGAGGATTTCTGTAGCATGCTGTGGTTCATTTGGTACAAAACAATTAAGGTTGAGTATTGTGCGGGGTGACGGCCAACTGCACCGTCGAGGTGAGCCAACAAATTTTACTTTGAAGTTCATCAAACCATTTACAGGTTGCTTAGGAGACAATAAACAAAAGACTATGTCGATAGACTCGAAGAAACACCTGTTAACGTTTAGGGCTATGTCGCAGTCAAACAGTTATTTTCCTCGTCCGTGACTTTTGTCTGTCCTCATGATCCTTTTCTAGTATCACCCAAATAATCTGTAAACAGATTGAAAATGAAGTCCTGAAGAACAGATATTCTTCCGAATATGGCGTTTAGACTGAGTTTGGTGGACTTCATCAGACCCCAGTAATTCAAGTTTTATGGTGAACTGGAAGGCAGCAGAGCTGTCTACTATCAAAATCAGTTCAGATTTGCAACCTATTGCATGCGGTTTGTCAACCAACGGAAAGCATCGATCGATTCCCGCCGGCTGGTGTCAGCAATGTATGCATGAGCTTCCTCGTGAAAGTACAGCGTGTGAAGGTTCTAAATATCTGACAAGGTTGCAAATCGTTTTTTGGCGGGGATCAAATGGTCATTATCCTTAACTCGGATGTCCGAAGGCCTGGACGCTAAATCTAACTGATCCTCGTTAAATTTGTTTTCCTCAAAAATATATCAATTTAGATCTTTTGTTATGATTTATCAATCCATGACTCACAGTTCAGGTTGTCAAAACTTCTTGCTAGTCATTTTCTTGAGATCTGACCTTACAGTTTACTCAGAGTTCAAGGTTACGTAAAAATTCTGAAAATTCCAGAATTTCAAGAGCTTTGAAATGAACTAGTTATGATATCCACAATAACAAATGATCTATGGGACTTTGCAGTTTGATACAACTCAGATAACCAAGTATATATCCACCCAAATCATGTATTCTTGGTGGCTGCTTGTAGCAATGAGAAACCAAAATTAAATATGAACAAATCTGTCAACAGCGCAGACGAAAGCACTAGTAGATATCCAATGCAATTTGCTCGAGTTTTACGCAGATATATGATTATGCAAGAGACTGTCTCCGAGTGATCCATCCTTTCCCAAGGTGAGGAACAGAAATACTTTTTCACATAACATCTAAGCTGACCCAATTACACATGGAACTGCCGGAGTTTTGGACGTACGATTGGCGAATGTCAATCAAATTTACCCCCGGTTCCGCGAATTCTTGTCCGGCCGAAGCTGTGAAGCAAGGATGAAAATGCAGTGCTTGACTTATTCCCACTTAGCAGCAGCAACAAATACTTAAATAAGCCGATAAGCCAAACTTGGAAATGAACTGAGTTAGGTGGATGGCTTCTGACACAAAGCATACAGTTGATAGCCGACCCAGTGACGTGAGACAGATGCACCGGCCTAGCGCGTTACTCCCAAATTTGAGAAGGCACTCTGATGTTCGCTGAGAAAATTAAATTAACCATGCAGCGCTTTCAATATTTTCTCAGTCTAATAATGAACGGAATGTTCGCGCTGCCTAGTCAACAGAGGCTCCTCAAGATAACATTAAGCCTAGGCATCAAAATGCGCTGCAGCCTTGAATATCCCTAAAAGTGCAAATTCTTAACTTTCGTGATCAAATACAGAGGCGCCAAATCTGAAAATCCGCGAAAATAAAAGGACAGTGTATCCTTAGTACTGATATTCATAAGTGGAGTGCTATAGGACACCGCAAGTGTCCTCTAACAGAAGGATGCTATAGACACGCATGGCGATCGGTAATTTGCTTCGGAGTAGGTTAGCCACATGTTGATAGAATACTAGTAAATTGAAGTATTTGTGAATGGATCTATATCTGGCATATGTCAGGAAATACTTCCCCCGAGTTTTTCGATGTATGGACGAATTGTAAGTGAAGGTTTATTTTTCTTCTACAGCCGAATGAGCCCTACTTGTTGGTCGATTTTTTAACTGTTGTTCAGATTGTTACTTTTGTTACGTATGAAAGCACTATGAACGGTATAACGTCACTGCAACGGTTAGGGCAATATCCGAACAGCCTGAAGGGGAAATCATCACTCAATCGGATCCGTTATGGAATACACTAAATTGTTCATTTGCTCAAATAATGTGTACAAAACGGTGCAAATTTAGGGGACGGGGGTGCAAAACACGTGTCCGTATGAGGATGTGCAAACAGTGATCAGACCAAACAAATAGGAGGCAGCACGATTAATTCGTGTATGAGTGCTGATAGGAATCGCGCGGTCGAATGTGGAATAGGCATAGACGCATGAAGTGACACCATCACGTGCTGAATTACGCAGTGAGCTGTAATTTCGGTCTTGAGGTTAATGAGATGATTCATGTGAGTGAGAGGCAGTTCCTGGTACATGAAAATGGATGCTGTAGTAGGCTCGTATACAAATGAGCGAAATGGAATGCAACTGTGATAGAAGTGAACTCTATCTTATTGGTCCTATCCAAGACGGGAAATTGCCTTATTGGAATCCACTGATTCCTATTGGGACCAAATGCGGTTCTCCACTTCCAGTCTTGGGGTCGGTTGCCAACCATCCCTAGCAGGTCAGTGAGCCTCCGGGGCCATGGGGCATACCCCCTCCACCGCACTCATGCGCAAGTGTGCAACAGAAAGCATCTAATTCAAAACTGGTTTAACCTGAAAGCCTACCAATTTTAATGGTAATCTTCATCTAAATGCTGTGGTCCTTTACAGAAGACGTTTGTTTGCTGAAAAATTAATGGCATATGTTTACGAAGCTTCATCCAACAGAAAAGAATATATGGATTTGGAGATTCCAACGGCTACAGTTACCCGCTGTCGGTTATTTTGAAGTATGACAGGTATATATTGTTGTTTTCAATGCCATATCATATAAAGAAGATAAGACATACATTTGATGTGCCCAGTAGATTTGTGTCGAGTCAGAGCACCGATTTAGTAAATTTTCGCCGTTTACATGAATTACAAATCAACTGGATGAAAAGTGTCACTCTGAAAAATACGTCTATCAAAAAAAAATCTAGAATAAATCTGTATTCATTCTCTCTTTTATTGTCCACAGGCCCAAAATATCCACTCCAAGTCGTCTAACACTGTTCTTATCGGACGCATAGTCACTCGACAAATCGAAATTCCTCAGTTTCTACAGAGCCTGGCGGATCAACTTTCTGTGGCTTTGTGTACAGATAGAGACAAATTCGACCCAACAACCTTAACATCTCTGATCAGTTCGATCGGGATTCAAGAGGCTGTGCATTCCGAAAATCGCATTCTCTTGATACTTGGCGGTGTGCAACAGATTGTCGACTCCGATGAATTGGACCAAACCATTCCATCCATTCCTCTAGTTGAAGCGACTCATTTGCCGAATAAGATTTGCCCGGGGATCAGATTGATTTTGTCTGGCGTTGTGAACACATTTACTACAAACTCCGATCCACTACCGGTCGTGCTGGTACCGAAAACCTGTCTTACTCTTGAAATCTCACCGACTAGCGTTGCCGGTGCTATTGAAGTATGTGTCGGCACGCTGGCTAAAAACAACAGAATGCTGACTGGAGATCAAATCACTACTGTGCATCAGTCTCTAAGTCGGCTGGAGGGTCGATCTGATTTGCTAAACTGCAGTTTCCTGCTTGCGCAGTGTTTATTCACACAACTCCGGTCAGATGAGTCCATTGATAGTGACGTCATCATCAAGTGGGTCAACGACGCGGGCTTTTCAGCTCTTATCAGTCGTTATTGCCCTTACTTTTCCCTAGACCTCATTTTTCAAATGATCAATTGTTTACGGTTGGCTTCTCTGACCGTTGGCAATGAATCACAATCCGGTTTGACCAGAGATGAGTTACACGACTTGCTACTGTTTGATCGGCAGGTTCAGAAGGACAGGAAAAACATGGATTCGTTACACCCCGGGCGAGAAATTAATTCTACGACCCTTCTAGACCCTGCCGAGCGTGTACTCCTCTTGCAAGCACTAAGCCAATCGTCGATGTTGCTGTGCGCAAATGCCAGTCCAGTAGAACAGTATTTAGATGGATATTTGCGCTGTGTTTTGGACAGTAATTTAATAGTATTCGAATCAACACATCCTATACAAGGGGACGGAGCGATGACTGATGAAGTCCTAGATTCATGGTTCGTCACACTAACTACTCCATGTTTTCACGGTAACAACAATCTCTCACCGGACGACCGTAAATCTACTGCCCTACTGAAGCTTGGTAATCAGGTGGATAAAGAAATGTACTTTAGCACAAGTTCATCACTTGGCTTGGAATACAACACCCGATATCTGCGACAAATTGGCTGTTGTCTGTTGCAGAAAGGTGATCTACTCGAGTGGGCCAGCCATACTTGGTTCAGCTACTCGTGGCTATACTGCACGCTGTTTTCAATTGGAAGTTATGGTCTCTTAGATATGTTTCCCCAAAAGGATTGTCCTTTATTACAGAATAATATGTCAGGATCTTCAGCCAGCATCCATTTCCAATCGGTTTTGGTCTGCGAGGCCCTGATGAACAGTGCTCACCTCCTACAAAATCACCCGAATTTATTGGCAGCTGAGATGATCGGACAGCTATTGCCATTTGAATCCTCTACTAAAACCCGCCAATTTCCAAGGCTGGGGGTCGATGCTTTGCTGGAACAATGTAGAGCAGTTGGTGCTTGGTATAATGCTATTCAACCAGTTCATACGTATTCGGATATACCGGGAAATCCGATGATTGGTCGATTTCCTTGTCCTAGTTCAGTCCTTGATATGTGTATTCAAGGTCATTCGAAGTTGAATGAACTTTTATTGAGGCTTGATGACGATCCGGTCATCTATCGTTTCGCTTGCAGCAGCCTCAAGCGCCTGCCAGATTGTGAAGCAGGTTACGGTCGCATGTTTCCCTGTCCGAATGGAAAGTATGCAGTCATCTCAGACTCGGCACAAAGTGGGACCATTAAGGTCTATCAGCTGGATACGAATACACAAGGCCGTGTCCCTCTCATCGGTCAAATTAATACAGGTTTGTGGATCTCGGCTAGTTGCGGGCTGCTGCTTACTGATTTGAAGGTAGAAATTCTGGCACTGGATCTTACAGATGAACACGTTGGTTTGATTGTGCATACAAAACGCTTGCTTTACCCGGAAGACCCAGTGGATAACCGAACGGATTCAGCCGGAAAGCCGGTGACTTCATTGACGGAACATTTGTCTGCCGGGACAAGTAATCATGTGGTTATTTTTGAGCTGACCACAGGTAAACCGGTTCAAATCCTAAACCCTTTTCCCAGATCAACTTTTATCGCACTTAGCCAGATTGGCCGAAAGGAGATCTACGAAACAGATAAAGAGAGTTCTGCGGTATTTTTCACAAATTCAGATCGAGTGCTTCTAGGGTTTCGAACGAACACCGGCGAACAATTTTTCGCACTAACAATGGAAAGCAGTCCGAAAAAACTCTTACCTAGTTGGATTGCAGGAGGTCAAAACCTATTTGTACAATGTGAACATTCTGCCAAAATAGTCCAACTGAAATTGAATTGTAATTTCGAGGTGAGCAAGTCGATCACTATCTCATTTGAGAATAGTCTGTCTGGGAATGAAATTGTTGATTTTCGATTGGCGAGTTCAAACTCATATCTATTAATTCATTCCTACAAACAAATTCTGGTCTACGATTTTCATACGGATCTATTAGTCGCGCGTATATTTCCACCTGTGGGCATGCCTCAAACAATACGTCTACCAAATGAAGCTCCACGGCCCCTGAGTTTCACGGATGCTCAGTTCGCACTGCATGATCGAATTGTGGTCACGTGTATTTTTCGAACCGTTCTTCTTTGGGACATTCAGCTGGACCGTCTTTTGGTAAATTTATATGCACCGATCGGCTCACTGACACGCCTGTTGACCGACGCCACTCAGCGACTGCTGATCGGTTACTCCGCCTCTTCTAAGGAACTTTACCTATGGGATCTCACAATGGCTTTGACCAACATTACGCAACCACACAATGAAGCCCTCATTTACCCGATAGACCGTTTATCCAGGCCCGTCGTGGAAATAGTTCCCATCCGATCTTCTAATGGTGTGACACACATGCTGGCTCGTTGTGTCAAGAGTGATGAACTGGGTGTGTTTGATTGCAGCACCGGTCGAATGACCGATCTATTCACGCATGACGGTCGGGTGATCTCGATCACGCTTAGCAAGTGTGGGTGTTATGTACTGGTCGGATTGGAACTCCCTGAAGGTTATCAGTCTCACCCAGTCAATATGGTATGGTCGTTAAAATCCCGACAGCTAGTGTATGAGTATGGTCACTCAGTCGGTATACATCTGTCCGGTGGTTCTAGCGCGGCTGCATTTCTACAGCTGGAGACGACGAACACAGAATCCAGCACACTGTTCGAGATACATGTTACCGAGTCAGAAAATCATGTAGGTCAGCCTCACTTTCGAGTGACATCAAAGTTAACGTTAGCCCCGTTAGTCAAACACGTACTACCATTTTGGACTGCCAATGAACAGTGCTTGATTTCATTGGTTTCGGACACGTATGACAATCACCGAAATGTTTATCTTCACCCTCGACTTGTCATGATGATCGAGCAACAATCAGAGTGGAAAGTCCAATACCCTGATCTCACTATTCAATGGAAGAATTCAGAAATCGTGCCCTTCATTTTATCTGTCAGAGCAACTGAGTTTGAATCGTATATTTTGATCTTGTTCGCCACCACGAACCCTGATGTTTGTCATGATGAATCAGCCGATTGGACTAGTGGGGTTGGATTACCAAAAAGTTTGTTGTTGGTTCTTGCACAGACAACACCACCGAGATTGTCCATACAAAAGATGATTGTAGGTTTGTGCGACACCTCCCCACACAAGTCAATCTATTACACACCCACTAGGAATACTGTCTACGACGAGCATTGTGGTCGGTTTTACACGGTCCCGGATTGTCAAGCCCAGATAGATCTACGACAGTTGGAAACTGTGGAATTGTTTGACTGCTCATATATTTGGGGAAGATCTGCTTCTTCATCCGGTCACATTCTTTGTCACGGGTGTATCCAAACGGAACACGTCTGGGTTTTTTCACTTGTACAATGCATTTATCTGGTCAGTCCCATATTGGGTGATTTGTGTGGCCTGATCGACGTACATCATCCAATTTCTTTTGTTTCTGTGAATGGGGACAAATTGTACGTTGGCTGTGCCGATGGATATGTGCTTACCTATCACGTCAATTTGACTGCAGGTGGTATGAAGCCGGACGAAAACGAGAGACCAAGTGCCATTTTATCGTGTACACTGGTTAAGTCGAATTCAGACTCAAAATTCTCAAATCTTGGTTTGCAAGGTACAGGTGAAATGAGGCGAACGCGGACATGGGATCATGATCTGGAAGTCACACCCAATACAGAAGGCTCAGTCCATAACGCTTTAGATCTGACAAATTTAGAGACGGTGTCAGCTTCTCTGAGAACTTTTCGCCACCAATTCACTATTTCTAAGGCCAAAACATGCCTTCTGATGTAGCTGAAGAGGTGCATATTTTATAACTGTTAGGAACTTACACGATGTATTGTTAATGGCTTCTGCGATGGTTTGTTCGAATAAAAACGTTTTTTTCCGCGACTTTGAAACTTGCGCATGGAAAACTCTATGAAACGGCATATCGCAATTTTAACTAAATTCACGGAGTATTTATTAACATTCCAAAAGTCTTTTCCTTCTCTTTTCAAATATTTTCTCTTCATATTGGTAGCTGATTAAATTCTTAAGCAAGTTAGCTCACCCATACAGCTAGTTTATTACTGGTTAATCACTACGGCCGTGCGGTCGAAAACGGAATGTCCTTTCTACTCTATAAGGATATTCCTGGCTATCGGTTATGGAGCATTATTCTGATGGTTTTCCATAGGCAGTCGAAAGTCTCATGATTCTCAGTCCCCGTGAATCCACAATTTCTTTTGCACCGATATTGTTCGCTGACTGGGAGGAGCCTGTTTCACGTATGAACTGAATCAGACTCGTGTTTGCTTCGTTCACTAATTTGTTCCAATGTTACTCTCGTTGTTGTTCATTCGTTACGACAACAGGAGAAAGTATAGCGAAAAAATCAATACCACAAATATTTCACAGTTGCAAGGCAAACGATATACTTGAATTATTCACGTCACAACAAAACGAGTGGTTTTACATGGAAAATACCTTGCATTCCACACTTTTTAGGAGGCAACACTTGATTTTCCACAAGGCGGTCTTTCAGTTATCAGTTTACTTCCCAAGTGCTTATTTTCATATTTATCCAATGGAGCGAGTCTGCACTCAGAGGTCATCATTGTGTGGAAACACTGATACTTTTACCCTTTATCTTTGGTATGTAAGAATCAAATTGGGAAATTCATGCACAAGAGGTGATTTTCTTGGTATGAGCTGCTTATTTTCTAGCATGACTTGTTTGCATGGAACCCAGGTAGGCAAATACGATTAGGAGGTCTAGCACCATAACAGCCAGGATCAACTGGTTGCTGTAGCTACAGCTAATACATTTTTGGAGCCCCTAATTCAGTCTGCTATCGAAAGTAGAGATGACAAACTATCAAGTGAATGAGATGCACTTGCTCATCAACGAAGATATCAATGGTTAGGTCTTCCGATCCATATTTATATCCACCACTTAACAGCTGCATTTGTAAGTCGTTTCGGAAGAACAGTCTGTTTTGTTTTTATCGTGCCAGTGGAAGATTTTGTTGCATTGATCCAGATGATCAAAATCTTTGGCGTCCACGAGATTGGGACGCACATGTAGACGTCACCCACCCAGCCGAGCTTCGAAGCAATACCGAGGTTTTGGACTCCTCGCAAATGGGAGTTCTTTTCACGGAATGATTTATTCATTCAGATGCATGAGGCCAATTCATAACAGATCAGTTTTTGCTACACTACTTCTCAGGCAACAGCATTTTTGGAAGCCTCCAGAGGCGTAATTATATATATATATATATATATATATATATATATATATATATATATATATATATATATATGTATATATATCTATCAGTCCGGGATCATCCTGAAAAGTGACTTTAATACGGAAACAGTGAAACGCTCGTGCGTCTTCTTTTTTGCTAAAATATTATTTTGGTTCGCATAGATGAGCTGTTCAGCTTCCCTAAAATCACATACGTACGTTCGTGCTGTGGTTTCAACCACTGGACGTTAGTCAAACTATGAAACGTGGTTGAACGATTTATCTGTCACGTGCCTTCAACATATCTCATCCCCACCTCCGTCCATTGATGATCGTAGACAGTCTGCTCATCCAGCTTATGAGTGGATTTCAAACGTTCGTCCGTGTTCACAGTAGAGTTTGCGTGTGAAAAAGTACATTCTGTTTCCTCCTGAACGGACAGAGAGAGGGAAATTCCTAACCACACACACATGCACACACTGAAATGCAGGAATTTTCGAATTCTCAAGTAAATACACCTGATTCAATGTTTGCTGTACTGATGCTTCTGGTCCTCAGTAGAATTTTATTGAGTATGGTAGGTTCACTCCAGCTTATGGTTTCCTACTGCTGTCAGGTGAGGGAATGGACATAAGTGTGTGACTAAAGTCAACTCAGTCAGTGGATCAGTCCAAAGCACGTAATATTTGAAAGTTCACACAGTGTTGAAAGAAATAAAGGCTGAATGAATCGTTCAGTTAAACAAGGCTTCTGGCTTTGATCGGCAACTTGTTAATTTTGCTTCCTTTGGTGTTAAATCACGAGGGGCTGAGTAGCTAGAGAACACGAATGGTTCAGAAATTGACATTTGACCGGATCTTTGGCAGGGTGCTATCATACCAAGCGGTTACTTCGTAGATGTTTCCGGATTTTAAGATCGTACCTCGCAATGACTTCGCTCGAAATGATCACAGTAAATCCGGTAAGTTAAAATATTTAGGGGAAGTAACTCCGTTCAAAGAAAAAATCGAGGTTTCTGTCGAAACACCACTTACTGATATTTCAACAAAACTAATGAATAGAATCAAGTTATGCTCAAATTTGCGTAATAAGTGCTATTCCCGTATGATGATAGTGATTCTTGGCTCAGCACTGTACGACACTACGTCTATCGATCACCGTCTACAACCAGTTTTGGATAGGTAATTTTGTATCATCACCGTGTTAATATAAAGCATTATTAGGGTGGCAGTAGTTTACATGAATAAATCTGTGGAAAAAGCGGCGAACAAACTTTCGTAAGATAGGTGGATGAAAATAACCACGGATGCAACTGGGTGTAAATAATTCAGAATAGTGAAACCCCTGTACAGATGGGAAAATTAAACCAGTATGATTGGCTTGTCTTTTTTTGATGTTATTCGGTGGTGTTTGTGCTTCATAAAATGAATCTAATCTTCGTGTTTGATTACAAGTGAATCTATTTTCTCGATTTGCCTACCACTTGCTATACAATGCATCAAGTCAATAAAGCCCAGTAGAATATGTTATGAGCACGACGAACCTCGATCTTCAGTAACGAAAAATCCACTTGCATTTTTCACATTCATAAGTTCAGCGCCGAGAAGCGTAACTGAACTGGTGAGCCTCCGCTTGCCGGGCAAACGCTCTACCGCCTAAACTATCGCGGTGTGGCCAATGGGGGGGGGGGTGGCCGACGAGGCTAGTTTAGTGATTAAAATCAGAACAGTTGCTGTATACCATTGGAATGGTGACCGCTTTTTGCTGGATATTCGTTCACATTATTTACACACGACTGACCGTACCGCGAAAGCTTAGCCGGTACAGCATCTGCCTGGTAAATAAAGTATCGCCGGTTCGATTTCAGCTGTCGAGCTGGTGCTTCTGAAAGTGGAAAAAGCAAATCCATTTTCCATTATCTAAGACTTTAGTAGATTTGTCGTCACGGAATCCAGATCAACCAAAGGATCTGAACGAATAAAGGAGCCATACTGTTGAACCATTCATGAATTTGATGAATAGCATTTATTAGTGAAATTCAACATGTGTGAATATAGTATACATTGTCCGAGACAGTAGACCTATCATTAACCCAAGTTCGTACATCCCCGAAACATTTGACCGTTCAGTGCAATTTTCCAAGTTGTTATTTTCTGTGGGAGCAGATAAACCATTATTTATATATGTTGCTGTAATTTAAACATTGGTATAACAGAGTATCCTATTTAATTCTCGTAAGTAGTGTTTGCATTGACTGGTTCAAGGTTTGACTGTACGACTCAACTCAATTTACAACCTTAGTATTGTTTTTTTTAAATACTTGGTGATTGAGTTCAGATTGTGGTAGTGATGGAACACATTAACTGTAGGGACGGGGAAAAGTATTCGAGCCAAATTAAAGTCTACAGCCGCAAAATACAAATCGGAAAGAAGAAAGGACTATGGAAATGTCGCAAGTTGGACTATTCAGGTAGATTATGGGTATCCGGAAAGCTACATCACGGATGAAATGCTTATTATCAAAAATAAATTGTTGAATCTGAAACAGCTTTGGATAGAGTAATGACCAGTGTTGATCAACTGTGAACTGAAGACGCCGGGGTCTCTTGTTCGAATTTCGTCACCACCGTATTTTTTGCCCACTCGTTAGCTTCTAGTTGTCGAATTCCTTCTTCCAATAACTACTGTGCAGCTGTTGTATGATGAACTAAATAAGAACATTTCCATTTTCCACGTATTCCAGTGCCATTCGAATGGGTCGAGCTTTTCGGAGACACCAGGAATGGGCGAGTACTTTGATAAAATCAGAACGAACTATGATCTTGGTAAAGGTGCGCAACAGTGACACGTTTCTTCAAATATGTACTTACTACCCTAAAAAGTGCAATGACAATCTCACTGAACTCGGTACAATATTCTGATAGGTATTTATTCAAGAAAAAAAGTACCAAAAGTAGTTACTATATTTAAAACATCCATTACGAAAAATAGGAAGGAAACAAATGGTGGAGAATTTTATTTGAAACTGCACTGTGGATCGCACAGCCACCCAAGATAACTCGTTTGGTCGATAAGCTTTTCCATGTGTGAGGTGGAGGGACAAAAAATCCTAATTTTACGCCCCACCCAGTTTGTGACGCCGAAGTTCTAGCACTGATTTCGTGTACGTACGCCTGCACTGATGAAATTATTTTCATCCTCTAACTTTTCCCGGGTGGATTCACACATTGAATCATTATCGAGGTCTGTCTACGGGCCAATTATTACTTAGCGGAACGAGGCCGGCCACATCCATTCCCGTTTATTGCTATTCCATATCTGCATGCATTTGTGCGCTTTTTTCTGTGTACGCCCGCGCGCGCGCTTGCATTCAACTGTGTTCAGAACAGCTGTTTCGGTTAGGATTATCCGCATATCCCTAAGAGGAAACAACTCGTTTATCGAATGTACTCCCGCAACTGGATGTTTCACGCCAGAAACACACTCGGCTGATCAAAACGGACCGCGAGAACGAACCGGCAAGTGTGA
The DNA here is from genome assembly GCA_948099385.1 of Fasciola hepatica. NCBI lineage: Eukaryota > Metazoa > Platyhelminthes > Trematoda > Plagiorchiida > Fasciolidae > Fasciola > Fasciola hepatica. The sequence goes on from CANUEZ040000123.1 coordinate 15,250,199, forward strand.
TTAATGGCTGCCCCACATTTCCAACGATAACTTCATGATGACGACGGTATTGATGATGCTGGTCGTGATGTGAACGATGATACAATCACGCCTTTCAAAACAATTTTCCTCACGGCGAAGGCAGGGTTGACAAAATTGACAGTGACTACAAATTTGGCACTGATCCCATTGATCACTTATTAGGCCAGTTTGGGGATTGAGTACACCAACGTGCATGCACACACCCAGATTATGAACGGAATCCTCGCTCGCGCACTCGTTGGGTAAATCTAACTAACGAAGACAAATGACTTTCCTGGTTCAGAAAATAACGCAAATAATAATGCAGTATGTTAGCGTATCTGTATGTTATCTTTGAGCGCCCTGGTGTATATACGATCAACACAGTCCGTGTTAGCTGATCTTTCAACTTTATCACATTTAGAATTCCGTGATGCGCCCTAATTTGCTCGAGTTAGTCAGGTGCCATTTTAATCGCCCCAGTTGAGACAATTCTGTTGTAAGTTGTGATGGCTTGACAATCACGGATTACGAGGCGGAAGATATACGTCTGTCTGTGTGTATCTGTGTTTCTGTGTATGTGTGTAACTGTGCGTTTATGAGTGTGAATTTATCATCGACCGTTTCTGCACAGCACTACGTGCCTATGATTTTGTCCGGTGGGTCTGCGTTTGCGCGTCGTCGTGTACGGAGAGTCTGTGAAAGTTGAGTACAGCGTCATCGTCATCGTGCGTTCCACTAAACGAAAATAAAAATAGGGGCCGGCGGTAAATTGCTAGCTTATCGCTTGGCTGACGAAAGGTCGAGTGCCAACAGACTTTCCTATAGATGCGTATGCATATGCACTTAGTATCTAATATGATATCCAGTAAGCAAGACAGATAAGTACAAATTAAAACTTTTCTTTCCCCGTTGAGCAAACCAGTGAACCACACTAAATCCACCCGGATTCAAACAATTGACTAGGCGGCGCCTTTTTAACCCTTTCGAAGTGCAGCGTAGGGCTAACGCCTACCATCGTTTGTATGGACGCGACAGTTGTGTGTGTGCTATAAATTAACTGTAAAATGTGCATTCGAGGTGGTGGTTTTAGAATAACTGGCTAAGTGTAGTCATTCGCAATACACTCAAGACTAGGGCTAGTCACACCGAACGTGGAAAAGTTCCAGCCCAAATTTGGAGCACCGAAGTGTGATGAAAATACCAGCTCAAATTGCACGAATTTGAAATTATGCTATGCTCATTCGGAAAGTGTATGCATTCACAAATGCCGTAAGACAACACAAAAGTAGTGCCACCAGCAATCAGTAAAATCAGTCACCGGTACCCAGGATGATTTTCGTCTGACGGTTCATTGTATGACCAGGGAATTCAGCGGTCTAGTTTGACTTGCTTTATGCTGCTTCTAATTTAGGGAATAATTATGTATCGTCGCTGGTGGACTCAGTTCTGTGAATTCTTGAATTGGGCAGATAAGTACACGCACAATTCTATTCATCTTTGCTCATACTACGTCAAGTGTATGGTGAAGGCCTCTCACTTTCAGGCGCAAATCGTTTGTGCGAGGTGATAGTTAATACCAGAGATGTCAGAGAAATGGCAACATCTGCATGATATTTTCTGTCACCTTTTAAAGAAGACTACGGAAACGTGGTTAGATGAGACCTTTTAACACTGCAGGATATTAACAAAAACTATTTGGTCGAATTTTTTTAGCAGACTTAGTAGTATGAACGCTAAAATCACCATTGAAAAACACGGAAGCACTGCACAACTGTTTCATCCTGATGAGGAATCAGCACCATCGAACTGGGAATAAAACCTAGAGTACGTGGTTGTAAGTCACAAACATAGCCGCTAGACTATTCGGGCTGTCTCACAGCGATTTGTTTAACACTAACACTGCATGATATAGCACCTTTCCGTCACCGACTTCCAGCGGTAACTGTCCGTGATCCACATACACGGCCTAAGTGAAACAGAGGCGCTGCATGACTAAAAACCTACATAGGTTCACTTGTTTCTACATGCTTGCGTATGAGTAAAGCCTCAAAGACTCATTACTTTATTATTGATAATTGGCAACCAGGCCATGAGACTTGGAATGATGGAGAACCGCACAAGATCCCAGTAACCCAGGTGTGGTAACGAGCCGGACGACAGGAGATTACTGTCTATCACCCAAGTGACCGTCGGTGGCGGGACTCGAACCTCTGACTTCCGAGGTGACAAGCAAAAGCTCTAAGGCAATCGACCTTCAGAATTACGTCTAGTAGGAGATATAAATGAGAATCAATATGCACAGTGCCCCCTGACTTTTAATGATGAGTCGAGATTTGTTATTGAATGAGGCTTTATTTCATCAAGCTGTCTATGAAGAAAAATCTTCGTTGACTATTTCAGAATACGACAATATTTGGATAAAAAAACCTAATTGAAATAGTCACAACAAGGAACGGACAGCCAGAGTTCACATTCAAAACTAAAGTGCATTGCATTGATTGCCTTTACACACGTATCATTACACAGAACAAGGGACGAAATGATATTGGCTGAAAGGAAGTTCGGAAATTCTGACAAACGAAATTTGACAAATGGTGAGTTGATCCAAATATGATATTCAAACCCGTTCATGGAAATCACCCAATCTTTGGTACCGAGTACGCCTTTGTGCTGACAGGTGATGTAAAAATACGAAACCCTATTTTCTATTTGTAATGAATTTCACTCTTTTACGTGTATCAAGGTATGTCAAACAGAGCTCGAAAATACGAAATTTGCGTATAATTTCATATTTGTTCCTTTGATTCTATGGTGACCCATAGACGGTTATGGATTTGAGATCTTTAATGCCACCAATAAACCTGGTCGAAGATACGAAGTTCATAGGTAGCAAAATGTTGAATATACCTAAAACTGTGAAGATAGAATTCACCACTGACTGTTTTCCAAATGGATGGTCAAATGCCGATCCCCTTGGGAGTGGTTCGTTTTACTGGTGCGTCAGCCATGTTTGCCTAGTACAATGAAGCAAAAAACTTGAAAACGCTTATCGCGGTTTCATAGCACACTCGCACTTGATATTAGTCTCATTGGGTAGAATATTTCAGTTTATTCCGAATTCACGACCTCTACGTCAAGATCATACAATCTAGGTCCTTTGAATATTCACTCTGTTTTCTCGACAATGGTGAGGGTTTCATTAAAAACCAGAAAATTCCATATTTTTAGTAGAACCAAAGTGAGATAAAATTCTGAGAAGCATCAAGTAGGTGTTTCTGTAATAGAAAATGTTTATGTAATCCTACTCCTTTGTCCGCATCATTCATTTCAAAGAAGGGGAAACAATAAGACTCGGCGAAGAAAATCGGCACATCCAGTTTGAAGTATAATACCATCTGCCGTGTGATAAAAATGAACGATTCATCAATAAATCCATACAGCTAGAAAACGTAGCTGTGACTTCCTGATCGTCATCTCGGAGGAGTGATAAGGAAAATTGGAAAGAGTCAACTTTCGGCTGATCCAGAACCATTATTTTGCACGTGGTCACGTGTTGCTGTCGTAAAGGGATGGCAATCGCGTTGCAAATCGCTCTGACAATCCATCTACTTCGTATGATCCATGTTGAGCGTGAAAGGAAGCACGAAACATGACTCCATGAGAAAGGCAATCCAATGATCCTGGGGTGCACGATTTCTTTGCCCCGATTGAAATGGGCTCTCTTAAATCATGGTCCTTTTGTCCAGGGAGTAGCATCAGCGAATCTGTGATCAAGACGAAATACGTCATGCTCCGCAAAATTTATTTCTTCCCGGTTTGTCAAGAAGATTATGTTGCTGAATAAATCCCCAAGACATGTGCCACATAAGACTGAATACCGTATAGCCGTAAGTATCATTCATGTTATACGATTTCCAGTAGCAAAACCGTGAGCACAAAAGGTTCAATCTGCACAATTGCTTCATAACAGCCCAGAGTTGAATACGATTGAGAGGTTATCCTCCGCATGAGAGGAATAAATGATTACGTTTTCTTCACGATGGAGTTTCGGAGGCAAAAATACCACATTTCATGGAGCAGGGGATACCAAATGACCCGTAAACCAGGTTGATAAACTCAATGACTAAAATTCCTGTATAAAGCACTGAAAACATGCTGGGTCAGCATATTACTAGCCGGAAAATAACATGTGCTTCGAATATTACGGTCAAAATTTGCAAGTGAACTAGTAACTTAATTTTCTATTTGTGGTTCACATTTTCTCATGTTTGTGGGTTAGTGATGTGCACATCGTGACAAATTTAATGAATGTATCATCTTACGTGCGTCACCAAAGGGACAATCTGTACCGCATGCATTTGTATTTACTAGTCAGGAGGTGGTACTGGCAGGTGACATGAAACTTTTGTACCGAGGTTTAGAGTCGGATGAACGCGGTAAGCCAATACAAAAAATCCCTACGAGACACAAATTTCAGCAATGCTTGTACAGATTGAAATTCGTATTCATATTTGGTCAGGTCGAAATGATTGTTTACCTGAGGCCGAGAACAAGTAGATCACTATTTTTTGCCGAGTTGTTGAGAGTGAAGTAGGACTCTGTAGTGATGGTTAACAGAGAGCCCAAAGTTTGGAGCACCTGCAGAGAATTGGGGGCAAATTTAATGTCTAACAGCTCCACGAGTGGGGAGTTTATGAGTGTTTACTGCTGGTAGATAGTCAGGACCATGAAAGGATTGGTTTGTGTTGGTCTTGACAATCTACCAACTTTACTTAGGCCCGTACAGAGAAGTCATCCATCATAGAAATCGATCGCTGTGCGGGAAGCGGGTTGTTACCGTTCAAAGCCACAGCCAGTGACGGAAGGGTGCTATATCATGTAGTGTAGATGTTCAAAAAACCGTTGAGAGCCAGCCCGGATAGCCATGTGTTTAATGTGTTCGATTCACAATCGTTCACCCCGGGTTCGAGTCCCCGTGGGGGCTCGGTGGATGTGCACTGCTGATGATTACCAACAAGGACGAAACAGATGTACAGTGCTCCCATGGTTTTCAATGGTGAGTTGAGCGTTCAAGCTGCATGATGAATCATCTTATACAATAGTAAACACTTATAAACACTCCTTTGGTGTGATTGTGTCAGCTGGAGGATGAAGTTACGGAAAACAAACGTGTTAATAGCTTACCTATTCCTCAGTGCCGTAAATGGTAACTTTGGCGCATACCACAAATGTCCATTCACTCCAAACTAGCGAAGAGGGCCTTAATTTCAGCATACGTTCCTTCCTTTGTTTTTTTTCGGTTTTTAAAAGAATGTACCCGATTCTCAAAATGGGTTATGTGTTCACGACACGTTCGGTGTCCTTACTTTGTCACGTGATAGACAATTTTTGTCTTAAAGATCCTTATCAACAACACAGAACCAGCGGTGTCAGTGATTTTGTTTTGTCTGTCAGTCAGTCAGTCAGTCTGTTAGCTATACACTCTGTGTGTATGTATGTATATTTGACTGAATGTTTGTGCTTATGTATGCACCCATGCGTGTGTTACTGGCACGCGATGAGGCGAATTCCATTTTGTAATGTTATCGTAAAGACGGCCGATTCTGCAGTCGACACGCGCGCGGTGACCAATGGTGTCAATCAAACCTGAGGATACGGTAACTTTCGAGACACTGTTTCATCTCTTGGCATTCACTCGTGTGTCAGCCTGAGCAACGGTGACCACAGCCCAAATTTGTTTCAGTGACCTCAAACTCGGATCTCCAGTTCACTTCATGTGTGAGCAACTCAGTACACGTGTGTTGTGGTGTCGTGTGTGTATGTGTGGAAGGCAAAACCCCAAACATTGTCACATCCAAGTGGTTCCGCTGCGTGCTTCACTGATGGGCGGTGTGCAACGGTAGGTCTTGACCCTAAACAGGACATGGACACCTCACGGTCTACGATCATTATCGGCCGTGCCCACCTAAAACTCCCCCGAATTCTCAAACACCGACACTGTGTGGGGCAGCACACAGAAAGAGCTGAATGTTAGCTGCGTAGCATCGGGGATTTATAAAATATACGTTTTGTCTCCTTGGTTAAATAAACGCTTCAGAGGATGCCGACTGGCCCCTAACAAACTCTGCTGGACGCGTGGCGGGAACTTTTTTAAATGTTCCGTATAATTCCATGGCTGCTCACCAAACACGTGCAGAATAAAACTCAAGAAAATACTCGCCGTAATCTAGAAAAGTCCTACAGTCTTGAAATTAACGCTCCGTTTGACCAAATAACTAACTCATATTCGAGTTTCATGTCTACGTGTGTCATGTGAAGAATTGTAAAGACATGAAAGTTACGTCGGGTCCCTGTAAAACCCAGTACTCTCTTCCTTCATACTCATACGCTCATTCTGAAGTATGCCGCTTTTGTTGTAAAGTCACTTCCTCCGGACGAAAAAATTCTAAACATCTATTCAAGTGCATGAAACTGAGCTGATTTTCTTACGAGAGACTTTATTATTTAACGTAAACGGTAAAAGGGAACAAGAATAAGAGTGAGACTATTGGGCTGTCTTCATCTGACGTTTTTCAAAAAGTGCCGACATGAAGAACAGATGGGATGTTTCATGTATTACAGAATTCAACGACAACTGAAGATATTGATCAACCTGTTAAAGTCCTTGTTATGCGGATGGTATAGCTGGCGGATTGCTATTCGATTGATTAGAGGTTTGACTGGTTCAGTTTGGGATTGATGGGTTAAAAAATGTCTGATGACATCATTTGCCCAGCGATCAGAACGTAGGTTCATCCTACAGGTACGGCCCAAATACTCAATGCAGGGACTGAACCGAGAAGGGGCTGTATGATTGCAGGAGAATCGCATCAATTTAGGGACACTGGAAAACTACGACGCTCGGTTTTACTGTGCGACACACTGTTCAGCCTACTCTACGAAATTTCCCAACGTGTGATCGTGCTGAGTGTAGGGGAAACATTGGAAAGATGTATTTCCTCAGAAAGGTATGCCCTACACCTTCTATTCTTCTTTATAACACGCACATACAAACACCCAGGTATACAAACACACAATGCGTGAAAACACTCCGGAAAGAATTTGATGTAACTAGTAGGCGTTAGACACATGATTACGAGAATAGGTGCCTATTTGTGTGAAAATGCTGATTGAAGTTTGCCAACTAAAAATCTTCCCGCACATCAGACTTTCAAGGAGGATGGAGAACAATACATGGTTAAGATGTGCAGCTGAATATTTTGGCAATGCTGAATTTGGTCCTCACAAAAATTTCACGTGAAAACTCAATGATCAAATGCATATCGAGAGTGAGGAAAACAAACTGGAAAATGTCACAAACGAGGTGAACAATATATGGAGTCATGCAAGATTATTACTGCTATACCCCAAAAAACCATTCTGTTCTAATATCGATTCGTCTGTATCGGTTCTACGGTAGTCTGCAAGAAAACGTTTTTCCCGGAACAGCTTGAACATAGCCCACATCATACTGAGGTAAATCAAAGTGATGAACATCCGCTACGATAGGTTGTTTATGAAGATTTTACGTTTTAGTACATTTCACTTTACTTCACTTCAGTGTTTTGCACAGAATTTTCACCTGACTTAGTGAAAGCGACCGTAAGTGTTGGAAAATTGAATCGATAAAGAAGACATTATGAGACAAAAGTTTTCTATCCAACTACCACCCCATTTGCCTGCAGCATTTAGGTACTTACGCTTGCGCCAAGGTTTCCATCTCTTACCAGATAATTAGGGGTCCGCTTATACACCATAAAGCTTAACTTCATTTAACACTCTTGTGTTGGAGCATAAATACCAAGGAAATTAGGCAAATAAACGTGACTGAAGGTATCTCAGTCCAAAACAAGTTGCCTAGTCAAATGTTTTTGAAAGCGCAAACTACAGCGATCCTGTTTGTGCACCTCGATAGACCTCCTCGGCATGGCTTTCGTGAGAGATTAGGGTACTACCGCCTTAGCTACAAAAAAGACGAGTTCGAAATGAGATCTTTCTTTTGATTGTTTGAGGCTTCGAACGTTTAAGCCTCAGAAATGTATTGTGTTGATGGGGCATCGATTGTATTCGGCTGCCAAGTCCCATGATCGAGACCCCCGGTCACAGTGGCCTTGAGGGATGCCAAGCTCATTGTTACTTCCAATACCCAAATCCCACTGAGAAAGATTGAGTTCGAGAAGAGTTGGATATTTTTATACCACTAACGGCAATGCAGTTTAAATGAACTTCATAGAAAGCGCAACAAATAACAGGATACTACACGACGGTAATTGAAAGAAAACTTCGGAACTCCAATAAATACACATAGGAAGCCCTAGAGAAATCTTACAACAAGAAGAACGCAAGTCAATTCGTTTAACCTCCAAAAAGTAAAATCGGTTAATGTTAACATTTTGCTCCAGAATGCAAACTGGAATGGAAAGTCTCTTACTTTCCGATGGATGTAAACAGAATGATACAATTCGGCTTCAATGAGCATAGTACTTTGTAACATTTTGTATATCGAGGTTCGTTTTCTCACTAAGGTGGCTTAGCTTTTCCGCCAATGAAATGTTTCTTCCAGAAGAAACTTCCGATATTGATCCAACCAGACTAAGGTTATGGAAATCCAAAAGTGAATGCTCTTGTGTACTTAGCGAGAGGCATTTCAAACGTTCTGTTCCCGTGACGATTTGCTAGTTACTTGGTTCAGCCAATCCCGGGAGCACATTAAAAAGGACGAAGGCTATTGCCAAATTGTTGTGTCCGTAGTTAGTAGCAGAACACGCAATGTTGGCACTGCATTTATTTGCACGATTGTAAACACAAAACCCGGCAGTAGCCGGCGAGTAAGCGGCAAGCAAACAAGTGAGTTGGCCTAAAGAGCTGAACTACAAATGCTGTCACGCGCAAAAGCGTAAGACAAATCAGTACATGGCAAAATCGATTAGTCACTACTGCTGGCGCTAAAGCACGATTAAGGATCAAGGCAAATCGGGAGTATGTCTATTCATGAAAGGAATATTGATCGGTTGTCCGCGTAGTGTGCGAGACCTTAACCAGATACAACACAAATAATGCAGCGAATAAAAGGTAATTGAGAATGTTCCAGTTACATGTTAGAATAATGATGGCTTCTCGTCTTAACTCCAAGTTCTGCGCAACTCCTAATCCTGTCTTCGGTTAAGGATCTTGATCCATCTCTGTCACAAGGAAATTATGTACCCCTTAGTATGGTGCATTTCCCAAGGACGTAAGGTTCTTGTTTAAGATTGGCGAAAAGCTCCCGGTGATAGAGTAGATTATGCAGTGACGGTCACTTGGAATTATCTGCTAGAAAACCTTTCAAGGCGAGAGGGCTCCCACTTAAATGGGATTCTGAAAAGTCATTGTTTACAGCCGTAATCATGCTAAGGGGTTAACGGCAACTCGTACTTGGGGAATCGGCCAAACCTTAATTCCAACGCGGACCCGAAGCTCTGCCGAGACTTCCACCGGACCATCAGGTACACTGGGAACCATGTAAATATCAGCTTCATCTGGAATTTTCATGATTCGATAAGCTGAACTCCCAGCGGTACTAGAAAGTTGCTCCCATTTTCTGCCCCGCTACCTGGGGCACTAGGCCTTTGATAATGGTTACGGCTTTAGCTCACTAGGTAATCATAATACTGATGTTTTTTCTTATTCTTTTACTGTTTTTGAATGGTACAGCATTTCATGAGGAGAATCACAACCAGTTATGTACTGCCGAAAGGGAAGTGACAGGCAGCGACAGCGGTACGACTCGAACCCGGGATATCCAGGTATGAGATTCAGCACGGTGACCGCTTAACCACCACCGTTCTCGCTCGTCATACAGGAAGATAACTGAAAAGCACCGTCATCAAAAATGCCAATAGAAAATCCCATTTCCTGCCACGTTAGTTTTTTGTTTGTGGTACTGCTACGATACCAGAGCTCGGGCCAATGTCACACGCATAGATCTCATGAATTAAATGAAGTAAGGGATAAGCGTTTACTGTTCTGTAACACTGTGTTGTCGGAAATGATGGTAGTCAGTCAAGACCAGTTTACAATCGGGAAAACCGTGTTACGGAACAATGAACACTTACCTATAACAAGCCACATGATACATCATTTTTTCGATAAACTCCGAACTGATCTGGGTTCCGGTATACTAAAAGAAGTAACTACTATAACCTGCAGCCGGATTTTAAATTTTTGGTCCATATTTGTTGCGCGTCCCGGGTTCGTTTACTATTCGTGAAGTACTCGAGTACTTCTCCTGTTACAAACTACCACCTCGTACGTGATGCTCTACTTTTTCCTTTGGTTCTCAAATTTTTGATGGTTATTCACACCGTATTTTTGAACACTATCACAAAGTAATAAAGGTAGTTCAATAAATGGGTGACCCCTCGAAGTGGGACCGTAAACTTAGATTGGCCTGGATCAGCGTCTTTTATCCATCGTTTGGGCAATCGATCAGATAATATATCCTTGTTAATCGCAATAGAACCAGAGGAATAGGTAGCAGAAGACAACAGCTTCAGAAGCCGGGTTACTGTCCTCCTTCTCTACTCCACTGATGCTTATGAACTAGTACAATTTCCGTAATGGGAATCAGTTAGAACTTCGAGAACGTGCTCGGCTGACTGTCCTTTGGACTGCACGTTTCACGCACAAACCTCAGGTCATCCGACCAACCTTGTACTCGAAAGCACCACACTCGAGTTTCGCTCATGTTAGAGCATATCAATGGTACACTAGTGAAGCTGCGTGGTTGAGAAACAGCCCGAATGGGGGAAAAATCACACTTGAATAATTAAGAAATATGGTAGCAAATCACCATTACTCATCTGCATAAGTAATCTTGGCGAGGCATAAAAAATGACAATTTTTATCTGAAATTTGATGTCACGTTCCAGTACAAGTGATACCATCGGTCATTTGGTTACAAATTTGTTCATCACATGTATTTGTGGTACACGCGGCAGTACATGGCAAACCATAAGTTTCCCGCATTACAAATGTCACTCACGCCGCGGGTTGTGTGCGTATGTACATACTGAGTTGAGCTGAGTCAGGTTGAATTAAGTTAAGCTGAGCTGAGTTGAGTTGAAAAGGCAGACTGCACAGTTGAATGCCGCAGGACGGTGGATGGTTTCTAGCTCAGTAAAGGTCATGGAACACCGTTGCTCGTCCAGCTAAATGAACCACACGCAGAAGGCTGTTCTCCCATTGAAAAACATTGAAAAATAGTTTGGAAAATATTGAAAACAAGGAGTGAAACGAAGCATGGCTCTTGCGAAAAGTCAAGAAGATCTGGGACCGCTGTTATCTTACTTGTGTGTGTGTGTGTGCGTTTATATGCTTAGGCCTCCCCGTAAAGTGACAGTTTCCTCAATCCACCCACATTTTGCTTCCGCGGGCATGTTTTGACAGCTTCATGTGTGGACTTTTTGTGAGGTACCGTAAACCATTGCCTATGTGAATATGCCGTCAGTCAGTGAGTCTGTGAATACGCACGATTCGGAGAAGATGAGGTGGAGGGCTTGGATGTTTAGCATTTTTTGTAACCCCAAGGAATACCAAAAGTGAGTTGAGGTCAACTAGCACTTGATATCCACTTTCTCCAATACGCAGTGAAGGTCCAGTGGGAGCGGACTTTCCATGAAGACAACGTGCTTGTTGAAACTGTATGACTGGTCCTTGGGGGTGCGTTTGTGAGGAATTCTGCGGCCATGACCCAGTCTACCATGCGGGTAATTGTTCGTGGAAATGGGGGCTCGTGGACATTTGCTTAAACACGATTGCAGATAGAGGCAGAGAGAGAGAGAGAAAGCAAGCGGTTCACGACGAGGTGTTCGCGTACATGAATCTAGAAGAGACGGGTACTAATCGAGAAATAAGCGGGTTGTGTATTCAAATAGTCATTGGTTCGGGAAAAAATCGTTTACAATGGACGCATTGTACTCAATCCCTCGTGTGTTAGCTACTTCAAAAGCTTGCATACCAGAGTAACTCTAAAAATTAACAAAACCATACAAGCAGTGTGACAGACAAGTGTTCTCCACCCGAGCGAAAGGTGTACCTGTGGTTTGAAAAGTGTTTGCCCACCAATGCCGGTGCATCAGAATAGCAGGAAGTTTAGTTATTGTGGCTTTCGTGAAAATTGCTGTAAATTAGGGTTTTCTAACAGCAAAAATAAAACTTACGAACAACATTGTTTCATGATGACTATTATAGTTTCGCCATCTTTTTTGCCACATGAAATTCAGGTCAGCAAGGAAATTGATTTTTTGTGGTGATCGGATTTCCAGTTGTTCGACAAAACTAACTCAACCAAAAGAGAGGGGATAATTTAGGCATAGTTGTAACCTGAGCATGTGTGACAAGCAAGTCTTTGGACGTGTTGCGTAATCAGGTTCCTGATTAGCCACTCGCATACTAACACATGATGATGAACGAGAATAAACTTTATTGTGGACAGCGGAGGGGTGATCAGCCTCTCTCACAAATCACACGTAAGATCCTCAATCAGTATATTTTTTGATTGGGTTTTTCGGTTCTCAAATTATAGGTTTTCATGAAAAGGCACTTTCCAAAGAAGAAATTGAAAATACCTTCCGAAGTTGGTTTTATTCTTCCTTAATTCGTCCAATTGTCTTCAGTTAAATCCGGATCTATGAGTAAATTATTCTTTATTCGTGAAATTCGGGATATCCGGACCTCCGGACATGCCACATTGTTGGGAAACAAACGCACCGATACCTGGTTAAGATGCCCACACAGACAGTATGTAATATCTAACGGTATCCGGTTTAGGTTGAACATGAAAAGTTGGGCAATCCTTGGTTGCTTTCTTAGTTGTTGTTTTCGTGTTTAGTTACCGGTTTCTTATAAATGTCTATTAATATCGGGTAGGAGGAAGCAAGCTGGCCACTTATGGCATCCAGAATCGCGAACTATTATGTGACATTTTTTGTTTCTTGGTCTATTTTAGTGACCTAACACGGTACTATGATATGCGATATAAAGAGTGGATTTATTTTATTCATTTCTTCTCTCCTTTTCGGAGCAAATGTTAATTCCATCACTGAAGTCAGGCTTTCCTCTACGAAATTAACAAATCCAAAGTTGGGACGGGGTAACTCGTAGGAACGTTTAAGTAGCAGTACAAGGCTACATTAGAAAAAATAACCCACTCAAAATAGGAAGGATTTCCAAAATTCAAAGAAGAAAATCCTCCATTGTTCGCTTGTTTCTGTTTGTTAGTTTTACGTTAAAACATGCTGTCTTCAGTTGAACCCGTTTACAGAGATATTATTTTGTCCCACTTTACATATTTTCGGGAATTAAAACAGTAACCTTGAGCAATCACATCGTGTCACTTCAATTGGTCCATGGTTGATATCATGAAATTTGGAGCGATAACAATGCCCTTCCAGGATATGCCTAAACCACTAAAGGAACCCAGCAGGCGATATTAGTAAACGGATGTTGGGGAAGTTAAAAATGAAAACAGGTGAAGTACACTACACCTACAATTCTGAACAGTGAGAGTTCATGGTCTCTACGGGAAAACAGCGGGGTGTCATCACATTAGTATCATTAGGGTGCACCAGGTATCAAAGAGTAGGCATCTTTCATTCGGAGATTTGAAGTGCACCAGGTCTGAAGACTTAAATCTATTGGATTAGTTCTACAAGCTTCAAAATTCACCAGGTCCAACGTGGTGGGCCATTACCACTAAAAATGTCTTGTTATTCCCAGAGAATGGAAAAACTGCATCGTACACCCTCGTGTATGTGTTTTGGATTGTGAAACGCGGACATGTCGGAGCCGAAATACGCAGTTTGGTCGTCACATTCTGTTGTTACATTGTAGCAATGCAAGCGTGTTCCATTTCTGATGCTAATGACCTGTGACCATTTTGAGTCGGATGAGTTCATAATACATGTTCGGAAAGAGGCTTTAAACCCGAGCCCGAATGACCTTGTCTATTCCGAATTGGAAACTAACACATCAGAAATATGGTCCCAAAGTGAATGATATATAACCGGCTACGATAAAATACACGTAACCTAATGGCTCTAATGCACTAAATATGTTTTGTTGCTTCTCCACACCGGATCTGATGAGGACGGGCAACAAGATATAGTTTTTATGACTCAGCTACCGGATTCATTTCCAGCATGAATCAAGCTGGTTGACCCTAGCACCACTGCTACAGGAAAACGGACCATAGCCCGCAGTCGATACGGTCCGTGTCAAGTGTTCTATTGTTCCCAGCACACCTGGTCTCAAGTTTAAATCGAAAAACACCCCTTTCGTTATCCAACTTGTTCTGGCTTAATTTCTTGTTCCAACTTTATGGTTTCGTGATGAAAACATTGGTAATGCAACTTCAGAATATGTAGTCATCTCCTCAGATTCTTCTTTCTCAGATTTGAGCAGATGTTGGTATAGGAGTCAAGAGAGAGAGTACCCTAGCTTGACATATTGCACAATGACATTTACGTTTGCACAGGTGTGTGTGCGTATGTGTGTGCGCAAGCCCACGATAGAGTTGGCTAAGAATTAAGTGACTGACGGAAAACCTCGTGCACAGGTCAGCACACTAAACAGCATTGCCCCAAGGGCAAACCACGCACTGATGTCCTCTGCTTCCGGCTTCTAAGGGTAGAAATTCTATAGACAGGGAGAGGTAGACCGTCTAAACCGACATTTCCATTCTTGGAGACCTCAGTGGGAGAAAATCATCTTCCCTTCAGTTGATAAAGTTGATCCTGATTGTGAGAAAAGGATTGAAAACTTTGCCCTCAAATACACGATGAGAAAGATAACCGTAAAGTACCCAATTCCGAATATTCGATTCATATAAATTTTACCTGACTTCCTACTTTTCACATTTTTTTCTTAAAAGCTATATATATATATATATATATATATATATATATATATATATATATATATATATATATATATATACTTTGTTTCTATGAAAGGTTGTAAGACTGGGTTTGAAAGAAACTTGCTAAGAGTTATTCTGACGGGATAGTTTTCAAGAAACCGCCTTCTGATTCACCGTTTTTCAATGTTTTTCTATCTTTAGAAGAGAGCGATTGATAAACGAGAGCTTGTATTAGTTTGAACATACGGCTGCTTCAGTGGGGAACCTGAAAGGGGATCTCCAGTAGGTTTCAAATTTTGCTTTGTTGGTCTATTTGATTTCACCTAGGTTACCTCGACTGAATTTCCACCTAAATGCTACCGTTAATCATTTGGTTATAAACAAGAACTTTTTACTATATGAACAAACATTTTTCCAATTGGAAGGACATTAAAATAACGATTTTCACTATGCCCTCGGTAACCAAGGTATCGCTTAAGAACTAATTTTTAGCAGCGTCTAATTAACTTCCATGTATCTAGATAAATGAAGATCTTGCCAACAGGAAAATTTCAGTGTCTAACCAGAGGTAACCAAGACAAACTGCTACGGGAAATGAACAACATAACCATTACCAGGTTTTCAGGCCAATGTGTCGACCAGTTTGTTCGTCTGATCACTTGCACCGGTGCCCAAATCCAATTTTAGAAATACTTTGAACACCGGCAACTCAAATATTTAAAGGAGATAGAAAAAGACAGTGACGTCTGATGGTCATAACAAAGGCCCTCGCCCATTTTGGGTGGCTTAGTTTGGAATAAATGGGTTCAACTCGGTCTTGAAAGAGAAAGTAAGACGTTGTTGATCTTCCTTTTTGTGAATTAGCCCTGGAGTGTGTCTCAACAAGCTTCGCTACAAAGATTTCAACGCTGGGCGTATGTTTTACCGCGCTGTATATCGTACCCTTAGAGTACTCAGAGGGACACATAACAGTGCCCTATGAATCAGTTCTGTACCATAAAATATTCATTTTGCATTTAGACTGTGCGACCGTGCGCGGTGATTGTGTACAGCTTCTGGTTCTCCGCAAACATCCGTGCAGCATACACAAGGCTTTCAAAACGCTTTTGAAAATTACTGTTAATTGTAGCTCAGGTTGGTGATTTTAAACAGCTTCTGACCTTTCGATTCTAATTTTACGTTTTGGTCTACCGGAGATCAGTAACGGATCATAAATTAGCTAAAACCAAATATTTGTTGTTTCTCCGAGGCTGTCAGATCGGCCTAATTATGATGTACTTCCTGCGGATTTCTACGCGGATCTTCAGTTAATTTAAATCCAAGGAGTCGTTCAAATGACCACTTTTTTCTTTTTGTACCAGACAGAAGCACACAAAGGTAGAAATTTTGTATCACTGTCTGAGTGAAATTGAATCGATTGACAGCATTTCATTGACAAAAATTCATCGAACCAAACCACTGATCCGATTAGTCTACGATGATTTGGAGGTACATAAATTATCTCCACATGCATGAGCCCAGAAGACCATCATCCTGTCCATTCGGCACATGGCTTCCGAACTGATCAATCACGGCCAGATGAAACTAACACCGTCATACGGGTGGCAACGGAACCGACCAATTGCTAAAACACTTCAGAACTGCACAGTTCATAACACACACACCGTTATTCCACCACCTCAACAAAGATTAAGAAAACTGACACCTACCACATCTGTTTTATCCGTCCGCCCATGTACGCCAGCGCATGAAAAACAGTGCATAGAGTTGATTTGCTAATAATTTGCATAACTCAAAAGATGCACATGTAAAGTGACCACACAAGCACACACACACACACTCGCACACCTGCCGAAATTAGTGAGCACACACTGGACCGAGATAAGTGGGAAAACACTGGAGGCGGAGACGAGCAGGATGGATTAAATAGTGGGACAGAAACCGAGAGTCACCATCTGCTTTCGTTGACGTTACCGATGTGAGTAAAAGACCCGGTCAACAGATCTGTTTGAATACTCGAACGATAATGAACCGCTCGGTAAACTGCTCTAGACGTCATCCTGGGCCTTTCGTCACCCAGGTGCTTTTAAACTGAAGTAGGAAAATGGTAGTCTCTAAGCCAAAATAGAGCTTCATATTTCGTCACCCCAAGAGAATCAAATCTCATCGTCGTTGAATTAAGTTTGACTAAATTTCGTCTCCAATATTTTTTAGTAAACCGTTTCGACTTACAGTGGAACTTTGGTTTTATTTCGTCTCATTTCTTCAAGGAAACCATTTTCGTCAATCCAAGCGATCGTTTGTGTTTTCAAGAGTACAACCCACAAATTATAACCACAGTTCCGGCATATATACATTTTCTGACAAAACAATTGATGAATTGAATGTGAAACAAAGGGTTTTACATACCTCAACGGATGTGCAATCAACTGTCTTTTATCACGATTGAAATATTTATTTCAGATATCCTATGCTCCGCAAGGCTGAGCATAAATTCAAACTTCAACCACTACATCAGAACTGGTCCCGTTAATTCCATGTCACACTGATACAGGTATTTCTCTCATCCACTCTCCGTTGATTGCATCTAGTGTCATGCTCATCCCCACCATTTCAGCTCGACTTTTGTTTGTGACTCAAATTAGCGGTTACTTCCAATGAAGAATTTTTCAGATACATGCAACGTGAAACATCAGGGTTCGTGAAATTCCCGATGCCCTGGGCTACCCACCCCAGTCCGTGTCCAACATCCTGGGCCCTAGATACGGCCTCCCTGTAAGTGTAGCATGGAACATTCTCCCCGCACCCTGGTACAGCCCGCATTTCAGAAGCGTCCATATCTCGTTCCAATGCCTACTTCATCCTAGCTCCAATGGAAGCAGCATATTTCAACTTGTGAGATGAAAATGTGGCTAACAAGGAAAAATAGGATACAATGGGGCGGTGAAACCGCCCGACCCGCATCCCACTGACTGAGAGGGGAAATGAAAGAGAGAAAAAAACGAAGCGACCCTTTGGTATGCTTTTGGTCAAAGTTTGCACACGACACTCGCGATCAGTCGCTTGTGTGCAAGCCAAGCATTCACACGTGCATACCTACATGCATTTCAAGAGGTCCTGCTATCAAATGCCCAACCATTCTCCAGTCTCAAGTCTGCTGCGCGTTTGTCCTTGTACGCTCCACTTTTCGTTATCTTTGGGTAAGACCGTTTTCATCTGGAACACATACGTCCTCCTTTTGCCCGGTTTTCGTCCCGTCGTTTCCACACATACACGCACATACACAGAGCAATCGGGGCCAAAGTTTTTATTCTGGAACGCCTAAACAACTGAGGTTTATCCGAATACCGGATATTAAAAAAAAAACTGTGGCAATACTTATACACACACACACACACACGATTCTAAAAGAACTAGAAGCCAAGTAAGCAAGAAATCACGTAGTTCTCTCTTGCACCGTGAGACGACGCGCTTGCTCATGGGGCGTGGTAAATGATCAACTGATAGGAAAATCGAAAGATACATTAATCAGTGTTGTACGACAGAACAACAACTGCAACAGCCGTCGTCGTAACCATTATCTTCACTGCCGCCACCAAGATCACGATCGTCACCATCCAATTTCGGAAGAAAGTTCCACTCTGTTAGTGAAAAATGGTGGATAAAATTAGTTTTGCAGTCCTGCTAACTTTGTGTTTCACATCGGGGGCAATGTCTTTCGGGGAAAAGTTTAGAGAGGTTCGTTAGGGGATTTATTCTTGATTTTTAGCTACTTACATAGTCACACAGAAAGGAAAAGAAAGCATTATTTAAACCAAGGAAGTGGCGAAAGTAGGCGGAAGTCTACTTTTTATTTTTGTAAAATTATTCTAGTATTTACCTGGAATGCAATGAAATCAGCTGATATTTGATAAGAATTGGGTAATTGTGCCCCTGCAATGAAATATCTTTGGTTTCTGGCTTATTTTACCTGCACGCGTAGTAGTATTTACCCGATAACAGTGGTTAACATGATAAACGGTGTATTCAGTAAACAAGCGGATAAAGCAATAACAGTCTACTTAGTACTAGCAACAATGACCACCGTCATCATAGCAACTAGAACAGAGCCCCACAATAGTCAGTTTCCTGTGAAATCTGATGGAAATCTTTCGTAGTGTTATCCACGGTTGTGAAAAACCCAAGTTTTGTTTTCTTCATCGCTAGGAAATGGACAGTCATTTGGTCATTTGAATTTCGTGCTTGTTTCGCTGAGTGTGACTGGTTGATTAAAACCAGTAGCATCTGAACGAATAAAGAAACAAGTTTAAAAAAATCTTATATCTTTCATTAGATTAAACTAACGAAATTAATATTTCTATAATTCCAGCGTTTCCTCGCACACAGCGACCGAACAGAAAACAACAAGTTGCATAGAGAGTTGAACCGTGGATTTTTTTTTTAGAAACACCCTCTCCAAGGAATTCCACCATTAGACGTTCTCATTTTAATTTGCTCATAACAGATTAACATTTCTCAGCCGGCAGGTATAGTGCGCTTTGGTGTGAACTCCCCGAAATCTGGGCTCATAACCTGCGTGAACCCTGATGCATTCTACCATAGTGTCAGTCGTCTATCTCACCTCGAATGCACTCGACGGTGAAAAGATCACTCCTGAGGCGAAAAGACAGAGTGATTAGAGTTTGACCTCTGTAAGTGAGCATCGCCGTATGGAATTCCAAATTTACGCACGGGGTGGTTTAAAAATCACAAGTTGGACGAGAGGACTGTAAACTACGATGGATTTGCCGGGACGATGATTGCAGAGGTTAAAAAAATGCCTAGAGTGAGGTTTTAACAGTTACTGAGAGTTATGCATGAACGGGATGCAAACCTCGGTTCAGATTGTGTGTCAAAACTAAAGAAGCTTCTGCGGATAAACTGTCATTTAACTAGAAAAAGAAAAGTAAAACTTTTGGGGAAATTTTCATGTATAAATCTATAACCGTTTGTTAACCACTTTGGCATCACCAGCCGCAACACTTGAAAATTCCGCGTTCATTGTCACGTAACACTGACGCTATGAAAACTCGAGGTAGTTACAGCCTGTTTCTGTTCTTTTTCTTTCCCCCGCATAATAATATGGTGGATCTGAATTATATCGCTACGTCGTATCCCTTACATTAACACTGTCCGTGGAAGCGTAACCTGTGTGTGAATTGTGACAACAAACTGACCGTTTTCTTTCCGTAACGGACTTCGGTGTCACTTTCAGTCGGAGTCTGATATGGACTAATCCCGTTCAGACTAGTTTCGCTTAAGCCAGAATGTTTCTCTCTTCAGTGCATTCATCACATCAGTTTACTTAATGAAGTGTTTTATGTGTATACATCACGTCACTCAAGCCATTTATACCTTCTACGATTTACCCCGGTCTGCTTGGTGAAAATTTCATGTTTATCAAAATATCACTCATATTTTTCTCTCCATGCTGCAGTTATTCCAGTTTGTCAGATCACAAGATTTTACGAATGCGGCAGGTTTTTCTACAAAGGTATTATCAGGCAGCATGCACCTCCTGAACTCTGACCTAAGTAAACGTGTTTTCACATCTACTCGCTTCAACCATAAACATTTTTTCTAACAGAGCTTCAAATATCCCCTACCATACAGGATCTCGGGCGATAACTCAAAAATCATCATTATGTGTCTCAGTTCTAAACTTAATTTCAGTTTTTGCTGATGTTTTGCTTTTTGGCACATTGTGATTTGCGGTACGTGGTTTGTGCGAATGCGGTTTCGTAGCAGCTGGACTTGTCCTGTAGAGTGCTTGAACAAGATCATTGCTGGACTTCAAATGAAGATAACAACAGAATACACGTGGTGTACTGCACGAGGAAACCGATGATCCAAATCTATGGAATTGCAGTAGCGGATTCTGTTATATGCACAGTCGATTGATATTCGTGCTGCTGGATTTCCGCTGGTCATTTTGACGCACAGGCCATCGTCTTTCAGAGAGATAATGACTCTCAATTCCGTTACTATTTACCCACCATGAGAGAGACAGTACATAACTTGGTAATATAGCTGACATTTTGTGAGTAGCTTTGTTGAGAACGAAATATGATGAAAACCAGTATAGAAGTTCACAAAAATCAATGGGTACTCCCGAGCCAGTGATTTATGGTGACGGTACGTTGTCTGAGATGAAATCCTTGATATTCGATTGCTAGCCTAAGCATACGAGTCGATGGTTATCGTTCTCTGAGTGTTTTATGATCTGTTTTCCTACTTCGGGATACGCGTTCACTTTTTGTTCTGTATTTGAACTATTATTACCACGAGGCCAGTGCCCTGAATCACGAATGTAAAATCATGCATGAATTTACAGTTAGTAGAAACACATTTAAAAAGGCCTTTACCGAAGGATTACCGGAGGTTCCTGGTTAAACTGCAATAGGCTTCCTCGTTGCTAGGCTAATTTCAAAGTTTGTACACTATTAGATTGGGTGACAAGTTGATCTTTGAGGTCAACTCTGTTTCTTCTTTGAACAACCTGCAGAGATGAACAGATTTCTAACTCTTGGTAAGACTCAATGAACATAGCATTTTACTAGAATGGTCACAGTTCCTCTTGTGAAAGTCACAGAGAAGTTGGTCTGGCTAGTGTTACATTCGGATTGTTTGGAGATATCATCCTCCACCGGTTATCGTACGACGGTAAACTCTGGACTCGTAGCAATCATTCCGATTCCAGGCCCGATTAAAGTTACATGGACAATATCTTTGCTCTGAAATGACCCAGAGCACTTTCCGTGCACTAGCTCTGATGTGTTTTTTTGTTGTTGAATGAAACAACTCAGTTGATAGCACAGTTCCATGGTATTGTTTTTCTTTTAGTGATGTACCGGGAAAAAGCAATGTTTTACTTTCAATAGCAGTATAGAAACAGCAAAAACCGAGTTCACACTCATAGGAATAAATCATTCGAGTTCGTCATGAGTATTTAAGTTCGGTAACGTTACCCTTTGTCATCCTCTTTTTAGCTTTGATTCTAAGATGATAATGGAAATGCTCAGTTTCCCTTGTGAGCAGAGTCGTGTGGATTTCTGTTTTTATATGGGGAACAGTTTGAGGACTTTGTGCTCCTGATGATGAATTTTTAGAAAGGGCAAATAACACTATAGAATCTTTATGAATGCCTTTTGCGCTTTTAAGTCCCAAAATACTGTTCCAGGACTGGTTTGATCTTGTACTACAGCATGTCCTAGCGACAGGAGAATTAGCCGAAGGATAGATATCTTTTCTACGTTGGAGACTACATCTGATCCGAAGGTGGGGCATCACAGAAATTATCGTCACGTAAACACGAAACCCGACTGAATTTATCCTATGTTAGCCACCTTTGGTATTAGTTCATCACTGGTCGAGTATATACTGAAGCAATCAGACCAATGCACTTCTGCAGCTCACACGATCTGGCCATCGCGGAAGTAAGGAAATGGAACGTTCTCACTGCAGGGGTATCGGTACTTTTGCAGCGTCGCCTTAGAATGGTGAGGACATTGTGTCAACAACTTTCAGGTAATCTAAAGGTATTTGAAGACCGGAGGTCAGTTTCTCGATCAAGCAGTACATTTGGTCACGGTATGGTGGTTAGGATAAGAGTTACCTATTCTTACAGGTAGATTTCTTCAACTTATCTTATCCCTTGCCGTAGGTGCTACCCGGGAACTCGGCTGACGTGATCATTTAGTAACATGATTAACTCATTGAAGGGATTTCGCTATTGAAAACATAACTTTCCCGACACAATAGCATTAGATTGCACGATGTATTCCCGGCCGTTTCACTGCATCTTCACTAGTGCATACTGCAGTCAAGGTGATCGCTTATAAATGGCAATTTGAACGTTCTCATGAGATCAAAGGCAAAAGTACAAACTCACACACACAACTAACGATGTATATCGATGGACTCGTTTCCTGTGACATACTGTAAACGTCTGCGCGCTGACGAAATTCGTCCATCTGCGAAAGGTCTAAAGCGGTTAGCAAAGTGTCATATTGAAGAATCTAATGTTAACATCAGACAACTTTCCGCTGTTTTTGAAAGCTTCACCGGTGGTCGATCAACTCGGCCTGATCTGTCGGATTAAGTTCATGAACTTTTGTGCCGATAAGATCTGTGAAACGCGCGCATACGAAACGAAGCGACTGGAGAAATCGTTAATTCATGATCTGATGGTATCGTCACTTCCCGAAGATCCGGAGAAATACGTTAAAAATCTGTCACCGTACGAACTGAATCAGCTCCAATTGGAGGCGGTGTCGTGCGGTCTCAACTATTGTGTTCCTCCAAAGCATATTACCTGCATCGACTCACAGGCTAGATTAGAATCGTTCTACGAGCAGCTGTCCGGCTTACATCCAACGAACGAGGACGCCATGGGATGGTTCAAAGCAAAACTGGTAGACTTAGAGCACACGTACTGAACAAGCACCACGAAAGAGAATTGTCTTTTGGCAAAGGGCCATTACAAAGCTATAAACCAACTGAGGAGAAAACCTGACTTGATGATCCTTCGACCACACAAAGGCTCAGGAGTAACTGTTCTGGACAAATCGGACTGCAGAGATAAAATGGAGTCCATACTAGGAGACGAAAGGAAATTCAAACCGGACTCAAAGACTGACAGAGTTGGACGACCTTGTTAAAGCCAACTTGATCCCGGAATCCACGGCCAAGAGCCTAAGGTGCAGGTGAAGCCAAATACCACAAATGTACGGCTTGCCAAAAGTACACAAATATGACACACGGCTACGACCAATATTGTCTATGACCAACTCCCCACAACGCAAACTAACAAAATGACTCACGGAACTACTAAAACCGGTAAAGGAATTTGTCGGGAAGAACAAAGTGAAAGATAGTTTTAAAATGTGTGGACTATTGAGCGAAGTGAACATCCGCAATAAGTACTTATTCACAATGGATCTTAATTCACTCTTTGCAAATATCCCACTTCACGAGACCGTTGATATAATTTGCCAAATTATCGATGATAAACAACTTGACTATAGGATTACCAAACAGTGAGCTGCCACGGCTATTACTATTGTGCACCTCGAACGCAAAATTCCATTTCCTTGGACGGGGATATCAGCAGATTGATGGAGTTGCAATGGCTAGTCCTCTGGGACACGTTACGGCAGATACATTTGTTTCGCACCTCGAACAAAAAATGAAATCAATCATAGCTCAAGCCTTCCTCTATCGGCGCTATGTGGACGATATCTTCGTCATTGTGAACATGAAGGACGAGTGTGAAAAAATGTTCCATCGCTTCAACACCATACACCCAAGCATTCAACTAACCAAAAACGGGGAAGACAACAACAACATCGTATTCCTAGATATTGAAATTGCCCCCCAAAACGATGGATCAATCCGAAGATCAGTCCACCGCAAAACTACGTGGTCAGGACAGTATCCGCTCTTCACCAGCTTTGCCCCCATAAAGTACAAAATCAGCCTCGTCCGTACCATGTCCCACAGGGCACTCGAAATATGTACAATTGACACGCTGGAAGAAGAGTGCCTTACCTTGTTCAAAACCTTTGAGGCCAACGGATATTCAAAATCATTTGTACGCAAATACTCACAGCCGCCTCAGCACAAAACGAAAGTTACCACAGTCCCAAAACTGACGACCTTCCTACAGTTACTTCACAAAAGTGATGACATTAATACCCTACTCAGCAGATGCCTCAACTGTGCCGTTAATCGTACTGATTATGCCGCAAAGATCATCATTCTCTATACAATCTCCCGGATGCAACTACCATCGATAAGAGAACGGCTGTTTCTCCACACCAGGTGAAATTGCATTTACCAGTTTAAGGGTGGATGCTCAGCCACCTACATTGGCAGAAGGGAGAGACAACTGCGTAACAGAATGGTTGAACACATTCCGGTTTGGTTACAAAGAACAATGAGCAGGCAGACGCAATCAGTGACGTCATCGTGGGCACGCAGAACACTCAAATCATCCATTAGGCAACACGTATGGGAGACAAATCACTGTGTTAATTTGAGCATGGCGTTCACCGTCACTTATGTCACAAACAATCAACGACTACTGAGATACGCGGAGGCACTAGCAATTAACCAACGTCACCCTCAACTGTGCAAACAGCGAGAATGGATAATTACGTTAGCTTTGCCTTGGTAGCATGTTTTTATTTTCTATCATTAGTTGGTTCCATGAGAACGTTCAATTTACCATTTATAAATGATCACCTTGACTGCAATGTGCACTAGTGAGGATTTCGTTATGCCAGAGATACTCGGATTTCAGAGGCTCAAGATTGTCTTTCGGATATTTAGTTATATATATATATATATATATATATATATATATATATATATATATATATATATATATATAGTCATCAATGGTACTAATGGCCATATTTTCGTCCTGCTTTATATAATCTCAGCTGTATCGCTGTTACGCAGTGCAGTCTACCAGTCACATGAAGATCGTGTATGAAACATTGCAGACAAAATCAGCAGTAAGAATTGCTCAGCGTACAGTATTCTAAATTACTGAAGGACCACTCGGCTTAAGTCAGATTTGGAGGAAATCAGCTTTCTCCCTTGTGACTCTACTCAATGGAAAAGTGGCTACTTTGAATACTTCGATTATGCCCTAGCTCGTGTTTACGCATTCATGAAAGAAAAATCCTTCGTTTAGTAGAAAGTAACGAGTTTTTGAGTTTGGCAAGAGCTTTTGAATGAACGCTTGTTGCACGCACCTGTCATCAACTTATAGCAGAGTCTTATGTGGAGCCAACTCCCAGTTCAAACACACACACACACACACATCATCATCATCATCACCATCATCATCATCCCGTTCGTGAATCTTCCGCCGAGCTTATTGTGATACCGAATAACTGCCATTTTTATGATGCATACAGGAACAACCTTCAAAGGAGGAAAATTGGAGAATTCCGACAAAAAGAAAAATATATTTATATCCTCAACACTCCGGATTGATTACTGTGCATTTCTGTACCTGAGGTGGATTGAAAGAGCGAATCCGTAAGACAGAATCAGAACAGGAATCAATTTGTAATAAGGTAAAATAATGTTTGTTTTCAATTCTCTTTGGAGAGAAAAGATACTTCGTTTATCCTGATGTAAAGGTGTTATGCAAATGCTCATAGTCTGTTCGGATATCGGATGGACTTGACATCTGGTTGTGTGTAGTGTTGCCTGAATGTACCGTGGTTATTAGCCATGGTGTGGATATTGGGCGGGAATAACCATAAACTTGGCTGTCTTGTTGTTCTTGAAGTGAATCCCATTTGCTTTCCTTGGTTGATGACTCACCAGACATGCCTAAAGCCGTCGGGAAATCACAGTTTCTTACGCTTTCACTGACAGACACAGATTTCGTGGAAGACGAGGCTTTTTCACTTAATTCGTTTGATGGATTATTTTTTGGATTAGCTGGAAATTTCATATCCTTGGATTTAACATATTTTCCGTCGTACGCTGTCTGAAGCAGGGAGGCGTTTGGTGGAGTTGCTGATTCCGAGAAATACGGGGTTGGTGAACCAACTACTCTCTTTGAGGCCGTGACAACAGAATCCGCTGTCCAGGGTGCAAGAATATTTGACCGAACTATGTTGTGATCAAAGTTTGGGTGGAGGGACAAGTTAGAGCGAATGGCGAAGGAAGACGTCCCTTGCGGAATGTGTTCAGTTTCCATACAACTTTCGCGGGACATTCTTCTTCTTTGCCACGTCTCATTACCGATTCCTTGTATTGACTGGTCACTCATACTAGGAAGGTCCGCGGTTTTTGAATGCGATGGTGTCATGGCTCTAACGGTAGCAGTACACTCCATGGAGTTCATTGTCGCATTGCTAACCTGAAAAGGTGGATTACTAAAGCAGCAACTGGTCGCGGCGGCCATTGCTGCCGCAGCTGCGGCCGACTGGAGGAAATTCATATCGTAACCGCCTGTTTCTTTGTTTATGCTTCCATAAGAATTTGATGGTTGCACATGATGCGGCTGTTGGTGATGGTGATGAAGAAGGTGTTGTTGTTGTTGGTGGTGAGGGTGGTGGGGGTAATACTGATTACTATGATTTTGTTGTGGACGTTCTTGTTTTTGTTGTTGTTGATGCTGCTGGTGTTGCTGCTTTTCTGAGGCTGCCATAGCGGCAGCCGCGGGCATCAAGTTGAAAGAATCCGGCGATTCTGTGCGTTGTCTACTGGAAAATGCATGCAATGGTAATCGAGAAGAATAATCCTGGTGGACGAGACGGAAATCCGCATCAATCCCAAGATTTGGATTAGTAGATGCAGACTGTACAGCTTGAGCCAACCCGGTGAAATCAAATTTGTAAGCGTAGCGTTTTCCATGAACTTTGGTCATTATATTTTTATCATAGTAGTATCGCAAAGCTCGACTGAGTTTGTCGTAATTCATATTCGGCTTTGATTTACGCTCTCCCCAACGGCGAGCTACTTCATCCGGATCAACCAGTTTGAACTCTCCGTTCGTACCTTCCCACGTGATACATTGCATGTTTTGGTGGTCAGAAAGCAACTCCAGTAAAAACTGCCAAAGCTGAATTTGTCCTGAACCTAGTTAATTGAAAACAAAAAATAATGAACTTTTAGAAGGTTAAAGTGAGCGTAAAACAAAAGGACTTTCTCTGAGAGTGAATGCCTTTTATTAGTTCTTGTTGGAATATCTACAACGAACTGAAAGATAAAACCGCAGAGTGATATTTCTCATTAGAACCCATGAATGGACACTATCCAAATTGTAGTCTCGTATACCATCTATGACTTAAGCTAGGAAACCATATCAGAATCCTCGAATCTAAAGCAAATGGGTTAAAGGGGCTGTCCACCCAAATTGCATTGACACCCAAGAGATTGTTTTTATTTTGACAGCCTACGTTTTGAGTAGCGTCCTTGTGTACGTTGAAATTCCATCACGCCTCATGATTTTCAATCTTTGGATTAGTTGAACTTCTGTCGAGCTTTCCAAACCAAGCTTCAATGAAATAATACCTATTATGTGCCGTAACTCTGAGTAAAACTACGTCACTTAAAGTGAAACAAGGAATCGGCACTGATCTTCGTGTGTCGTAAAACTGCCCGTCCCTTTTTAATGTCAAGGAAGATAACTTCTCCATCTTTATCACCATCAGCCTCATTCTCGTGCCCCAGTGAGATTCAAGGCTTCCAGATGGACTGCTTTTGTATGTTTCTGTTTCAGTGTTTGTATCCAGTGAGTGAGTGAGTGAGTGGGTGGGTGGGTGGGTGGGTGAGTGAGTGAGTGAGTGAGTGAGTGAGTGAGTGAGTGAGTGAGTGAGTGAGTGAGTGAGTGAGTGAGTGAGTGAGTGAGTGAGTGAGTGAGTGAGTCAGTCAGTCAGTCAGTCAGTCAGTCAGTCAGTCAGTCAGTCAGTCAGGTACTTTAGCCCTCACCGGTCGAAAAAATGAGCACGCAAATAGCCACATGACAAATCCTTTGGTGCTCCAACAAAACAACAGCTTTTTTGAAAATTCAATCCATGTTCTTATCCATCCTCTACTCATCCAATAAAGCAACCGTCACCCTTGCAAAGAGAACGGAGTGGCAGAAATCGTTGGTGACCCTTGGGCTCCAGTATACCTAACACACACACACACACACACGCATCAAATTCGAGTCGTTTTCATTCTCGGGACAGGTAGCTGCTAAGACATAATTTCGGTTCGTGCAAACCGACTGAACGACGGTCAGTTTCGTCTCAGCTTAGTCAATGAACGAACAGGTCTTTTGATGGTGGTAGTGACTGTGGTTTCGGTGGTGAGGTTCCGGTGGGCGAGCAGGCAAACAGGTAATCCGGCCGACAGAGTTTATTTGTAAATAGTGAGTTATCTACCGACAGCCTGTATTTGAGACGTTGACCAATCGATGGGAATAGTCATAAACTGGTCCGCATGATTTTACCCACATTCTCCTGTCCCCTTAGACTTTGCGAGTGGAAAATCAATATATCGGTTAAGTTGCTGGTCTTTTTGTTTACCGATGAATCTGAGCAAACAGTTAGGAATTTTGTTCGAATTTTATTTGATGCGGGTTAGAATTAAGAATGGGTACTTTCTACGTGCACTGGTATTTCCCATGACGATGTGGTTGAATTTCCAAAAGGGCCTGTGTAGTTTTATAGCAAAAACTGAAAGCTTTTTACATTGTCTGACAGTTTCATTCCCACCTAATTTTCTTGCTCTCCAAAGAAGAGTTAGTGGTTATGGTTAATGGTTATCCTTAATCATATTTGCACCATTTTTTCCCTGAGCAGGTAACCTGTTCAACAATTTTCACCACTGTTTCCTTCTTTTTTAAAGTGCATCAAATATCAACAAACGTTTATTCACTAGATTCGCCTGACTGTTGAGTTCTCACTCAGGTATTGATTTTACTTAATTCAAACCAGGCTATGATAAAGAAAACCATCCATAATAATGGAGTTTCGTTGTAGCACGTCTTTAAAACTAGACTTTTCTTAACATGAGATGTATGTGCCGGCCGTGGGACGTCAGTCAGTATTGAACAATTTTAGCCCATGCATAAACCGGCCAACCGTACACTGGAATTTAACTTGTTTGACATACTGCATTCTGCAATGTTCGTTTAGACAGCTGATCGGTGGATCCAGTAGTGCTGTATCACTGGTACTTGTCAATACGTTTCACGTGATAGTCGAAACCCTCATGAGCAATTTGATCCAGTTGTGTGGACACTCCGTGATTAGTTGAGCAAGGGTATCGGATCAAATACGTCTTACCCTGACGTTTGAGAGAACAGTGGTAAAGGCTTTTTATAATAACCTACCTAAATTTGCATGGATCAAAGAGGAAACTCTAAAGCGAACTGTACCAAAGAACGGTACTTCAAGTAGGATGCTTCTGCAAGATGCGTCCGACCAGCGACGGATCTGTTGAGATTGGATAGGGAATTCCACTGTGAAGAAGTCATATATCATGTCGAATACCGTTTCGCCAAGGACACATTACAAGAATAACATAACTGAAGAGATTGAAATTCGACGAATTCCGTTACATAGTTAGACAGCAGATGCAAAATAACTGGTACACTATAAAACCTCGAGTTGAAGGTGGCATGTTCACCTTCAAGCTTGAAGTGCTGTCACTGTATCCGTGCCCTTCGGTTAGCTGCTCTGTATTTTTTGTCCTACTTCTGACAAAGTGGACTTATTATTAACGTGCCTAGTTATCGTAGTTACATGTTTCTCGTATTCTTGACAGGAGTTTTTGGATATCAAAGACAGTGTTGAGTGAGATCGGTGAATTTCCTTTACCTATTGCTACTGTCATGCAAAACTGGATAAAAAACGAAAACGTGCTGGTTGGCAAGCCGTACTTAGGTCCGCTACTACAGCCAAAATGACGGTGCCGTGATCGCTGCTAATGTTCGTTCTCTCATCTCAAAATTGTCAAACTTAACAAGCATTTTACAGACACGGAATCTTGTTCACTTATGCGCTGTATGGGTTGAAGAATCTCTGCAAGATGAGATTGTTGACGACTCGCTGATTCGCATAGACGGATTCCAGTGTCATTGTCAGGTTCGGGTGCCACATAACAAAAAATATGGAGGCGAAGTGGTGACGTAAGTCAATTCAGCACGGAGTTGCAATTCTATGGCTGTTTTTAAATACTCTGCAGATAGTATTGAATGTCTATCCCCCCCCCCAACTGTTTCCCTAGATTTGGTCGCTTCAATTGCGATATTATCACAAACGTGCATATAGCACCTTTTTGTGTACAACCTCATGTGTCCTCCTTTTATGAGGCTTTTATGCATTTTCCATCCCCCTCCTAAACATTTGCATATGATCGTTGGTGATTTTAATCATGCTAATAATTACCCGATTTTGTCGTCCGGATTAACTGGCATCAGTACTTCTTCCTCCAGAAGGAATTCTGAGTTAGAAAAAGTCACCAAGAATCACCCTCGTTTATTTTCTAGTAAACTGAAAGCCGCTATCTCTACAAGTAGTGGTGATTCTGTGAATAATTCAGCATTCGACTTTTAGTCCAATACAAAGTTCAGTTAATCCGACATGTGACTAATAACACTAGGTTAATTTTTACACAACCATCGTTATGTGAACACAGTTCATTCCACTTCAGACTGGGAAGACATACTATGCCCATCGATTGTGAAAGTCCACACGTTCGATCGAACTCTGTCGCCTTACAATATTCGGGTGACTTTTAATGACTATGCCTATGCTTCTCTCTATATTTGTATCGCCTACAAAAACGCCCTAATTTGCATGCTTCTTGAGCAATACATTTACGTGCCATTTGGTGTGATTTCTAACTTCATTTCGGGTAACTGGATCATCATAAAGTGATCATTGTTTGCTTCTTATGAGACAAAAAATCTATTCAAACACTGCCCACAGATCACTTACTTCTTCAAATCAAGCTAAATTTTGCTTCGTACCGTTTCTTCTCGCAACCCGTCCCTTTTTAATGCAACCACCGGTGTAGCCTTTTCTTGGTTTTCGTCTAAGCCCATGCAGTTTCATGATGCGGAGCTTTTTACTGAAACTATATATTCAACTTTATCATTTTATGTACTTCTTTCTGTATACAATAATGATCCACAGTTGCAGGAATTGGGTCGTGGCCTATTTGCGGCTGTCATTTGGGGGAAGTGATGTACGTTGGAAGCAGGATTCGAACTGGGGAAAGAAAAGTAGGAAGTCCACTATGATGGTCGTTTGACTATCGTCGGTCAAACGGTGCCGCCCCATCTAAACACCGTGTATTTCCGGTGGTAGGATCACCTCACTAACATTCAAAGTTCTCCGAAGACAAAAGGAACTCGGATACAAGTTTCGCCGAATTTCAGAAGAAAGGAGATTTTTGTAACTGATAAAGACAAATATAAAGCATTTAAATGCCTCCTTTTCTGGAGAGTTTCGGCAAACCAAGGATCCTAAGCTTCTTTGGTATAGCATAAGGCTTTTATGTGGCCAGAAGACCAAGCACATAAGTGATACTTTCGATGTGAGCCACCTTAATTCTACATTTGCACATCCCTCCAGCCACAGCACCCTTAATATTTCCCTTTCGTTTTTGGAGGGCTTGAACCTTTCTCTACGGCAGACTGTTTTAAAATCCTTCTCAATGCGAAAACTTCATCGGCTACTAGGCCAATGATCTTCCTCCAGCGATTCTCAAAAGGTTTATCACGTGCTTGGGCTTGAGTGCAATGGCATGAATATTATACCCCATAGCCACAAGAATTATCGGCAAGCAGGCCCTGGGACTTGGAGTGGATGACCACATAAGGTGCTAATAGGTCAGGTGTGGTAATGAGCCGGACGACAGTGGATCACTCCGTACCACCGAAGTAACTGGTGATGGCGGTGATTCAAACGTCTGACCTCCGAGATGGTAAGCTAATGCCCTAAACCATTCGACCACCACCGGCCAACTGTGGTACTGCCCAACTTACCACACCAGTCGATACTTTTATTAATGAGTCGATCCAAATATTCGATTTCTGATTTGTGGAGTCCAGTTGCAATCACGTAAATTTCTAAAGGGTCCAACTCTTCTGGTTAAGGTAAACCGTTTCTCTCCATTGCCCCCACATCTTCCGTCCTCAAAGTCACTGAAAGGATGCTTTTGCCTGTCTTCAAAAGCCTCTGAGTGAACCACCTGACCCTTCTCAGCTTGCTTATAAACCCAAAGGTTCCACCCTTTAAGGTATAGTCTACTTGGTCTATTCTATCCTTAAATATTTAAATGACCCTGAGCTATCTGCTCTGTGCATATTCCTCAATTATTCTTCAGTCTGTGATTCTGTACTCCTATCTCGTCTTCCCCAAAAGCTAGATGCTCTTGGCTGTCCCACACAAGCTTCTTTCTTGGCAATCCAACTATTTTCATGATCGAGTTCAACAAACTTAACTAGGGCAAAAATTTTCTAAACCTCTTGTTTACAGTTCTGGGGTACTCCGGGGCTTCGCGCTAGTCCTTTTCTTTTCTGGACTTATACTGGCGATCTCCCAGTTTCCTCTAAATCAAATATATTTGGATGCGCTAGTAATGCTGTTCTTTATAAGAATATATTTTTATTTCCCCAGATCCTCGAATACGATGTTTTGCCTCCCAGTTGGGTCTAAAACTGAATCCATCTAAAAGCATTGGATGTTTTCTCTTTCGTTCTCGCCCACCTTTTCCTACCAATCCTGTTACATTGAATTCCAAACCTCTGGCCAGATTTAGTTCATTTAAACATGTGCGTGTTAGCCAAACCACCTATCCAAGATTGGCATCCCACTTTCAGTGTTGTATCGGTAAAATGCGACGCCTTTCTTTTCAAATAAAAAAAACCTCAGGTGGTTTCGAACAACACCAACCATTGTTACCAAATGCATTCTTCAATTATTCTTCGGGTCTGAATGTATTGTTCACCCATAATTTTCCCCGGCCTTATCAGTCAAGACTACAACGCCCTTTGCCGCAAATCGGTAATTATTAACTGCGTTTTATCCCTTTTGTTAAATTTTCTTCTGACTGAACTAGTCAACCAAAGTGTTGAATCATGCATGGCGCTAACCCACCAGACTGAACAAGATTTATTGTATCCAATACACCGTGACTCGCCCCTTCGTCTTTGTCACTCATCGACTAAGTCTGAACTCGGGCACCTTTTTTCAAAAACTAACGTATACGAAAACTGTCTTGTGCACTATCTGGCGCTGGTATTGACAAATCCGGACGAGATTGAAACGGAATTACTTTCTAAGTTTAGTTAATGTTTTCTTTTTTCTTTTTTTATTCTCATGTACCCTCAGCACCCATTGCTGAATATTTTGTTTATTTTTCTCCAGTTTTTTCAGACCTTATTGACGGGAATATAAGCACGGTGCTTCTAAATGCTTGTCGTGCAAATACAAATAAAAAATTGGGATTACCTTATGCATCATCTAGAAAAGTTCTACTTAAGAGAAGATAAGCTGAATTTTGGACAGTCAAACGGATATAACCCGTCTCAGAATTGAATAGCATTAAGCTCAAACCCGGGATAGATAATTAATTTTGGGAAAGAAGTTTTAAGTATCCTTTTTTCTATCTCCTTGTAATATACAAGGGTGTAAAGAAAACCGGAAACCTAAATCACTCACTCAGGGGGCAGAAAATTACCGAATTGTGCAAAACTCAAGTGCTATGTTGAATGATTCGACACTGGTGCTTTTTATTATCACAACTAACCCATCCATTTCGGTTTTTGAAACCATGGGTGAGATGTGAAGTGCTGGCTATACGTCATAGCGTTTTGGTTGCTTTTTGTCCAAAAACCTATATTATTCAAATTCCGAAATGGGCTTATAAACTTCTGGGCTCTTGCATACTCTTGTCGCGACTTGCTTAGGAGTAGGGAGTTCACGTGACTAGTGACTCTTGTGAAATGATGAAACTAAACCCAGTTTACGAACGATCGATAAAGACTGATGTGAAATGATGTGTCGGTTTTGCAGAATAAAATGAACGATCGTTGGCGTGACACGGGCACATTTATAGAAAGCAATCAAAAAGGCTAGCTGCCTAGGTTTCCGTCTTCCTGACCCATTATTCCAGGAAAGAACGTAAACAAAAGTGGATAATAAAGCAAACTGGATAAATGACTGAGATGGAGCTAGCGAGCGCAAATGCGTGGATGGCTGAAGCAATCGATCGATAACTAAATCGTATTATGATTAGACCACCTAGACCAAGCTCAAAGGTTTTCCAGCGCTCTGAAATAAAATTTGGTCATAAGTAAGTAAATCTTAACGAGAGCCTTGATAAGACAGCAAAGCATCAACCAACCAGTTCCACCAATGAGATAAACAGAACAACGCCTAATTTAACAACGCCGACCAGTCAGTCAATCGTTCGATCAGTGATACTGACCGCTGAAAAATTTTCACTTAGAACTCGGTAAAATTCACCAAATTCACGTACATTTTTCACCATTTCACCAACGTTTGATCGAAAATAAATTTTCCGCTCACTAATATATATATATATATATATATATATATATATATATATATATATATATATATATAAACTTTTCCACTTTGATGATACTTCGATAGTTACCATATAAACACAGCACTAAGCTACTTGACATCTACTCTCATGTCTTAAGTCTAGTATCCGTGACGTGCTTACCTTGACTGCGCCAGTTTGTTCGACTGACTGGTGAGGGTTCACTTGTCGGGCTGCAACACATTCCGGGCAATTCATTAGAAGGAGCCGATGAGTAATCTGTTGTAAATGAGTAGTGATAATGAACAGGAATAAGTTGATTGTGGCAGAAACACGGACACTTCTGTTTATGAAGTAATCTAACACAACTTTGTAAAGCGTAATTTGCTGGGAGCCATCGGCCATCCACATTCACTTTTCGAGTTAAAAATGGGTTGGGACACTGGATGCAAGATTTTATGTCCCATGAGTAACTTGCAAGATTAACACGATTAAATCCTCTTTTCGTCGATAAATCCAGCCTATTTTCATTGTAAGCTTCTAGCCCCAATATTATAATCCACAGGAAAATAAAATTCAGTAAGAAACAAACAAATTCAACAAAATTCTCCCGTTTTCATTTGACAAATATTTGGTCGTGTAATATCGACGAGCAACTCCACTTTAAAACCCCTTGGATGCACCCACTGCTCGCCTGTTTCATCTGACTTTCTAGGACTCATCACAGATGAATATCCCCAACCCAGACCCAACTTGGATTCGATCTCGTCCCGTGGCTGGTGGTGGTCGAATGGTTTAAGGCATTTGCTTACCACCTCGGAGGTCAGACGTTCGAATCACCGCCATCACCAGTTACTTCGGTGGTACGGAGTGATCCACTGTCGTCCGGCTCATTACCACACCTGACCTATTAGCACCTTATGTGGTTATCCATTCCAAGTCTCAGGGCCTGCTTGCCGATTATCCTTAATGGTATAGTGGGCCCTTGTGGTTATGGGGTATACTACCCATTCCGTTGCATTCATGCACAAGCGATCAATAAACAATTGCGAGTCACACAAACACTTGTTAGCATTTTGTCGTTTGGACGGACCTACACATTCGCTTGTTTATAATTAACCCTGGATGAAGTAGCTCCCATTCCTCACTCGCGTTGGACGCAGTGATTGACTCCGATGATGCTGTTTTTCTAAGGAGAGGCCTAGACGAAACAAAGGCTTTACAAGTAGCCTCAAGAGCTTGGCTATTTGGCCAGTTTGAGTGGTAGGAGATTTGAATTGTTTTCTCTGCGCTACTGATTATTCTTAGGAAGGATAGAAAGGGCTGTGGTGTTCAGTCTATCATGGTTTTCAGTGGTGTGTTGCGTGTTTGTACTGGATTGTAAATCTTGCCCTAAACAATTCAGTTCCTCTACTAACCAAGGATTTTTATTTAGACAAAATAAATGGGAGAAGAGATCACCTGGCAGAATTGTCTATCATTGGGGAATTTTTAAGGATAGAAAAGTGATTTATTAGGATATCGTTGCTACCGGATCATGCAGGTGAATTGTTTCTCGGAAAAGGATTAATGTCAGGTCGTTTGCAAAGTCAACGAAACGGATCTTGCCTGGAATCTTTCAGTAACTGTTGCCAGTGTTACCGTTTACCTAGCTAAGTTGGCCTTCATGGCGAAAATTCCTTAAGAGTACCGTTTTTCTTCTCAAAATTGGTATCGTACATCTTAGCAGGTGACGTTTTATGAGTCACAATAGCAGCATCCTATCAAACTGGCCTGTTTCCAGAACTTGTGATTCAGACAAAACCAAACAGCAAGTAGCCAATTCAATTTACCATTGATTTCATTCGTTTCAGAAATGTGTTAAATCTTTTCGAATAGCACTTTGAACACGGGGCTCCTTTTTAACAACTGAGAGAGGCAAATTGTGTAAAAATTTACGAGAGCGTTGTGTTCGAAAAAGTCCATTTGTGGCACGTTGCGACTAGGTTCGTATTTTGTAGCAGTCTCACGACTTTCACACAAGCAACCTGTTCGTTATCACATACTCATTGGTACACATTATCGCTTATTATGGGGGAAATCTGATGAGCTATACCAACGTTTTCTGAAATTTCCATCCGGATAGTTTCAACGAACCGCAAAAACTGGAAAGTTTGAACTGAGCAAATTGACTGTCACTTCAGTTTGGAATTTTGGTCCATAGCTTCGTAAAACTTGATGTTCTGAAGGACCCAGGATATTATATTCCTAAGTTGACAAGATAAAGTATCCATGGAGAAAACTCCGTATAGGTGTCGAGTTAGAGCCTTTTCCCTTTTTGTCCGGGGTCTCGGATTCTTGTCCTTCTGTCTGTTAGTATACGGCTGCTTACGTCCCTAATATGGCAAGTCCGACTCTGAAGTGGACCAGCGATAAACATTAGCTTGGGAAAGCCATTTGACACTGTGAAAAGGAAAAATAAGAGAATTTCTATCCCCTGTAAAAGATACCACTCTTTCTCTGTCTCAGTTCATCTTTTTTACTACGACGCCCCCCATTAGAAGAAAAGACTTAGACAGCACGTGACACGTGATCCCTAAGCATAGGAGAGCATGGCAACACAATGAGATCAAGTGGGATCAAATTGTGTACGCGTTCTCTTCCAACCCTTTCATTCGTGATCACACTTGAGAGTAGGCATCTATTTACTCTATGAACTGTTTGATAAAGAAGCTTTTCAACTTACTTTTTGTGACTGTTTCTTATCCTGATGTTTACAAAATAATTCCCTAAGATTTAGTGACAGGTACTAGATAATGGAGCTCAATGCACACAGAGATGATTATCAATCTCTGTGATTTTATTTGAATCGAGCAATTCTCTGCTTTTCTTCTTCATCCTATCAAGAAACGTAGGTGAATAAAATTTAAAAAAGCACTAATAGAAGGAAGCGCGAACAAGCACACCGCTGTCCTCGGCAGTATACCACATCATCAGATATTCATGGACAAATTCAAGCATCCTGATTCATAACGAGACTGTAAATTTTTGTGCAAAAATTGTCCCAGCATTCAGATAAGCAGAGAGGTAATTATGAACGAGGGATACGCTGTGCAGTCGACTCCACGAAAAACGAATAAGCGTATTGGGAGTTATGATCTTTCGTAAGATCACGGCTGTTTGATTATGTTACTTTCATGGGCTTGCAAACATATCCTGCATTCATCGCCGAAGTCAGCAGTTTGATTTGCCAATAATTGTGGAGACCTCTGTTGGTAAAAAGCAGCTGTTCTACTTGTCACAGTTAGTCGGTTAGTCTTTCGCCCCCTGAATTCTATCCTATTTAAAAGCCCACAGAACTTTTCCACATCTGAGACTGAGTCCTTCAAATCTATCAGTAGTTCAACGCATCTAGTATTCCCTACTTAATAGCCAATGTGCCTTTTGAACTCCAAGGAGACGAACGGCTGATTACTAGCACAAAGCCCTTGTCAATCTCTTCTGTGTATTGGATAAAAAAAAACACCATTTTAAATTGTGTACAACAGGTCCATTGCCACGTCCATTTTGGTTTACCACCGCTGAACTTTTCCAACAAGGACGCAATGGTTATACATTGGTTGGCCTCATTGGTGTTCATTTATGAATTAAGCTTTCATATTGCACAACGAATCACATTCCACGAACGATTCAGATGGACTACTAACTATACTGGTCAGAACATGCTGTTAAGTAGTTAATACGTACCTCGAAGAAAATCATATATTCGGTCTAACGGAAAACAAATAAAATGGCCCTATCGGAAGGCATAATTGGAGCACAGAGTTAGCGTAACTTGAACCTGAAATATGGAAGTCCGTATATAACAGAACTTTTGGTATTGGTTTTTCACCTCTGAAATGTCGGAAATTGTGCGCAGATAGACATTCGAAATCGAGGGAAACCCATGAGCAAAATTCTATCTACCATTTACACAGTGTGAAGAAGTGGACGGTAGGTCGTAGCCGTACCAAATTTAGTACTACGTAAAGGTAGCCCGTTTAGCAGTTGGACTATCTGAATTATAGTAGGACTTGGACATTTCAACTGATCAGTTGCCTGATGAATATGAGTGATGAACCAGTGTAAAATTTCATCGTTCACTTGATATTTTTCATAATGAAGGATGAAGAGAGCGTCTTCAGTGACGTGCGTTTAGAATGTAATATTAAATGTATTCTTTTTTTGTCGTCTATATATTTACCTGTTATTTCACTGCTTCGAGCTACCGGAAATGACTAATTAGAAGGTACGTTGAATAAAAGTCCATTGACTTTCAACTTCAGTACGATTATTCTCGGCTGACACGTGATCCATTGAAATAGACAACTTATAAATGCTGATTCTCTTCTATATTTTGTCTTATATTGTTAATGAGTTTTGTAAAAATCAGTCCACGAACCGAATGCATGGATGGAGTTGGAATATTACGAACGCGGGAGAATTAAGATTGAGTGACTGTCCACCCAATTAGTTGGAAAAATCCTAGTATAAATTGTCAACACCTTGATTTTCATCAAGTTCTAGTTGAATATGCAGTGACTGAAGAATTCAGGTGTGAAATCCTTTAATTATGATCGCATAATGCTTTAAAATTGTATAGCTTTACTCACCAGGTTTTCCTGCCTGACAGACGCTTGCTCGGGGAGCATCAAGGAAAGGCGAAATGAACGGGTTCGAACAATTGACATCAATTGACTCGTACGGGCAAGACCGCCTTTGTTTATTCGTACGTGTGGGAAACGATATAAATCTGTAGGCATTCGAAGGACCACGTGGTGCATCTGTACTGGCCAAATCTAGCGGATCTGATGAGAGTTGCGTAGCATAACGACGTGATTCACATCGACGATCATTATCATCATCATACGGTACTGTCCCACCTTTGAGCGACTTCGAATAAGAGGTTGGGCGGGCAAAACTAACAAAACCCGGGTGGTTCGTTTCTGTTTCGTCGAATGTGAATCGGAAGGGGCTGGACGGGGGACTGACAGTTTCCAAAGTAGTGAAACCCGGTGCTGTTGGATCTTTTTGTTCCTCGCTACTGGATATAGGACTGGATGCGCTGACAACTGGACAACTGCGGCTTGACGTTGGAATTTTACGGAGTAAGTCAGATGATGCATTCAGTACCTTTTCATTCTTCTCCTCCGTGTAATGTTGGCAAAGATCAAACGCGGGGATTTCACGAGACGTGTAACAACAGTGAGGCTGTTGTTCTTGGGGAATGTATGGTTCATGCTGTGATACGGATGTTGTTGAATAAAGTCTATTGTTAAATATTGACAAGGAGGAGCTGCCCTGACCATTTTGTAGTTTATTCACAGGGTCATATGAATTGTTCCAATGGGATGATGCAATACGAGGAGGATATGAAGTTCTCAAAGACAGGCACGGGTCAATGTAGGATCCATCTGAAGTGGGAAACGGAGGGA
Source organism: Fasciola hepatica (assembly GCA_948099385.1). Classification (NCBI taxonomy): domain Eukaryota; kingdom Metazoa; phylum Platyhelminthes; class Trematoda; order Plagiorchiida; family Fasciolidae; genus Fasciola; species Fasciola hepatica. The sequence continues at coordinate 15,290,675 of CANUEZ040000123.1, forward strand.
ATTCAACAGAGAGAGAAACTACTCAGTTTTGCAAGTAGTGAGTTTTACTGAGAAGCGCAATACTGTTGCGGGTATAGTTCCACCATTGTTCACAAGCATTATTTGACAGATTTCAAAGTAAACGGAGCCAATGCAATGCTGGAATGACCGTAATATTGATGGTCATCTTTCTGATTGTGACGATGATAATGATAATTATGGTAATGATGACTACGGTGACGAAGCGTGTTACTCTTTTTAATGCTGAAAGTACATCTGCGTGCAACCTTGATTTCCGCAACAGACGCTGAAAGTGTGCGCGCATAGAATGATGTTTACTTAGATGGATTTGTTGTCAAAAACTGATTCATTAAAAATCCGAGGTGAATGAACGGTGTTTCACATAGAGGTACCCACCAAATGAGACAGAGGAACCGAAAATAACGTTTTCTTCGTGTGATCATGCTCCATTTTGATTATTACCACCTTAGATAACCCCTAAAACTGGCCACGAACATATTGGTTAAACTAATCGCGGAATATTACATAGTCATCAAATACTATGGAATACGTGTACTCACTTGTCAAGACCATACTCGATAAATCCCTGAAAGAATCCATTGCATGAAATTCTCTACAGTGCACAGAATACATCACCGTCAATATCCTTCTCCGAGTACTTATTGGGAAGAGCTGGTCGGTGTGTAGGCAACGATGTCTTGAATAAAGTGATTGCACTAGGTTAACCGCCTTTAAAAGAATGTTTTTCCCTGTTCAAACCCTACTAATGCAGACATTTAGTCTAGTTAGGTTGGGAATTGGAGTAGGCTAAACTGTGTGGGAGATGAATAGCATACCCGCAACGGTGCACTCACTTTACTTCCCCTGGCGAAACGGGCCAATCAGGAAGCAGGCTAACATTGTGCCCCTCTCCCCTTCTCCTCATCTCTTACCCTGTCTAATCTCCATCATTCGGAAGGACCAGCAAAGCTCTGGTTTTGAACACCCCGGTCTGCACTCATCTGATTGGCTTAACGCAAACCGGAAACGACCGACCGGACCACATTTGGCGTTGCTGGTATGTTTTGGCTACGTATTCTCTTCTCTGTGGGAAAGAGTCCGAAGCATCGTCCCAAGTTTTCTCACCCCATCGGTAAACAAGTTTAACGCATCACCATAGATTATGATGAACCAGTGTTCTGGAGATATGTGACCACGTGGTACAAGAAACTAGTGCGAAACTGGTAAGGAGGGAAATCACACAACGCCTTACTAGACTCGTAACAGGAAGTAACAGTCCTTAGTAAATAGTTAATAAATCAGCTAGTAACGGACTCTTGCTTTCACGTTAATCTTACCTACCACGGTAAACATATTAGGAAATATTCCATTTATCTTCAAGCTAAATGGTAAATTTCAATACTAGCATACTACAATACTCAGATGATCGGTTTTGGTTGCCGCAAATACGTGCATGGTATCAGATTTCCTTCCATTTCGAATGAGCCCCGCACCTTGTTGCAGGCGAGTGACTGGGGACAAACAGAAATCACTGTTGATATGGACAACATTTTATGAGGAAGAAGTAGAAGAATAAAAGTGTTTTACTGCAATAAATAAAAAAAGAAACAAGTTTCATTACGAGAAAAGTGATATTTCAGTTATAATCAATAGCTACTTGACTACTGTGTTGCACGGTTATTTTAAGCTTTCGTTTTGCACATGAAGGCATGTCTATCTTCTGATATTTCAGTGGTAAGTGGCTTGTCCGTTAGGTTTACGGGTTTTGCCTAAGTAACTTGCCAGAATTGTGCTTACTTCTTAGGTGAGGTCAGTCCTGATCAAGCAAATGTAAGATGGTTTTCTCTCATGATTTTCAATCCTAAAAGATAACGTTCTGCAGGAAGAATCGTGCCAAGTGCATTTTAAATCTCCTATTGCTCACACTGATGAATCAGCTAAGCTCTGTAGGTTGCTGATAATGATTTTGTGTCAACTAAGCTTCTACCGAAGCAACTCACCGTGCAAGAGACGAGTTGGTAACATCCGAAGTCAGTAACAAATAGGTGCTGTATCATGTCAAGCTGATATGAAACCATGTTGGATCGTTCGACTCCGAATCACGTGTACAGTTTGGATGTCAAAAACTGTATGAAATAGGTGCATTTACCGTGCTGATAATTCCTTAGAAATCGGATGAAATAGTTGTACGAAGCATCCATAATTTTCAATATTGAATTGGCTATTGATAATGTACTGTGATTTTTTTTGATAAATAGTCAGTTATTATATTAGCTCCGTTTCTGTCTAACAGAGGTAGGTTCAGTATAGTTTCGCACAATTATATGTCGATAATTCCAGATGACAACAGTTTAAAAAGAAGGTTAACACCTTAGCCCGTTCCTTTAATATGAAACACAAGGAGCTAAAATAATTAGTTTGAGCCTACTAGTTTTCATCATCGACAATGAAGGAGAAATTACATTGTTACCCAAAGCATCGGAGAACGCTTATGCAAGCGAGTGAGCAAGCGAATAAGTAAGTTTGACTGTGGGAAATTTGTAGACTGATAACGGTACCAATTGCCCGCTCGATTCGTCCCATTGTGAAGAGCCAAACAGCCAAATCTCACCACTAATTAGGTAAGTGAATATTTCAGTGGTTTCCTTATAGATCCGGATACGATGACTACTTCCAAGAAGGGTAAATCGTACGTTTACCAACTCATCCGGTAGTGTATCGTACAAAATACCCAGCGTCTTTGCAGTACAGCAGAGCAAGCTGAATCGTCCGATACCATTTGCCTATTCATCGAAAAGTCAATAAGTTTTCGCTTCACTGGACAACGATAATATAACTCCGATAACGAATCACACACACACACACACACACACACACACACACACACACACACACACACGGACGCCGCCGCACACACCCATATCCCAAAAGCGATGCCTCAGCCTCACGCTTGTCTACGAGGCGGTCGAATCACAAACAACGGGCTCTAGAGCGCATATGCTCAATTAAAGCAAGGCTGTTTGTTGCCATAGCAAATCGTGTGCACGCAACAACCGTGTAAGCTACCCTTGAGCTAGTTCCTTGCGTGTTCGTCCAGTTGACCGATAAATTGGTGAATTACCTAACCAGCGGATAGCGTGAGCCAGTTCTTCAAGGAGTTTGCTGAGCAGACGGAGCGGATTTAGAATCGAGATCTACCTTCAAATCCAAGTCAGTGTTCAACTCGAATATTGGTGCCCACGCACAGACACGCCTCCCCTTCATTGTCTATTATCATGAGTGATTGTTAACTGAAATCCTCATTGAACGAGTGGCTGGCAGAATTGAACAGGACGATATGCTCGATAAACAGGTTGAGCACGTTTGTGCGTGTCTTCGTATCCTTGTCGTCCTGGCTTCATGGTTCTCATAAAGGCAGTCATGCTTTCAGTCAGTTACTAAGCCGAAGCGGTTTTCCTAATTCACCTGGTATTTAGACCGGAAGCAACGTAGACTGAATGGTATGGGTTAAATTGTCTCCTTTGATAAAAATGGATCGTGTTCCTCTGGGAAAAAATCTAATGATGTAAGGAACTCTGTTATAGACCTCAAAGAGTGGAACTTTATTGTAAGCAATTCTTTTCCAGAATGAAATATACAATACAACTTCGAACGAAGAACCATCGTATTATGATTATTATTATTAATATCGTTAGAGTGATGATTGTAGTGGTGTCTGGAATAACATAACTCAATGGCTGTAAAAAGCCCCAAACTTTAAAAGTGCGGAAAACTGCGTTTTTTGTTCGACCTACTGCAGTAAAAGTTTGCAAGAATATTAATTAAATGATAACCGTATAAAGTTGAGGCCACACAAATTTATTTCTTCACTTTGAACGTTATAAACCATCCTCAGTTGTCTTTAAATGGGAAATTAACTTAGTAGCAATAAAGAAAGTTTGCTCCTTTTCTCGTCTAAATCTCTTTGTTATTTAGGCGAAGTCAGATCATTATTCGCCCTGAGCAATGTCAAAATCACGGGGTGAATATTTCCCTAAAATGTTTAATCATTAATATTCGTATGAGATGTGAAGCGAGGGTCAGGTCACATTTCGACACGGCTATTCGGCTAAAAGCGAGAATTCCACACACGGGGAAGGAACTTCTTGTAATTAGAGTGAAATAAACTAACCCCATGATTATGCTTACGTTGAAGCATTCTATGGCCAGGCCCCGGCTCAGTGTTTGTCTAGCGAAGGATAAGGAAAGAATATACTCGACCGAGTAGTACTGAGTAGGTGAACAAGATTCACAACTTGAAACTCACTCATGTGTTGTAACCTGCATACTGTGTTCCTTAAAACCCGCGTACCCAAATTAACCAGACCCCCGGGGATAACAGGAAATAACCTCGGAAAAATGTGATGGCTGACTGAGAGCAGTACGCTCTAGTGAGCATACTAATGTGATTTCTTTTTCACACTTTGCCCATACTTAGGCGTCATGTTGGGTCGGCTTCGTTGAAGTTTATGTAACTGTTTGTGTACCGATTCAAGAGGAAACTCATGATTACCGGGGAACCATCAGCCCAAGAACAACCGGTGTGTGAAGATGAGAAGGTCAAATGTATCGATTCTTCAGGTCATTCTTGACCAGGTAAAAATAGCAACAAAACACGGATCCACGTGGCTACATCATTTTACCTGACGCTGCTTATGTTACACTCAGGTTGAGTTCAGATTTTAAGACTAATATTGATGATGTAAGTAAATCTCCTTGAGAGGGATAGTGTATACTGACCTTCAGCTTCGTCCTTTTGTCACAGGTCACAGAAAGAATTTTGTTCCGACCCTCAAGACTGTCTCTAAGGGGACATTTTAGCCCACAAGCTCCAAGATCAATTTTTGCGAGAACCACTAGTCTTAGGTGAAATAGTCAGGAGTAACCTCAGATCGCGGCATTACCCACAAGACCATGTTAGACTAGTCATCCAATTTTTCTCACCCTTCTAGGAGACAAACCTATCCGCCGTAATACATTTTTAGTGGGCTTGTCAAACTCCTAGCTATCTTCACCTTACACCAAACTGCTCAATTATTTTGTTCGTATGTGACAGCTTGAAATTATAACATGATAAAGCAGTCTTCGTGAAAACGAAAGCACGAAAATCCGTTAGACTGTGCACAACGACAAGGAATTCGTTCATCGTGATTCACATAGGATTTGTGCACAAAAGGTGAAAAAACGAAGTGTTTTAGGATTATCGGTCCAGCGATACGGATCAGACTTGTCAACTAACCATATAATTCTGAGAATCAATTTTCCTATATGACGACTCGGAACTTAACACAGCGAAGGTGAAATATTGTATGAATTAACGAAATACGCGAAAGTACTTGCTAGCATATAAATGGCTCTGACTCATTACAAATCCATCTTGCTTTTTTCTATATATTCTAAAAAAAAGTATCATGCGAATGATACTGTATTCAAGTATCACGCTCAGTAGGCTACCAAGGTAATCATTGCGAAATAATCTAAGCTGGCCGTGGTGTTCACATAAACCTCTCTTGCTTGTTAATTATATTATTGCTCCTCAACGGTGAACCAGCTTCTCCAGAGCAGTAAGCTCTTTGGGACCCGATGAACCTTACAGCTTGGACTTGGAGTATTCCACTGTCTGTGTTGTCCTGACCTGACTTTGTTCCAGTGAATTCATATCAGCAACTTTTCGGATACCAAAAAATACTTCCAGAATGATCAGTACAGAAAAACTCGGTCTTAAGCTCTGTTAAGTATTGAGTTAAATGGGTATGGTGGAAGTGCACCAGTGCTTCGATTCAGCCCAGTAAGAATGGGATGAAAAGATTTTCTTCTGGCAAGTCACACAATCTATTGTGTTGTAATTTACCGGGACCAACTACGTACATTTTCTATTTCTTAGTCACTCTGAAATATGTATGTGACCTTTATCACACACTCACTCATGCTCACAGTGGGAAGTCTGTCCCAGCACGCAGGAAGGCCCACTACACTATCAGGGAAAGCCAATGGGACTGACTGATAATTGGAATGAAGAACCAAATAGGGCCCCAAAGGTTCAGATGTGGCATCGAACCGCCCGAAAAGAACGAATAAAGTTGACCGGAGACGGTGAGTTTCATTCCCTAACCTCAGACTTGATGGACAGAGAAATATACCGTTCTACCACCAACCACCAGCTTCGTGCGAAATTATGATTATCGCCTTACATACTTTACTCATAAACCATTCTAATCATATCCGTCCTCGAGACCTTTTCCTCTAATACAATTTTGCCTGTACTGTTAACGTTATTAATTACACTATCTCTAATTTGTTTGCCGGTTTTAGTGGTCTATCAGTGAGTTCAGCCATGCACGCTGATTTGGCTGATTTTTTTTTGAGAAATGAGTGTTCATGTTACAATTTTACTATTGCTAGATAGCTTTTTACGCGGAGAAGAATACTTTGGCACCTACCTGTAAAATTAATACGATTACAACATATTACAGTATTGAGAAGGGCTGAGCCTTTGAGTACTAACCATGTCAAATTAAGTGCTGTATGGTTATTTATGAGACTAATTTACTTGGATTTCATTGCAGTTTACGCTGAAAAAGAAGAAATTGGCTGCACTTCGAGCTTCGGCAGATTCCATAGCGAAAACAGCATGATGAGTAATGAACCAACGTTTGAAGAATGGCCCATTTTAATTTCGGTGTAAAATTCTATTATGATCCATTCACTGAACCATGCCCCCAGGACCGGCATTTATTCTGAAAAACATCGTTTCCAAGCGGGAATAATGACAATGGTTTAACGGAATGGCGAAGGATTATCTGGTTATTTGGAAAACAGTTGTACTTCTGTTCTACGTTTATTTTTGCCTGTAGAAACTATATTTAAACGCAGCTGTGACTGAAGAAATTGTTGTGCCAGTCTCTGACCTTTTAGTGTATAATTTGTACAGATCGCAGACAAGAGCTGTTTCAATAAATAAACCTTTTTCGAATTATGTCAACAAGGTGACTGAACACTGCTGAAGCTTCGTACGAAGAGATGGGCTGGTTTCACCAGCAAGACAATTTTGACTGGTAGCATTTAGGCTACTTGCAGTTAGTTAGTAGCTGAATGTGTCATATAAAATTCTGTCCGATCTCTGTTAGCTGTTTTGCACCTACGGCGAATAGAGTTTGGTGAGGATGAATACAATCCGTTTAGTTTGCGAGACCCGTCATAAAGATTCGAGTGAATGAAAGGTATTGAAATGATAAGGTCCCTTTACACTGTACGAATATCAGTGGGTATACATATACGGCAGACTTACGACAGGTACCATATGAAATAAAAATAAACACCTCACAGATGGCAGGTTTATGTTCAGAAAGATGTAAATTAAACTCACTTATCCTTACGTATTTAACGGTACTAACCATCTCAGAATGATAATAAATATTTTAAAATACAAAAACAACTGAAAACACGTATCAAACTGTGGAATGTAAACTGATTTCACGCGTTTCAATTTAGGCTACAGCTCCATTCTTTAACCTAAGGATTCAAGTTTCTTGATTTTCGTAAAGTGAATATCTAAAGGAAATGTAAGACGTGGATACTTACAACCATATGCATCAATCTTTCTCCTTATATTAAATTAATATAAAATAAATAACCGAAGCGATGGAAATTAAAATTTCGCAATTGCTTTGGCGATCGAATACCCTTCACATCTTCATTCGCAGCACTGCACTCAAAAGTTACATTTAAAACATGAAGTCCAGTGGTGAATTTTAACTGAAGCTCATCATAAGCCTCTTCTGGGAAGGATTTTACCCAGGAAGCGGTGATTGCCGGTGAACACTGTGCAGTCGAAGAGTACAACCACTTAATCAAGAGCCATAGTTCTGATATGCAGCAAATCTTCCATGGACAACGTGAAAGTAAGCGCTGAAGTTCTTCACTGCTGTTTTCAACATCAAGAAAGATAACTGGTAAAGAGGCACTGCTGTCCGTTTTTTATAAACGATAAAAGAGGATAAGTGGGACCTCCTAAGACCTTGGGATGAATCAGACTTCAAAACTATATCTCTATCACAACACCTCTTCTCCCCCTCGGTACCCACGGAAAGGTTACCCAAAATGCAAAAGTACAGAAACTTCCGCTCGTGATTAACGCAGATAGAAGTTGCCGGGTGGCTCAGATTATAATATTGAGAGAACAGAAAAACAGTGTCTATGCAGGCAACACTACTTAAGAGTTAAATAAACATTAACGGTCATCATTAGACTTATATTTGATTCTATTTAAAACTGGCACCTTAGTATAACTATCGAAAGGATAAGATAAAATTTAGTAAGATAGATATTACATACCAAATGCCAGTAAACTGCACGCACAAAAGCGAACGCACGCATTGCTGGTTTGATCTCTCAGTATAGAGTTATACCGACACCTTGTGAAATTTTACGGCCTAAGTGAGACGGCCAAATTCAGGTTTTCGGAACTTTACGCTAACGCAGTGCATGGTTGGAGAATCGTTGACAGTGTGTGCACGTACATGTAGCCCGTAATACCCGATAAACCGGACTTCTTCCCTCCGGTAGGTTTATTCAAGTGTGGGTTTTACATATAACCTGACCCAACCAATGCAAATCTGATCAATAATTGTAAAACAACGTTTTAATTGGTTTTCTTGTGCAACAATGCAGTCGAAACAATGAGAAGATAATAAAAAACACAACAATGGGATCATGTGACCAGTTGCTTACATAGAAACTGGTGTCTTGATGTTTTAGTATCAAGTTGACCACCACCAGGAAGCGGTTTTCCACTGTTATCTATCGACATATGTGATTAACAGTCAGAACTTTCTAGGCTAGGGTTTTGAATGGCACTCATTGTGTGTGCACTGTGGAAATGCAATTATACAAGAATCAATCTTTGGAGAGAAGTACTTTAAATTCTGTTGCACAGAAAGAATTGTTCAAAACAATATTTGCCAATGGTAACAGAAAAATGACTGAGCTTTGTTTTGCTCATTTACTCACAGAGGTTACATCTGGTGGAACTTCTGTGTGTATGTATGCCCGCATGTACGTCCATATGTAGGCAACAAATTTTGATATCAGTTCAATTTACTACTCACAAAGGTTCTATGTAGTTTGGGCTACAGTATTTTCAGTAGTTTAAGGGCCAAACACCGTCGTTTAAGAACCATCCATCACCAAAGAGTGAATTATACCTGAAAACATAAATTATACCATTTATCTTGCTAAAGGAACATAACTGTGAAGATACATTTCTTCTAATGGTTGTATGAGTGTGAAACTGTACGTATCGTAAGAAGCAAGTGCAGCTGTTGTGATATCATCGATGGATTTATGGAGAATCTCGTGTAATAAAAGAAATCTATGCATCCTGGAAGACTCTCCTTGTGGTCCTGTTACAAGCTTTTGTCCGCTCTCTTCCAATAAACTTTCACCGAACTTTTGAAACAGTTAAATGCCTCCTCAGTGGGGTAGAAAAACTGACTATACGAGGAAGAAAGGAGAAAGAATGTCTAATGGCCAAACAAACTTCAGATGCCGGTCAGCGCATGACAGGACTGTCAAAAATAAACACTGCCTCAGTATTGGGCTGTTCTTTGTTCACCTTAGAAGAACATGCCTCCAAGAGTCTGTCGAAAACCTGGTTGTTTATTTTGGTGGAATTGGTGATGTAGCATCTCAAGGATCGAAAGGATTGCAGTACTATTCAGGTTCGCACTTTTGTTTGACGTCAGGGTAGTTATACAGTTTTCTTTTAACAGATCGTCCAGTCTATGGAGATTACCAAAGGTTTTGATTGGTGTCGCCAACGTCAAGTCGTAACACAGAGTTGCCCTGCGCTCGTAACTTTTCTACTTATTTGGCACCCTTTTTCTTGAGGTCAGTGCTGCTGCGCTCATTGGGTTGGATTGCAGGTTTTTTCGTGTTGTAACCGTCGTTATCAAGGAGTCGATCGCGCCAATGATCAACCCGGAACTTAGACTCAAATACATTCGTAATTCGAGGGAGAGTTACTGAAGGATTCTGGTCCACAATGTTGCATAGCTTAGCGATAGTGTCATCCGAAAGTTTCCTTTTCTTGAGGCCTCGTTTTAGTCCCCTTTCTTAATCCCTTTTTGCAAAGCCTCTGCATGTGTTATTGTTTATTCCCGGATGTTGAGATAGCAGCTTCAAATCTTCTTCTTTTCTGGTATATTGCACAATACATCTGAGATCTTCATTGATGACAGTTTTTCTTCTGTGTATGTGATTTTTGTTCTGGAGGTTCAAATCAATTACCTCGATTTCCAGTGTCATTTCCTCAGCGGACATCTTCGCTCTACCGTGTTCAGTTTGCAAGTAACACAGTTGGCCATCCTCACACTATGGTACTTGGTTGAAAATGACGAGCGAACTAGAGCCGTCCAAAACCAGGGGTTAGTTGTCACTCCCTCTTGTGGTGCTTACGTTGCATCACCTAATTAAGCGATTTGTGCACATCAAGCCTATGTAAGTAGGTAAAAACACGTGTCTAGGATTTACCGACATCAAAAAGCGGCAATCACATGCTATACCAGTTAAATGTTTTAATACACGCACGCGGTACCTTTGGCTCCACTATTTTGTTAGGCTTCAGGGTACTATCACGTTGGTTCGACGATCCAGTTGGCATGAATTTCTCAAATTCAGACCCCACCAAAACGTCCGCTTACGTGTGAGCAAAAATGTGATATTTCACTGTGCACACAAGTTGTGGAATAGTCGCTCGAAGAGATGCTGATGACTGGCTCTTAAACTGTAGCCATAGGCTCTTAAATTACGGAAACTACAGTAGCCTACTGGGAATCCTATGAATCAGAGTCACTTCGTAAATACTAACTGATATTGACTGAATGAAGGTATATTACTTAAAAAGGACATGGTGCTATTTAATTCCAAAAGAATATCACTGCATCTCACTTTGGTTCCCAAGGCAGCGCGGAATGTTTTCATCAGACTGTATCTCACTGATACTCCATCTTGTGTACTAGCTAACATCGCCATACCATGGTGACTTGACTTTGTTCATCGTAAGAACCAAGTTATCAAACGGTTGTTTATCAACTTTCCCATGCTAGGAATTTTCATTTTTGATGCGAGGTACGTCTTCTTGATTTAGTAAATGTAATAATGGTTAACCAAACCTAAGAAAGTGAATTATGAATTGAAGATGTTTTGCACGAACTAGGTAACCAGCTCATGATCGTTTCATCACACAACAAGGTGAACTGATAATGATAATGATGATGATGACGGTGATGATGATAACGATGATGATTCGGGTGGCGATGATGATGATGATGATAATAATAATAATAATAGTAATAATAATGACAGTAATGATGATTCGGATGATGATGAATACACTGGTGATGATGACGGTAAGTAGGAGGAGGAGGAAGATGCTAATTCCCGTCAGAGGAGAGAAGGCATCTATCTAATTGGAGATTTTGGCATGCAAGTCAAATCCGAGACGATAATAACCATCTATGACTAGGTAACTTTGCCTTCTCACACGGCTGATTTGTCTGTCCTTTGTTGTACATGATTTCTAATGTAGGCAGTCAAATTATAAGCTAGTTCACTGTGGTGGATGTCATGTGCTACTGTAATCTGGGCGGGTTTACTGTGAGATCCATATGCAAAAGAAGTCAAGAATTCTAATGCGTCGCCTCGTAGCTCTGCTGGTAGGGCACTCGCCGTGCTAATGCGAGGGTGTTGATCATGCGTGGGTTCGAGTCCCACCGGGCCAAAAACTTTTCACATTTGGATCACCTCCAAACATTGTACAAGATTTTCCGAATAAACCACATTTTAAGAACAAGTAGCCATACAGTCCACTTATTGGTTCCAAAGTGATTGTCAGTGCACTAATATGGGATCCATTCTGGGGCTTTCTGCAGACTCCTACCAACTGAATAGATTGGACCTGTTTGTTTCGCTCCTTTTGTTTTATAATAACAAATCTGAGCGGAATAAAAGGAGCTTTTCTCACTGACAACGCAGTCAGATATTTTTTTACTTACCATTTGTTAGAGTTGGATAACACACTCCATACGACTCAGTAGAATGCATCTCTGTAATATAGATAGACCGGATAAAGATTTCACATACGGTGATATAAGATGTAGGTGGTTAATCCAGTCACAGATAATCCTCAGAAGGACTCAGTTTTCACCACAAAACAGGTCTTGACTTACGCATCCCTTCCTACTGGACCCTCATGTAACTTTTATAAACAAAGTTAGTGCTCATATTTTCACCTACGGTGCATATACTTGGACCGGTACACAAACAGGTTTCAGAAGGGTGAGCGACCAACAAAAACCGTCCTATGGTGTCTGGTATGCGGCAATCCGGTTTGGCAATGAGAAAGCATCAGCGAGTATCCACGTACAAGCAAATATACCAACGCTGGAACACTCGCATAAGCACATGCACATACATTCACACAACGCTATGGGGTTTTGCCAACCATCTTGACTATTGCCATGACAAAGATGGAGTCCACCATCATCACCACTATCATAATCACCTTAATCACGATTACTATAACTGTTAGTAATACAGTTACATTAATGTCTGTGTGCGGTGACAACGTGATCCTGTTCCATCAGACATGAAGAACCCACCAGTGTGAAGTTCTCGAGACCGGATTGACTAAATGTATGATATTTACGGCCTGTGGTAAAACAGGTTAGAAAAGTAGATTCATGTTGCACGCTCTGACGGCATGCCGATAGAGAGACACTTGTCAATCTGATCAACACACGCGAGTGGTAATAGTCGGTCTCACTGGTGTTTGAGCCATATCATCAGAGTAGGCTTCATTGATAAACATTTGGGTCGTATACGCGGGAATACAGAGAGAGAGAACGGTCATAGTACTCGTCACAATATTCCCAACATACCATGGAGGATTGCATAGCAGCTCACAACTGCACCCATGCATGGTTATCCAGCCGACCATACTCGAAGGAATCCTCCCATCTCCCTGCTCGCTCAGGCGTGGATCGATGAACTACAGTAGGTGTAACATTTTTAAACACGGCTGGCTAAACTATACACACAAAACACACAGACAATGTCTGAACCAGCGTTCTGTACCGAATGGTGCACCTTATAAGGTCACTCACAGAGGAAGAAAGAACTGCCGTATGAGCATGTCTACCGCTCAATCTAAAATGCAGCCATCTGCAAATGGAATTATGTTTAAAGGAACAAACCTTGGACCAGCTAAATGACTGGCAAAAGCTGGAGTGAATCATTGTTCAACAGAATCAAGTAATTCCAGTAAATCCTTGAACAAATACAAGCCAAAAGAGCGACAGCAGTAGCATAAATTTGTCTCCTATTGAAATTGGTCAGTAGCCGTTAGCATCCGGCGACAATGACCCGCTTGCCGTGGAATATGAGAACTAATATAACTACAGGTCACTTAAATCAACTGTGGGGCATGAAAGTATGTAAATGGCTTACATAAGGGGACTCGATAAAGTGGAAAAAGAAGGTTCGGTACACCGCGGAGCCATTGAATTTATTGAGCTATTACTATGAACAAAAACCAAGTATTGCAGTTATCAAAATTCGAAAAACACCGTAAAATAATGTTATGCAGTTGTGCAAAATAAGCTGAACTAGCAAAATGATATCAAGTAAATGAACATAATAGGCTGAGGATAGAAAAATCTAGACGTCTATGTAAACTATTTTTTAAATTACCAGCATAGTATTGTGTAGTTAAGTAGACTTTAATCTTATAGCATCATAAAAACAGGATAAATTTATATGAGATAATATAGCCATTTAATCACATCGCATTATTATTATGATTACCATTATCACTGAGGGTACTGTCGGAGTGGGAACCTATAAGGAGTAATACATAACCAAGCAACAAAAGTGGCCCTGGAGTAAAGCCACAGTGGACTCAATATGTGGCTAATGCATTTTGAGGGCCGAACATGAATAACACCTTCAGGATTTGGAAGTGGAACCTGACAAGTCCCCTCACAGTTCACGCGATGGGTCCTACCAAAGTTCTTGTCTCAGCTTTGAGATATCCTGTATTACGAGAAGTTTACCAATTACTAAAGGTTGGTCTATTTTCTGAGAATACAAAGCATCCGGTCATTTCAGTTGTCAGTAACTTGTCACAATATCATCTATCAGATTTTCATTTAATCCACCTTTAACAAACAGCATTAGACCCATAGTTCAGTTCAGTAATAGCCTGCTGTTGGCCACTGCCTTGAATTTTCAATAAGTTCATTGTAGGAAGTTGGTTGATGCAATTACTGAGCTTCGGCAAATGAAGGTTTTCATCATTTTGCGCCTTTTAAGATCTGACGCGCGCACTCAGACTGGAAAAATCACCGCTCTAGCGTGTTACATTTCCATAATTGAATTACTTGGATACAGTCGCGTATTCTGTTTCCATATTTGACGCTCAGCTCGTTATTGAAATACTTACGGAAGAAATGTGCAGCTATTTCATTCTTGCTCGAATTTATCAGGAGTGCAAATCGACCGGCTTCCAGTTGGGACTTGAACCGGTGTACACAGTTATTAGGTTAGCTTTGATACTGCATGACGAATCACTTCTCATTCACAATTTCAACCTTCTGCTAGAAAATTTACTTCCAGATTCGTATTGAGCACATCACGATTCATAAACTTGAGCATCAAACTGTTAACCTAATGAAGGCTTATCCGTTTGAATAAAGTTTGGTTTTGCGGTCATCCGCACGTCTTTACGCGATAATTATCAAACACGCCTATTGATCAGAAAGTTACACCAGATCAATCAGTGCTGGTGGTTCACAACGGCTTAATCTGACAGATAGCCATCACCAATATATCCGTACACAGGTAAAAATAGGCACAGTCAGATCACGGAGGTCTGCGGAGTCAGCTGTTGGTATAGGTAACATTAAGAAGATCGGGGATGAGCATTACATCACTCTAATCTGTTTTCCTCCTGTTCTTATGAATTAAGTGAGAGAAACCCATTAATTAAGATTTCTAAAAGCAGAACTGCCTCATATGGTCATCCAATCTTTGGGTCGCTAGGTAACACCAAGTGAAGAAATGTAGTGAAGGCGCACACTGCTGTTTCGCTGAAAGATTGTCACTGCGCCATTTTCTAAATCAGTCTGAATCCATTAGGAAACAGCTTTAAGCTCGTTAGGATAATGAAAAATTTCACTAAAGCAGAGTGTTATATCTTCAAATCGATTGAAAAACAACCGCCGTTAGTACCTAGCCTTAACGCGTTATATCTTGCGTGCCGAATCACGTTCCGCACATTTTTCAGGAGAAAACGTGCAAAGGTCAGACTGAAGGCAGGACTTTCAAGCTTCCAGAATGCTCACCATTCCCGACAGACACAAGCGCACAAAATCTCGATTGCTGGATAACTATGACTCATCGCGAGGTGCTCTCTTTGGAGGTAGATTAATAATGCCGCCTCGGCATTCAAATCAGCTACAAACACGTGTCCGATTCGGGAGCATTTGGAAGAAGGTTTGATACCTATCCCATACGTCATTCGACAGTACCTATTGGTCCACGGCCACTCTAGTTGATATTTCGGAGCTAAACATGTCAACAGTTTGGCATAAAACCGAAGGTGAGCGGATGATTAAACAACTGAGGAAAAAGGAATGATTTATTTTTTCTGAAGTCAAATAAATGATAGTCATTTTAGTTCTGAAGAAGAAAAAGAAGTGGGAAAGATGGACTAAATGCAAATCCGGTTTACAATGAATCAAACGAACATTGTTTCATTGGAAAATACACTAATAAAGAAGCAGATATACTTGTTGATTTTGTTCCTGCATGGTTTCTCGTGCGAATGTGTGGACAAAAAGCTGAAGACTGTTAACGCACAGATAACCTAATCAAGGGCATCATCAAAAGTCCACAAATATGGACTCCATTTGAAATTTATATTTTTCTTTCAAAAATTCCGCTCACTAAAACGTTGCACGATGATTTTCTTGCCTCGATTTCGGAACATCTTACATCGTTTTTGCATATTGGGCTTATCTGAACTATCACATACACTGAAACAATTTTCGTGGTCACCAAAGGAAATCCCCTAGTCCCGACCTCAGCGTGGATGGATGAGGTGCCCTATAGACTGGTGGAGTCTTCAAATTCGGTCGTGATTGCCCAGATCTCTTTGTTACATAATTTCTACCACATTTGGCTCAACTTTTTCATTTACCGCAGTAATCTATGTGTGACTAAAGTCACGCCAAATTTCCTGTTTTTATGATACTACCTGATTTTGTGAACTATTTGAAGAGCTCCATTGAATGTCGTAAATTCATCAGGTTGGCCACGAAAGCTTCATCTTGGGGATCTATCTGGAATATAGTGAGGCGAATTTTAGGGATATCTAGCAGCCACGATAAAAAGCACCATGCTGTTCGGAGAGTTTCTCTACGCAGATAGCCTGTCAACAAAACGTGTATTTCCATATTCATTAGTTGCAATAAACGCTGCTTGCCCAGAAATTTAGCTGATTTTTCCGATGGTGTGCGTTGCCCGGAATATAAAAACTAGGTTTTTTTCAATTCAATAGAGTTGACTGTACAACGATGTCAAGGAATGAGTCGTCAATCCTGATGTTTTCTCAGCCTTCCGTGAAGATCTCCCAGTCCCCTGTATCAAACGCAATAGCAGCGTCATCTCTTACGTCAACGATCGATGGTGTGAGTTATCCCGAAATCTGTTTATCCATTCTGCTGTCTATATTAGTCAATGTTTTTATCTCTCGTTGTCTCTAATATACTAGTTGTAAAGTTGCATCGTCTTGTGGTTGAGTGAGTCGCCGATCTGACCCCGCAACCTAAGTGGGAAAGTACCCACGGGAAGCTCGGAAAATGTAACTTAAATTTGGTTCCGAGTGGAAATTTTAATCATGGAACAGGAAGTCATTTGCACTTATAGTTTCTCCACAGACTTTCTGAATCATCTTGACTCACCTATGTGTAGAGTCTGGGAGGATTTCAATAAGCTGAATTTTGAATCTCTCACCACTCTAGGACCTCAAAACATCTTTATCTTTCGAACTAGAACAGACGTTCATTTAGGCCTCCGTTTTGTAAACAGTCCCAGCTTGTTTCTTAGGATCTGTCACTTCCTGACAGAGAAATATCACACGGTCACTAATCACTTTCCTGCCATTTGCGTCGAGAATAATCATAAGCATTTTGCTCTTTGTTGCAATCGAAAGATTTGTAAACTCTAATAAACTCTAAACAACCTCACAAGACTTGGAAACCTGATTCACGGGGCGTACTATATGCATTTTTCCACTCCTATTTGTCTTGATTCTGTGTTCACCTCTCGGAATACCCACATTTTTTTCTAGTGTAACTTGTCCAGTGGGAACTGCATTCATCCGTTCAGATAAACTCGCATCCACCCTATCTAAAAGACATCTCGAGCTGAATGACACATACTTTTTAAGTGACTTTCCGGTCGACAAAAGTCAACTTAATTTAGTGGTCGAACCACCTCCAGTCACAGCCCTCAGAATGAACTCCTCAAAGTTACTAACCATTATGTTTCTTCTTCCCAAAGGGCTTTAGACATGCCTATCTTTTGGAACCAACTTCTTCCCCCCGTTCATAAACGGTGGGCACATCAAAAGTAAAGTAACTCGTTGTTATTAAAGGCTGTGAGGTCTCTTGGTCTGGCATTATCACCGCACTCTTCCTGAAGATAAGTTGGTTTACTTTTTGTTTTACGATTCACATCCTTCGCTATTCCACTTCCACTTTTTCGGCATTTTGTTTGCCCCTGCATTCTACCTTACTGACTCTGGGCTTCTCAAGTAGTATTTCTGAACTGCTAGCTAAACAATTTAAACTGTCTGTTCGGTCCCTGAAACATTCACTCACCTCTTTCGATTGGTTCACTCAGTTTGATTACGCCAGCGCCCCAGTTCATGCTCAAAGTTCCCTCGTAAGACAATGGCTGACTAACCGCACTCTTTCACCCAGACGTCAGCAAATTATATTTGGACGTCATCTGCACTATCCCACTACAAACATTCGTTTCCACGCACCAAAGTCCGTGTTCTGATAAATCATGAGGCCATCGCATCAGAAATAAACTCGATGCTGAGCTGGCACTATGACCCAAGTATTGTGTGCATTCTCATTCCGTGTTTGGCAGTAATTACGTAGCTACCGAACATACACCCTCACATTCATACAGCATATACCTGATTTCATCTTACTTGAATCAACTTGATTTTCCCTGTTCAGTCCATATGTTGAAGACATTCCACTTTTTTCGAACATGAAATGTTACTATTTCTGCCAACACTACATTCTAATTACCTTAACCTCTCTGATTTTCATGAAGAACAGCATGAAAATAGCTCACTTTCCAGAGACTACAGTAACCGGCTGGCGAGGAAGGGAACATTCCATCGCAGCATCTACCTTATGCGAACTAGAGTGAACACTACGTATAGTATTCTAATTTCAAAACAAGGGCTTTCAGACGCATAAGTCCAAACTATCTTACACTGAGCACGGAAAATCTGCACCAAAGGTCATACGCCAAATAAATAATTTACCAAAGAACGTACGAGGTAAATGATCATTTGGAGGAATTCACTGAAAAGCATCGCTAACTGGGAAACTTATCCGAAGGTAACTGCGATCCAGAAGGAACGAGTTTCCATTGCTTCGTCACTGTAAAGCCTTCATTGGCTTAACAAATAATGCGAAATCTAAAACCGGCCTTAAAACATGCACACAGCAGCGTAGTTGCGTCTGTTACAAAAAACCAAAAGAGTAAGTCTCCAAAATCGTTTATTCAGTCACGCGCCGATCATCAGTTCCCTTGCAGCTGTGGGCACATGTAGATTGGTTGTCGAAATAAAATACGTACCACTCTGTGGCCACGCAGAATAAGGAACGGATTCCGGCTTCCTTGATTGTGAAACACTTATTCGCACTAGATCACTGATTTAACCCGATCCAGTCTTAAGAATGTCTTGAAGCGATTCTTGTGAAATCTGTTAATGCTCCGTGAAATCATGCTTTTTTTGGCACACTAACCAGCACATTATTCACACCGTCTTTTGACACAAAATCACTGTCTACCTTGGCCCTTACTCGACAGACCTCACCTTATCCACCGCACGCATTTCGCAAGCTTCCAATCCAGCCCTACCCCACAGTTAAATTTGGAAAGTGAAACTGATTCATATCGCTGGATCTGCCGATTACCTGCCCCTTTATCTATCTCAGGACGAGAAAACCAGGTTGGAATTTCTCATGTTCATGATGGGAGATTTTTAAAAATATAAGCTAGTTAGCTCGTAGCAGGTTGCCATTGCTGATTAAACTCGCTTTTATAACTATGATTTAGAAAGGCAGCGTCAGTCCGTGGTTTGGACTACGACAGTGGCACCGCTAACCAAGAACACTGGTCGCGGAAGAACTTTGGTTGCTATGATCGGTTTATTTTTTGTTCAAAAAAATGATGGTTGCAAAAATAGTTCCTTATTTTTTCCTGGTTTATTTAATTTATTTTCAGAACTGCCACAAAAATGCATGATTTGATGCATACTGGTAAAATAACTAGGCAGATTAGTGTTGAACCCTTCAAAATCATGGAATGATCTAATATTCTGAACAAAGTATTTGATAATAAGTTGATCGCCATGGGACGGTTAAAAGTTATCGATTCTTGAAGTGATTCATACCAAAGAATCTGCAATGACCTCATCACGTAAAAATTCACGGACCTAATGCTCTTTAGGGCATCATCTGTTTCACGCATCCATCGAGAACTCAGACTATGAACCTCTCCGCTGAATAACCCCAAAGTAGTTCGGGATGACTCTGACTGAAGAGCACTTCCATGCAATATCTCATGTTGATCACTGACTATGAACACTAAAGATGTTTAATAAACACTGTACGGATTTCCGAGTTTCACAGTCAGTTAATATCAGTTTGTCTAAGATTTTTTGTGAAACTAACTAAACCATATGGAACAGGGTTTTTTCCTTATGTCTTTGACTTTTCATTTTCAAAGACATCTGAAAGTCTCAGAAAATACCTACTGAGAAGCAATTGAGCTATCTTCGTTATGAACACAGTCAGCAATATAAATTCGCATTTTTTAATGTACCAATCATTGCAGTACTTTGCTTGTGATCACAAGGAGTGCACTGAATTTAGTGAATCTCTACTGCCTGATGAACTATTTGTGGATGAATGAGACTGTGCTCCCGTCCGCTATACACAACTGTTTACTTTGGACTCGGAATAAACTTTTCTTTTGCCGGATATTATTATCAATATTTCTCTCTGAAATTAAATCTTTGAATCTTTTCGAAAATGCCACTCAATGTGCTTTAGCAGTTGGAGTTAGTTAAAATAAATTTAAGTCGACAAGAAATTAAAATAATCATGGCCCAGTAACTGCTTAAAAATATCGCTGGCCCCATGTGACAATACCGTGGGAAATATCAGTTTGTAAGAGAACAGTTGAACGATGTTATCTTTCAAACACCTGCATTTAGGCAGAAAAGTGTTAGAATTATGTACAGATGGTAAGTACACAATTGGAAAAACTCCATAATGAGATCTTGCCGGTCTACTGGAAACAGGTTTTCTAGATTATTTGGCGTACAGCTATTATATGTACACCGGTTAGCTCATATCACGGATTTCTTCGACCGCTGTGTTCTTCAAGGGAGATACCAAACTAATATGTCTAGAATGAGAGCTCCAAAAATGAGAAATTAGTGTCGGCACCGGCGCAGTTGTGAGTGTGTTTGAGGTTGAGGAACGTCTGGAATATGTAGTCGGCTTTTTGCATATGCGCACGTCATCTGAAGCAAAAAACGGATAATTTTATTGACTTTCTCAGTAAGAGAGAAGTAAACTTAAGTAAGAAAATGTCGTATATTCACAGAATGTTTTTTCAAATTTTGGAATGGTTGTAGAAGTCTGGCACATAACCTAGTTTGCATTTTCCACAGTGTACTTGCAATGTATTTGGAATCTTTTCAGCTGTATCATCATTTTTCCTGTCTGGTGTTTCAAATCACTGTTTTACATTCAACGTAGCATTTATTCATTCGTTGCTGACATCCAAAGTGACTGTATCGTAGTAAGAGGTAGATTGCAGTATTTTCGTTAGGCATATAAAGTTCGTATATTTATCAGCACTTAGAAGTAACCAAATTCATGTTCCACTGGATAGTTGGCGGCAGACTGAATGAGAAAGGATATGATCACAGGAGCTCTGCGGCTACCAGAACAGTTGGAGTGGCTATATATTCGGTGACCGTGAACTTATCTATTCGGACTGAAATCTGATAGTGGATATTGCCCCCATAGATCATCTTCTTTAGGAGTCAACGAGGCCTAAACTTTGGATAACATCGTCACTTTCTCACTGCACTAAAATATCTAGGATATAAAGCAAAAGCTTATCAGACGTGGGTGGTCCTTTTATTATGAATATCTTAATAGCTGTATATGGAAATATCCAACCGTATTTTGTGAAGTTCTGTGAATTTGGTTAGGCTTATAATCTGATCAGTAATTCTGAGATAGTTGGTTAACTCTTTACTCCATCAGGCGCATTCAAAACTCCGTTCCTGTACATACTTAATCTGAGCCTTCTGAGGCTCTCCGTGCGAGGAGCATTTTCACCAAGTTTCCGTTAGCCTAAAAGAAAAACTGATTCATTTGCACCAACCATTTTAATACACCGTTTTCAGTTTCCCTGCAAATCTCTTCTCCATGAACACATTTTGATAATGCATTTGACAAAGTGTTTGAAAGTTGTCTGATGAGGCTAAATTGTACCAGCTCACCCAATAAAATCATATGAGGTCCAAGAATGCAACTAGTTGAACCCATGACGGCTGTGTTTATGAGTCATATAAAAGAACGGATCTAATCATTGCAGTGTACACTTGACATTTGTCAGACAGTCGGATGTTACGCCCGTGCCACAAATTACCGAGGTTGGCAAAAGTCAAACGCTCTTTCTGTATGCTCGACAACAAATCATCCGTTATCTGACAACTTAATGAGATTCAATTGTCCGAATAAATATTTTTATCTAAATTAGGTAGGGCTTCCCATGCCAAGAAAAAGGGTTATTAGGCAGAAGAGTACCGGGTACGCACACATGATGAGTGAACACAACAGCGAAACCTGTTCTGTGCTTCCGGGAGAGTCCTGTCCTGTCATTCGGACACAATACTATACTACTTAAATAAAAAACCTGCAAATTACCTAGCTTTTCACTCGGAAGAACAACAGTGACCGCATATTCCAAATCAGACAGTTTACCTACTGAACACAGATCGATGCAGCTATTTTGGCACAAAGGTAGGGATAATTCAAGAACTATTTCAATTGCTAAGTTGAAAAGAAGGGGTGATAGAGGGCGAACCTGACGTGCACCTCTCCTCGTGGTGAACTCCAGCGGAAGTTCGCCGTCGTTTGTACGTAAGAATCGGAAGAACGACATAAATTCGGCGACCGGGGAACTTGGTTTGCGGGGCATTTAGACATCCAGTTTTGGGTCCACACAGCCCTGTTGCTCGTTTATAACAAAAGATGACACAGCTTAGTAAAGAGACCTATGGATCCGTTTAGTTATTCGTCCTTCTTGCACGGTTTCGTACACTTTGCCAGCTATTTGATTTACCATTTACATCGTGCTCGAATGGATTGGGCCGAACGTTTTTCACGAAACCAAGTCCTCAGGTGCACGATCAAAGGTCAGAAAGGGAGAATCGTATGGTACTGAGAAACAGACGTAGAATCTATGTATTTGTTTTCTCCTCTATTGACAGCAAGGGTAAAATCGCACAAAAGCAACTCACTTGCGCAAGCCGTTTCTGTCGTTTAGCAACCTTCAGTTGTCGTTCTATTGCCTTGAGCTCCGCCTGAGTTCTAATGAACTCGGGAATTGAAGGGACGCGATAATTTCCCGCACGATAAATCAATTCTCGTTGATCATCCTTTTCCACTTCCGTTTGCTGAAACAAGATGAATGCAAACCATGCGAATGGTGTTAACACAACTAGGAAAAACCGAAAGACCGGTGTGATAATTGCAGACAACACCGGCCTCAGATGCGAGCTCGTACAAAATATAAACACCCAGTGTAGATGATGAACTTGCCATCTTATGATCACTCTTATTCTAGTAATACACACTTTATCCACTGGACATTGCAAGCGGTAGCATTTTTGTCTATCAACAGGGTTACACAGAAATCTTGGACAATCTAAGTCCATTTTGATGAATGAAATTAGATTATATAATCACGTTGAGATCAAATGTTCAACTGATTGTGCAGCACTTCGGCTGGTAAAACTTGTTAAGGGGTAACTCATTTTATTGATTACATAACAAATGGCCCATCTGCTATACTCACTGGGCTCCAAACCCAACACATTTGAGGAATCCCAGATAACTTACCCTCCAAGTTTTAGTGTCTTACACGGATTTTTCCTCCAGCAGTGGTGAATGGTGACCACGAAGTTCTTTAATCCATAGCACACTTATCAAAGCGGTGTAGAGCAATTCATAGGAGAAGGCAAAATGGTGGATGAGCGATATGAACCAGTTGGAACTTCCTCGTTTCATCGGGGCTGCAATTAAACTAGTTTATCCAAAATTACTCCTCCCGATTTGCTTACTTTAATCATCGTTCATGAGAGAAAAAGGTGAGTGAAATCCACGTGCATACGGTTTATTAAATCCATGTTTATTTTACTGCATAACTCATTCATTTAGTTCACTCTAAACATTGTTGTGTTGAATTACATTTCAGACATTATACCTAAATTTTGTTGCATTGTGCTGACATGTCCTGCGGGTTCGTCGTTCCATTCTGTAACATATGCTAGATATGCTTCCAGTAGTTATTAAGCTCTGGATTATTGACAGTCTCCATGTCTTGACGGGCCTTTGGATTTTTACTCCGTTGTATGATACCCAGTTCGTTATTCGAAGTGCAAAAGGTTCATAAACGAAAAAAAGCTGAATTTCGATTTCAATAAAAGCGAATATATATATATATATATATATATATATATATATATACGTATA
The DNA here is from genome assembly GCA_948099385.1 of Fasciola hepatica. Classification (NCBI taxonomy): domain Eukaryota; kingdom Metazoa; phylum Platyhelminthes; class Trematoda; order Plagiorchiida; family Fasciolidae; genus Fasciola; species Fasciola hepatica. The sequence continues at coordinate 15,314,866 of CANUEZ040000123.1, forward strand.
TGTGTGTATACAGGTAATATAGTATCATGTTGGTTACTGTAGATCTAAATTTACTTTACCTGCTGTTGTATTCATGGTCACGTAGAGACAGCGTATAACTTAGTTGAATATTCTTCCATTTTTTGTTCTTCGATTTCGGTAAACAAGTTCACGCGAAATAAACGGTCAAATAATTCTCTTTTGAACTATTTGAAAAATTATATCCATGGTAATCGAGCAGTGGTTGAGAAATGTGAGTTGGGATGTCAGTTTCAGTTATTATTAATCGCCCTGTGTTGTTACAAATAAAAATATAAAACGTAAAAGATGAGACGGCTTTTACTGGTGGCTTCGAAATTCAACGATTTGAAATCTATCATGGTGTTAATAAACTGGGCTGCATCAATCGAGCGACATCTTTGTACAGTGTTCCAGACACCCTAGACGGTACTCAAGAAGAGCGGTCACCTCTGCGTGCGAATAATTTGCCCCTGTGTCGACTTATTTTAGCAATGAAATCTCCTAAGAGAGAACACGCTCCTGAGTGAACCCGACCATCTGGTTGCAGACCTACACACCTGTGGGGAACGTCACTTGAAACAAAGCTCGTAGGCTCTTCTGTTGTGAAAAATGTCAAATGCTGTGCTCGCGTACTTATGTATGATCATCGTAGGCCTTTCAGGTAGCTCACGAAAAGTCATAGTAATCATTTGAGAAGCGGCGTGGATGAACAGCCAGAAATTGTGCGCATACAGTGTTACTATGCTGGCTTCGGCATTTGCGACAGACATTGACAACTGCGGTGGTGGCCATGGCAAATGTATTTTTAGCGTTTGATTTCATAGCTGGCAAGCCCGTTGGGTCAACTTGGTATAATCACAGCATCTTCCACAACACGGCGGTAGAACTCGCAAGCGCCCACAAACCGTGATGGGCCGGTCAACAAGAAAGTCATTATTGATTCTGTTGATAAAGTAAAGTTTAGTAATTTGCACAAAAATGGGATTTCTGAGGCGAGGACTGCATTCTTATTCTGTGTAGACAACGAAAGTTCACATCACTGTAGAAAATGAGGCCAATATCAATACTAGTTGGGATCAGGGAACTTCAGATCAGGGAAAAATCCTGCATTCAAGTTTCAGTTGCTTCAGTGTCAACAGGGTTGTGTACGAATGGCTTCTCACTGCTTGTCGAAATCATTTGCTAGTAACAGGATGGCTACCCCCTGAAAAAGTAATGGAGGCAGCTCGTTGTACGTAGTATGGTGATTTTTTGCGGGAAATAGCTGATTGTACAAATTCCAACGAGGCACAAGAGTATTGAATGGTGAGGCCTCAGAAGTTTCAAGCGAAGAGTTATCAAGTTGGATGAAATGCTTTCCTAAGTTATGCGAAGACTATGATCCGAGGAACATTTCTGGCTGTGATGAGACTTGTCTTTATTTTGGAGCTGCTCAAACATGCAGCTTGGTTGTGAAAGGTGATCTAAGCAGCTGTTCTCGAATCTACAAGAAAGGAAGCAAAAAAAACCCGGAAACAGTTAAAAATGGATTCCTCTACGATGAAATAAATTAATACCGAAAGTCCGCTTTGTGTCTTACTTCAAACACGATAGTACCAATAATTTAGCTTGAACCTTTCGAATGTCTGTTGGATGCATACAACTAAGTCTCGTGTTACTACCATGGTTTTACCATTTTCTGAAAGTCAATCCCGAGAGCAAACCTCTACTGGGAGCGAACGAACTTGGCGGTCCCGACGATGTTCGCTGCAGGGGAACCATTGTATATTATCTCTCGTTTAGGCGTGAGACAACGCACTCATAAAATACAAGAGGAGTCATTGATACTTTGGTTTATGGAAACCAACCAAGCCATCCACGAGCGGAATTGAGGGGCTTCTTGTATGAATTCCAGCACTAAATATATTCTGCACCCATGACTAAAACGCACCCATCTACAATCACTTATAAAACAAAAAATAGTTCCTGGAATGTATTACTGACACGAGGAACCTGAATATTATATAATGGAAAATCCACTTGTATTTTTCACATCCGAAATTTCAACGCCATGAGCCAAAATCAAACCGATGATATTTCGCTCACCTGGTACATGTATTACCGGCTGAGCTACCGCGTTGCGGACAGTCGGGTGCGTTAGACCAGCTAGCAGAGCATCGGTCGGTAAGTGGAATGTTGGCAATTCGATTTCGGCTCGCGGCACTGGACTTTTGTGTGTGAAAATGCAAGTGGATTTTCCGTTCTCTCAAATAAAGAATTGTTTCACAAGTGCGCTAAAGGCTGTTGGCCAAAAATATTTTTTAGTTAACTGAACCATGAACCATGAAATGCGAGTTCATGGATTTAGGCAAATCAGTAACAAGCGACCTTAGGTTTTAGTTCAAAATATAGATATCAAGGGCCAGGATCGACAAAGCATGAAATCTCGGCCTTTCGTGCATTTTAACCTTCAATTTTTGCCGAACATTTATTTGAAAAATGTGTAAAAGACAGCAGTGTCCAAATTTTAAAATTACTGTTGTCTCTAATACCATCTGAGATAGCACATCGATTCGCTACAAAGGTAAATTAAATAAGCAAATTTGTTACTCAGTGATACAACATTTTGAGATTTTACAGTCGTCCGACGGACTCTGACGTTAGTTTGAAGAAATAGCACGCACGTAGATCATTCACTCTCTACACGTAAAAGACCTAATTCCTAGCAGAGACGACACTAGGAGTATAAACTGACTTACTTTACAGATTAAACCACAACCTGCTGCCACTGCTGATGATCGAGTCACCCGAGTTCCTATGCGTCTTGAACACCATTCTTTGTCATCCATTTCAATCCTCAAAGTTTCCTAGAGGGGAAAGGAAAATTCACAGAAAAGCACTGAAACTACTTTATATTTGCGCTTGAAGTAGTTAGCATTAGAACTCAGCACTTTCAGTTCTCGAAGTTTTTTATTCCGATTATGCAACTCTTCGGCAAACTGGAGGTTCGATCTTTGGATGCATTTGAAATCAATTTTCTTCGGTTGTTCCTCATATTGCCCTGTTCGTCTAGCCCAAGACTCTAATCGTTTTATTTTCTCTTGGAGTAAAGGATTTTTCAGTCTGAGTTGGAGAATCAAAGTTTCCTGTAAAACGGAACAAGGGTGAAGAGAGGATAAATTTGCTTTTTGCTCTATTAAATTTTGCCCAAAAGCTACGAGAACGGTAAACAATAATTTTATGTCGTACTTAGGCAATAAAAATATGTGAAACAAAAGGAACACATGTACTTTGCGCTCATACTTAGTTAGTTAGATATGAGTACCTTTTACATTATATTTAGCCCAGTGCTGTTGGAACTGAAACAAACTGTGTCATGAAAAATGAGCAACAAAGAATTTTCTTCATGTATAAGAGTGCAAATTTTGCTCCAACCTGCAGGAGTTTTCGTCACAGATAAAAAATTTCGTGTAGCAATTCAGCTATTGGTAGCTGGACGCAATTATTCAAATATCAAGTGTTTCTTCCAGTAAAAAAGAGCGAAAAACAGGTAGGTGATAAGAGAATGCTTCAAGGAAGCAACAATGGAACTGCTTAGATCCGACAGTTCTTAGAATGTATAACACAACAAATAGGTGAAAGATAACCTAATTTTCGCAAGCAATTGCCATACGTGTAACAGTTCAGTAGAAATCGACAAACGGACGATATCGACTTGATCAAATTAGATTACCATTAGGACAGCGAGCTTAAGTAACATAAACATGGGTATTATAACATATGAAAGTGTGTTTTAAGTCTATTTACTTTCTGTCTAATGTATCATATATATATATATATATATATATATATATTAAAATCAATAAAGCAGAGTTCTCACTGACGATTTTCTTTTCACTTCCATCCTAGAAACAGATATAAAAATGACCCAAATAAGGAATGTTTTCAGGCTTTTGGACAAGCACTGCTAATTATGAACCTTATTTACAGCTGAGATGTTTCACTGAGAGATCTGAATGTAATTTATTCTGAAAGGGAAACTGAAAACTGTGCAAAACTTGATTCTGTGTTAAGTGTTCTCAGTTTCTTAACATCAAACATATCAATGACATATTGAGTGTATTTTGCTGTTGACGGCCAAATACCGTACTTATTTCCAGATAAAAAAGAGTACTCACTCTACTAAGCATGAACTTTTCCTGATATCGTATAAGTTTTTCTGCTTTGGGAACATCCGTAACGTTATTTACATCCCCTTTCAGAACCGCTGATTTAAAGTTCACGAATTGTTTTTGTATTTCCGCTCGTCTGATTAAAATGCATTTTAATACAGCCTACAAACTTGTCACGCTTTTAACCGAAACTTTACATTGAAAACCTCCAAAATTTTCTCAGATTCTTCGACGAGATTTTTTATTCTTTGACCAATAAAATCACCCTCTGTAGCGGCAATATTACATTTTTGCATTGCATTGAGGCCCTGCAAGCGTTCCGTTGCATTCGGTTTTGCCCTCATTCTGAGGGTAAATGATCTTTGTCTTGAGGAAGTATCTGAAAGGAAAGATACTCCTATAAAATCACAGAAGGCTACCGTCCTGTTGATCCAGAAAAATTGAATACTTTTCGATGTAATGCAGCATTATTTCATTTTCGGACACAATATGTTCTGTAGCCGCACTGTTCCAGGAGGAGAAATTAAAAAAAAAACTAGTTTTACTTCGTTTCTTGTATAAAGAAGCGAATTGTGTTCACGTCACCTGTGATCACTTCATCGGCTACGTTGTAGTTACTTTTACTGCCAGAGGCCATTCCGATGCATCAAAAACTGAAAATTATTGGGAAAATGACCGTAAATTGGGCAGGATATTACAATAAGTTCTTAGATCGGGAAATGATGTGGACGACTATGATATGGGGAATAATTGTGCAGTCAACCTGAAAGTGAAAGAAAAATATCATGATGATATTCTCGATTCAGCATGGTTGGAACAATATTGCACAAACAAGAAAGCATTTTAATCTCGCTAGGGAAAGTATGTAAAAAATGAGTTGTTTTCGCGAAAATTGCCAGATAAAAGCTGGCAGGGCGAAAGAACATGAAAACAAAACAGGATTTCATTTAGAATAAAACACGGAGACGAGTATTTTCCTATCTTGCCACGCACACATTTGGCCATCTTTTGTTCTGTTTTCTGGTATGCCACCAAATAATCTAGAGACATGGAGGTTTCGTAAAGAAAGCACATCGGCAGTGTTGGTGGCTTTGATTTTGGTCCGAATCATTCAGTGTCTTTTACCAACGACCACTACATAGAAGAAAGGTACGAAAATCCCGACCAGTGAACCTTGCTGAGTAGCACGTGCCGGACTTCCGGATTAAGGTTCTTGCGACTCTCCTACCAGATGGTTGCAGATATTAGGCGATTTGGCTAGGTGTCACAGCCAGTAGCGTAGTTGCATTCGACCTCTGTCTTCGTCCCAGTGACTTCCGCTTATTACTTTGTTTTAGATTTTTTCACTTTATGCCTCCGTTTATTTTGCCCTCGACCCGACGATACTGCTAGCTAGAAACCGAAACCAGAGCACAGAAGTGAGAGGTCCATTACTGAAGGAACTGAAATATTTCTTTATCCATTTACTAAGTTGGTGAGTGCAGCGGGAGGTGTACCCCGTGACTGAAATAACAGAGCTGACGGAACCAACGACTCTCTTCACTCTCTTGTGTTTCAACAAGGAAACTGTGAAACGCACATTGATGTCAGTTCTAGCACCAGCTTTTCAACAACACTTCGTCGAGGCTTGGTCTGACAGTCGTGCCGTGATGCAGCTACTAAGGTATTTGAAGCTACAGACTATTTCCAGCTGATCACCACAAAGCGTAGGCCTGAGCTTGGCCCAGTCCTGAAAGATCACTTTATACTTTAGTAAGTTAAAGTGAACAGCAATGCAGCCGTACCATGGTGACAGTACGATCCAAAATTCGTAGCATTATGCATGCGTTTTCTATCACCAAGACGAGTTAATAGATGGATTCTTTATGGGAAATATGTAACCTGGGAGGAGTTGAGCTAAATCGTTTGCTAGGCCAGGCAAACTGCTTTGGGTCACAAACTTCATGGGAGAGTCGTAAAGAAATGTGCTTGTAGGCCAACTTTATTGAATTTCGCTAAAGCTGACAAAAGTTTTCAAAAGTTGGCAGTGTGTTCTAATTTGAAATTGTGTGTACGGTTAGGTCAGTTAAGGGCTTCAAGGATCAAGGAAGTGAATATTCAGCTGTCAGGTTATCAAATAACATTTTTAGCATCAAGAACGAAGGTGTTTTAGATCAAGGATATTTTTATCAGGTTTGTTAAGGACTCTTGCAAGTCAGGATACAAAAGAATATTTATACATCGTGTGCGAGCAAATGCTTTTTTTCGTAGTTCTTCCCCGTAGAATTCTCAGAAACGCATTTGACGACGTGGCAATGAAGTGGGTGTGCCGTTTCACTTGACATATTTCGTTAGTTTGCTGCATACTGGAATGTTGTGATATCATAAACTGAGAAGGATGTTCGCACGGTATGCCGATGTATCTGGAAATATAATTGAGAAATCTGAAGATAAGTTAAAAATGTTTACAAACATAACGGACAATCCATTTACATTTTTCACATCAAAAAGTCGAACGTCGCGAGCCGGAATAGTGGTTCGCGCATCTTCGATTATTCACTTGCGTTATTCACACCCGACTGCCCGTACCGCGATAGCTTGGTTGGTAGAGCATCCACCCGGTAAACGGATGTCACCGGTCCGACTTCGGCTGGCGGCGCTTGACTTTTCGATGTGAAAAATGCAATACACGGTTCAGGCTTCTCGTGCCAATAAGACATTCTATGAATATTTTTACAAATATTCAAGGAAATATAGTAATAAATTGGTAAAGTCAGTTTGGCAGGATAAAAGAGTATGCAAAACGTCTAATAAAACTATGGAACGGATAACTTTTTGGGATGCAATGCATAAGGAGTTATCTTCTCGATCTTTACAAAAACGGTAGAAATATGGTCCGACCATATCATGTTCCATCTTAGAAATATTCCAAGGTACTTCACTGTTACAATTCAAGCCATGCCACTTCCATTTTTTGTGTGCACTAGGCAGAAGTTCGTGCATTTGTACACTTGAAGGGAAGTTTATCAAACGCTACGTCGTCAGCATATGTAGTAAGTAATGAGTCTCTGAAAGTGGGAATGGTAGATGAGTACGTAGACAATATGGTGAGCAAATGACACCTTGCAGAACATCTAACTGTGAAGATGCGAGGGAGGAAGCCTTGACACAGCAGCTCATAAAATGTTGGTGTTTTGCAAAGGAATCGGCCAATAAATCAATGTTTGAAGGCTGAACAGCGCCCACCGTGTGCGTGTGAAATAGCTTTCTCCTTCGGAGCAGTTAAAAGTGTCACTGTATTCTAAGAATATTCGGTCGGCCTTACTATTCCAGTCTACTGATGAGGGGGTATAGTAAGTCAAATAGGCAGAGGATTCCAGGATGGAACTTGAATGGTGGTAAACAAACTGACTGGAATCGAGAACTTTGGGTTGTGGTGCCGACTTTCGCAACACTAGTTTTACAAATTCTTTTAGGACAACGGGTGTGCAAACTACAGGCCAAACTCAGGAATGTCTTTCTCTAGTACAGACAGCCATAGCTACTCTCCAACAGTTTGGGATGTTCTTCTCTTGCGGGCACAAGCTGAATAACCCAGATGAAACTCGACATAAGATTGCCGCATATTCTTTTAGTATCGAGAATGATACACCATCTAACCCACTACCTTCTTTGGAGCTTCGCTGGAATAACTGTCCCAGCATTTCAAAGTATATGCAAGTCCCTTCCTCAGAAGGGTTTTTTCTGCTTACTAAAACTCTTATTGAGCAATTTTGCATTCACGTTGGGCATGCTGTCGGCAGATGAATCTCCAGACAACTGCCTGGACATATTTCAAGTTTCGCGATGGCTTTTTGCCGAATAGCTCTTGAGCATACGGTATGGACAGCACATACCATAGCAAAAGTTAAAACACCTAGTCAGGGGATGACAGATTGTGGACGAATCAGAATGCGAGAACATATTTAATTCAGACTGTGCATTTCCCAGCGCCTGGCGAGAGTATCCGGGTCACATTTCTATGTCCCATTTCTATGATCGCGGCTGCGTATGACCGCGGGAGAAACCTCCACAACTTCGTGATCAGAAGCCCTCATAAAAGAGCGACTCCTGCGCCGACCAGATTTCTGATAACTACAAAACACAGATCCAGCATTTTCAGAATCGAAATATGCTCATCTTGTACTGCGTTTCTCAGAACTGTTAGGGATACGATCAAGTTCGTGCCACTATTGAGGTGCTGAATAATTAAAATCGTTATTTACCTTTAAAAAGGTGGACTTTTCAAGTAATTTCATACTTTCATATTTTTACAAATTTGACTTTTCTGTTTTGCCGCCCTTGCTCCAGCTTGATTGGCTGATTCTTTAGCACGCAGGGCTAACGAGACGAATGGCGCTCGGATGCGGTTGATAACTACAGTCACGAACTGGTAGTCAGAAAACTAAAGTCACGAGCTACTGAGATGTTTATGCAAACCTGCAGAGCAAAGATTACAGAGCAAGAAACTATCAAGTAGGGCTCACAAGAGCGTGTCATATTGACGGTCTAACCAGGAATAGCTTGGTTTGGAGTGATAAAATAAAGTTCATATATGGGGTGGAAAAAATGATTGCCAGAAATACATTTAGAGTCACCACACAACCCACCCCCCACCCCCTAAGAATTCTGAAGATGTCTTCAAAGTGTTGAATTGTGATATTGCCCGTTTCTTATGAAGTAAGTTTCATACGACTGGAAAAACAACAAAAAGATGACGGTAACAACAAACAAGATGTGGATAATCACTAGTTTATCGTGTACTGGAGAAAGAGGGTGAGGCGTATGGTTATACCCGATCAGCAGCGTCTGCCAATTCATCTAACGGTGATTTATTTCCGAAAAAATGTTAACATAGCCTAAATGTTGTTGGAAAGCGCCCACATCCAAAGCACGCGTAACACTGCAACATCCAATTTGAGGATGGACACCTGTCCTCGCATAAAATGGAGAAGTCGCGTCGGCATTTGGGTGCATGTTCACCAAGCTTGAAGCCGCGCGCCAGATGCTTAAGCCGATGTTCTGCTGACATACCAAGTATCCCCAATAATGCTTCCCACAGTAAATCGTGCGGGCCCTCTTCAGGTGGGTTGCGCACAATTTCTCTAACTTCTGGGGCCAGGGTCAGCGGTAACTACCTCACCAGATATTTAAACTTGGTAGACTGGCTGGTTATGAGGGGCCATTCGAGACTGTGCTTCTATCTGGATCAGTAAAAACTCTGGGTTTGCGGGTAAGAACTCGGGAACCCGCATGTGTGCTGAGAATAAGCTAAACTTTTCTAAGCCTTCCACATCGTTACCGTCTAATAGTAATATATCCTGCAAATTATCCATTTTCGGCGAACAAAAAGCTAAAGTAGATATGAAGTTCGAAAAATAAAGTACTCAGGTTAATCAATGAGATTTCGAAATATTTTTTATCAAAAAATGTTTGCTTAACAAATGAAAATTGGGTAATGAAACGTAATAAATTCAGTGGCGGAAAATTTACCTCGAAATTTAAAACGGCGTCTGCTTGCTGAAATCACATTGGTCGACGAAATTATTGTAGTGTCACTACGATTCCCTTACTTTCAGATGAATTCCCAAAGTCCGTCTTCCCTGGCCCAAACAACCTTAAATGTTCGATGAAACTCTTTGCTTACGGAACTCGCTTTTGCTCGTGTTCGATTGTGCCGCCAATATATGACCGTGGTGCGTTGGGTGTGTTCTTTCTCAAGCCAATGGGAAGTATGATCTTGATTCTAGTGCCCCTTTTTGTGTAGTGGTTAGGCTGTAGGCAGCCATATTAGTGTTCGATTAATGTAAGTAAGGGTTCAAGATGTGACATTTACTGAGTTTTGTGTTCATGGGGTCTTCTGTGTTTTTACATTTTGCAGATCGAACGCGAGCAACCCCTGGCTGAGGAACACTGATCTTTGTATATTAAAGTAATGTTCTGGCTTGCTACCCAAACACTGCGCGATTAGGACCAGAAGCCTACGACCGAGTATCCTACTTGTGTTGTTGTTTTCATTGTGTTACTAACGTCTTGGGATTGTCCTGCTTGAAAACTCTGATCCATTAGGATACACAACAGTATTGTCGTGTCGATAGCATCAAACGTCACGCAGATGTCTAGAAAGCTGACGATGTGGAGTCATCGCGAAGCCTGAGTTTGTTGAAGTCGCTGTTTGTGAGCCGTTGAGATATAAGGCTCACAGTAAAAGTCAACGGTGCGAATGCTGCACCGCCTGTCAGTTGCACTTCCATTTCCACTGAACACAAAAATCCAAAGACACGACAAGTGTACGGCGAAAAAGTGTATTCGTTCATTTTGCCAATCGCTTTCCTCGACTCCGTTGTACTTTGTCCCTACTGTTTCAGTTGTAGTTTTACTGTTTTTGCCTTGACACCAAGTCTGATCTCAAGCCGGTAATCATGTATATATATATATATATATATATATATATATATATATATATATATATATATATATATATATATATATGTACCTGATGAGCAGCAACATCCGCGAAACCGGTCGTGTGCTTCCAGGGAAATTTGTCCACATATTTACATGCTACTTACCATCAACACATATATGTATGGCACAGCTAGCTTTCCAAACCAAAATAAACGCCTAAAAATATCATGCTGTTAGCTGAAAACTACAAAATATCAGCTTCGTTGGTTAAAACTGAGGGAATGTAAAACTGCTCACATGGACGATTCATTTTTATGATTTGAGTTAGTATTCCAACTAGTACATGCACGCTTTTGTGAAAAGCTTTTCGCTAGACTCGCGTATTGTTGTAAACCCAAAAGATGCACTTAAGCTATCATGAAGAACACCAGCATATTCACTCTTAACCTTTACTCGGTTGTTGAGATTGTTTACACTGCTGTAACAAAGGTGGCTTGAGAGCGGGTGCCACATGACGAATCACATACAAAACATATATCCTGCTACTTAAATAGATATAGTAGCCATGCTCTTAATTTTGTTCTTGCTGATGGATTGCCTTCGTTTCACTTAGATCCCCATGGAGAAATCTCGCACCATCGGAGTCGATCGTTGTGCCCGGATAGCCTAGCGGGTAGGATTTTCACTCTCAATTGTGCACCTCGGGTTCTAGTCACAGTGAGGGTTGGTGGACGTGTATTGCTGGCAATTCATGGCAAGGATGAAACAGTTGAACTCTGAGTTGATCGTTCATAATGCACGGTGAATCTCATCATATCTTCATCAAATTTCCAACTACATAAATCTATATTCTTAGTGTAACAAAAATTCTACCTTTCCGTGGACGAATGACAATCAAAATACTAACTGAGTTGCGACAAACAATGGGCTTATTAGTAGTAGATTAGATTTTTGCATAGTATGATTCATCATGCAGAGGGAACGTTCAAACCATCCAAAACCATGAAAGCACTGTTCCATCCTTTTTAGGAGCCATCAGCAGTGCACATCCACCGAGCCCCAACTGATATTCGAACCCGGGGTGAACGGTTATGAGTCGCACGCTTTAACCATAAGACTATCTGAGCCAGTTTCGAACGGTTTATTGAACTTATACCCTACAAAAAATAGCGCCCTTCCGACGCTGGCTTTGAATGTTAGCTGAGGATTTCCCGCTTAGCGAGTGACCCCTATGATGGGTAGATTTTCGTAGGGGCCTAAGTACAACGAAGGCATCGCTTTAAATAACATTCAGAGCTAGGTTACTACATGAGCAGTAGGAGATTAGACGTTACGTAGTGTGAGACTCACCAGTGGTTCCATGGTTTTCTATGGCTTGGACGTTCATTCTGCATGATGAATCTGATATTATGTAAACAATAAGTAGTCCCTTGTATTTATATTGACTGTGGATAGTCCTAGTTAGATCAAATCAGGCTGTAAGAAGAACGGATTGTTATTAGCTAATCCACTGTGCTACATACACTTCCATCATTACTGAAAAATAACCTTGCATGGCTCAATTCACTCAACATGGCTAAGAATAATGGAGGTCGTATATCATACAAACACCAATTGGATATATAACGTGCCATTTCTGCAGAATTAACATTTTTTGTTAGCTTTGGTTTAGCTAGCCCATCAAAATTGGGTATTAAGGCAGAGGTCTGAACTTTCACCGAAGATAACTTTGCTCCGCGAAACGCTCATATAAAATAAGTTGACGAATGTCGTAGCAGTTTTGGTCACTTTTGGGACAAGAAAATGACTGGTAGTATTTACTGACTTTCTCTTAGTAAACCGTAGTTTAGTTTGAGTAATTGAGTCAAGCGTCATGTTCGGATTTAGGATATATGACCGATTATCATCTAGCTGTCCGAAAGAACTTTAAATTTCTGATTTATGAGTGTAGTAAATAACACAGGAGAACAAGCGTATGGACGTTAGTGGATAGGATTGACTATGAGGCCTTGAACTAGCTGACAGACAGTTGACTGCTTTTATTCAGTCTTATGAAATCACTGAAAGTTGAACATTTTGTGTTTGTACTTGACCTAGAAATTCTGCGAAATGACCTATGAAAACGGATCCCTTGAGAGGAACACATTCAAGCCCACGCTGATTTACCGAAAAACAAACCACAAGAATGAAAAAGCAATTGATGAGTAAAATGCGATTCAAAGACACTGCTCCAGTGATGACGAAATGGGCTTCATATTGTGGAGCTTAAATAACTACAGATGAATCACTGAGTCAGTCATACTGGTGCCTTCGGTCACAGAAAAAGAGGTGGCATGAGAATTCACGCTAAAACAGTTTAGAAACAAGCGGATTTCGAATTAGTAATATTAAATAGCACCTAAAACACAAAGACTACTTCAAGACTTCAAAGTAACAACACGAAACTGCTTCGTATTAAATAAAAACCTAATCCGGTAATCGGTGTAATCAGTCAGAAAGGCATTTCGATTAAGGACCCAACGACATACTTATTATCTTGTCCAGCTAGCTATTAAGATCGATGCATTCTTCTCCACTTGGTCTCACTATGTCTAAGAAGAGTGAAAGATAATTTAACTTTGTTACATGGGCTAATTCACTGATGTGGATTCTATTCCACTGTGTCGAGTAATGCGTTCAAAGATAAGTTCCCAAACAGATTAAGGAAACGAGACGAATTACCTTCCAACTGCACTGAACTTTGAGTTTTTTTAACAAGTGGAGTTCAACGAAGTTAGATAAGGAGAACTGGTTATGCAATCTCAAATTATTTGAAGGACGGCTTCTTGGCTTAGTTTACTTAGTTACATGATATTCGCACAATGTGATAACTGGCACTCCTATCCACTCCCTCCTACCCCCCCCCCCCCCCTTCTCATACGCTGTCTCAGAAACGTCTCGCAACTACATCGTCCACTAACTGACATATTCATCACTATCATTGACACAGGTTTTTCTGTTCTGCAATCTTCTTGGGGGAAAAACGAAACAGAAATGAAAGCAGCTTTATTAAATCATTAGAAATTGTACATTTCCCCGAAATGATCCATAAAATCCCAAGAAATTACACAACGACTATTTATTGTTACCCTCACTAGTACGACGAGATCTTATTTCATAATTTCACAACGTTTACCTCTAAGGGTAGCACTTCAGTAAATTCTAACCAGTTCATCATTACTGGTCTCGTGAAACAGTACCAGGAATACGTGCACAACTTTTATAGTTCTAGAAAGCATCGTTATGCCGCTTTCATAGAATAAATTAATTACATATATCATTAGTGTTGGATGTTAGCTTGAAGTTTTGTTTTCATTACCAAATTAGGCTTACCCACAAATAGTTGTTCTGGTCGTAGTAAATCACTAAATAATTCATCCTACTTATTTTCACCATGTCAGCCGTCACACTAAACGGATTGGACGATTACTCATGGATCAGGATTTTCGTGGCACATGTAATTTTGCCCATCACTTGTTTGGGCGCGTAAGGCACTTTGTAAGTTCACGCCTGTCTCGGCCTGACGACTTGATGACGAGCCCAAAAACAAAGACCCTTCACGTGCACACACTCCCTAGTGTGGGACGAACCAGCTACGAATACCTACCGCTCTTGTCAAATCACGGATATTCAGTAAGCAGTGATTCCATCAACGTGGTGCATCAGAGACAACATTAACCAGCGAGCTGTAAAATGTGAGATGCATGGCAAATCAAAGTGTCACGCAATTAATGGCTTCGGACAAAAAATATGCGATTGAGATCTAACAGCAGTAAAACCGTTTTCACTAGAACGGAAAATGTCACGCTTCTAATCCAGAGATATCAGAATGAAAAATGTGAGCAATAAATAAGATTTTGTTCATTTCTAGCCAGTCTGTCATTTGAAACTTTTTCACGGAATACTGATAAGCCGAAAGTGGAAACATGTTTCTACCGATAATATGAAATCGTCTCCATGAGACGGAGTTAACGGTGCTTAGCACATGATCGTTATTTCTTTCCTATTTTCGACAGTGGACCAACGAAGGATGGTTTTATCAGTTTTTTAAGTACACGCCAAGAAAGATCACTAAACAACTGTAAACATGAAGGGCCATTAGATGTCACGTGAAACTCGCTATAGTATGTAGAATAGGTGCACCTATTCACTAATTCAAAAAAGCCACAGTATTCTATGTATAAAATAAGGTAATGACAACCTTATTAACTTTGTTTTGTTTTTTGGTTACCTGCACATCGACGGAGTTGCGTTTTCATCACTACCTTCATAAGTTACAAAGGTCCACCATGCATTCGGTCAACCAATTATCAAATAGTGGAGGCCGTTATAGCAATTTCAGCTCTGCTTATATCGAAAAACCATCTACCATGTCACTGGAGCATTGTGAGTTGCTTATCCTTCTGCCAACAACAAAATCAATAACAATCCAGTCCGTGTAAAACACGTTTGTACAGTTAATTTGTGCTTATATGTTAAATGCAAACAGAAATTCCTTTGGTTCAAAGAAGAAATATTTTTAATTGTGCAAAGAATAGTAGTAGATTAGAGTTGTAGAGCATGAGTTATCTTGAAATGTCCCAAATGAAAAACGTTTACCCTTTGTGATAAAGTTGGTCAAGCCAGTGTAGTCGTTCATTATTGCAGTGCCTGCTAGATGTATGCCACAGTTTTCACATCAACTATAGTGTTGATCCAAGCATTCATGATATTTTCTGAAGGTTCTGACTTTCGGAAATAGTCCTCCAAGTTCATCAATCTTCTTTCAATATTAAGCACTTCTTAGTATGCATCGGTTGGCAGATGAAATTTATTCCAAACATTCTTATTTTTGCTTATTTGGACTCAGTGATAAGTAAAGGAGATATGTAACTGGCTATATCTAACGAAAAATGTCACCTTGTCCCATAAAGCTCATTTGGTACAGCTTTTATTTCTCGATCACCTTATAAACGCTTGTTTTTATCGCTCGTTTGTATTACCCCTCCACTCACCTTCAATTCACTATTTGTTCAGTGATTTCGTTTATTAAATTATTTTAAGTGGGACACTAGTAGCTCAAAGTGAACCAGCCTGTGACAGCTTTTTGTGGTAAAACATCCCACCAGTCTGTTGGCCTTTGAACACTAGAGTGCGGCTTGACTGTCTTGTCGGTGCTAGTAAATGAAACTCATTCACGTCATCGGAGGGAACCCATAACTGTCGTTTGACTTGGAATCGCTTCGTGTCTGTTGATAGCCATGCTCCGCAATCTGATACGCTCGTGAACCAGTGAGTGAATGAGAATAACCGAGGAGAAAGATCATGCTTCTTGAGAATCACATTAGTGTTAAGTTTGTCTTTGTTCCATTCAGATGAACTACAACGACGTGAGCTGCTGACAAAACCGTACCTCTTACCTGATTTAAGCTTTATTATTTGTTTTTGGAAGAGCGTATTTGTTCCCGTTAGCGGAGAAGAAAGCGATGTTTAATCCGCAACTCATTGAATCAGTGAAATGAAAAAGGGAAGAATCTTCACAGTCCGTGCATAGCGAAAAATATTTTTCCGATGATTCATTTCTTCGTAGCACGTGGGTACTTATAAATTACAACAAACACCACATTAGCAGTTATTTTGGTCTTGCGATATAGTAAATCGTCGTATTTCTGTTAGTTCACGTAGTATTATATGTTAAGAGATTCTCCGTAATAATTAAAACTGTCCCTTATGTAAAACGTTTCCCTATTTTTTATGAATGTGAATTTTGTTCACCTTAAGCTTGAGAATTACCAAGAACCTTGAAAAACCATGCTTAGTCCAAAACGATAATATTCAGTTCATTGAAAGAGGAGGGCCCATAAAACTCCATGATCAGAAAAAATTGGTAATCGATGATTCATTTCTTTGTAGTACTTTGTTTTCCTAATATATTCCATAATCTGGTAAACAGTTATGGATATGTACAAAATAACTGAATAATCTCACCTTTGAAAAATGTACATATTAGTTATTCGATAAGATCAAGCTGTTGTTTGATCCTCTTCTTTGGTCAAAGGCGATTAAGCCCATTTTGCCAATAATTGTTGCTTTTATTCTAGGTTCTGGCCTTTGGCTTGCACATCCATTGTCCTAAAGATAATCGGGAAACTTCTGCAACAGGAGAAGTCAAAGTTGAACCAATTTGGTCCCAACCAGTTTGCCTATTGTCTTTCATACTTTACTGTAGGTACTCTTACCTATCTGTCGCATTAATTTCTGTTATCCCTGGGCAAGAAAAGCAAAGCTGTAAAAATCC
This sequence comes from Fasciola hepatica, assembly GCA_948099385.1. Taxonomy (NCBI): domain Eukaryota; kingdom Metazoa; phylum Platyhelminthes; class Trematoda; order Plagiorchiida; family Fasciolidae; genus Fasciola; species Fasciola hepatica. Next base: position 15,331,759 of record CANUEZ040000123.1, read on the forward strand.
TCTTTTTAATTGCGGCTAAGAGTTTAGCTGTGTTGAAAGAGGGAAGTTGCTCCGCGTTCTCCCCGCAAGTGGCACTCAAACTTCCGCCTTAGTATTATCTAATTATTCGATAAACACCAATATTTTACACGCTATTGGGGCAAGGCTTCTTCCTTTTCAGCCTGAGTTGGTTGTTCTACAAGGTGGCATCTTATCACTATTTTTTCTCTTTTACGTACTTATCTACCGTTCCAAATTTTGACGACTCATTGGTCATTGAATATGCTGATGACATTGTATTTTGTTTACCTTACCCCAATCACTTCGCTTTTCCTATTCTTCAGCAAAATGTATAGGGCAAAGCTTAACGGTCTTCGAACTACAGCCTAATGGTTAACCCTCCCAAATGCGCTGATTTGTTTTCTTCTCTTTTAAAAGATGATAGGTATACAAAAATTACATAAGCTATACCACCTGTACATATAAACGGAAATGAAACAATGGTTTAAAATATTTGTCTTGGTCGCCACGATGCTCTGATCACTAACAGCAGCGCACATGCACCGATGATGTCACTTCGATTGGTAATGAAACGTTTGCAAGCTAACCGCCAAGCTCAGTGATTAGAAGATCATAGAGATGACTTCCTCAGAGCTACTTCGGTAAAATACCTTAGCGCGATCCTAACACGAAATCTGTTATGGCTTGCCAACATTTCTTCCGTTTTGTGATAGTCAGAAGTTAACTTTTAACATGCTGCATCTTAAGACATTCTTCATATTACTTTGTTCAGTTCAGCGTTTTGTGTATGCCTGTATCTTACCACTTAGGCCTAATGGATCCCCTGTAATATTCCCCAGAATGCTTGCAAAGGATTGTGAACTTATCAGCAGGTCACTGAAGCATATTTCAAGATGCAACCGCATACCTTGCGAGCACCCTTCCCAGTATTCGTTAACACAGAATTCTAATGTTTGCCACAAACTGTCTGGAAGATATTTGCTGACGCAGCTCATCAACTTTGGAGTGATCTTATTAAGTGCGTTTCAAATTTTTCTACTCGGGCAAGCTACAAAGACATATTTGTTGAAATAAAAACTTTTAAATATTCTGTCACCCCCTGTCTTGTGTGATTCCGTAACAAGCCTGGCCAAACCATTTTCTGAGGTAAAGACCATGCTTACTTGAATTTTTTACACAGGAACATTCAAAATATGTTGTGATTATGCGAGAGCTGAATATCCACTTCTCCGGGTGAATAAAGCATTCACTTAAATTGGCAGTGTTAGACATTGACACTGACTATGTCATCGTAACTGATAAGGTCACAGGGTAATAAACGCCCATGTCACCCCAAACAACACAACTGAGACCAAAACGTGTCGGAATTCATGGTCGTCTGCACGCGTTTGACCACTCCATCTTCCAATGTGAGGTCAAGAAAAAGGTCGACTGTAATCTCTCGCCGAAGAACGGTTTGCGCTACAAGCAAACTTCCTCGTGCACAATTGCACAGCCAGTGCGGTCATCTATATACCGCGGGGAGTAACCGCGCTCCAATTACAGAGAAACTGGTTTAAGCAAGACGGTGCTTATAAATGTCTAAAGGCATTTTTGTGCTTCTCTATCCCAAGGTGTGTTACTATAGTAATATAACAAGAGTCAGCAAATATGCCAGACAACAATGTGCATTCCATATAAAGTGAACCGTAGCTGTTATCTATTATAATGGATAACTTCAATTAGAAAGCCGTGCGGCGAGCGCAGTGTATTCATAATCGTCTTCGAGGTCAAATTAAAAGCAGTTAGTCATGAGTAAAGCTTTGAATGGGTTATCAGTGTCTGCTTGTGAACAGTCCTTTGTAACATACTTGTTTTTTATAGCATACATTGGGCAACTCAAAATTGGCAGAAGTTTTTGCTTATCAAACGTGTGCCACACAGAAAAATATTCAAAAGGTCCCAAAAGTGGATCTTTCGGTGTAAAACACTCCGTTGTAGCACACAGCTTGTTTGTAACATCAAATTTTGGTTGGTATGCATAGTAACGATTTTACCAAAGGAAACTACATGTTCGGAACGATAGTTGTGAAGCCATCATGGAAACTTAAAAATTGTATGAAACTATGATCAGAAACTGCATACAGCCGTTCGGGTTCGCTGCACGTGATGTGGGTGATCTGGAGATTGCATCTCACAATTAAAATCGTCCGGGTTTTACTGGACGAAATGAGTACGCTGTGTCATGCAATGTCATGATTGTCACCTGCACAGGGGTAAAGACGTAATGCAGTTAGGAGGAGATTTAAACCCAATGGACAACTACGAACTCCTTGTATTACACTTTCTCGTTATTAGTGGCTATCCAAGTTAACTAAGTCTAGAATGACTGCCGAAAACACCGTCGACTCAGTCGGAAGAACGTTGACCGCCGTTTATTCTGATAGTTTGGCTATAAAATGCTGTTAGACCGTCGCCGCAGCCAAAATTCCGTAGCACAACTGTGTATTATGACAGCTATCAAAGGTTAACTAACATCTCTAAACATATACGTCAATAAAGACGCCGTGTGTGCAAACCCCCTCTAAGAGATTTGTCGGACGATGACACTGAAAAGCACGTCCAACGATGGTTTACCAATACCAGAGATCGAGGGGTGGCCGGGAAATAAATGGTAAGGGTAAATTTACAGTGAATTACAACTGCCAAACTGATAAACTTCGTTTGTATTTTCGTAGCAGTCATGGCATGTAACACAAGAACATTGTCCGTACATGTGTTTGATGTTCAACATAAATGCTTCGGTATGCTTTTAGCTTGGACACGTCCAAGACCCATGTGCTCAATTACGTTCCGTTTCCGATAAAATAAGCCTAACATTAAACACGGTTTACTTTTGGTTAAACGCATTTCTCCTTCGATCAGATTGCTTATTGCAGATGATTCGTTTGTTTTTTGTACGTGGACAAAAATGTGCCCCACTTTTTCACTTCCATTTCTTCATCTACAGGTTGAAAATGAATTGACAGAATACGACCATCTAGTACACAATATGCACCACTGCATGTAATTTTATTTCTTTTTTATTCCAATACATTTCCTTCTATTTCATTTCATAAGTGGTTTCTTTTCCGCGCCGTAAAAGGGGGTACAAAAATATCGTAGTATTGATTTTATCGTGATAATGGAGTAACGGAGTGAATGGGAACGTATTTTAGGGAAACTGGGAGGAAATAACGAAATATATCCGGCTTTCCGTAGGATTGGTTGTAAACCGCTCGCAAACCGGTTGTCCTGTTAGAACAAACAGACGGAAAACCGCTCCAAAACCGTCCTGGAACCACACGGAAACCGGCCTAAACCCTGTCGGTTTATGAGCGAGTTTGTCAAATGGGCTATTTATTTGTGCTCACCGATCTGATAAACCATAACTGGTATTCAATGTTTTAAACTTTTTCGAATCTAAGGACATGGCGGAACTTGTCTAAAATCCATACTAAAAATAACCTGTCACGAGTCCTTTTGCCACTAAAATGTGCACCCTTGTGCTGACCGAGACGAATCAGGACACGAGTGCACATGATTGAAAGTAGTTTGAGAGCACCTGTGCTCCTAAACTACTTTCAGCTATTAGTTCAGTTCAATTCAATTTGCACAGGACGAAAGTGGCCGAGACAAATGGTGCGTCATGATCGTTGTGTTTCCACCTAGTTTCATCGGCTCCCTATACTACGCGTTGAATGTTTCGTTTGAAAGGCAGAAGTTGCAAGGCAGACATAAATTCAATTAAAAAACACCAGAGGCTCATTACCTCAAGCCTCAATCATGTGGCTAGTTCTGGGAACGCTGTGTTCCAATGTGAATCTAAGGCCTCCTTGAAGTTTGTTACATTGCTGCATCTAACGAAATCCTCGGACAGTCTATTCCACATAGGAACAACCCTCTTTGTAAAAAACTTAGCTCGTATGTTCAGCCTTGAATGTGCCCTTTGTAGCTTAAGATTATGTCCCCTGGTGCCGCACTCAGGGGCAGAAACGAAAAAATCACCCATGCCTATACCTGAGAGACGCTTTATAATCTTGAACGCTTCTAACAAGCCACCCCTACCTCTGCGGCGATCTAAACAGAAGAGATTAAGATCTAGAAGCTGGGTGTGGGATTTTCCCCTCTGACCGGGGGTCATTCTAGTTGCAAGCTGCTGCACCCTTTCCTGGCATTCCTTATCCTTGCGATAATAAGGAGTCCATTCCTGCACACAATACCACAGGTGATGTCTCACCAAAACCTTGTAAATCGAGACGAAGACTTCTGTTCTTTTGCATGTGATAGTATTGCACACCCTAGTCAATACTTCTCTGACCATAATTGCAGCTCCCTGGCACTGTCTTGAAGGCTTAACGTCCTGTGTGACTATCACACCTAGGTATTTTACCTCTGACACTCTGAAACGGAATGCTGTTCTTTTTGTCTATGTTGGTAGTAAGGATTTGGCATCTAGCGAGACCCAAGGGTAAATTCCATCGATCTGCTCATCTGAGAACGGCATTTATATCCTGTGATAAATCGCTCCCCGCTATCTTCACATCTTCTGCAAAGATGAAACTCGGTTTGCCGAATTCTTCTGATAAGTCATTTATGTACAGGAAGAAGGGCAAAGGTCCCAGTACTGAACCCTTTGGCACACCACTGGTAACCTTCTCCGGTGTCGATAGAAAATTACCCACATTTACAAAGAAACTACGATTTCCAAGAAAGTATGCATCCCAATCACTTGCTTCCCTCATAATCCCAAAGGTCTGCAATTTATAGTCCAGCAGGCGATAACTCACAGAGTCGAAAGCCTTACTGAAACCCAAATAACAAATCTCCACCATCGTACCTTCATCCATTGGTCTTGTGGTCTCGTCCAAGAACATCAGTAGATTTATCAGACACGATCATTTTTACAAGCTCATGTTGTGCAGGGGTCAGTAGGTCGTTATTAACCAAATGCAAGCAAAATTGCTTTCTGATCATTTGTTCCAAGCACTTACACAGTACCGATGTTAGGCTGACCGGTCTGTAATTCTCCACTTTCTGCCTGGATCCTGTCTAATGTATTGCTACGACAATGGCCTTCCGCCAGTCCTCTGGCACCTCACTATCCTTTATCGACGTTTCGTACAGCCGGGTAATAGCCCCTCATGAGATAACGGAAAGAGGCTGAACAGTCGCTGGATGGATCATATCCGGCCCGGCTGTTTTTTGCTTGCACAAAGATTTAAGTTCATGAAGCACCTCGTCCTCACTTTCAGTACACTTTTGGGGCTTTGGCATACGCCCTATATCTGATCCCGTCGAACTAAGCTTTTGTTCCTGACTATACACGCTCTCAAAGAACGCAAGTGGGGTTTTCACCTGATATTTGGCATCGAGAACAATGCTTCCGCCAGGCATTTACAAGGTACCTACGCTCCTACGTGTCGCTTTCTTGGACTGCACATAGGTGAAAAACTTCTTAGGGTTTGAATTAACATTACTGGCGAGTTTCTTTTCACGCTGATGCTTTGCTTCTCGTTGCAGGGCTTGGGCCCTGTTTCTGGCCGTCTTGTAAGCTCCCATGTGTAGTGCGTGCTGTGAAGTTTGTAATGAGCCCATAGTCTTCTACGATCAACTAACGCCCTTGCCATCTTTGGGTTCCACCAGGGCGGCCGGCTCCTATTTCTTCGCTGTGCTAACGAAACCAACTCGTCTGTCAAGCTTATTAGCCCGGTTTTTATTGTCCTTCACCTTTCCTCCATTTTCGGGTACCAAAATATACTTCGTTCCCTTACCCTCAGTTGATCATCATCCACTCTAGCGTAGTTCCGAAACAAATTAGATCCTGATTTCTATGCCTTACAACGAACATCACACGCAGGACTTCAAAGGCTCTTCTATCATCAAAGAGATGACCTCAGATCGATACCTGGTTACCAGAAAATCTAGCGTAGATGGACACTGTCCGTCGTGGAAGTGTTGCTTCTCTTACGTGTTGTGTGAGGGCGTGGTTGTGCAACCACATCACGAGAGTATTGCTGATGATTCCCCTGGAGGCACGTTCATCGTCTAAGTTTATTTCTGTAAGATTCATGCCTCCCAATAAGATAAAGCGCTGCGAGCCACTCAACACCATCCGTAGAAGCTGGAAAAGTTCAGAGCTTTCCTCCCCATTCGCTTGCGGTGCTCTACAGATTCAGACTATCCCTACCGGCCACCGATCTAGACGAAAACAACATGCAGTGGCTTGGATGTGGAGTGTTACTAGTCCAAACGGCACCTCCCGCTGTTTAAAGTCAGCCCTTACGAGAAGTAGTACACCTCCATCCAGCTTACCATCTATTTTATCTTGTCGGTATGCAGTGTAGCCACCAAGTTGCATGGAACTCTGACCCTTTTTCAGCCATGTCTCCGTGGTAGCTATAATCACTGACCCATTCGTTCTGGCCAGTAATTCCCCCACTTACCTCCTAAGCTACAGAAATTTGTGTGCAATATGGCGGCACCTTCTGCCATGTCATCCGCTTTGGTTATATCCTTTTGGGCCGTCGCAACTTCGGGCTTAATTCCCAAGGGGACAACCCGTTTTCTGCACAAACACCTTGCTAGCGCAAGTGACATAAAATGGCACGAGCTACTTGCGTATTTACGCACTATTTCTCCCAGTCGACTAATCTGCGATCTGATTGGTTTTTATTTTGCACAATTGCTCGGGCTAGTATTCCATTCTTATACCGTCTATTACCGGTTACAAATGCATTGAAAACACATGTACACTTAGGTGATGCCATGTTTCAGCTAATCATCAAACAGTAAATTGGTGATACGTATCTCCAACTGATGATACGCTTCCGTTACGCAATGTCGCCGCACTCAAAGGAGGCAATGTCGCTTGACAAATTTTGTCAAATTCAAGCACATCTCACCACTAAAGTAGTACAACAACATTTGGAAAAATTGTTGGCGAGGAACAAAACCCGTTTGTGTATCAACTGATATGGATATATGGGGTTGAGGAAAAGAACTTGTATGTGACGCTCATGATATTCAAACTTTTTTCTGATGCATTGTTCAAAATATGCTACCTTAGTATGATATCAACGGTTAGAGTAAGAATTAGGTCAGGTAAAAATGTCTTAAATAAGGTTCGGTTAAGTTAACCGTAGCTGAAAAGGATAGACACTGGCAAATGATTTATGATTATGAAAATGAATATGCCGATATCGTAAAATAAACCGTTGAGCGACTGAAACTAATGAAATGGTTTATGTTATTTGGACAATCTCATTTTCACAGTGAATTCTGTTGTTTCTGTTGTGCTTCAGGAACTGGAAGATGCTCCAAAACACGATGACGGAGGATGACGTTTCATTGTCGCAGTTTATTGCACAAAGTGATAATTATTATTCCTAATATAATAACTTCTTTTAAAGTTGGCCTACTGTGAACAACCACTAACTGAATCTGCTGAATGACGTATGCGGAAGTGTGGTTAAAGTAATCAGCCAAATTTCGTTACGAGACTGCCGTGTGAATGGATTATCATGTAAAACAAAAAATAATCGCCGTTAAGCTGTCATTAGTAGCGCGGATATAACGCCCATTGATGATTTAATGTCTACTCCATTTAGAGCCGCTTTGGATTCATGAAACTAAGAAGGCTTCCGTAACAAAGTTGTGAAGCTAAAAAGGATACGATGGCATTGCACGAATAGATGGCACAAGTTTATTCGACGCCCAATGAATCTATCGTTTCTTTCCCCGTAAATATCGTGCTTATTAGACGTTATTGACAGAATCTGTCATTGTACATCATGAAAGAAAAAAAATGGTTAAATGAATGACTACGAAGTGAAGTCAGCAAAATCCAAAGCCTCGTATTATGTCAGTTAATATTATTTGTCAATATACTGACACATAACAATAACCGACACAGGTAAAAGGAAACATTTCCTCACCGTTTTCGTTTGCTCCTTGTTTTAAGTTATAATATTAGGAAGAACTGTGTACTAACCCTTTGATTGCACTGAGGCTGAACATTTAGTAAAAAGTCAGGTATGACTGATTATCAATGGATTGAATTGATTACTTTAAAGTTAGCATGAGCGTCAGTTTCAATAATGAGAAACTGTAGGGATAATGCCACTATTGAACACTTAACGATTCATTCCATCTTTCGCTTCGAATTCAGTTGGGACCGTAGGACCATTGACGTTTTCAAGCCAATTTGCCTACATACCTATCCCACGATAAAAATAAAAGAAACATAGATTGCTGAATACGATTATTAAGCACATCAGTGGGTCTAATCCGCAGCTTGATAAAGCATCATAATGGTGAGCAATGGAAACTATTGGGTCACGTCTGTAAGCTATACAGTGATTGATGCACACTTGTTGCCCGAGATTAAGTGAACTAACGATAGTCTTGTAACACGAAGATTGCCATATATAAATATCGGTGTCATTAATTAAAAATGAACCATTAATAACGGTTCCTCTATATAAGAGTAACACCTTTCATGATTTCACAAAAATACCACGATTTTATCTTCGCCAGCTCGCACATGGTAAGGTTGTAACTTTTTTAGGATTAGTTACATCCAGCCTATGATGAATTATTTAGAACAGTTATTGTCCTTTGTAAGATAAAGCGTGCATCTTTCTTTGGCGTTAATGGGAAAAGATTTGCGGATCATACAGAGATTATCAAAAAAGGTACGATCTGATGACCTGTATACAGACTGACAAAGCACTACTAAAGTGGCATACTAAAAGTGCGTGAAGGTGACGATGATGAAGCCAAGTCAAGTTCAACCAGCTGCACCGTGCTTTCAAAGTTTTCATTGGATTGAACTTTCACGTTGCATTATGGATCGTGTGACTGAAATCTAATCTGTTACTCACAAATTAACCGTTACATTGATTCAACGGTTATCCAGATAATTATAGATGAACCTATTAGGTCTACTATCGTTAATTCCGTGTTAACTGTTTCTCAATTGCTAGTCATGAAGTGAAAAACAACCTGCCCTTCTGTGAGTAACGGAAACAGAGGAGCTCACTGGAAACTTTTACATTACCAACAGTAAATGATGTTCTACTAAATAAAAATCAAGTGTATCGCCGGTAATAATCAGTTGACAAATCATTTCCTTTTCAGTGTTCAGGTTAGCTTGGTACGGACTTCGTTAACTGCATCGCTCGGACCATACCTACCCCGCTCTCTGTATCAGATGCACGGGTAACTGTTGCAACTTTCCACCTGATTCCACTTCAAACGTCAGGCCTCATGAGCCGAATAGTTGAAAAACGTTTCACACCTTGAGATAGGAGTGGAGTATTATCTATGGTTCTCCGTTGTTATAGTCATGATAGCAATAACGTACTGTTCACAGTGTCACCGCACTTTTACTGTTGCAGTCTGGGAGCTAGACGCATGACTTGGTAATACCATACAATGCAAGAATCAGGTGAATCAAGTCACCTGGGTGGCAAGACTGTTTGCTCGCATGAACCAAATCGTGGGTTCACATTTCACATGAGAAAGGCTTGATGGCAAGCCCACTAACAGATGGCTGTTCACGTTTACGGGCTCGCAGCCGACACGCCTCCTAGATCATAACTACCTCGCCTTTGGTTAGTGGCTCCGAAACGGCTATGGGCCCTTTGTGCTCGTCAAAACATGAGCATTCAGTAAGCAGTGACCTCATCAACGTTGACGGTTAAACGGAATACCAACCAGCGGTGTGTAACAAGTCCTGAGCAATTTCTGACAGACTGAAGTGTTTCAGAATTAGCGGCTTCGAACAAAATGCGTGAATGAAATATGATCCTAATGAATACTGTTTCCACTACGACGAATGATGCCTGACCGTAAATCTAATGATAGAATGAAACACTTTATCATTAAGAAACGGGTTGAGTCTGTTAAATCTAATAGTTCCCGAATAAATAATGCACTGTCAGTTGCAAGATAACAAATCTAAAATAGCACATCAGGAACATAATAAACAGTTTCATATGTTCTTTACAACGCGGTACTTCCCTAGCAATCAAAAGACCAGAGTCAGGAGAAACCATTGAGGTGGATACCACTTAAAGAAATATAATTTCTTAAGAGCCAGTTAATGTCATCAAAATGAAAGAAAAGTCAATGAATAAAATTTGTTTATGCTGTTCGGTGAATGTATACATTTTACTGATGAAACTGAGATGTGTACTGTCCATTAGTACGGTTTGTAAACAAAAGGATTAATTGGTGAACGGCAAAAGTGAATGGTTTTGCAGTTCACCAACATAAAAACTAGCTTAGGACGGAACTACTAGATACTAAATTGTATTTTTGGGGAATCAATTCATAAAAAGCTTACTACGTGTAAAAATAATTCAGGCTTGCACTCCACTACCACCCAACGGAAGTTCTGTTAACAGCCCAAATATATAGCCGGGTTCAAGATATTGTTAACTTTTTGCAACGAAATATGGAACCAATGATTGCTATTTTACTGAAAAACAGTTGTAGTTTAGAGAAACCATCCTTTATATTTTTCTTCACTTTCATTGAATTCCCATGTGTTACCAAAGTTCATGTTAACAGAATTACAGGCATACATTATTACAAATTATATCTGTTTAGGCCGATCTCTAACAGCTAGTAAGTTTAAAAACAGCTGATAACTGCAATAGTCGAAGCATCTCTCTTGCTATTCGTCAAAAACTGCGTTATCCCTATTTTCACTTTTCTGCTATTATCTTGCCTACTAATAAGTGACAAGAATTCAGTGTTCCGTTGAACAGTCAAACAATAATCAGCCGTATTTTATCAATCTCCGCCAAATAAATTGTGTTTATTTTTCTAATAGATTTCGTTGTAACTAAACATATGGTAGAATACTGGTTTGTCAGCAGATAACTCACGTAAATATAGTCCCCGAAAAACTGCGTTGTCTATTTTGTCAATCGCCATGGGCGTTTCTATCTAAAGGATATATACATTCACGGTAAATAGTATTCGTATTCCAGTTACACCTTGATCAATCATGCATGACTCACGCTACTGCGACTATCGTTGAATGGTGTCATGTGGTCCCATCGATTACCTCCAAAAACGGACGCCGTTGTCTATGGTTTGCGAGAACAGACGAAGGTAGTGTGTGACGTCTTTGTAACTATAGTTACAAGAACCTATAGCTTCTTATTTCAGCACAAGAATTTATTAATACACTTTTCAATTGTTTCATATTGGGCACTTTATTAAGTAGACAAGTATTTTTTCAAAAGTGGGGGAGGTCGACAGATTATTTTCACTTTTAAATTTGTTCACGGAAAGCATTTAAATGTAATTAACATAATGATAGCAATAATAATAAAAATAATTCAGTTACTTACAATTGCAAGAAAGGTCAGAGTTTCATTACTCTCTGGTTTTAAAGTTTCAAACGATAATCTTTTTATCTAGGTACACTTTCACTGTTTCATGACAAACTTATCACAGTTTAATTTTCCTGTTCATCATGTCTACTATTTGTTATTTATTTTAAGCTCAAACAATTACACGTTCTTAAGAAATGAGTTCTTCGCAAGCCAGTTCATTCACTGACAGACCTCGGAGTTGAACACATTTACAACTAACCGGTTAGTTTCATTTCGGATTATACTCTTCGCTCCTGACTGTTACCATATGTACGTGTACACATAGCAGTGTTCGTCGTCATGGGGCACAATAGTGTACAGTGAACGGGCCCTCGGCAACGCTTGTGAGGTTAAACTGCTCAACGGTCTAACAGATTAATCAGGTAGGGGTGGGGGGATATTGGTGTCCATGGGTGATATTGGGTGGAATTCATTCGCGCCTCTGGAAAGATAACTTTACTCTTTGTGGCCTGTGAGTGACTGAGAATGACCGAGATAAAAGGTCATTCTCTAGAATCATGTTAACTCGAGATGCCACATGTCATGTGTCACGTGCCACGTGCCTCGTATTTCTATCGAAAAGATCATTTAGTGACAGACAGGTACGTACACAATAAGCCTAGCTTGCCTACTGCGTACAACATAAGTATGCTCTTCAGTTTCATTGATGAATTAAATTCCGCCGTCTGCGAGACACCGAAGCAGATTCCTAACTCACGGAAACTTTTAAATGCTCGGTGTCCGACTAATCGTAAGTTTGGTCGTTAGTTGCCGTTCCTAATGATTCAAATTACAACAGCCTTCATGGGTACCCCTCAGTAATGCCGAGGTTAGTACTTCAAGGAGCCCAAGGACGTCAAGTCGTACCTTCATAAGTTATTTTATTTTATAATCGCGTTTCATTAGCACCTATGAGGCCCAGCCCGATATGCATGGCATATTCGCCACCGTCAGTATGCGGTAAGTCTGTTTGCTTTAATTCACCTGAGAGATTTCACGCACAAACAAGGACAGGAATTGGAGTTTAACAATAGTCTCATAAATCGCTGCTGGGACGACATCAAACCGCTCCAAAAGGCTGTATTTTAGCTGAACAGGAAAATGGAGTCCCTCAGCTTGAACAGTGATTATCTTCAAAGGGGTTTTCTGATGAAAACTCCGGCTTAAGTTACAGATTTAAACCATCACCCAGATGACGTCAAAGTCCGCAACCGGCTGGTGAGTTGTTTCGATCGAAAATGAATATTGCAGAAAAACGTCATGCTTTCAACCAATGGAGAAAACTACCACAATTTCGTACGCAAGGTTATGCGTCCTTTTATCAGTCGGTATTTCACGGATGCCATGAACTATTCCGGTGCTCATGGGAAATACGAGTTCCGTAAATCCACACTGAATGGCTTCATTATTGGTATGCCTGTTATTTCAAGGGATATTTTATGTTTAGACTACGTCCAACGAAGAACTTCATTTACTGATGTAAAACGGGACATGATTGTTACGTCCATTCGTGGCTGGTTGCACGACGCCGCCACAAACTATCGAAGACAGAAACTCCTGTGGGTAAAATAAATTACTGCAGATTGCTATTCTCATTTCCTCTAGACCGCCGACGTAGCTGCAAGACAACTCAGCCTTGTGGACATGAAGAAATTTTAATACAGCTTTCCCGCACATGAATATATCTTTCAAATGACTGACACTGTGTTCTCATTCCATTTCAATGGGGGAACGTCAGCCGATTATTCACCAGCAGGTCACGTTTATGAGAAGTTTTAACAGTCCATTGTGCACACACAGCTTAGGTTTTGATGTGGTGTATATGTAATTGGTTTTTATAATTTACGAACTTTTACCTTGCAATTAGGGAAATAATCTTGCCCAGAATGTATATGGCCTTATCGTTAAGTACATTGGTAGGTGGGGCAACTTGCCGTAACATGATATATCAATTCCCAAGCAGCACGACCGTCACCTGAGCGTCACCTGAACGTCACCTGAGTGTCCCCTGGCCGTCCCCTGAGTGTCCTCCGACCGTCACCTGAGTGTCCCCTTTGAAACAAAAAAGGGACACTCAGGTGACGGTCAGGGGACACTCAGGTGACGGTCAGGGACACTCAGGTGACGGTCAGGGGACACTCAGGTGACGGTCAGGGACACTCAGGTGACGGTCGAGTGTCCCCTTGTGCTGCCTGGGTTAGTTCAAGCGCCGTTCATTGGCGTAGTCCGGAAGTCAACGGGACGTAGGATGGTGTGGATGCCACGATAAATTCGTTCTGCTTACCAGCTGTGCAACTGGCTCATTTTCACGTCGTTCATTGGTCAAGGGGACAGACATTGATTCGGTACGCTTTACGCGCGCCTCACTAACTGGGTCACCTTCTTTGGTTCGCCTCAGTTGTGCATACGTTGCGAGGTGTCGGTACGCGTAGACATTTACTACACAACTCGGCCATTGTCAAGTAATGGTGCATAACTGGCAAATACACACTACTTGTGCTAGCATGGCAGCCACGGGCAATTGCCCGTATTTCCTGTATCTCTGCTCCATGACATTCCTCAATATTCCACTCGTTATTTATTATCACTGACGCGTTTGCAGAACTCCAGTGAACATGCGAGCAGCAAAACGAGATCAGACGTAAAATCAGCAGACGATGGAACCAGCGCCACGGAAACTGATGGGTACGCACAAATGAAGCGCAAACGTACAGCATACTCAAGGTCAGGTCAAGTCAGGTTCAGTTCAATTCAGTTCAGGTCGCACAGGACTTGGTGTGGCAAGGGCCAATGCTGTCTCCGGATAGTTACGTTGTCGGCGCATTCCCGTAACTCTCAACATTGTGAGAGTTTCTCCTTCCAAGAGGCAGAAATTTTGTGCAGTATCAGCCGTGGCAGAGAAAGGCGGAAACAATGAGTAAATTGAGCCGGACCTTAAAAACTGCCAAACCTAATTCGCGGTATGCGGCCACTCAACACTAGTCTACTACGTTCTTGAAAGCTCTCACTGTTGTAGTATTTACGGCTTCTTCCGGGAGCTTATTCCAATAGGGTACCACTTTATTTGGGAAGTATTTCGCCCAAATTTGGAGCCTCGAGAGCTTTCTTTTCAGCCTAAGGCTATGCCCTCTTGTGCCCCTCTCTGGTATTGGGCAGCACGGGTCTTCTCGGCTTATACCTGACTGACCCCATAAAATCCTGATGGTTTCTACAAAATATCCGCGAAAGAGCCACATTTTCTTCCGGAACAGATCCAGGGTACGGAGACTCTCTGTGTAGCTACCCCCTCCCCTTGCCCGGTTACCATCATAGTGGCAAACCCTTGCACCTTCTCCAGACAGTCTATATCTTTCTGGTAGAACAGTGCCCAAGCCTGCATGCAGTGCTCCATGTGTGGCATAACTATGGCTTGGTGTATCGCAGAGAAAATCGCCGACTCTCCTCATGACATGATCGATCTAACTCGAAATCGGTTTTGTTTTGAGCTGTGTCGAAATTTGTTGGTACTTGTAACTCGAAAGTTTCAGTGACTGGAATCTACAGTAATCAATAGCCTTGGAAACTGCCGAAACATGAAAGTACCCAGCGATTCGGCAAGCCGTTCTGAATCAAAGGACAATACCCTGCAGGTGAACGAAACCCTTTTGCCCATAGGTGTTGGTCACGTTTCTTGCTTAGGTTCTAGCTTGTCAGGTTTATCGGGGGTAGTTCGGTTTCTTAGAGAGCTGGAGCGAATCTGTTGTTAGCTGAGTTTAAGGAAAAGTAGGTTGCAGAACAGTTAGAGTTAGATAAGCAACGTAAGCTGCTCCAGGTGAAGAATGAGACGGAAGTGGCGAAAGTACGTTTGGCTCGTGCTGAGGAAGAAGAAAGCCTGGTCACCAGAGGTGAAGTCCAGGGTGAAGTAATTGTCAATGAACATCTGCCCCGCTACTTAGGTGGTTACCACGTACAGAACGACGCACTGAGAACAACAAGCTTGGTTCCAGTGGCGGAACCTGCAGTGGATTATCGTTTGGATTTACCCGTGGCGGAACTGGAGTCATTTGCGGGCTGCTTGCCACCGTACTGGAGGTTTGTGAGACAGTTTGAATATTACGTCGCAGGTAGAATTTGAGAAGATGGCCATCGCTCACTTTATTTGATGCATTATTGCAGGGCACAAGCAAGGGATGCGATTGTCGAAAGTGTTATGCTGCCTCCAACACTGGCGTACAATAGGGCCAGAGAAATCTTTAAGGATCTGTTTGGACAGGACCATGTAGTGGCTCGTTCACTGATTGACGGCTTGCTGCAAGGTTTGAAGCCTCTGATGGAAGATTCGAATGCCCCGACCAAGCTGTGGTTAAAAATGCGCAGCTGCGAAGGTGCTTTCGAGCCGATGAATTGCTTGTCAGACCTCAACTCACTACAGACCATGAGACGTATCACTCGAGTGCTACGAAAGCATCTCCAGGATTTGCGGGCTAGGACTGCTGATGATATCCTGAGGAGAGGAGATGAAGCCAGGTTTCAAGATCTGTGGCAATTGGTGTCCCGTGAGGTGCGGATTGTTCGAAGTTGGTTTGGCAAACTGGCTGCCAATAGGAAGGCTCGAGGGTATTCGCGGTCATTCTGTTGGGGGAATTATGCACAAAACCCGCACCCATAAGTGAGACTGTTCACGCCAAAGCAGGGCAGTACTTTGAAGGTTGCAACTAATAGGTACTCGGTATGTACTGGAATACACGTACTCGAGGAATGTCAGCGCTTTCTGTCTCGTGATATACCCGGTCTTTAGGCATTGATCAAAGAAATCAAGGCTTGTTTTTCGTGTCTCAAGTGTGGACATCTGTCTAGCAACTGTTCCGTTTCCAAACCATGTTCATCATCAGGTTGACAGGAACGGCACCACCATCTACTGCATGGTGCACAGAAGCAATTTACCGATCGAGTCACACACGTTACACAAGGGCTGCAGCTGGATAAGCTGGATACGGGCAATACAAAAAGGCCCGGGCGGTGGACCAATGACTGTGCGGCTGCTCTGAGGCCAGAATGTCGTGTCAGCTTAGATGTACCACCAGTACGAGTAGAAGGACCGGGGGGGCTTTGTGGAGACCTTCCCTCTGCTGGACAGCGGGTTTGGCATGACTCTAATACAAAAATACACTATGGAGCTGGTGGGCCTGAAGGCATCCCCGACCTCACTTTCGATTTCGACCGTGAATGGGACTATCACTTGGAATTCGGGAATAACGGATCTGCGACTTAACTCATTGTCAGGGAATGATTTCGTGAATATAGAGAGAGCCTTTGTGTTGATAGGCTACCAATCCAAGCAGTCCAGTACTGCACCTACATTGACTCCAAAGACAGAATCTAGAAGATTCGAGAGTGCCAATCCTGATAGGTGCCGACGTCTCAGGAGCACATTGGGCATAAGAGCAAAGATGCGGCAAAAGAAAACTACCCTATACTGTGCGGACGATTCCAGGACGGATTGTTCTTGGTCCGATAAACCAGGAACCACTCTGTGTGAGGACATTAAACCACATTGAGAGGGGAATCGATCCCTTAGCAGAACAGATCGATCGACTTTACAACACTGATTTCTGCGATGGGTGTGCATCGAAAAACTCTCCTTCATTAGAAGACAAACAGGCCGTTGATATGGTTTCCAATGCCATAACCTGGTTGAACGGACACTATGAGGTTGCACTTCTGTGGAGGAATCCAGAGGTGTGACATCCAAATAATTATATTGTGGCCAAAGAGAGAATTAACGGCTAGAGGAAAAGGTTTGCGCTTGACCTTGAATTCCTTGACAAATACTCCACAATAATAGAGGGTAATGTGAGCAAGGGCCACGCCCAGTTAGTACCCGACGTACAGCTAGAAGTGGGTTTTGAGCCAAAGTGGTAACTACCACATCACGCAGTTACAAACCCTAAAAAGCGTAGCATTCTGAGGGTGGTGTTTGACTGTGCTGCTGCATTCCAGGGAGCTCCTTGAATGATTACTTGCTACAGGGACCGGAGACGACAGCAAGCTTAGTTGGAGTGTTGCTTCGTTTTTGAAAGGAATCTGTCGCCTTGGCTGCGGATATTGAAGAAATGTTCGTACAGGTTCAAGTGCTGACGAGAGACAAAGGAGCACTGAGGTTCCTCTGGTTGGAAAATGGTCGACCAGGTGGTAATCTTGTTAAATATCAAATGAATGCTCACCCATTTAGTGCCACTTCCTCTCCATTTTGTGCGAATTTTGCGTCACGTCGCACGGCAGATGATTGGGGAGGACAGCATGAGGATTACTTCTCCAGGGCCGTGTGACAACTTCTATGTAGACGACTGTATGGTGTCCTTGCCTACTCCGGAGAATGCAATAGGTTTTGCTATCCACAGGAGCGAATTACTATAACAAGGAGGATTTCGGCTTCATAAGTGGGTGTGCAGCCGTAAGGAGGTGCTGGATATTTTACCGAATTCTGAGCTGGCTCATCGCGCTTTGGAAATAGATGATTGAGCGCCTGTGCCGGAGAGGACTTTGGGGTTAGAACGGAACGCAATAGAAGACTCTCCGGTTTTCATTCGCAATGCGCGAAAAACTGCAAACAAGGCGTGGCTTGTTGTCTATAGTATCATTTGTGTTCGACTCACTGGGGTTGGTTTCATCTTTCATTCTGTCAGGCAAGGTGTTATTGCAATCACCTTGTCGCATGAAGCTTGGTTGGGACTACCTAATTGGAGAAAAACCCCATACAACGCTGGAATGAGTGGCTAAGAAGCACGGAATAACTCTTCGCATTCGGCTTTCTGTTCCTAGAGGTGACACACTGAACGAAGGTGCATAGCTTCATGTATTTTGTGACGCTTCCGAAGTTGACTATGGGGTGGTGGTGCATCCAGAGTGGTTTCAAAGGACATAGGTTCCTATTGTGCCCTACTTTTCCCCAAGTCGAGAGCAGCTCCTTGGAAGACCGTAACGATCCCCCGATTGGGGTTAACCGCAGCAAGACTTGCCGTTAGGGTCTCTCGGATTCTTATGGAAGAAACTGGAATCAAGTTTGGTAGGACTTACTACTGGACGGATTCTGCTGTAGTTTTGCACTACATAAACAACAATAAAACGAGATTTAGTGGTACTTTGCGAACCTTTTGGCCGAAATCCGTGAGTGGTCTGAACCCATGCAGTGGCGTCATGTCAGATCGGAGGTTAACTCTGCAGACTTGGCATCAGGAGGCACAACATCACCGAGTGATATCAGCTGGTGATTCGAAGGTCCTGACACTTTGACAAACAATGAAACTTTATGGCCGACGAGTCCTGCGGTCGCTGCTTTACCGCCAAAAATGGATTTGAGGCAGCATTCGAGTACCATCCTCACAATTTTGCAGGATAATGATAATGGTAATGATGATGGCTTATTTCGGATAACCCCGATGCTTGTTGTAGCGCAAGATCAAACGATACATTTGGACGTAGAGTCCGAATTCCAAGAGGATGATTCAGGTATTTGCACCCGATATTGTACAGGAGAAAGTATTTAAGTTACTCTTTAGGGCAGCGCCCGGCCAACTTGAGCTCAAGGTCGGGTGGCCAACCCGGCCAAGTCATGGTGGAGCTGGTCGGAGGTAATAGACTAACACTCAAATAATACAAAAGGAGAGACTGTGCAACGAGAGAATCAAACAGACTTGACGGACGTTTTTCTCACCTTAGGGAAAAAGGAGTTTCCGAAGGAGACATAAACCAGCTATAGCTCTCCGCGGAGAATGGCACGGCTTTGGATGGGAAGTCAGACGACGTAAGGAGTGAATTTGCGGATAAAAAACTAGCAAAATCTTTCGAAGATCACCCTTGTAACGTTAGCTACCAAATATCGGCTGAGTCAGTTAAATGCCCAGTGGAGGGCTCATTTATAGAGATTGCCTGGATGATGTTGAAAGAAGTGGTCGGACTTAAACATGTAATCGTTGCGCACATTATTTACTTTCAGGAAGGTGGAATGTGATGCACCAAAAGGGAAATGGGAACTGGGTGAAAAATCAATTTGTGATGCGTAGCCTTGATAGCCGCAACCTGATAGCCTGCAACCCTACGTTACTTAAGCTCTCTAATTAAAACCCAGATCAAAGTACGAAATGTAACACTGGCAGTCCACATAAACCCAGCCAGTTCTTTATTAATTGTCGCTATTTATTATCATAACTAACAGCTGGAACCACGTCCAGACTGCTAACACCATTTATTTCAGGTTTGTCGTCGCCCACTCTCTCGGGCACCACTTTCGGTGACCAATGTCCACACTTTGACCTGTACCGACAGAGACCTTAATGGCATCTTTTATACCAAACGGGATTGCAATCGGGCCACACGACCTAAAACACCCCCAAATGCTTACAAGCAGATTGATAGACGTCTCCTAACGCAACACTTCTACTACTGATGTCATTGTTGGAGGCTTCAGAAATAACAGTTCGCAAGCAAACTTCTATTGATTGATTGACACGTCCCTTATCCCGCCTGATGAACCATACCCACGGGATGCTGCACATCACCTTGGTCTCATGTGAAACAATCCAATAACAGAGCCAGAATACGCAACACAGGAATTTTCTCTCATTAAAATTCGATACGTTATCCGAACGCGAGTCCACTTGTCCCTCACATCCTTGGTTCCCAACAATGATGCCGAAGATCACTGAGAATCAATAAGTCAATATATTTGTCAGCATAACAGAACAATAAGGCGCGAGCCTACAAGGAGATTTTTCGCTCCGTTTTCTCTTCCAAGATTTCATTTTTCTTTCGATCGGTATCCAGCCTGAAATTGACTCTTCACCAGTTAAAGGCCTTCAAGTTGCGCTGCCTTTTTTTTCTGAATGATAAGGGTTATTGATCCCGAACCTAAACTCACCTTATATATGGATTGCTGTTTCCTCCACATTCATCAACGTTGCCTGTCCATTTCCACAAAGTTTCCTCATGTCCCCTCGTTTCATGATGAACTCCCTCTATTAGAATCGGGAATATCCATCATTCCGGGCCAACTTCATCTCCATAGAGAGCCGCTCTCTTCATATTCACCAAAGTTCACGGTTGTACTCCCATTCATTTCTTTAACCTCTCCATGTCCATAACTTACTCCGTGCATAGAACCAGCAATAGGCCTCAGTTACCCACATCTTGCATTATTATGACTTATAACGCATCCTTAGCGCTATATTTTCACGATATATTTTGTATTTTCACGGACCACCACCAACCAGTCGAATCCGAAACCAAACCGTATTTGCCGCGCAAACCTTTTTAATTTCAGTCGACTCAAACTATCTCTAGCTATATTGTTTTGCTTCTGACGACTCCACTCGCTTTCTTGAAATTCGTGTCTAGTTCATTGTTTTGAGTAACGTTGTACACCATGATCATGCGCTTGCGCATGCGTCTCGACCATGGTCAAGATATATACCATTATTATTATTATTATTATTAGTAAAGGTGCGCTGAAAGCTTTCCATGTCGATCCTATCAGTCTGGCGCATGTTGGAGCCAACTATTGAACTATACTCTAGCAATAGTCTAATGTGTGTTGTATAGACACTGAGTTTACTTTCACACAAACGGAATGTTTTGTGAACAAGTCTCATTAACCTGCGGGACCTAGCAATTTGAGTGTCTGTTTGCTCCGCGAAGTTGAACGAACAGGAGTAGTATATGCCCAGGTCACGTACTGATGATTTCTTAGGGATCAGATGACCACCTATACTAAACGTTCCGGGAGGGACATGACACTCGTATGTAAGAATGCAGCTTTTGTCCGCCGAAAACTTCATTGCTCAATCGGTACACCACGAATTGAGTATCCGTGAGTCCCCTGACATTTTCGCTATAGTATTACCCAATGAATTATGGTCGAAGGTGGACAGCAACTTCATATCATCAGTAAATAAATACGGGGTTCCATGGCGAACCACGGTAAATATGTCTTTTACGTACATGAGAAACAACAACGGTCCCAGTACGCTACCTTGGATGACACCGCCGGTTACAGGGCTGGGTGTAGAAATTTTGCCATCAATGTTTACCACTTTACCGAGCGAGGACAAGTACAATTCTAGCCAGACATATAGTGGGCCAACGATGCCGTATTTCTTGGCCTTTGACAACAAACGAATGTAAGACACCCAATCGAAGGCTATAGACATGTATAAAAAGACTGAGATCACTGCTTTATTATCATAGGTAGCTATCGTAATAAGGCTCAGAAAGTCAGTCATACAAATTGCGCAGGATCGATGTTTTAGGAAATCGTGCTGACCTTTACTTATAAAGTGATTTTTCAGGAGGTGACCTGTTAGTTTAACTTTTGTTAATCTTTCCATAATCCTCGATACTACTGGGGCACGATTCACAGGCCCGTAGTTGGCCGGGTCCTCCCGTGTTCCCCTCTTATGAATTAGAATAATAACCGAAGTTTTCCACTGTATAGGGTACCAACTAAAGAGCACAGAAAAAACGAATAAATTTGATAAAAGAATTTGGATATCTGGACCGCCCAATTTAAAGATGGCCAATAGCAACGAGTCCGACTCGGGGTGGAAAAACATTTTGATATTTGAAATTGAAGGCTTGATTTCGGAGGGCACAAACGTTACAGAAGAAAGTGGCTCATATGATGGTACTGGTGGATCGTAGAAAAAGGGTGCTGTGTCACTAGTTAAGGAAGAAGAAAAAAACAAGTTGAGCGTTTCTGCTAAGTCCAGAGGCTTGTCGAGGCACGTGTTATTGAAAGAAATAGAAGAGATAGATGAAATTGTTTTTGGGTTCCTTGACTTCACCAGTTTTGCAAGAATCTCGATTTTCTTGCATTCACGTAAGGCCCTGTTTTTCTGTTGTTTTATTGGACTCTCGGAGTACAGTTTTATTATTTCGGCCAAACGATTTAACTGTACAAACAAAGAAAGGTCCCTTGTTTTAATATGAGCGCTTTGGAGTCTACTTAACTTTAAGTTGAGACGAGACAATTTATTGTCTTTAGGTCGGATTGACGACCCTTGTGTGGGGGTTATTCGTTTGAGGCATCGTTCAAAGATAGAGTAGAGTTGATCTGCCACCAGCTGGGGATCGGCACTTAAAATGAAGGTGTCCCAGTTTCGGCTGCTAATCAGAGAAGGTGGTATATTCCAGTTAGCCTTATGATATGGTTTATGCGGGGTGTCGGCTGTTTATCCTTTATGGGCACTGTGAAGCAGCAGTAAACAGTTGCGCGATCATCCCCTGATAGGTTATTCTGAACCTTTGTTATAACCTGGGTTAACCCTAGTGGAAAGATTAAGTCAAGAGTGTGGTCGAGTCTGATTGGGGACGTGACGTGCTGTTTCCATCCTCTTAGGTGAATTGCATTGAAAAACTGTATTAAGTGGCTTGGTGCTGTAATTGATGTCCAGCATATTTATGGCGCAATGAAGTCACCAGCTATCAATTTTGGGCCTACTTCAGGATCACCAATTAAGTTGGGTTCCTCGATAGTTTGCAGGAAGCCGTCAGAAATAGATCTAGGCGGACGGTATACGCAACCTGGTATCAGTTCTCGACGTTCGACGTCGACTTTCAGCCATACAGAATCGACGACTCCGCCTAGGATAGGATGCTGAAAGCTTGTCGCCCTGAGAGTTTCCTTTACACACACTAGACAGCCTCCACCACGTTGATGTGTTCTGCCCTTGCTGAAGGATTTTGTGGCCGAGTACCTCAATGTCCTCTACTAGATAGGAGTCCGGTAACCAAGATTCCGTCACAAAAATAAGGTTATAGTCATTTGTTACCGTAGCTGATCGTATTTATCGGATTTTGTTCCTAATAGAGCGCACAATGACCAATAGCAATGTGAAAATTCCAGTGCTTCTGACGTCATCATCGATATCAGTACTTGCCGTTCGTTGACCGCTGCACTTAACCTGAAAATAATTATCCGCGCAGGATGCAAGCCAGCTCAAGTTGTCATTCGCAAATGGTGGACTTGGGTCTGCATGTGGAATATTAAATGACAGGTTATTGGGTAGTACACTACTATACGGCTAATTAGAACGGTTCATATTAGGCAAATCTAGGTTATGGAGCATTGTTGTGCCCACGGAACGTATGGAAAAATAGGCACTTTGGCTAGCTGTGGAGTACCTACTGGTAGATGGGAGGATATGCGATGCGCTCGGATAGTTTAACGGAGGGGGAGGTAGGAAAGATGGAAATAACGGAAGATAAGGCTGATGGGAAGGTTACATTAGTCCGGAGTCAGGTATGAACAAGGTTCTCTCAACAAACCACTTATTTTTACTACGGGTATGGTCCTATTGTTGTTGTATCATCGTCTTGGAAGTGCTATTTTGTTTCATACACTAAGAGATGCGAGGTTATCCAAACTGAGAAAAGTCCATCTGTGACGAATTCGGCCTAGGGAAGGAATTATCATTGTCATTGTTCATGCATCCCCGTATCGTTTGCCCGCACGAAGACTTAGCCTTGGCAACTAACCTCTAGTTGACCCTCTCTTCTAGACGGTTATTTATTATTAGCGACGTACGTGGCATACAATCGGCACGCCTGGGTTTTTCGTTAGTTTCTAAAAGGGGGCCTATGGGGACAGATATTAGAGCCGCAGGTTTCATCTCATTGAGAACTTGAAGTCCCGTGGAATGGTAGTCCGGAGCTGGGGGCGTAATGTGAGGACCCTCCTGGGGTGAGCCCGTAGATGTTGTCGATATATGTTGCCCTTTCGGCTGGGATAGCTGTGGGGAAGTGGAGCAAGATTCGTCTAGATCAACTAACTCTGTGGATCTTCTGGGGGTAGTAGTGTGAGGGGTTTGGTTGATCCTTGGTAAAGTGCTTGGGGGAGAGGGCGGCTTCTGGATCTTAATGCCAGTGTGATTGGACTTTTTAGTGGCACATCTTATCACTTCTCTTTGCAGTGGCTTTCTGTCAGCTTGTACCTTGATTGACTTAAACTGTGAAGCAGTTGCGGCTATACGCTGTTTAGTGGTGACCCAAGTAGCACATTGCCCAACGGGGTTTGGCACTGCCCAAAGGAGCTTTGGGGTGACGCGTGATGACGATACATTTCAACGTAAATGCTATAGATATTCCTGAACTGCAGGGCGCCTTTTGTATATGTGGATTTCGTACAAATGGACAACAAAAATTCGTGTGACATTTGCACACTTTTGTTTTACTGCGTTCCCTTGTGACCGGGTGGCCCTCGTTGGTTCAGCTCATTGTTTGTTGGCAGGTGAGTTTTTCAGCAGAGCGTAGTTGCGGTTGGTAGTATAATTGTCTAAGTGTCATGAATAAGTATCGTTTAGACTGTATTGTTACTGTTTCGTCTTCTAATTCTTGTATCGTAGGTATCAATTGCTTGAAATTTTCCATTCTTCCGAAGTTGTCATTAAGTAGGTAACCGGTATTTCCTGAAAAATAAACCTTATCAAAACGATTACCTGTTGAAACCCATTCTTTCGCCGTTTCTCTATCTTATAGGAGGCTTTTTGCTACGCCGAAAGAGAGCAAATGGCAAAGTTATAGGAGGAGAAAGAGGGAACTGGGCTCCGTGCAGTGTCCCATATGTCACGATGCCAGTTTTTGGGAGCACAGAACTTCGTGTCCTAAAGAAAGAAACCGGAGTATGCTCTTATAATGGATTTATTTGAGTTGTTGAACAATAATTACAGCTAGCACATCCAGTGCATTTCTTGAAGCGGAGCCACTAATGCCGGAGTTACAATTAGGTGTGCCTGGGGACCTGATAAGTGGAGATACTATTCCCATTGCGTGCACGTCCGTGAGGATTGTTCCACTGGGTAAGATGGTATCGTTTCTATATTGCTTTTTTTCTCAAGCGACGGAAGATGTACAACTTGGAAGAAATATATCCATTAAGGGTAACATGGATATGGTACGACAATCGCTGCCTGATTTATTCGTCATCTCAAACTTAGGCATGAAACAGCTGCGAGACCTACTTTCCTGTATGGGAACATTTTTGCCGGGTCTTTCAAGTGATCCACGGACTATTTCTCGTACACCTCGTTCTTGTAGAAAACTTCAGTAAGACAGTGGAATATATGTTCACGTTGGACCGGCAGACGAAATAAGTATGTTTCTAAGCAGCATGGATTTTATTCCAAATTCTATCGATCTGCACCTGAATATAGATGAGCTGTCGTTGTTTCGGGCATCTTCCGTTCAGATGTGACCGATTTGGGCAAGGATAGTGCAGCCAATGTGTGCGCAATTCATGACTGTTGGATTTTGCCGTGGTGTTAAAAAACCATATCCAGTACATGATTACTTGTGCAGTACGGTGAAAGAACTGGACCGACTGCTACCAAATGACCTAAGCTATCTTAGCTTTTCCATACGATGTTGCTTGAAAGCCGTTATCTGTTATATTCCAGCTCGGGCCTTTGGTCGTCAGGTCAAACGCCCTACTGGTTATTTTGGCTGTGAAAAATGCAAACAACGCTGCCTACCTATTGATGGGAGGGTGACTTTTCCCGTCGTCGGGGCTACCGCAAGAACGGATGAAAAGTTTCGCGCCGGGAAGTATCATCGTCACCACATAGGCACCATTCCGTTCCTACCCCTGCCCATCGATATTGTGACCACATTCCCGTTAAACTATATGCATCTAATATGCCTTGGGGTAACTCAGAAACTGAAAAGTGGTCATTTATCACGTTGCCGTCTGAGTAGGTCGGGTACGGAGGAATTTGGCGACCGAATTCTGGGAACCCACAGTGCCCTTTCTTGCGACTTCCAGCGAAAATGCCATCACACGCGTGATATCGAACGCCGGAAGGAGACGGACTTTCGCCAGTTCCTCCTTTACCTTAGTCCAGTGTGCTTACTTGAATTGTTACTCCATGATTTAGATGACCATTTTTTACTTTTGTTTGTTTCTGTATATATTTTCTCGCATTCCGTTTCACATGTCCATTTACTAGACTTCGCCCACGAAATGCTGCTTTTTTTGTGCAGGCGATGGCAAAGTTGTATGGCCCTAACTCAATTGTGTACAGTGACCATTGTCTGACCCCTCTAGCAGAGGATGTGAGAAGGCATGGAACTTTGGACAGCTTCTCATGCTTCCCTTATGAATCTCTTATGGGCAAGCTAAACTGTTTGGTAAAAGGGCCGGCTAGGCCAGCGGGGCAGTGACAAAAGCGGCTGCACGAAGTGAACACTGTTCACTGTCATCTCGAAAAAACTTTGATCCTCGATGACAAGCTCTTGCCTATACCTCGTTTCTCCAAAACCCCGTGTTCTTGCGACGTTAACGGGATATTTTTCTCTAATGTACATCCCAATAATGTCATTGTGATAGACAGTAAACCGGCAACGGCGGTCATTATTTTTGACGATGAAGTTCATTTCATCTATTTTAATATCGTCGGAAACTTTCTACGCACGCGTTGAGCTCAACGCGTTTATTTATCTCTTCAGTAGACGGATTGCAGTCCGACATCCATTCACGCTGTCTCCTGTAAATGTTTACTGTTATTGGCCAATTCTTACCACGTGTGCATCCCCGTCTTACATACCTTCTTATAAAATTGTTGGTTCCACTGCTGTTCTTCCCATGCACTTATATATGTATATATGTGTTTATATTTATATACATACGGCAGTGTTTTGTTCACGGAAAGCACCAACGAAGGCGGCGCCTGTTTTTTTACATAATTAATCTTGTTTGGATGCACATTTTAGTCGAGTTTGTAGAGCCCAGTTCGTATGCTGTGGTTCACAGCAATTGGATGGTCTATTGCCACCGCCTTCGGTGGCCGCGGACCAAAAGTGAGGGTGCGTACCGGCAGTTGCTGCTTTCGGGTGCGTCACTGCCTGATTCTGTTCCGGCGCATGAATTCGTGAAGATGGAATTCGAACTCTCTATAGACTGTTTCATCAGGAAATTGGAATAGAAGGGGACAAGAGTGCTTTGGTGACCTTTTTCTTAGCCTTCTGCAGTGACTTGGAAAGTGGGCCATGCCCGAGGCTTGAAGCATAGTAGATTTAACCCTTGCGATACCTAGAAGATCTGAGATGTTGAAGACAACGGCATTTTTGCATTCAGAGACTGTCGCAGGTTTTCCGATGCCACTGAGTCAGGAAACTGACTGGATGCTATTAGGTTCCGGAGACCGGGGAGTGCCGAGGGCTCCAGAAGGTAGGTTAGTGGTGTTAGTTTTGATAATATATTATCAACCGGCGCTATCTGGGTAGACATACTTGCCAAGCTACTTTCAATGGCACTGGACCTTCTACTGGCTTCACCAAATATTTCTATCTTATTGGGGGTATCTTTGTGTTCAGGTCGTTTGGGTTTCTGATTTGCTGAAGAGCGAGGAGCCATTAGTTGAGACCGTTTGCTTGTTGGCCTTGCCACCTTTATTACAGAATATTGTTGGTTGGCGATATAATCTATGATGATGACTAACGGATAGACAACCCAAGGGCGGTTAAGTATGGCTAGGGCTGTTTTTGTAGCTAAATCTGGGTCGCTCACATGAATCATGAGGGACTGTTAGTTTGGATATGGGGTGGTTTTCTTGAATATAATAATGGTGAAACCTTTAACATGGGTTGCTGGAGAAATATTCCTAGAATAACTAATATGAAAAATTAGCGAAATCTACAAAAACCTCGCCGTGGTGTAGCGCAGGACTCCCACGCAAGCATGCAACAGCTGTCACTCTAGTTTGCATTCTTAAGGCCGTACCGATCATTTGAGTGCTCGCCGTATACAACCTAACTTCTAGAAAATTCTTCCGGTCCCCTTGTGATGAGAATGACCACTAAATCACATGCATTGTCACTTCACCTGTCTCGTCAGTAAACGAGGCAGCGGTCTTGCACCTCCTGAGTGATATGATCATTTTGGTGCAGCCGCTATTACTTCAGCACTACAGTGGGCTCCTTTAGCGATCACTTCTGCTCATTTATTTTTAATGCTGCAAGGGTTGTTGTGAGACACTACCGTGGCCTTTTCAGTCAACACTTACTTACCCTCCCTCAGTTCGTGGTTTGCCTCGGGAGGAGTACCTGATTGGCTGCTACTCTTTTTTTCATGTGCACTCGATTTATCGGTTCCCCGACTTAATTTGACGACTCTACTTTTTCCTCTACTTTGAAATCCATTGTGCTCTCCATGGACTTTGCAGTATAGATTTTTATCTCAGTCTCTCTCAGGAGATCTTATAGTAAGCCGCTGGGACTAACGTTTCTTTCAATGGGCAGATCTCCCACGTCTCATCTGACAGTATGTCTTCATTTACAGCCACCGCCTGATATTACTTGCTGGTGGGCTGCGCTGGTCACACTTCCAGGCCTTGATGTTTGAGTTTGTTTTTGTCAAGCCTCTGGGTTGAGGCAACGGCCCGACCTGCCCTTTTCTTGGGTCATTATTTTCTTGTCCTCTTATAACGTTTTCTTTGATGGCTGGACAATACTATATGGTCACAACGTACTGAAAAACACTTCCTCCGCTCCCGCTGAAACTTGGTCCCCAGGGTTTGGGTATACAAACTCAACCAGCATTGGCCTTCCTGGTCCCGTTTTTACTCCCAATCGCGGTTTCTTTCACTTGGTGTCTCCATGAAATTTCCCGGCCCTGTCATTTATCCATTCCTTGTCCTCCTGGGTAAATCTCTTACCCCATGTTGCCCAAATCTCCCCTTTTTGAGTTGTTTCTCGGTGGTTTCCCTTCGATTCAGTACAAGAACATTCGCGCACCTCGTCGCTGCTTTTTCAATCCCCTTTCTCGTCTTGTTGAATTGTCTTTCGTGGCCCGTAATTATTTCTCTCACCCTGTCAAACTTGGCCGCACTCGGCTCTCATTGGCAAAACAACCTCTGGTTTCCTGGTGATCTTCCATTACTTTACCCCTGCTGCACCTTCCGGCTGTGGCTTTGGGAGCAGAGGACTCCTAGTGCTGAGTTTACTAGAGTCCATTCGTTTGAGTACCCCTGCCCCTCACTGCTTGTTCCTACTACTTCGGCGTAGGAACGTTTGGAGCTTTCCTTCCTCCAAGGGGTTTTAAACCTACTTATGGTTCTTGAATTTTCTTTCCACATTCAGTTAATTCTTGCATAGCAATGGATTGGAGGGTTTGCTTGGAGGCATTATTAAAATGGGCGAGCGTCCATTCAATCGTGCTATTTTGGTAATACGCCCGATTCTGCCTCTCCGGGATTCCGACACACTTTCCCTGGTCCCATCCTTGACACACCTCGCGTGCCTTTCTATTACGTACTAGCTTCGGACGAGCACTCAACAATCCAATGTAGAACACCCCTGACATACTTTACTGGGAATAGAAAGTACAGCACCAATGCCGATACTCTAAAAGGAGCAAACTTTTTCCTTCATGACTTCATCTACAAACATTTCAACCTTAAAAATAATACTGGTCAATGGTTCGTTACGTAGCAGTTTGATGGTACGAAAGTAATAAATACTTCAGTTATACCAGTTCGAGCAGTATACAGGCGAGGGAAGTGAGGTTCTCGTCAAAGCCGGACATACTGCAACACAGTAGGAACAGACCCATTCAATTCAGCTTGCACAGGATTTCATAATGCCAGAGCCAGTTATATGTTTAGACAGCTGTGTCGCGGGTTCTTTTCCGTACCTTTTTATACTATTTTCTGGGCGAATGTGGGGGCCTCAAGATGTAAACATCGACTGATTCTTCTTGCTCCCTATGCGTCATGACTTCGCTCAGCCTGCCCAAGTGGAACTTTTCCTTGTAGGAAGCTTTGCCGTGGGCTTGCCACTTCTCGAGCAGATACAGTGGGAGTTAATGAGCAATGCTCAGAGCTCTGCTGTACTTTCGGCTTCTGTTTGAACCTCTCTGATCCTGCTTTGTAAAGCAGCGATTTGGCACTATGTTGCTAGTTGTCAGTTCTGAATATATAAATTACTTTGAACTGTTGTTCAGTTCCCTGTCAGAGTAATGTTAAACCTTTGAATATATGAACGGACCAAAACAGACCTTTTTAGCAATTAGGATTTTTGCCCACTTCTATTACTCCTGTGCTACGGTGCCGCGTGCATCAGGCTCACACATTTTGAGGCTATGTGGCCAGATTGGGACTAGCCGGATCGCCTGTGGAGTTTGCCGAAAATGGAACTAAGCAGGCTGTTTGGGTATCAATAGAGAGCATTAATCGGCGTGCAGTCAGAATGGTTAAATTAATGATAACGCAACCTACGTAAGGCCCCTACAGCACGGGGCCTACCAATTTCGCCTCATTATCGAAATGCTAAGTAACATAGAAGAACTTTTGAGAGTGCATTAGTTTTGGAAGGAGAGCCAAAAATGAAGCTTTAAAACCCAGATATGCTGAAATGTTAAGAAAATCTACTGGGAAGTTAGCATCGATCAAGAAGCATGCGAAGACAGAGAAGCCTAGAGAGGTAAGATCCTGATCATCAACATCAAAGAGTCAAATAGAAGCGACTGGACCCCTGACCGGACAGAATAAGGGAACTAGGAAAATTTTAATCAGGACAAACGTGGGCCTGAAGAACAGGGAAGTTCTAAGGTGGCTTTAAAACGAAGAGGAAGATTTCACAGGAGAATCGCAACGGATGGAGTCAAAAGTCGTCTCTGTCCACTTGGGCGAATAAACCTGCTCAGCATTACCACTGATGAGCCATTCGTGAAGAAGCGAAATCAAAGCCTGGTGTGAGTCAAGGGGAGTTAGGAAAAATCCTCAGAAGGACGGGACTAAACCGTGCAGCTGGGGCGAAAAGAGCTCACAGAGTGGGAATATGAAAGCACGCGAGACCAAGGCGGCCATGGCCCCAGGCCGACCTAATCCGTTGGGGTTTATGGACCAGCTCCTAGCACAAGCAAGCATTGCCTTCCGTCGCCCAAGGAGATAACGCAACGTGCCAGATTTCTGAGGAGCATAAGAACAAGAGCAATACAATTGAATGCAGGATAGATTGGGGTACGAGTTAAAGCAGGTGACGAAGTGGGGGATTTGTGAGAAAGTAAAAGAGTCATCGGGGGGGGGCACTGCCTCAAGGTTCGTACAGTTCACTGCTAACCGATCACCAGGCGACCATAAAAGTTAAAGGTATGATTGGAGACAAGGTACAAAAAAGCCCTCTACTGAAAGACAACGGCATCCTAGGATGTCCACAATGAAGCTGCTTGATCAGGCATTAATGGCCCACGAAAATTTACCGCCTATGCAGTTTACTAAGGGAGTCAAGCTGGCGGACGAAGTGGTCATACAAGCGAGCCAGGTAAAAGCTATTCCTGTCGTGATAGATTTAGAGAATTAAACAGTCATTCCGATGCTGCACTCAGGGTTTAACGTAAATTGAATGAAAACAGAAGGAAGACATTTCTCACAAGACGCAATTGCTTCGTTTATCTCTGTCTATATCGTATGTAAAACATTTCGTTTTATACGTCATGTAGCGAGAAAAAATAATACAGTGAAATGGGCTAGACTGAAAGTTATCAGAGCAGGAAAGGTCTGCCAAGAAGACTGAAGTACCTCTAAACACCATAACTCTCAGCTTTAGAAACGGATGAGCGGATTTGACGGCGGCGTTTAAATCTGTATCGATGGTATCCACCAGACCATCTTGAGTTCATTAACGGGAGCATCGGCGGGATACCTGATCTTGCTATTTACCGTGTCAATGAAAGAATGTCACTCCGGGGGGTTGGATGGGATAATTGGTGCTCCCAACTCACAAGGGCTGGGACAGGAATTGTTGCCCAGCCTCAGCGTACCTTAAGGTGACCGAAAGAACTTTGAGGGTTAGGCTATCTGAATACATAACGGCAAAGTATCCGGTGATCTTGGTCACCATGGGTTCCTAAGGAGGTTTCGCTCCCCCAAACCTGTTCAACTTAATTATTGGGGTTATTTGAGACCGGATAGGGGCATATGCTGCCATGATGGCAAACGGGAATTCGGCTCCGTAAACTACCACACCTCGCTTGCCCAACTCGCGGCTTTATGTGGAACCACCAACGACAGCTTGGCTCGTTAAGTCCATCCAGATTTTAGTTTCCCGTTAGATTAGCGGAGTGTGCAGTGAGCGGGCTTTCTGCGTCGCTGCCCACGGTAGGGTTTTGTACTGAGACCTCAAAATTTCCATTTTCCTAAAAGACCTTGCCCTAGGGCTAGGTGACCCTATCTTCGTATTTGAGGATTGTGCCGAGTAGACCGCTTCCATATTGAACTATTCTATCCAGCCAGACCCGGATGAATTCACCGATGGTCTGTAGAATGAGATCTGTAACCTAGTGTCGACAAATGCCCGCTTTTATTAAATGACAGGTCTGTAAGATATTTAAGGCAGTCGGGGCAGCCGGGGCAAAGGGTGACGGTCTCAAATGCGAGTAGCGAGAAGACCCATGGGTTGTGTACTCTGACCTTTTCAAACCAAAGAAACAATTTCACGTAGCTTCCCAGAAGGCCCGCGGTGATCCTTGACAACCTTGAGAGGGAGTGTTGACGGAGAGGCCAAGTGTTATGTTGCCGGCGTACAAAGCTTCTGTTTGTGCCCGCTGGGAGAATTACGTCTAGCCTTGGCGGTAGCGCCTGGCAAGTGAAATTAGGATAATGGGGCTGCAGCGGAGACATTTTTTCAGAGGGTTCGTTTGTTTAAGGGGCTCAGTTTTGGGAAGCTGAACACAGCCCACCTTTGCTCTACATAACATTTGCAACAGCAGTTCCGCAGGTAGGCACAGTGGTACAACCAGACCAAAAGGATTATGCCAAGAACTCAAGTTTGACAATATGCCTCTTCTAGCTGGTGGGTTTTCGGGTGACAGAAGCGGAAAGCAAAATCACCGGATCTTGTTTTCCACCGCACCCCTAATACTTGATGACAACTGGAATCAGGCTGATGCAGAGGGATGAAGTCCTTTGGCATCTCCTGTGCTCCGAAAAATGTCCGCAACTCAGATAAGTTGGATGTCCGCCTCCTCATCTTGAACCCTGACCAACGGCAATTGCGTTACCTCCTTTGCAAACCTATTTGCCTCATTACGAGAGGCAATCGACAAGGGGTAATCGTCTGAGTAGAAGATACTGCCCGCCTCGTCCAGCATAGCTCGGGCATAGCCCGCTTGGAATCGGCGGACCGCTCGTCGTAAGGCAAAACTAGCGCAAAATGTTGATGGAGCTGCTTCGAGTGGAAATGTCTTCCTTTGGTACTAGGAATTTTCTGCAGCCATGACTCCGTTTGGCAACCCCAAGGACCTAAGAACCCCCCGGTCAATCCCGAGTGCTCTCACTTACATAAACATTTCCTCCACGTCAGCTGCTACGTCAACCTAATCTTCTAAAATGGCAGCAATATTCCCGCTGGTTTGGTAGTCTTGTCAGGACATTGGTACAGCTTGTCGTGTAACGATCTACCGTTGTGTTTTGCCGCACAACCTAAGACTACAAGCAATTTGTCAGTCTTTCGTTGACTGAAAATTTTGTGGTGCAACGAGCGCCACCGTGGTTGGCACCCAAGCGCCAGTTGCCGCTAGGAGGCGGCTGCTGCATTACCCTTCTCTATAGACTTTTCCATCGATTGCGTATATATGACGCGCAATTGTTCCTTGCCGAACGGTCGCCGCCTTAAAGGTCACGATCGTGCGCGAGCTGGCGCATCACTACCGAGCCCTGTCTTTGCACTTTCTCGCCATGGCAGGGGAACCGGAAGTTGACCATCCACGAGCCGCGTGCCTGACTCCACCATAGTGACAGCCTTCGGGTCCTCTGTCGATACACCCATATCCAAGAATGGCGCATCTAGAAAACCAGGGTTCCAAATCCTCGTCAGTTAGTCTGTTAACCCAGGACAGCTTGTTGAACTGCAGCCGACAGAACTGAACTCGTAGTGTGAGTGGTTCGGAGGTCCGAACACCGCCCAAACTGACAGGGTGCGTACAGCATACCGTTGCATCTAACCATCAAATCTCTGGTTTATGACCCAATGGGTTTCCGGTTCGTCACATCCGGCCGGCACTAATACTCCTCCATCGCCCTCTTTCAAAGGCAAATCAACGAGGTGTGAACATCTCTAAATTCTTTCGGACCCATAATTATTCGGTCCGGTCAAGGGGAGTTCTTTAAGTACTACGGCTTTTTCCACACTCAGAGATTCCTTTTCGTCCTTCTAAAAAGCTCTGAATTCGTCACTAATTCAACCAGTTTCGGTGGCCTCACTGACCGTTATTTATTGTTGACTGGCGGCTTCGCTGCTCTGGGCCCAGCCGATGTGCTACATTTGCTCCGATTATGGTCGCGTCAGACCCCTTGTCCAGCAGAGCGCACTCACTGAAAACATAGCATTTAGCTCTCAATTCAACTGGAATCAAACCCAGAGAAACATGACCAACTTAAGACCATGTCAACGAACAGGAAATCTCACTCGCTTAGAACGGTGGTGGTTTGAAACCTGGCACGACCGCGCGCAGCAACTGACGGTGCCAGCCTGACAGACCCTGGCTCTTGCATTACGACTGCTAGCTCGATGACTTCTTTTACGGCACGTAATACGCAAACCGTTTCCGCGTTCTCCCACCTCCAGCCGCGGCTTCTATCAGTAGGAACTTGAGACTTATCGCATCAATGTGTCTTCTCGTGTACAAAAGCTCCGCCTTGTACGACCATCATTGCCCTTTGTCACCATACTGACACTGAAATTCTGCCCGTGATAGCGAATGCCGGTATGCGACCTCTGGTTAGGTTCAGCATTCCTCTTATTTCGCTTTGCCGACTGTCCAAGAAAATATCGCTTTATTCTGGCCACGGATGATTCAAATTTCGTCGGTCCCCCGGACCTAGGTTCTCTGCCACTTTGGATTATTCTATATACGGTCTTAGCCCAAAAGCGCTGCGGGGCACACGGCAAATGCTGCACCATTTTCTTGAGCGTCGCTAGAGCTTGGGTCTGCAGGGTTTGGAAGCTCAGCTGCGTTTAACCGACCGGTGCTTATAGCGTCTAGCAGCCCATCCAGCGGAGCCCGGGTCAACTTGTATGGTAGCCAAAGGGGGCTCTTTTATGTCCCGCATTGGGTGGGAGCATAATGGGCTATTCTATGGCCTCTCGTGCCCTACCCTTGCGGTTAAGCAGCAGATAAAAAGAAATTAACCCGGTGTCCTGGGTTTGTGTTCCAACTGGTATGAAACTATCGGACAAAATTCCAAAACATCGTAGGCCGCAGGTCAAATATTAAGAGGTCGACTCTAGGTGAGTCCATAGTAACGGGTACCTTAAGAACTGTGTCTTTTCCTCTGCATTTTACCCCACTCTCACCCAACTCGGCTCTTTTATCCGAGCTATGATACTCTGCCGATTTTGCGCTCCAACCCATCTGGTTATCGATTTCTCGGCGGACTCTTCCCTTCCATTCCACTGGTTTTAACGAGCGCGCAGATAAAGTGTCCCTCAAGCCTTCTGACAGTTTCGCTGTTTGTAACTCTCGAAGACTTGTTTAAAGCTGGCCTTCACCCTCTTTCTGAAAATATTTTATTCATTGTTCCGATCATTTTTGAATGGCGCCCTCCCCCGCTCGACTACTGAAATAACGACATTCAGTATAATTCTAAACCGACCGAAGGGTTAGCCCTGGAACCATGAACAGGAAAGCACTCAGGAACTGGCCACAATCCAGGGTGCCCTGTCCTGACCAATGTCCAATCCATCCAAACCAAGTTAGTTTTCTAACTCATTGTAATTGGCATGTCAAAGTGTTGTACCGACCAAAACGTAAAACTCTTGTACAGGGTGAAGACTGTTTGACGATTCACTTATCGACCCACTGAATAATTGACTTCACGCCTTCCGGACAGCTCTTCAGAACCTCAAGGCAAGGCGTATTCCAAGTCAATGCGGAGCCCGAGTAAGGAGAAGACTGCTCCGCAAATTTGACGGTGCCGTTTATGAGTTGTAACGTAAGTAAATACTATTCATGCCTTTGACAGTGAGCCCCTGTTTCTATTCGGCCAAAAAGTAGCTGAATCGTAGACAAGATCTGTAAAAAGTAAACAGTTGGCCAAAAAGGACAAATAAAAAGTACCTGCCCTGGGGTCCAAACGAAAAGAACAAATTCTTCACGCTTGATCAGGCACAAAGGACTTTTTTTCTGAGAGTGGAGTCGAAAAATTCAACGTAAACGAGGTTAACCTCTACGGTCCGTCAACACAAACCAAATTTTCCTGAGACATTGCGACTTGGGACCACTCTGGACGACCACAAAGTTATCTCACAAAGAAGGCCCCACCAGGAAAGAAAAAATTAAATGCCTTGGTCGTAGTGAGGATGGCGACCACAAAACAGCAGAAGCCAAGTTTTGTAGAGATGATGTTAAGAGGTAACTTGTGGGGAACTTTTGATCATTCAAAATGTCACATTGAGCAGAGTAGAATGAGGTGATGGTGGACAAAAATAATATAAGACATTTCCCAGCTGAAGTGTCAGGGATGAAAAAACGGAATATAAGGACACTAAGGTCATCTTTATGGTATTGTGAGAACATTACTCAAACTGACCACCACCCGAAGGGGGACGGAGTTAGAGAACCGAAATAGCTGACAGGCTATCTTTAACGGGTTATTATTGAAAGTTTGGTTGGGTTGAACCCAACGAAGAAGTGTATGAGCTTTAGTATGTGCCGTGCTTATTTCGACAAGCCGAAAGTGTGAAAGAGATCTGTCAGAAACCTAGCCCCGTGGGTTAACTGAATGAGGTTGGACCACCCTATCGTGGGTGAACTTAAACAGGAAATAGTTGGTGAGAGGATAAAAAATGGTAGTAAAAGTGTATGACGGTAGGAGTGATAGATGAAAGTTTAGTTCATGCTGCTCTAATCCTATTAAGATTGTAAGATGGATCACTTTGAGGACGTTCAAGAACTGTTCCTATGAGGCTATGAACCAAGAGCTAGGGAGATTCTTACGAATGATGACCGTGATTTGCTTCCAAAAATCTGAATATTTTATGGTAAAGGAGTCAGACCCCGGGGCTCAGGGATCAGAAAAAGAAAACCGCAATGAACGTTGGTGCGGGGAATAATTTTTGTGGGGTTAAGCCCAACAGGTTCAGCCCGTGAAAAGGCCAGGCGATACCACATCTTATACTGCAAGCACCGGTTTTGCTTTATACGGTGAAGCCACAAGGCACCACGATGAATAAGGTTAAATCGATCCTGGCGTCACTGGCTGGAGGAGATTCCCGCCAGTTTACTGGTTAAAAAGCGCTGGATGGATTCCAAAAAATAGGGTCGGATTTCTTTCTGCGGGTGAAGGTAATGGGACAATGTTCAGGAAGAGGCTTGAGGTAGGACTCCTTAATTATCAGCCTGCCGAGGTGTTACAAAACTTCCTAGAGACTAGATCAAAGGTGCGTTTCACTTTAACAATGTGGAAAGAAAAGTGTTCGGAAAACTTGAGGCAGCCTGGGTAATGAAGACCGAGGTATCCACATGGTGGGTCTTGCAAGATAAGCTGGTAGTGACTAAGCAAGGCTACAGTGGGATTTTCTCTTCTGACGGCCAAGCATAAGCTTTTGCCGGCCGAGGGTTCCATTTCACAGGTGTTGCTCCAAAGGTCAAGAAGTCGTAGTTTGCCGTGATGACTTTCAGTCGAAGCCTGAATAATATGAGGCTGGAGACCACGAACTAGTTTGATTTCGCCAGCAAAGAGAAAAGGAGTACCGTGGTGAACTGCAGGGCCTCAAACACTGCCTTGCTTTACGGTGCTAGCGACAGGGGCCAGCCGTGATCTACGGCCACTTGCGGAGATTGTTTTTTATCCGTCTGACGGTTATGGGGCAAACCATGCCCGAAGTAAGCCAGACTTCATACGCATAGACTTCAGCAAGCAGGCCCGTGCGAGGAACCTGGCCAAATCTTTCGTCATACCAACTAAAACAAGGACCACTGATTCGCCTTTGTCTGCTGCATCCGTAACCAAATTTAAGAGAGTGAACTTGACAAGTGGTGCAGAAACGTTTTTGGAGGAGGCTGTGCTGACAAGTAAGAATAAAACCCTGACTCGGCAACCAATTCGCCACTTACTCTTTACCAGTCCTCCAAACTACGTTGATAATGAAGGGTTGTGACTGATAGGGAGATAATCATTGCGGTCACAAAGCCTTCCACCTCCGTGGTGAAGAATTATTAGAGAGGTGTTTTGCCGTGGGTGAAAAAGGCTGTAACTCACAGAGAGGTTGAATATACCAGGAATCGGCGCAGCCATATCGTTTCCACCCCGGCTTGGGAGTGTGGGTGAGATGCCGTCGGAATCGAGAGCAGCAAATGTCAAACTCGTGAAAGAGGCCTGGAAGCTTGAAAGAGCTTAGATCTTAGGCAGCTAAGTGTATGACCGAATGATATAAGTTTGAGGGCATCAGCATGTGGATCACGTGCCAATTATTCCTGTAATGACGATCAAGGTGCTTCAGCCGTTGTGGCTGGGGATGCTATTTAGACGTAGTCGTTGGTAGGTAAGGTCTCCTTGAGGGATGTCGTTTCCGTCTGCTTTTCAGCACAAGGGATATTTTGAATGACTTTCAAGGGCTGCTTAATCCATGGTGCGTTTATTTCGTTAATACTACTACCAACAATAATGGTCTATTTCTCGACCGTGGTTGAGAGGCACGCATGAGAGTATGATCGGACGAAAAATTCACAGATTTTGGAGAGGGAGTCACGCGTGCAGCAACAGAGAAATGGGGCTGGGGAGAGCTTGAATGAGGTAGAGTGACACCAGGATTTACCGTAAGTACGGTTCAGTTTCGAGTCAGCTAGGGCAATAGTGATGAATCGAGCGGAGATAAGACGGACTTTGTCCTGGGAGCAGAAAACACAACGTTTACACGAATGATGCAAGAAGTCGGTCAGTGATGCATTCTCAAGTTCATTTGAAAAGGTAACTGGTGACGATGCAAGGAGACAGGTAAGAATTTCCTGAGGGTGAGAGGGTGAACACAGGTTTCCACAGACTTGTGGATTTGAAAGAGAATAGTGCCTCCAGAAAAGGTGAAATAATTTTCATGGAAAGTAGTGGATAACATCTAATGTCGGTAATTTGCAGCTGGTGGAATGAAGATGGAGTTCCTAGAAGGAATAATCGGCAAGCAGAATGCCGAGTCCACGAGGAGCAAAACAAAACAATAGAGATGAGTG
This sequence comes from Fasciola hepatica, assembly GCA_948099385.1. Classification (NCBI taxonomy): domain Eukaryota; kingdom Metazoa; phylum Platyhelminthes; class Trematoda; order Plagiorchiida; family Fasciolidae; genus Fasciola; species Fasciola hepatica. The sequence goes on from CANUEZ040000123.1 coordinate 15,371,359, forward strand.
GAAATCATAGCGATAGGCCAGGTTACGCCGGCAAGGTAACAAATATATTAAGCCTGGTTATTGATTACCAATTCGGCAGCGCACCGGTAAATCTTATCGTTCGAGGTGCATTGGAGGAGCATTGAGGACATTGTGTCTGAGGGCTACGTAAGGAGGTAACTGGGAAACTCTAGGAGCCTGAATGGAAAGTTTCTACATTAGGTCCAGATGATAAATGACACACCCTGTCGTGTGGTATTTGCAAGTCTAGAGCCGCAGGTTGGCACTAGGCCTTGATATACTGAAGGTTGTTCCTAGGTTGGACAGTAAATTGGAGATTTCTTTGGGTGCTAGGACATGGGAAACGCCACTTTCTTACGAAAAGGGGAGAAGACATATAAGCTTGAGTAAAAAATACCGGCGGTTTTCCCCAGGTTCTAATATATACGTTTATAAATACATTCATATTTACACATATATATATGTATATATATATAGTGCCACGATGAGGCTTGTTCGCCAGCTGATGTATTGGCCTGTTGTCCGGAACAGTGGAGTAGGAGTCAGAGCCAAGGTGGTTTTGTAACCGACGTCAACATACTTATTAGGCGTACGGGGGAGGGTAAGGGGTGATTGAACCTTAAAGCTTGAAGCGGACAGGCATACGTGGAGGGTCCATTTCTCCACGACCCCAGCCAGCCTCGTAAGTATGAACCGAAAGCATGTCAAGTGGACAAGGGCGGTGTAAGTTTTCCACTTTCGCAGGGTCAGATCTGAGCTGATGAGAGGCATGCCCATGAATGAAGGTTACCCATTTCCTTTACAGCCCAATGTTAGTGGTAATTAAAGATTTAACCAATCGCACTAGTTCTTTATTGTTTTGCACTTTTCTTTTTTATTATTTTTTTTCTTCCCAGCAGGGGGGGGGTTAAGCCCATATGGGAACTTTTCATAGTCCCTTATGCAGACCATAATTCTCCGCGTATCTGTCATTTATTTTCAACTGCTGGAGGTGGTCTGTTTCCCCCACGTCCGGGAGAAGCTATGGTGCAGGTGCCGTTGACATCAGGGGTTTCGCTCTCAAAGACTACAAAAATACAGAGGTAAGCAATCACAAGGAGTAGGACAACGAGTGTAGTGAGGCGCAAGCCTGCATGCATGTATGCATCTCGTACTGCGCCTGACCCTGCCTAAGACTACCAGAGGCTTTTCTGGTGTGATTGGGCTGGCTGCACTACTGGGAGATGTTATGACGCACACAGAGAGAGGACTTCAGTCAAAGTTAGGTGGTAGGCTTATAAATCATGGCAACACAGACTGGCAGTCATGGCGGGAAATGTAAGACAGGGAAATTGAGGCCATCGTGTATCAGTTGGAAGGAGGGCGTATAAGGTGGGTGACTTTAAAGTAGCACAACTAAGGAAGTCGAATTCGGCTGAGCAAGAAATGTGAGGGGAAGGAAGCCAGAAATAATGAAGAGAAGAGTCGAAGAATCAAGAGTTAAAGCAATGAACCTAATGTCCTGGGGTCCAGCTCCACTGGTTTATCTGACGCTAAGGAAAACATCGGGGCTAAAAGCCGTAGTTTTGCAGATCTACTGTTAAATTAGATAAAGCCGGGTTGTGTGGAGGCTAGGCAATAGTAGAAGGAACGAGAGTGCTTTTAGAGTCACGAGAACCGACTGGCATCTAACTAGTGATAGTTAAAAACGGCAACAGAAAGTATCATACTGCAACGTAGACTGTGTGTGGTACATGTGAGAAAAAATATATATACGTAGTCAACGTAGCTTCTGCCATCAGGCAAGAATTTGTATTTTTGGCTTATGGTGCTATGAGCCCTGTAATGGGACAAGTTTTCGAGGGATAGGAGAAAACAGGAGGGTAGGCGGAAGCTATGGGAAGCTCTGCGAATATTTTGTGAGAGGCTGGGTGTCGACATACCCTGGAGATATCGTGGAGTTTTGAATAAGCTGCGCGGGCCCCCGGGGTGTTTGCTCTGCCCACCTCGGGGGCTAATCCGTGTGGGTTCTTTTGTTTGTGGCCCTGAAATCTCGGTTAGTTTAGGCAAGATATCGGTTTTAAATCGATTAGATGCAAGCTTTGGGACATATGTCACGGAAAAATGGTTCCAGTTTCTTGTGCTGAAGGCGGCAACTGGTTTAGTCCAGTCAAAAACGGCATTGGCCCTCGGAATGTGGATAGGTGGAGTTTGTGATGAGCGAGAAAAACCTGCTGGACCTTATCTAGTGGCCCCTACCGGGGAAGCAACCCACAATCTGACGGATTACTTCAGATATCCTCAACGTGAAGACTAAGTGAGATGGGTTTTTCTTCCTGGTTGCAGAGTTTACTTGCTTGGCCCAGAGGCCTACTTTGACGCAGGGAACAAAATTTGCTAGGTGGTCTGATGCTGAATAAGTTAGTGTGTTGAATTCAACAGAGATCAGCAAGTAGCACAAAGAAAGTTGCAATTGACAGTCCGAAGCTCCGGCTAGAAAATGAAGGTCGGTTACGTCGGAATTTAGTGCCTGACGAATACAGTCAGTACACAAATGCAAGTTATATATTCTGGAATGATCAACCAAAAGCACTTCGGCATGATTTCCGCAGCCTGGTAGGTGGGGAGTTACCCAGAGAATTTTGGTGAACCACTTACGAAGCAACCTCTGTCACGCATGATTTTAATTGTCCTGACTGTCCTGTGGACGTGAAACGAAAATTGCTTAGCCAAATTGGACAGAATTAGCTACAACTCAGTGACGAGTGTGGCGTGAAACTCAAAGACCGGGCAGTCTCCTGGAGGAAAATACACTTTCCAGCATAAAGCGAGAGCTTAACTTGAGGAAGGATACATAGGTGGTGTTACTAACGGTGGAGTTCTTCCGAAATCGGCAAGTTGGATGTTGACGGATAATCCTAGACGTCGTTGGTAGGGAGGATGCACGGTGTGCAGCATAATCAGTGATTTCCGAAAGATCCTGCTGTTGAATTTGCCTAAAGGGCCAGGCGAATAGCGACGAGGTGAACCATAAAAGGTGGCAACTGACAGGCCAAAGTGGATAGGTTAAGGGGTGATTTTGTGAACATCGGAGTATCGATTACTCCGAGGTGCGGATTGCTGCTCAGCTAGAAGGCGAGAGGCAGAAAGGCTGTCGGTGACTCCAGGGTGCAGGACCATCGGAGATTTTGCCTGACTCAGAGATGCAGATCGCGAGGAAATAGTAGGAACGGTGCTTGTGAGTGGAGAAACGGCGACTACTTCTTGATCCACAGTAATCAAAGAGCTCATAATAATCCGCAACCGAGCCGAAGTTTGAAACTGTAAGCGGGTTAAGACGGCTCAGCTTAAGGTGTTCTGTAAAGTAGGTTGGTCTCATTCTGGCTTTTGCGAAGGAGTGGGCCGATGACCCATCTGAGAACCTAGGTTGATGCGGGGTATTGAACTGACGGGTGCTGATTGGTCGATAGGCATTTGCCACATCATACTAAAGAGGGACGAGTTAGAGTATGGCCGGTTTTGGCCAACTCATCGTGCTACTGCAAAGCTGCAGTTGCAGTGTGACTGCCCAACACTAAGTCGTACGACCAGCCGAAACTGGGCAGTGAGCAGAAGGAAAGCGGCAACTTCCCCAAGTTTTTGAGAGTAGGTGTGACACGTAATACGATATATGGATTGGCTTGCTAGCGAGTATCACTTCAAGGTGGTTAATTAAGGAATGTTTTCCCAGCAATTTGGCCGAGATGTTCAAACCAGAGGGGCTCATCTATTTTGCCTTGCCGAGGAACTGCTGTGTAGGTGCCGCGCGGTTTGAATTCATAGTGCTCTCGTCTTTGAATTGAGTTTTTGAATAGTTTTGTGAATTAACCCAGTTTAATTCACAATACTGAGCGTATCATAATTGCATTTAAGGTGCGCTTTATCCGGAGAATATTTTTATTCTCCTTGTAGCACTGCCGAGTAGTGTTCGGTGTTTTTTTTGAGGCGATCTTTTCTCGCTTCTAGTCTTTCTTTTTGTTTTTGCTTTTTGTGTTAGCGGGATTTACCTGCTATTGTCAGAGTGCGTATTTTGTGTTTGGGTAAAGAGCACTTGAGTTGCATTTTCCCTCGTTTTTGCGGTTTTCGGTATGACACGCGTTTCCGACCCGTGTCTAGCACCCAAGTGCGGAAAACGTGTAGTAAATGGTATAGATATAGAGATATGCAAGAGATGGGCCCACCCAAGGTGTTCAGGGATAGCAAAGGACATTTATGTCCTTTATAAACAGAACCCATGGGCTGAATGGGTCTGTGCCCCCTGCAAGGAGGCGGCCAGTCTGGCCTTTAAACTGCAGGACCAACGTCCACCAAGTAGTACCTCGGTTGTAAGCCCCAAACCACCGCAGGCAGGTTGTAGTAAGTCGTTTGCGGAAGTAGTATCAACACCCGAGAGGACGATCATCCGAGCGAATGAACCAGTTCCGAAGGCTTGCCAGGCGGTCGTTGCCTCCACTCCTTTGAAGCAGACCGACGAGGGCTAGTGGACGGAGCAGAAGCCGAGAAGGGAGAGGCAGGTCAAAAAGAAGGGAGACTGTAATAGAGCGAAAGATGGGTTGGCTAGGGTGGATGACCCTGCTCTTCTGGTATTAGAAAACAAGGTGAAGGACCTGCAGAGGCAGGTCTTGTCGATGGGCAGGGTCTCAAGCCACAGGCTTCTGATCCTAAACCAGGAAGAACCCTTTATAAGGGAATCGAAGGCCAGGAGAGACATAGACAGGAGGAGGGTCTGTGACATACTGCGAATCGCAGGTGTTCCGTACCCTCCTACTCTAAGAAGGGTGCACAGAGTGGGGACATGGAAGTCACCACTGGGGAACAAAGGCGAACTTCGTGCGAGACCAATACTGGTGGAGTTCGCTGATGAGGCTACCCGGGATAGACTGCTGGCGAGGGCAGCGGTAGTAGCTCAGATTACAAAGGGCAGATACCAGATTGTGCCGGACGAACATAGGGTAAGGCCTGGTGGTCTAGCCCCAAGAGGTATCCTTGCTCGACCAGCCAGGGCGCTGGTGAGAAATCTAACAGTTCAGCGGAATGCCGTACTCGGCTCTCAGGCCCCGACCCCGGCAATAGTAAAGAAGCCACGTGCGGGGTCGCTAATAGTTGTAATTGAAGATGCGCTGGAAGACGAAAATTGGCAGTGCTGCCCGAAGATAGATGACAGCGTGATCCCTGTCAGGCTGGATGTTGTGGCCACTCCTATAGAGATGGATTGGGAGTCGTCAGAAATTCTGGACCATCAGCCGGCTTCATGCACCCCAGTGGGGACATCCGAAGCAAAAAACGTGCCATCATCTCAGGCGTTGCGCCTGAGAAACAGTCAGGAATGAATGAAAAAAGACACCTAGGCGACGGAGCAAACGCGGTGGTGTTATATACTAACGCGTGTAGTATTAGAAACAAATGGGCGGAACTTGCCAAAACCGCTGACGAACAGAAAGCATCAATAGTTGCCGTCACGGAAACGTGGCTTTCTGAAGAAGACCATGTGCCAGGCCTAATAAGTAACAGCTTTGCAGCCTACAGGCAGGATCGGGAACAAGATTGCCTTGGTGGTGGAGTAGCCATCCTCGTTAGGTCAGGTGCAAACCACCTTGAGTCCCAGACCAAGATGTGCACTCGCAATATCCAGCTATGCGCCGTTACGATCATCCTTCCAGGCAGAAGGGTTAACGTCGTCTGTGTCTACAGGGCACCAAGCACAAACCACGAAGAGGACGTTTGCTTGCTGCGGACTTTGACTGAACTAGTTAAGGACGCACAAAAGACCCTCATAGTGGGTGACTTCAATCTTCCGCACATCGACTGGGTGGCTGAGGTCTGCGTGCCGGGATCGGAGGAGCAAAGCTACTTAGAATGGCTGCATGACAATGCGTTGCATCAGCATATTAGGGAGAATACCAGATATAGGACTGGATGCGTTCCATCCCTGCTGGATCTAGCTATAACGAACTTCCCCAACGATGTGGCTGGACTGCATTATTGTGCACCGCTGGGAAAGAGTGACCACGTGTGTGTCAAAATAGTTCTATGCATGCGGCAACCGAAGGTACCCTCAAGGCTGATTAGGAATTTCGGTAGTATGGACATAGTTAGGCTTCGTAATAGGGCGATGGGTTTGACCTGGGACGCGCCAGAGGAGGCTACTGTGGAGGAGCGCTGGCAGGCCATAAAAGAATCCCTGACTGCCCTACAGGAAGAGTTCGCACCCCTAAAACGAAGGAGTGGGGAGGGCGAGCCCATGTGGTGGAAGGCTGCAATAGCCAAGGCCATCAGACGTAGAAACCGCTATTGGAACCAGTACAAAGCTTCCGGCAGCCAGCTAGCCTGGAATCGCTATACGAAGCTGAGAAACGAGACTGTAAGCCTTTTGAGAACTTCTAAACGGGAATTTGAGCTGAAATTGGCCCAGTCTGTAAGACAACAGCCGAAGAAGTTCTACAGCTATGTACAGTCTAAAGGCTCAACAAGAAATGCCGTAGGTCCGCTATCCACTAGAGAATATGGTATTGTCACTGACGACCAGGGCAAAGCAGACGCCCTGGGGGAATACTTTGGTAGTGTACATAGGATAGATAGTGGGGTACTAGTAGATCTGGCGCTGATACATCCTCCTCAGTTAAACGAGCTAGATCTTTCAGAGGAATGCGTGCGTAAGTACCTACAGGAGTTAAACAGCCACAAGTCAGCGGGCCCAGATGGCATTCATCCAGCTATCATCAAGCCGTTGGCGGATATCATAGCTCCATCGGTATGCAGATTGTATAGATCCACGTTGGACCAGGGAAAGCTGCCTCAGGACTGGAAAGTCGCGGCAGTCGTGGCAATACATAAGAGTGGGCCTAAGTCGGATGTGCAGAACTACAGGCCGGTAAGCCTAACTAGCATTCTCTGTAAAGTTCTCGAGAAGATCATCCGTGTTCATATCTGCCAGCACTTACTGCAGCACTCCATGCTAAGCCCGGCGCAGCATGGATTCCTGAAAAATAGATCTTGCCTGACCAATCTCCTGTGCTTCTTAGATGAAGTAACTCGACGACTGGACGAAGGTAAGCATGTTGAGGTATGTTACCTCGACTTTAGCAAGGCGTTCGACTCCGTTAATCATCGTCTTTTGCTATGCAAGATGGAGACTTTCGGGATAGGTGGGCCAGTATATAGGTGGCTGGAGGACTTCCTCTCCCACAGGACGCTTTATGTCAAAGTGGGGGACAGGTGCTCCAGTTTGGTGAACGTCACCAGTGGTGTACCTCAGGGATCCGTCCTAGGCCCGGTCCTATTCTTGTTATTTATTAATGACCTAGCATCCACTCTTCAATCGCCCAGCTTTATTTTTGCGGATGATGTGAAGATTGTTGGATCTAAGGGTAGGGCGAACTTGGGCAGGGAAATAGGCACCGTCCTAAACTGGGCATACAAATGGGACTTACCTCTAAACGCTCAAAAAAGCCATTTGTTGTCAAGGGCAACAGAGAGCCTAACTGTCGCTCATGATCAAGAGCTGTTCACCGTAGAGGCAGCCAGTAGGGTTACAGACCTGGGGATCATCATGAAAAGTGACTTCAAATGGTCGGAGCAGTGCAACGCGGCTGCGCATAAAGCTCGTGGGGAGCTCTTTAGACTGCGATCGGCTTTGTCTTGCCGGAAGCCGGAGGTATTCGTACCTATTTACATGGCTATAGTACGACCTCACTTAGAAGGTAGTGTGCAGGCTTGGTCACCCTTCTACAAAAAGGACGCCGCCTGCCTACAGAAAGTCCAACGTCTCGCCGCGCGGATGGTTGAAGGGCAGAGGGGTAAGACTTACGAGCAGAGACTCTGTGACCTGAATCTCTTCTCGTTGGAAAGGAGGAGAAGTCGAGGAGATCTCATAGAAACGTTCAAGGTAATGAAGGGCTTTTCTGGCCTCAGACCAGATAGTCTATTCCAATTGGCCGTAGACTCCAGAACAAGGGGACACGAAAAGAAGTTGATAAAAGCCCGATCTAGGTTGATGGCTAGATCGCACTTCTTCAGCAACAGGGTTGTGAACAGTTGGAACGGTCTGCCTAGTGAAATGGTAGATCTGCAGACAGTCCAATCCTTCAAATGTGCCCTTGATCGCAAGTGGTACGAGATCTTTCCTTGTAGTGAGCCTTAAGAATATCAACTAGATGGATGACGGGTAGCACTGTGGTCCTTCTGGAGTATGTTTTAGCAGACTTTTTCCCTCATTGCATACTGTCTCAGTGAACGCTCACGATGCATAATGTCTCTCGCAGTTGATGTGCGATAAGGTTTTCCGTTTCCCTCTCATTTTTAGCGGGGATTCGACGAAATACACTCGGCAGTGGTGGGTGCATAACTGGTGTGCATACCATCGAAGGAATTCTGGACGCTCGATTGGCCGTGGCCATTACCTGTCCTGTGCAGACTGAACTGAACTGAACTGAACTGAAGGTCTTTTATCTGCTAACTTGGCCGAAGTAGAGTCCCGTAGATAGACGCAGGGTAAGGAAAGCCTGTGATGTTTTGTCGCCGGTTGCTCAGAACAGTTTTCAGGCGTACTGTAAAGATCTACTTCAAAGGGTATCTCCGCACTGGATGGGTTGATAGATCGAGCGCTGCTTTGATTAGTGCTACCGATGGGAAAGATACCTGACTTTGCGAGAACGGAAAGCAGGCCATGTCTGATGTCGGCACTGAGGATTTTTGTTCACATATGACTGTGGGCTGCGGGGCGTATCTCTCGTCAAAGGGGGAATTAATTAGATTTAGCTCATCCTTCTAAGAGCGGGAAGATTATTCTGAAAGGTTTTGCACTTTCTAAAACTGCTCATCAAATATCTGGATGGATACCTGCCGATGGATTCAAAAATCATTCTTTGGAGATGTCCTGCTCAGCCTCGCCACCAAATTTGGGGGTTTGGTTTTCTACTGGCACCAGGCAGCAGTAACAATCAATTTCATTGAATTATTTACCAATTGTCACTGGTTATTTAAACATTTTCTACCATTCACGGCGGCCATTTGACCGGGTCCCCGTGCACGCTGCATGCATGCTGTCACGACATACTCTGTTCATCCTCTCCCCATCGATATTGCTTTGCAGCTCATGGGTTATGAGAAACACTGCCCTGGTTATCGTAGTGCTCAAGTGTATTGCACAGCAGTGGTGGCAGGCAGTCCGCGCATGGTAGGAGAGGTCAGCAAAGAAGTGGTAATGAAAGAGGTAATGATGATGGTATATTTCTTGACTGCGGTCAGGACACAGACATAAGGCGGGGTCAGAAAATACAGCAACACAACAATGTTTTATCAACATGGGTGTAGGCAGCGGGGAGCTTTGATGGTGTCAACTTATCAGCGCAGAGTAGAAGGAGACAGATGGATTCAGGATGGTACCCGGGCGAATGTGGATCATGGGTGGAGTTACAGCACCGGAAACAGGAGATGAATCCACCGCTGGAGGAGGAGATGGCACTGATCACATTTGGTGGTACCCAGGGGATGAAAAGGGTTGGGTATGGAATATAGGTATTGTTTTGTGGCGCAAAGGTAGTAAAGTTAATGTGTGAGGCGTCTTTACTGGCTAGCGACACAGCGTTGAAGACAATTAAGTAGATTAGAAGTACACCCTTAAAAGCTAGCAGTGAGGGAGCACTGCGTTTATTGGGGGCAGGTTATTCCAGATTCTGGACTGAGCTGACTGGAAGAATTGGGATCTCAGACTGAAGTTAGATTGAGGGACACCGACAAAAAAGGCAGAGTGACGACAGGAATAGGAGTGGGGAGCGGCTAATGGGATATGAATGGTGTAGACTTGGCTGTGCATCAGCTTAAAGAGAAAGACTAGCTTCAGTAACGTATGGGGAATACACAGAGACTCGATATGTAGGAGCTCATGGCTTTGGTGGTACCTAAGGGTTACGGATACGTCTAAGCGCCATTTTGTGAGGGCAAGCTGAACATTCTTCAGGGATATAAAAGAAGAACGTGGCCAGTGACTGGAGGTAATCGGGCAGTATTTAAGGAGTGGCCTTACATTTCTTAGGTATAGAGAGGCGACTGGCTGGTATTGAGAAACATCGATGTATCAGGCCTACATTTTGCTTTGCCTTGCCGATTTGGAACGATGCTTGTTCCGAGAAGCTAAAGAAACGGGAGTAGCGTATGCCAAGATGAATAACGGTGGGGCGTGTGAGAATCGGAATGCCGTCCAGATTATTCAGGCCAAGGGCTGAAGCGCATTTGTAAGGTAATAGTAGGCTTTTCTCGGCAGAGTATTTCATGAACCTCGAGGTGAATTGGTCTTGGAGAAACTATAAGTCACTAGATATTTTTCGTAGGTTTGTGAATATGTCAGTAGGGCGAAAGGAGTAAGACTGTTTTATATCCTCAGTTAGGGGAATGGGGTACCGGGGCAAATGGAAGAGAAAACATTGTTGATAAAATGAGGAATAGTAATGGGCCCGAGACACTGCCCTGGATGGTGCTACTAGCAATGGGTATGGCAGAAGAATAGTGGCCATCAACCAACACAGCCAGTCATTTAGGAGAGAGATAGGAAGACAGCCAGGATAGGAGAGTATCCGTTATATCAGAAGGTCAGATTCTGGCTATCATGGACATATGTGGGACGCGGTCAAAAGCCTCAGGCTTGTCAATGTGCAGGACAGTTACAGAGTTTCCGGCATCAACGACATACGATGGGACATCAAGGAAGCTCAGCTGACAGGAAGAGCAAGAGCGGGAATTCAGAAAGCCATGATGGCCAGGTTTCAGTAGTTTGTCAGTTGAGAGAAACTGAAAGTTGTTTTGTTATAGGTTTTTCTGCGATTTTGCGGACTGCTGGGTGTGAATGATGGGCCGATATTTATCCGGGCCATGCTGAGTACCATTTTTGAAGCGCAGAATGATGACAGAGGCTTACCACTGAGGAGGACGAAGCCGTGAAGCATCAAAATAGTGTATACTGTGAGTAACAACAAAGGAATGTCCGGACCGCAAAGTAAAGAAAGGCCGGTGGGAGACCATCTTGGCCTGATTTCGGGGAGGGTTCATTGGAAGAGACTAATTTGCCAGTCTCTAGGTGGATGTAGTAAATCGATAAAAGAAAGGCTAAGGGGCCGGAATGGATGGGAAAAGAAATGCCAGGGCAGATGATAGGAGGGAAAGAGAGGTGATCACAGGAGGCCTCTGAAATAGAAGCTGGGTCATTAGTGGTAGTGGAGCAGCAGATGAGGAATTTGGAGGGGACGAGATTGTGGAGGTCGCACCTTTCACTAGCCAGGTTACACGGGTAGCCGACTTTGTGGTAATGCTCTTAGGCGGTGAACTCTTGTCTTTGTAGGTGTGATCCGGCCAAACGACACAGGTTAATTTGCGAATGGTTGAACCACAGAAGAAATGTGAGGTCGCGAGTTCTAGCAGGGGTAATTTGCACCTCAGCCAGGTTGCACCGCAAAAGTGACAGGGGGTAGCTGCTGGACTTGGAGCTTGGATCAACACATGGATAAATAGCATTTAGGCGGTGTAATAAGTTGGAGTACGGAGGATTGATAACAGTGAGAGGATCGAGGGAGGACGGAAAACGTTCCAATCAAGGTAACTGTTTGTCGTTCGTCCGAGAGGTCCAATACATGAAAGGCGGGAAGTCGGGTCAGAAGGAGTGGATTGATTTGGATGAGAAAAGCCGAAGCATTTTATTCGCACGAGACCATAAGATGGTCACTACCAGGGGAGTGGCCGGTGACCTGAGTAGCGATACCAGGAATACCGATTGAGAATACTTGGTCCATGACGTTATTCACCCCTGTAAGGTTGGAGACTTGCTGGGTCCACCTACCGAGACGAGCGAAGTAAAAATCTGTCGATGCATCCTCGATGTGGACGGAACCCGACCTGTTTTTCGTGGTCGTTTCTCTCGCAATAAGGAGCAGGTCAGCGCAGAAAAACCGAGGCTAATACCTTAGAAACTATAGGAGTTAGGCTTATCCTACTTTGCCTCTTCCCTACTTCAAGATAGGTACAACCAATGACTCCTTTCATAAAAACGGGCTAAGCTCTTTGTCTCAAATATCATAGACCAAGAAGGTTGGTGATCTTACCAAAACATCTCCAGCTTAGCGCAAAGATCTGGGGACAGTCCGCCGAGACCAACAGTTTTCCCTTGTTTAATTACTCGAAAGCTCGTCTCTGCCTCTTTCTCCTATGAGGTTCAAGTGATACTCTCCAAAAGATAAGAACTTGAATACGGCCGTGACCACATTGGCGGGGCCATGCAAGCTGCTTCTCAAAGCCTCCGGCCCAAAGGTCAAGCCCTGGCCCTCGTCCATGAATGGGCCCTCCTCTTCTGTTTCAAACTACTTTACTGCTAGAGGTTCGCCATCCGCCGATGTGACTAATAGTTCCGAACAACTCATGACCGTTACCTTAGGCAGCCTCTACTTCCATCTCCTCGGTTACCTTGATCTACCAGTTTTCGCGATCATTCTTAAAGCTTTTCGCAGCTAGCTTCTGTGGATTTCTTCGTATCTCATTCGCCTAACAGTTTTAGAGCCGACGTTTCTGTCCCGTTAGACCCCGCGGCTCCTGAGAGGTCGAGTGTCTTTGATGAGCACCAGATCTGGGACCAGGGGCATATTTGGCTGCCTCGTGCACTGACTGCTGGATATGAATCTAATGCTCATCTACACCACCGTTCGTCGTAGATCCTTGCACATGTGCTAATTTTTTTGGCAACTGGTGTGAGGATCTGGACCAAATTACATACTGCAAACCGGGCTTGCTGTTTGCATCGGTGACCACCGAGCTATGGCTATGGTCGCATTAAAACTAATGCATGGCCGGACTCCACGTGTGTGTTCCAGTAAGATCTACGGAAAGGAAATGCTGCACCAGTAGCTTACTGTAATTTCATCATCTTGAAGCAGAAAACCTGGGGCCTTAGAGCACCATTTCGCCGTGCGACGTGAGTGGTGTCGGAAGCTTGTATCGGACAGGAACAACCGGCTGTCTGAAAAAAAACCGAGAACTTCACCGCCGTAATCCGTAAGCTGAACGGATTCAGCGCATGCCTAGATCACAAACGAACTGCCCTTAGCCCAGCTGTCTTTTCGAAGGCCTAAGGACCCCTGGGGACCTACAGCACACAAAACCATCACTAATCGGCACTTAGCCTAGAAGGGCAGCCTCAGCCCCGTCATTTAAGAAATTTTCACACCGCATTGACCATCCGCTCTAGCTACTCCGTCTCCCGAAGTGGGCAGATGAAACTTCGGTGAGATACCACGAACAGTTAGTTGAATCACACTGCCCGAATTCTGGATACGCGTTTCATTTACGCAGCAGACAACAATCGCCAAAGTCCATTGTGAACGCTAAGCACGTCTGCTGGCCGACCTGCATGAGAGTACGTAAGTAAAGCGAACCAAGATTCAGCGGCTAACCAAGCTTGAGAAAATGCGAGTTACAAGACAGGATTATTCCCGACACTACTTGACAATGAACCGTTGCGAGTATCAGGTGTGTTATCAGTGGGAACATTTAAAGTAGGTAGAGGAGGCAAAGCGAGATGGTTGAGGACAGAGGACAAAGGCTGTACAAAAGAGGGTCTCTGCGGTATCCCATTTGACACCACCCACCCCGCTTGATGCAATGGGCAACGACGGACTCAGTACGGATTTCTTTCCCTTCGGATAGTTCACGGGAGATATCCGATGGGTACTGCCGGAGTGTCCAGCTGCTAGGCCGGAGGACTGTTAGAGCTCTCAATGGAATCCTCTAATACCAACAACAGCCCATCAGCGGAGCAACTATGGTGGCTGAGTGGAAGCCCGTTTGTTTTGATCAATCACTCTTCCACGGATTTTAGTGGCTGATGTGCCAGTTCAGGTAGACTCCCAATCTAGAGGACGGGGAGACCGAACTTTGTCTGGCCGCTGCCCGTTGACCCTCCAGGCTGCGTGGCATTTCCGACTTAGGGCAGCCGTCCGGTCTAGCTCCTTGTTTGATAGAAGCACGCAAGCCATCAAGCACTTCGGAACCGTTAGTTGAGAAATAGAGCACTCAAAATACATGTACCTGTCCTCAACGAGTTTTATCTTCGCACCTCTAGCCGCATTAGGGTCTTCTGCCAGCATTAGTCCACTTTCGTTCTCTTCAATGGAGTTCGGCTAGATTAACTCTTACCCCAATTTTACCGCAATTTTGCCGCGGAGTGTCTCATCTGATCTTCCAAAGGGTTGTATTGAACTTCTTCCAGGGAACAGAGTTTCCGACTTGGGGTATGCCGATGATGTCGCCTTTCTGAGTGACAATGCACTAGTAATGCTGCATGCATCGGACCACCTGGTGATCGAAGTATCCGAATTTGAAATTTGCCTTGCGCCTTCCAAGTACTGAGCGCTTTTTCAACATTGGCAGGAGCCTTTGCCTGCTCTCAACCCTAATAGTGATCAACTAGAGTTAGCTGACAACTCTAAGTATGTCTGAAGCCTGATAGCAGCTGGAGGTGGTGTTGGGGAGGAGATAATCCCACAAACTCTAGCTCCAAAATCATGGAAGTCTGATGTGCTCCGGGTCCTCGTGGCAGCAGCAATATCCAGTTTGGTATCTGCTTCCAATTGTTCCAGTCCCAGAAATTTGTTTGGACGGACCGGGCAGTAATTAGTATGGGCATTCACCGCCCGCTTGCCAGAAATAAAAGTTTTATAGGAACAATTTTATTGCCTACTGAGACGGGACTCTGACAACGGTCCGGACCGTCATAAAATGGTTGTTCAGAATACCCCAATGAGCAGGGAATAGGGTAACTTCTCTGGTGGTCAAACTTTGAAGGCTCCTGCATGAGAAAAAGGCTTGTTCAAGTACAGAGCTAACATCCCTCGATCTATGTACGGGAAGGTGTAGGTTTCATCGAAGGGTTATCGGTCCTTTTTACCTTTAGCCTAACCCACTAGTGGAGGCTTTTAAAGGGAAGTATTAGGGTTTCCCCGGGATACGTTATTTTTGCCGGTTATGGGACTTGCATGAAACGGATGCTTCTTAGAGTAGTGCCTTGGATGTCTCAACTCTGCTTCATAAATTCGGAACTGACACCGACAGCTGTTTCAGGATTGCCCTGATTTGCCTCTGAGCCATTTGTACCGCATGGGCTACCTGCCCCTAGTTTTATGAGAAAATTTGGTACAATTAGGCAGGCTTTACCGCCTATATTCTATTCTGACCAACCAAGTTCTTCATTTGACCATAGTTCTGCGATTTCAAGGCTGCAGATGCAGACAACTAGAGAAGCCTTTAATTCTTGGGTCTACGGTTCGTGTCAAGGCCACTGGCAACTTCGGCGCTTGAAAAGATTGTCCACTCCAAGAGCCCAAGTAAGAAGGTTTTTAAGGGTAGCATTTTGTGCCTTTAGATTCGTGGCTGGTTTTCCAGAAGAGAATCCCAGGTTTGGGCCTGGCATCTGTCGGTGCCTTGTTCCACCCACCAAAAGCATATTAAGGGTTTCTGGTTTTAGAACCCTTCCAGCGCCTGGGTTATTTCCAGGGCTAGATGCGCTGTATTTCAACTTCTAGGACCCTTGTCCCATAAAGTTACTCCTTTGGTGTTGAAAGCAAAGGCTGGCAGCTTCTTCCCGATATCCAAAACTAGTTGTTTTGCACCGTTGCAGCCCGAGCCACAACCTATACGGAGAAAAAATACCGTTAGGGATCTAAAGCCTGGCTGTCCTTGTTTCAAGGGTCGTTCGTCCAATCACAAAACTCCCCGTATCCGTAGCATCTGGAGGATTTTTCAAAATGAGGCAAGGAATCGTTCAGTCTTTTGTAGAACTCTTATTCTGGCTCATGAGTTTAGGGTTGTAATCTCGGACGAGGTAGGACACACTACTAGCAATAATGGGTAGGCTACCGGATATAGACGTGAAGAGGTCCAGGGAGCTCACAAACTTACGAGGATATGCCGGAAAAAGCGGGAGATCCCGAAAGTTTGGACCTACAGCTGAGGACAACCTTCAGTAGACCTTCCACTCTTTGTTGCCCCAGCAGACCCGAGGAGCTCACACTGCAAGGATGTGGACAGTTATTCTGTTGACTTGTCCCGAGCACCAAGCTCTAATGAACTGAAATAAAGTGAATGAGAACTTCCCTTTTAGTCGAGTACACAAACGCATCCAGTGCCAGTAACAAGTGGTTGGAACTTAAAGCTAGCTCAATGGCTCGGCATGATCGGGGTGACTGAGACCTAGATTCAACCACAGTGGTGAATGGGGCATCAAATTCCTTTAATTTTCGTAGTCATTTCGGCGAAAATGCCGCATAGAGAAAAGGGAAGAAGGGTGGTGCTTCCCACGCGACAGTACTATGACCAGATGGATGATTATAAGCTCGTCTACCGTACATGCAACCCACCTCGTTTGCTTTTGAGGCCTACCGCGCAAAACCGGGACTTATCTGTGTGCACCGCGGCCTCATCGTCTCCATGGTGAGAAGACCAGTTGTTTGTCCAGTACTTCGGCGCCTCACAGGCTTGGAAGGAGGGTCCTTGGATCGGGAGTCTCAGTTCATCGGAGTTAAACTGGGTAAACCTACTGGCTCTCATGGTAACATTCGATGAAATTCTGCTAGTCTACGTGCACATCAGTGGCTTGAGCCAGCGTAACACTGAGGAGGCCAGAAGGAGGCAAGAAAAGTCGGACTACCTCTGACTTGGCGATCTCAGGATACCCTCCGGAGGTTTGAGACTCGGGTTGGGGTTCAGCTGGTAAATAATGGCCACTGCTTGTTCGGCTCAACACTACTTCTGGGTAAAAGGAAACCCCAAGACAAAGAAAAACGTGGTGACCACGCGGTGGATCAGACAGAACTGGGTCTGAGATGGAACAGGAGGTTGAAAAAGATAAAGAATTTCTGGGGCAGTAAGGGAGGCACTTTGGAAATAATCCCCTGCCGTTGACCGATAGAACAGCTTTTTCTAGGATGGTTTTTCAGGGCAATATCCAGCCACTGTGGACTACTGCGGCCTGTGGGGCCATCCGCAGGACTAAATCTGCATGGGGCATACACCAAAACAATGACCTCTACAGGAGTGCTTTTCAGTATTTTGCAGAAAGTAGGGTCATTCAGGTAAAAATTGAACTTATAAGGGAGTACTAGGAGGGTTCACCCCGGGAAATCGGAATTAACTAGCAGGGATGTTACACTGAAGCTTAGCCTACGGCAGCTTCAGGGGTAACCGTTGAAAATCTAGAAGATTCCCGGGGTTCATCGACAGCCAAAAGTGTGAAGAAGTCATCACATTAGCCCCACACATAGCAGGCGAGTAGGGAAGACAACGGTCATCGAGCACTCAGCTGATTTCCGCCAGGGCCTCATCCCACATATCAGAGAAGGCTACCACGAGGAGCGAAGTCATCAAGCTTTTGAGTGGCCCAGTAAGGACTGGGGCAGTGGGGCTCGAGAGCTTTCAGTCGACTTTCGTTCAGTCTCTTATGTAGATCCTAGCAGAGACATTGGTTGCACCCATCAAAGCACTTTTCAGCGAAGTTGTCTTGCCTTAAGAATGGCTTAAGTCGACGGTCATCCAAGGTCAAAAGGCCGTGAGTGGGTGAATTTTTTCTTACTGCACATGATTCCCAAAGCTAGAACAGGACAGATTCATAGTTTCTACGGTACCGGAGTGAAAACCGTAAACCTCGAGAAGGAGACCAAAGGGACTTACCAGGGAAACCCGGAGGTTCAACCCGCAGTGGTCCTAGCAAGACAGCCGAGAAGGGTTCATACACAAATTCAAAAGTTTTGCATACAGGTGCTAAGCGAATTACTGTCCAACACAGTCAAATTCGCGATTCGTGCGGGAACTTTGGGAGGATTTCCTATAGATACAATTTACGCAGCATGTCTTTGTAAACTAACATGTTAATCTATAGCTCAAACACGGGTAGGACTTTATGGCCCATCGCAGACGACGACACGCAACAACAGGGATGTTTTCTACATGAATGAACCACGAGGCTAGGTCCTTAGATTCTTCTATCCTCCTCATAAAAGATTTCGCCCCTAGTCTTGAAGGCTCACACCCTGCCTTTTTGGATGGAGCAACTTTAGTTGGCTCATTAGCAAAAGGTTCTGTGCGAGGCGACCTGAACGTGGTCCATCAATGGTCTGTGCTCTGAGACTGGCCGCCAAACCCCCGCACCTGAATTTGTCCATGACCCTTATTTGACTGGGTAACTTAAGGTGCCATCAAGCGCAGTGGAATCACAAAACTGACAGCAGAAATGGATTCAGAGGTTGATAGTTGAGACGACTTCCGCTCAGCTGCGCAATGCTGTGGGACAACTGAAGAGGCCTCTGGCCAACCTAACCGGCTTAAGAGAACAGTGCAATCCAGAAAATATTTAAAGAAGCTGGAGTTTTACGGTTCAGTTGCTCGGTCGCACCTTGATTACTGCGCCAGAGATTGGCAGACCTTCTTGGTGAGGAACATCAAGCTGCTGATGCAAGTCTAGATAGGCTTCATCAGGCGTTTTGCCAGCCTTAGGGGCATCATCCAAGCGCAGAAACAGTAGGCATCGAACTTATCCCACTCAAGAGCAGGAATCGTGAAGGCAACTTAAGAAAAGCACTCAAGACACTCAAGGGGTGTGCCTATTTTCAGGGGTCAACTCTAAAGCCTTTCATTCCTAGCGATCGCATGATCACCGTAGGACGCCCACTGAAGTAGATAAAGGAAAGAGTCCTATGTTGCTTGCTAGGTAGTTCCTGCACCACGAGAACTGTAAGCTGTCATAACAGGCTACCGACGGAGTTGACAACCATTTAATTCGTTTTGGAGTTCAGGCAACAGCTGGTCCAGTGCTTGGACCGCGCTCTAGCCTGAGCCAGCAACCAGGCAACCCATCTAACTATAATTGTCCATACTCTTCTTTTTTCGCTGATGTGGTGACTGCTTTACACTGCTTAGCTTTCTCGCTGTTATCGGTATAGTTTTTATTAAGCTATCTAGGATAATACCTAAAACTATAGCTCTAAGGTCCGTTGTCCGACCCAGAAAAAATCAAGCAATTTTTTCCGAACACTATTCCCTGGGCCCACCCGGTGGTATAATATACATACAAAAGTGATCGTGGGGTAGGAGCTAAGCGAAATACCAGTCTCAGTCAAACAAAACTAGCAGACCCCAAGATACCACTCAGGGAATCACCTTCGTAAAGAGACTAAAGCCGTCTTGACTTGCGTAATACATCCGGAAACTTCCAAACAGCACCATTCGCGGAAACTGCTTGCAGTTTTTAGCTGAACAACTGATATATAATTAATTCCGCCGATATTGGCCTCCGTGTCCAGCACTATCCCTTGAGGCTTACATATATTGGCAATACTCTGCACTTAATCCCCTGCTTCCGTATAGCTCTCTTATCTCCTCATATTGCCACATCTTGTCCGGTTGGCCATCTACATCTCCTCCCAGCCGACCCAAAATCACTGTCAGCACCCTCACTCGCAAGACCACTAAATTCCAAAACTCACCGGATAACTGCTCAGTCTCTCTGGTAGATATACTTGGAAATGCCAATAGACAAACTCCGGAAATGAACAAAATCTGAGCAGTGTTTCCTCTTGAATTGACTCCGCTGATCTAATTATCGGTCAACTGATGCCTATGGCGTTCTTGCTTGATCCAGCCGTGCACCATATCCCAACCAATCTACCACTGGCCACGAAGTTTGTGGACACAATTGCCTCGGAAATCTTCAGACGGACAAAAAATGCAAACAATGCCACTTTGTTTGACATTCTAGACCAAATACCTCTCTCATCTGCTAAAAAATGATATTAAGTGCTTGCACCCTTGGCCGGCAACCATGCCACTGTTAGACTCCGTAAAACTTCCCTGCTCACCACCAGTCCACCGCTGTTCCAGTTTACAAATGAAGTTTTCGCCAAGATCTTTATCAGCCGGCAATCGTTAGTCGTAGCAAAACCGGCTTCAAGTGCTCCAAAATATTTCCGGACAAGATCTCACTCCAAAGAGAGGTGCACAACGGTCACGCCCAGAACAGTAACCCCGGGTTAGTGCAACCAACAATCCACCCCGAAACTCCAGTGTACCTGTTACTGGCCATCACCCGATGTTGCCATCTATTGCAAATCACAATGCAATCGTAGATTTAGACAGTACGCCAATTTCCTCACCCAATGAGCCACCTGGCAAACGCCTCAATGTTCAGAATAGCCCAAGCAAATCTCTAGACTGGAGCAAGAGCCCCAGCATTCACGAAACTGATGAAGGTTCCTCCGACTCATCCACCCGCGGGCTCATATTCTCCACAGGTCTATATGACTCCACTCCTTCTACTAGCTACATGTCGGGTTATTCAACTGTACCTAAAAGTCACTGCACCATCAACCCACCTCCGTCTACACCCATGCATCCTGTTACCTCTGACATTCTTGATAACTCAACCAGGCTCCTAAGCTCACCCGCTGCACCCACCCGTTCGCCACCAGAAAGTATCTGGTTACCATTTAGGCCACCACCGCTGATTATCCCGTCAGTGCAGACTGACCCTCAGAAGCTAGTACTTCGTCGCCAAAAGAACAAGACCCATCAACATAATGCGCATGCAAACCATAAGGAAATGGCTCAGTCAAGCGAAATTTTACCAGCCTCTTGTGTGGCTGTGAATCCTACTTTTCCATCTCGGCTAACTGCCTTATCATTTCCACCCTATTTTTGCCCACCTTATCCCCCCAATCACCGCTCCATCACATTACTATCCGCCACACCAACTGCTCTATACCTCTACTGCTACCCAGTCACTCCCTGAGAACCATCTCCGTGCCTCACCTAGCTTCCCACTCCCACAAGGCCCATCCACGTCTCTTGGCCCAGCACTGCCATCCATCCGTGCCGCTTTTTTCCTGCCGGCCCCCTCCAAAAATATTCCCCACATTCAAACTACCCTCCTAAACAGCACCTCCTCATCCCTCTTTCCTTACACTATCCCGCACCAGGTTAGAACTCATCAACTCCGTGGAATAACTGATGTCCTCCCCCCATCCTTGCCCTATTCTTCACTGGAACTACCACCTTCATCACCACTACCGAACCCCCCACCATATCCACCACCATCGAGGCCTGCATCATCTGTTTCAGTCATACTCGTAAATGCCCGTTCATTACTGAACAAAACCGAGGCCATCCGCAGCATCGCTCAGCCCTCCGACTTTGGTATTGTCGTTGTTACTGAAACTTGGCTAACGGATTCCGTCCCGTCAGATCGAGTCTTTCTATTTGGCTACCAGATGTTCCGAAGGAATAGGCCTCGTCATGGGGGAGGATGTCTAATTTATGTCAAAAACGCTGCAGACCATTCCACTCTCACAAACAACTCTCGACGCCGTTCAGGATTCTCTGTGGTTAACGATTCCCTTACCTGACTCCTGTCTTCATACTGGTTGCATCTATTGGCCACCTGATTCCAACGCTATGGACCTTACCAAGATTATTGACGCATTCAACTACCTTTCATTGACGATCTGTTCCTTCAAACTCATCGCGGGGGACTTCAATGCACCGAGCATCTGTTGGAATACTCTATCTCCCTCAAACAACTTGTTAGATTTCGTATCATGCCTCTGCGTAGGGCGCTGGATCCAACACGTCCCGGTCCCAACTAGAGGTAACAACATCCTTGATTTATTTTTCGCGATTGGTTTATCTGATGTTTCAGCCAGTACTCTCGACCCCTTTCTAGGAAGTGGCCACAGAATGGTGTCCTGCTTCCTTGTGGTTCCGCAAGCTTTCGATAAATCCCAACCACCCAATCTTTTCTCTTCAGCAGTCAACTTGGACAATCTTATCTGCACGCTTCGTTCGTTAGACTGAGACGACTTCTTCCTGCAAAGCGACTTTCAGCTGGCTGCTGATTTACTATATTCTAACCTATCATACTTGCTGTCCGAAACCATTACAACTCGTATCATATCAAACCGAGTCCGTATTTCAGTCCTGAGCCGAATGCAAAACAAATACCTGAGGCTGCAGAAGGTGTATCACACCAATAGTGACATATCGTCATTCTTGCAGCTCCAAAGTCTCTTGGTAGCAATCAGAATTTCGGACTGACGATATGCTCAAAAAACAAGAAGCATCTGCCTTGCAATGCCATGATAATTCCTCAAAGTCGGCACGCCTGATGAAGAACAGAAATCAGAGCAAGCCGGTAGGCATCCCCTCTCTCATTTTGGAAAATAACGATCACTTTGCCTCACTTGTAGCGATAGCCGAGGTGCTTAATTCCTACTTTGCTGAATCCATGACTATGGACCCCTCACTTTACCCCCATGCATAGACCCTATCACCGAGCACTTACTGTCTGATTTAGAATTTACTCTAGAAGAGGTGACCAACCAGCTTACCCGTGTCCAAAAATACTCACACAATGGCCATGATGACGTTCCACAGACACTTCTACGTCTTGGAGGAACTGATGTCGCAGCCCTACTATTGAAGGTCTACAATCCATCCATCAAGTTTGGCGTACTTCCTCCACAATGGAAGACTGCGGTCATCATCCCAATCCATAAGAAAGGACCAATACATGACCCCTCAAATTACCGCCATATCAACCACACTCCAATTGCTTCTAGGTTGATGGAACGCCTCATCAAACAGCAGATGCCCGACTTCCTATTGTCCCATAACATCATCTATAGTGGGCAGCAAGGCTTCTTAAAGTCACGTTCATGCTGCACTTGCGGTACGACCATTTTAACCTCATAACAGCGGCCGCCGACAACAGTAAATCCACCATCATTATACACCCTGATATGACAAAGGCGTTCGACCGCGTCCCTCGCGCTTTATTACTAGCCAAACTCAGAGCTCAAGGCTTTTCCGGTTCGCTTTTAACGTGGTTAACATCATACCTATCGAATCGCTCAAAAGTGGTTTCCATTGATGGGTGTTTCTCATAGCCTGCTCCGGTCACCAGTGGAGTTATACAAGGCAGTGTACTCGGTCCTTTGCTTTTTCTCATCTACATAAATGATATATTTCCCATCTTGCACCGTGGCACCCCATTCTTTTTCGCTGATGACGTAAAGATTGTCTATGAGTTTCCTCGTCAGAACCTCAACATTATGCTGGATGAAATTTCTAGTGACCTAAAGCGACTCGGGGATTGGTGCAATTCATGGAGTATGGACTCCTCGACCTCCAAGAGCTTCTACAAAACATTCAAATGCCAAGCGGCCTCCGGAACCCTACTTATCCACGACCTACCCATCTCGTTAAGCCCTTTAGTTCGAGACCTTGGTCTTCATTATTCTTGTAGCTTTAGGTTTTCTGAGTACGTTCTACTTCAGATTGCAAAGACGATAAGAACCACTGGTCTCATCTCCAGAACTTTTTGGCTAAATGGTTGCAAACTGCTCACCTACAAGTCTCGCGCCAGGCCTCTCCTTGAATACTGTCCTATTATCTTCACCAACATGACGAAATCCGACCGCATTTCTCTGGAGTCCGTGCAACGTTAGTTCACCAAATAATTAGTGGGATTTTCCTCCAGTTTGTGTTAAGAGGATCGATACATCTTACTCAGTCTTGATCCTCTATGGCTGCTTGGCGTGAAGCTCATTTTATGCTCCCTGTTTAAGCTGTACCACCGTACGTCCTTTTCGTGTACTGAACCCATTCGTCTCACTCCCTCCACGAATTATGCCCTACGCCATCGGTCATTGCAGCTCTCTATTCCTAGATCAAAACTAGCGTTAAGATCTAGCTTCTTCCTTACAAAATACCCAAAGTTATGGAATAAACCTCTAATAAACATCAGCGAGAGACTCAATTTCCCAGTTCAGCGGCTCGCTGGATCACTTCCTGACTGTTCCCAATGTGATCCGTCTTACCGGCCAGACCGTCACCGAAGAGGTGGCCTACGAAAACGAGTTTGATTACTAGGATTATTGTACCAGAACTTTCATTTCTCGCCCGATGAAAAACACCAGGGCAACTATTTCTTTTTACCTTATATTGCATACAATCTATACTACTGTTGCTACAGTTTGCTGACTTTTGTAACTACACCTAGTTTAATGCTTGCCGGTCCTCCTCATTTTAAACAGTGTTCGTGTTCTGTGGCCAACCAAAGTTCCTTAGCCTTAGATGTCTCTGCAACAGACAGGTATGTGGCTTTGAATCCTAGAACACTGAATTCTGCCGTTTGCCACCTTACTTGATCTTTCACTCCTTTCCCGTCCATTTTGGCTGCCACCACTGGCCCGGGTTTTACGTCCGGCCTCATTTCGCCTTTCCTAATCATCTCGTTTTAGAATCCCTTACCCCCAGAAGCCCATCTGCTAGTACCTACTTGTTGGCCTGTCCTCTCGTCTCATCTCTGTATCCACCATCCACCAACTGATATCATATTTTTTCTTATACACCACACTGTTTCCCATCAGCTGAGCTAAACTCATCTACACCAGCTAGTACGAAAGGGTCTCTGATGGTCTTAGGCATGGTCTGGCGCTGTATGAGACTGATAAGCCTGTGCCAGCCTGTGCTTTACAACGTTCGTTGTCCTGCTCCGTGTGTTTGCATAGTCCCACTCTGCATTTTCCCAGCTCATGCTAGCAAAACCCCTGATGCCGAAGGCACCCATACCATAGCGTCGTCCGAAAGTGGGGAAAACGGACCACCCCCAGCAGTTGCGAAAAAAGGCAATTACGCATAAAATTGCGATCGGGCGGAGGGGCTATGGAAAGTTCCTATATGGGCTTAACCACCCCTCTGTTAGGAAACAATAAAAAAGAGAAAACTGGAAAACAGAAAATTGGAAACGATAAAGGGTCCTCGTGGGAACGATTCGATCTCCACTGACATCAGGCTGTGAAGGAACTGGGCAACCTTCATCTATGGGTATGTCTCCCATCAGCTCAGATCTGATCCTGCGAAAGGGGAAACCCCACATCGCCCTTGTTCGCTCGACAAGCTTTTGGTTTTCACGCACGAGACTGACTGGGGTGACAGTGCACCTGACTCTCCACTTACGTTTACCCACCCTCCGCTTTAAGTTTCAACCATCCCATACCCTCCCTAAGTGCACCTAGCATGCTGATTGACGTCAAATACAATCGCTACCATAGCCCTGAATTTCAACCCATTGACCTGGACAGCGTGTAGACGTACCTGACGAATAACGGCAACCGCGGTGAAGCCCGAAAAAGGAGAAATAGAGAAAAGAACATAGTGGAAACCGGTCACCTTTTCCACCCATATTCCTCCATCTTCCGTCATCTTTCTTAAAAAGCTGCCTTCTCGATGTCCTAGCATCCAAGCCACGTTTAAATTTACAACCTTACTTAACAGTAACTACGGCCTCCTGCCAACTACAATCACTACCGCAGCCTGGACTTTAAGCCCACCGACATGGATAACAAATGGAGGCAACAGATGACCAACACCTGCCTCACTTGAGTCTACAAAAATGAACACGGAGAACTGTTTATATTTTCCATTCCCTAATAACTATCTCTCCTCACTTTTATAACAAATATGATATTCAAGCAACCACCAAGTCATGAGATTTCCCTGCTCACATTCAAATTAAATCTCAGTAGGCCGGCACTACGGAGTAGGAGCACAGACTAACGTACGTCCACGTTTCTGTGCATGGTAACAATTTTCTGTAACGCATCACCACCGACGCTCTAGTGGTTCTTTCTGCATTCTTACTTAATTGCTTTCAGGACTTCTAATTGCTTGCAAACCATTTATCCTTTTAAATGCAGAAGCAGCAACTCACCCGGTTTACGCTATCTTGCAAGCCTGTAATAGTACTTGTCAACCCCCTGCAACCCTACCCTACTTAAACTCTCGAATTAAAACCCAGACCAAAATATGAAATGTGCCACCGACCGTTCATATAAACCCGACCAGTTCATTTTTCTGAATGATACGGGTTATTGATCTTGAACCTAAACTCACCTTTTATATGGATTGCTGTTTACTTCACATTCATCAACTTTTCCTAGTCCACTTCCGCATAGTTTGTTCACATCTCCTCGTTTTATGACGCACTCCGTTTATTGAGACCGGGAATATCCGTCATTCCGGGCCATCGTCGTCTTCATAGAGAGCCGTTATCCTCATATTCACCAAAGTTCACGAGTGTACTCCCATTCATTCCTTTCATCTTTTCATGTTCATAATTTATTCCGTTCATAGAACCCCAATAGGCCTCCGTTATCCAAAGCTCGCATTATTTTGGTTTATAACGCATCCTTAGAGCTATATCTTCACGACATATTTCGCATCCCCGCTGGCCACCACCAACCAACCCGGATTCGAAACCAAACGTATTTGCCGTGCAAACCATTAACATTTTGGTCGATTAAAACTAACTCTAGCTATACAGCTTTGCTTCTAACGATTTTGACTCGCTTCCTTGAAATTCGTGTATAGTTCATTGTTTTGAGTAATGTTGTACACCATGATCATGCGCCTGCGCGTGCGTCTCGACCATGGTCGAGAAATATACCATTATTATCATATCACCACCATAATGGTCGTAATCTCCCAAAACCTTTGTTTCTAGCCCATTCTTTATCCAGTTTTACTTTTTCGCTTCCAAACTTCATTGTTACTCCTCTAATACCAGTACCCCCTCGGATTTTCCTCCACCGCCCTCATAATTTACATCTCTGATACCCTTCCTCTGGGGTGGATTGGGTAATAGTGTTGATTCATCAAGAACAGAACCCTACGCGGGTCCTAAGAGAGCTACACAGCGGTGGAATGTCCCCTCCTTTTATTTTTACCACATCACCGAAGAATGCTCTGCCACTTCTTTTGGGGCATCGCCGAGCGATCTAATGAGCACTTGGCGCAAGAATCTGGATGAAGGTGGCACGCGGCCGGCGGGTGCAGCCCGAGTTGAGGTAAGTGGCTTTACCCTAGTCCAAGCCATCAGGCTACCCACAATCTTACACCCTATGTCCAAGAAAGACCCGATAGGTCATAAACTGAAAATGAACCGGTTAATACTCAGGCTGAAAGAGAGATCGAAATTCATTTAAAATCAATTAGTAAGCTAATGAAACAAGCTGCTATCAAGATGCATCTCTTTTGTGCCGTGCGTAACTTTAGGCTCAAGCTAGACCGACAGTGGTCATGGCTGTTCCCAGATAATTAGTACGGTAAAAACAGTTGGGCTGTGCGGTGGTCGTTTCAAACCAGCTCACTTTGCCCAGAACAAATAATGATCACGGAAAATCAAGCTTACAGAACTCCTTCGATGGCATGCCAACGGGTAATGCACCTACCACTTTATACTATATTCCCTCGAATTTCCGCCAAAAATAACAGGGACAGGTACGGCCTCGTAGCACATCAACTGCGAGAGACGTTATGCATCGTGAGCATTCACTGAGATAACAGGCAGCAGGTAAACACTCCAGTTACAATTCACCTCAGACGGGCCATGGTGTTATCCCCCATCTATCTAGTTTACATGTATACAACTCACCACCACGTGTAATCTAGTTCAGCCTACGATCTAGGGTCCCCTTGAAGGACTGGATAATCCGCGGGTCCACCTCCCCTCCAGGAGAACAGTTACAGCTGTTCAGTACTCTGCTGCCAGAGAAGAGCGGCCTGGTTGTCAACCTAGCTCGAACTTTCCCCAGCTTCTTTTTCCCTCTCGTTCAAGAATCTTAAGGCATTCAGAATAGACTAGTCGACGTGAGACCAGAAATAACCCATCAGTACCTGCTTCCCACACACGGCATCCCATTCATAAGGATCTGGCCTATTTTCCGGGTCGAGTTTAGCACAGGCGAAGCTCGGGAAAAAATTTCCGATTCATTAGGTAAAAGCTCCCCTTGCACAAGACTCCATGCATCCTATTTCTCTGCCGGAACTACCATTTATTGTGACCCTTGAAAATTTTCTTATCGTAGCACCTTCTTCACAGCTTTGCTATGCACACCTTCAACCAGCTGTTCTGGAACTCAGCCGCTGATTTCCTTCGCCCCATTTTCAGGTACCCCTCTCAGCCGGCTGCCATGGCAAACGAGAAAACTTTTGCGCTTCTTAACCAGGGAGCCCCCGCCTGCAGTTTAGCAGCTACCGGCTAAACTCCGAATTCTTCGGGCGCCAGGGGCTCTGCGCGTTTTCTTGAAAGATTTTGCTTTTTCGTCGCTAGTAGACACCTCCGCTTTGGGCATATAGTCGTAAGCCTCGCCCAAGAGCAAACACATTACCAAGCTATACTCCTTGCCAGACTCTAAACTGAACAATTTCCCCCGTACTAAACGTTTTTACAGCAACCATTTTCACGCAGTGTGGCGTTTTCAGCATGTTGCATGCTGCCAGGGCTTGTGCTACTTCCAGGGGGCCGGAATAACTGTTAAGCCGAGCAGTCCGGTTGACTGCTCGCTGTATCTTCACGGCCGGTTCTCCTTGGTTTCTTCGACGTGATTCTCGGGTCGCGGCATCAAATTCGCAACAATCCACAGACGATATATCAATTTTCAATCAGCAATGTATCTGGGAAAAATCGCACTACCATGGGATCACATGAAAAGGAACGTAGATGTCACAAACTGGTCGCCTCGTTATAGGTGCTGTCCTCAGTCGTCCTTCCTGACTCCACAGAGTTGGCATGATCTAGCCATAAAGTTTCGAATTCCCTAACAGGATCATCGTTAATGTACGGCCGAGGACCAAAATATGGTAATATATGGTAGATGCTCGGTAAAATTGAAAAGGTCAAAAGAAGAACAAAGCTAAAGAATGAATAGCCACCTCCAACAGACTTAACCGAATCCATTGTGAAGATGTTTCACACACAACCTGTCACGACGCGCCAGCAGCCGTTCCACAAACCTAAGCAGGCAGACTACCCCAAAACCAACTGAGTAGCAGGGCACGCGATGATTGAGAAAACACTTCTAAGGTAACTTCCACTAGTAAAATACGAAGCTAGGCCGTTCTGTGTCGGTCGGGGAAGAACCACACTGGTTTAAAGCTTCTTGCTGCGGCTAGCTCACTGACTCACTGAACAAGGTGACCCACAGATTTTTCACGGCTCTCAGCACTTCGATATCGGACCGGCAATACGCGATTGCTTTCCAAGTTTGCCTCGATGTAGCTTTCGGTTTGAAAGTTGTAGGTCGATCTAGTGGGTCCCTCCAACGGCAGGGCCGGCTTTCAGTTCTCAATAGATAAGAAGAAAAATGACTTTTGGGGTTGAATTTCTTAGACTCTTTTGTTCCAGGTCTCATGGTACTCTCTAACAACGCATAGAGAAA
The DNA here is from genome assembly GCA_948099385.1 of Fasciola hepatica. Taxonomy (NCBI): domain Eukaryota; kingdom Metazoa; phylum Platyhelminthes; class Trematoda; order Plagiorchiida; family Fasciolidae; genus Fasciola; species Fasciola hepatica. The sequence goes on from CANUEZ040000123.1 coordinate 15,400,677, forward strand.
GAAACACGGTAGCGATTTATGGTGCAAGTAGAAAATCGTCTTATTTATTTGATAAAACCATGAGGCTTTTTGTGCAATGTGACGAGGAGAATGCGGTTGAATACGCAAACGGTCAAACATGGCACAATCCGTCCCACTCCTCATCAGAAACAAATGTACGCATCCTGCTCGACAGACTGCAAAGGCAGAATCGAATCTCCCTGTCTTCACACCCGTTTTTCGCGCTTCTGCTTGATGCCACTAAGGACTAAAACACATACCTCAGTCAATAATTTATGCCAAGCCAGACCATACGGGAAGTAGCTTGTATAAATGGAAACAAAAAGAGAGGAAGGTCGCCGTTATTGCCAGAAATTTTACCCCACAGGAGCGGCTCTTAATTTTAGTCTTTTAATGTTCGGTCGAACGGAAGTCTGGTCGTCGGACATTTTGACTATTGCATACCGTTCACAATCTATGTTTACATGCTTGGCTCAAGTTTACCTTTCTCGTTCTATAGGAAGACAGTATAAAAAGAATACAACTCAAAAAAGTAACTATAATCGTATTTCGCTATGTTTCGTATTTCGTCTGCAAACTATCCTTCTTCACCTACATAACATTTGCTTTAAAGCTCAACTACCGTTTTTGTTGTTGTCTGTGAGCATCCGATTGAGAAAGTTCTCCCACCCATGGCCTCCGATATTACGTATGCGAGCAGTCACTCAGTTGAAGCCACAATTAGGCCCGATGGGGCTTGTTGATGGTCCTCTGTCCCACTGACTTCACTTACTCCGTGTTTGCTTCGAGTGACGAGGAGAGCTTGTTGCACCGGGTGGGATAACTTTGGTACATAATCTGGTGCCCCTGGATCCATCGGTCTGATAGGTGGTTCGTTTTGATCAACCAGGTCTGATAACGACCCTCGCCAATCAAACGCTACCTTTGGAGACACCTTGATCTGGTCGACATAAGGGACTTTCTGGATGCTTCAACTTCTATTAAATGACCCTTCAAAGATTGTGAACAGATGGGAAAATGGTTTGGGCGGGATTTTTGCTGATTTCTTAGGGTGCGACATTTGACTGACTCGAGTGTACGTAGAGTGATTCAGCCATCAAAATGTCCGGTGGTCGAGTGCTTCTCGATGAAGTCTCCGGGCACTACTTGGGCAGTGACCCTTGGCCATTCAGAAAGTTCTTTCAAAACCAAGAAAACTGAGGCTGACGTTCGGTAGGCTCCAGTCGGGCCCTATCCTCGGCCGAAAGAGGTCGGAATGCGGGGTGATAGGGGAACCTTTTGGGTCCTGACCAAGGTCGACAAAATGTAAGGGAAGATACTAGGATGCCGAAAAACGTACGGCTCTAAGGAGTCTTGTAGGACATTGAGGAGGTCTAACGCCCGACAATCGAAGGTCAAGAGGTTGAGGTCAGCTTCCGGGTTAAAACGCGCAGGGACCCTACTCCAAGCCGTCACACAATACGCCACCACTCTCAATGAGGCAACACGTAACTTACCCTCCTTCTGTTCTCGGGTAAATCTAAATATGTAGCAAACAGTTGCTCCGATTCGAGTTGCCGGTGGGGTTCCAATACGATGAAATGCCCTTCATCTGGTTGCATAAGCCAGCGCGGCTTCATTTCGACTGGAGCTCTCATCGAGGCCACTGCAAGCAAATTTTTTTTCTTTCTTCCCCTGCCCTCTCCTTTATAACTTGCCCAGAGCATTTCTCTGTATTTTCCGTGTATGCACTGGAAAACCAGGAAGCTTCCAGCACCACCCACGCGGGCACAATCAACGCAGCCCAAGGAAAAAGCCAGTGAAAATAGGCGTCCGGTTCTCACCCTCGGCTCAGACTGTTCTGTCATGCTGCCAACCCCCATCGTTCAACAGGATCTAATATCTGGTTTGCTGCTTCCAGGGATCTCTGGTTTTGGGGGGCGAAAGTGAATGGTCAGACCACAGGGCACCCACTGCTTTGTTGCGACGGATAGAACGAATGCTCTTCTGTCTTGTAGAGCTAATGAAACGAATTGTCCACAGGCTCGGTTGATATTCATAGTGGCGAATCAGGTGATGCAAACCCTGTAGTCAGGAAATCGAAGTCGCGAAACACGGTGATGAGTATGTCAAACTGCGGAGCAAATAATACAGAGCGAGGCGGTCATGGCGGACTCACTTAGGCGTGCTTCATACGAGCGGTCTAATCGGAAGCGGCTTGGCTGTCAGTGATAAAACGGGGCTTACGCACGCGGGGGCAATAAAGAGACGACTTTCAGAAATGAATCTGGGATGTCTACACAGTATTGGTTTTTCTGCTGCGGAGGGTGGGGATCGTCGAGTGCGGGAGGCTGTACACAAATTCGGCTGGAGCCTCTTTCTCCTGTGACATCATCTGGTCCAATGCGAGACCACGCCTCGGGCAGGGGTACCACGTGTTCCCCACTGGGGCATATATATTCGCTTTTCAGTTGGCTTCGCGGTAGTTTCCTAGGCCCGCATTAAGTCTGTCACCAAGGCCACCCATTACCCGTGATGATTTTCTAACATGGGTGCCAGGAAAATAGCGTCTAAGGCCCAGGGCGGCTCCGTGGGGGTTGCCGGCATCCACTCTGCAGGAAACAATAAAAAGAAAGCCTCTGTAAGTGAAAGTCCGGTCTGTGCATAAGATTTTCCCCCTTTGATAATCCGGCAGTAACCATATAGCTGAATTCGACCTTCTCATAGAGTAACACATTTGTACATATCGCCATTCCCACACCCTTTTACGTAGACGTCCGCACCTGCTTATGCAACTACTGGGCTAATTCTCATCGGCTTATTCACTTGTGTGTCTTTGCAAATGGTGCACTTGCAACTTCCAAGGAAGTGGGCTGAAACCAGCACTTTACACGAACCTGTTCCTTTGCGTCAGTTTCCAGCTGCCGTTGTTGTCGTTTTGGTCGTCATTCCCGTCAGATCATGTTAAATCCGGTTTTGCAGGACTGATACCTGCCCGGGCCGATAAAGCTTTCGGTATTTTTTGAATGTTTCGCAGAGGTAGGCACACAATACTGCGATCTCGGTAAATCCTTCCAGTTCTGTTACACGAAGTGGTTCGCTGTTTCCGTTTGACTTAGAAACCTTAGAAACACCCCTCTCATAATTCAGGCCGGGAACAACCATTACTGGTGCATTCCATCACAATTAGTGAGGCGGATGGTAGCCGATGAAGCAAGACAAATTAAGAGCCTCGAGTAACTAACGATCCCACCCAATCTCCAATATTCTACCGGTGAATATCTCGTCCTACTTAGCATCAAGCATCCCTTAAAAGTCCCTTGCGAGGTTTACGCTGACCATTCCGTCGGTTAATCTATTCTTCATTCCTACTACTCTATTGACGGGAAAGTTCACCTGCACATTCCACCCGGAGCCCGACTTCCAAAATTTGTGCTGTTATTTTCTGGTTCTCTGATCGGTGGCCTGCTCATATATACGGTCGGCACTTTATCAGGATGAACATTTTAAGGTTTCAAAGGAAACCATCAGGTATACTTTGAGTATGTTCACGTGAAAAGGGCCTCATATACCATATCCTTTTTGTCCCTTGACCTCTGACCATCCAGTCGCCGAATTTTTTCTGGTGGGGCTGAATTTTTCACAAATGTACCAAAGCATATACCCAGCGACCTAAAGGCGGCCTTACTGGTGACTTGTACAAGGGTATGAAAACTTCTACATCTTTGAGGGAGAAAGCTCAGCACATCAAGAAGGACTTACCTTGTCAGTAGAAAGACTGTATTGTTCAGCTTGCATCGAGTCTGTGAATATCGTGACACCAAGGTAGTTCACCGACTGCGTCACCTCAAATACAGATTGATCATTGTGTACCGGAGCCGTCAGTTCCAACAAAGTTCCGGTTAGTACATGAATCTTGCTTTGTGTCAAAAGCATATTCAGCTTGGAATTCCAACTCGTATATCTGCATAAAACCTCTGCTCATTTCATGCGGACCCTTGATCCTGCAAGTTTATTATGGTCCATAAAGGCGAAACATGGTACAGACTACACTTTTGCCAATTTTTTCCGGCAGGCACCAGAAAGCCGTGGGCCTAGAACCGACAACTGGAGCCCTCCACTGGACCCCTGTAGCCTTTTAACTGCTGGTTCCTGGGACGGCAGCCAAAATTGGCTGAGAGTGTTCTAAGTCAGTTCTGGCTGGCGACTACAGGTGCAGAGCAACTCGTAACCCCAAGTATTCTAAAAGCCATAATTATTCCATCCACGAGAAACTGTTTAACAATCGACTACATTGTTGTTGACCGCAAATCCTGTAGTAGATCGACCCGATAACCGAGACGTCGATTGAGCGACATTCCAACAGTCGTCTATGTTACCACTGTGGTATCTAAATAATCATGGCTAAGTACAGAAAAACAGTACATTTGCCCACTTGACTATGGTTCGCCTCAGGCTGATGTGAGGACGAAATCAAAAGGGGAACCAAATAGTTCAGGCCCAACCGAGCCGTAGACGTTCGACAATAATTGAACAGCACGTGCTCAATCCAAGCAGGTGGGAAGTGAAGCTGGTCGACCTCGACCAGGTAAGAGTGAAGGGTGAATAATTTAAATGAATGAAGGATGAAGAAAAACAAAGTACACGATTATCGAAGTCATTCCAACGAGTTTCGAATCCCAACCGAAGAGCTGTTAATACGATTCACCGTTGGCCGTAACCCTCCCTGGAGTAGGCCCGTCTGCCTACTTGAAACACGTTCCACATGTCATTCGTAGAGCTAGTACCAGTGCGTGCGGGCTGATAGTGACTATATCAATCGGCCGGATCACACCAAACCTAGTCGTGCTGTGCTGCGTCAATGGCTGCTCCAGGGTCCTTTGTGCAATCAAATAATTTTGGTCGATGACATCACGCACCGATGTTAATGGTTACACCGCTCCATCGGCGTGATAGCAAACCATTTGCATGACCCGTCGGAGTAACAGTCAACCCTTTGTCCACGGCGTCAGTGACAAATGACGACGGCATGAATGCCCAGGACAGATGGTGAGGCATCACATAAAGCTCATTTGCATTAGGTGTATGTCACTCTTAGGTTGCGGGCCAGCAAAAGCGCATCACAGACCGTGACCGACCATAGAGGGCATACCAATACAGCTCGAAGTTATTTTAGCTGCACTTTCACTAACTGGTATCACAACCGGACGGGGACATGGACCTCATGTTGCTCCACAGGTGGGACCAAAAGATAGTAGCACTTTTCTGCTCTTCGGTGGTCTTACTACCTCAGGAGAAGCACACAACCAAATACGATGAAGGACAAGGAACTGGTCCATCTGTTCGTCAAGATATAGTCAGACACTGGACCTACACAACCTGAGACACTAAGTGCAGTGGGAAATGGAGCTACGCCAAACACAGATCAATATGACAACCAACTCCACCTCATATTTACCACGGTACCGTCCAATCATCGAAGAGGTGCTGGTGTAAAGCATCACTCGGCTGTTGTGACATGAATGGGGGAAGGATGAATATCGCGGTATAATGCCATTTCCATAGGAATTGGTAAATCTCTTTCATTGTAAAATGCTGACCGGTTTTACTTCTTTCCTCTGTTTTTGTTCAGTCCTGCTATTTATTTGTTTTGGTGAGTTTTGATTGGCCCATCGGTCATATTTAAACCTTTGTGCGCCGCAGTTCCGTCAGTCGGCTGCCGCTTGCTGCCCGGCGCACCGGGGAGTCGGTCGTGGCGTTTTCGGAGAAGAAGTCGTCGACGGTCTGGGATGAGGATGTTTAGTGGGCCTAGTGTGCGACTTGTTTGCACAGGATATGTTTCCATTGAGCAGCTAATTGAAGGGACTCATTTAGTGGCTAAAGTCGAAAAGATCGCCAATACCGTACTGGCGTTCAAGCGACTGAGCTAAATTGGAGTTATTGGCATGTTATGGATTTTTCTCAATGAATATCTTTACATAAGGACTGTGAGTAGAATATTTTACTCATTCTAAAAGCAAAAATTAGAGCTTTCCATAACTTCCCCTTCTTAAAGAACGAAAAGACTATTCTTTACATGCTTTCCCCAGTTCTTTGAACTATAATTCAAAGCAATGCAGAAATTTGTGAACCCTGCCTCCCCAGCGTTAAAAAAGGAACAGCCATTGAAAAAGAGAAAAACCATAAACCTAAACCAATCTTCCTTTACTAAAACTCCCAGTAGTTCAATTCCACCTGACTAATTTAATTATTAAATCGACCGCCCATGGCGTACACAGCAACCACCTTAGAAACGGTGGCTGCTCAAAGAAACATTTTGGACCAGTTGGACGCTACCATTTACCACTAATTCAATTTAAATTCAACGACATCAATGTCATCACCAAGGTCACACTCAAGATAGCTCAGCAATCCCAGATAAATAAATTAACAGCAAACTGTAAACCGTTACCATAATTACACGAATGCTCTGTAGGTATTGGGAAGTGCATACATGACCCAAGGTATTCTGTTTAAGTAAACACCCCTTTCGGCAAACAAAATTTCCAACACCTCGTCTTACATTCCCGAGCAACAGGTGTACCAGAGCCTCTCTGGTCGCGTTGTATTTGTCCGAAGAAAACTTGCTGACAATTCCCAAAAGCCCTGGATTTCTATGAAAACCATCCGTAAACACCATTACAAAATCTCCTTGCTTTATGATTTTCCTGACATTGGATCATCTCCGACTGCCCTGTAAAGTGACACGTATTTCGCTTTCCATCGTCTCCAGAAGGCGTCCGCTTACACATGAACCCTCCCCGTAGCCCCACGCACGACTGAGTAAAATCGATGTGATCCACCGGCGATCCGTCATCTCTTATTCGGCGTTTCCAATTCTACATCCTCAGCATCCTTTTTCAAGCGAAGTAACGGCAGATCGCAGATTATTATTTCATCCACAACCGGATATGTCGACAGGGTCTCGTTCATCATCCGCTGACTACATGCTATCTTGTAATATTTTTTGAACCGACCATATCAACTTCTCTTGGAAGCCTCCTCAGTGACTTTCTTCAGGTGGGCCAAAATGTTGCCCTACCCCAAGCTCCCACCAAATCCACCAGGTCTATTTTCCGAGATGTCGCAGAGACCGAGAGCTGATTCATCTAGTAGTCCTTTAAGGTGGCAGCCACTGTCACCACCTTTGGCTACCACTTCCTGTCTCTAAGCCGGATCATCACCTGGGGAAGGTGTCCTTGTTGAGAGAATGCGTTACCTTGATATGCACAGTCCTGGTGTTTAGGTACGCAAACGAGCAGCCCCAACATTTCTCTTATACTCTCCCATGCCAACCACAAAACCATCCCATTTAATAAAAATTATCGTGGGATAAGCAAGCAATCTCCGATGGTGAGGAGCAATTTGTTGGTTATATGGCAGGGGCTGTTCTCTCCCGCAAGTAAAACATCCACCAATAACCAGACGAACCTTGGATCAGCCGTGTGTTCTGCAAAATCTCTGACGAATCTTAGCGACCTCTTGTTGTACCCAGTATGACCTTCATTTCATGAGAGCATTTAATGATTGAACCAGTGGCAACAAGCTTGCTCGGCAGAATTACGGGGAGCTTAGCAAGGTCAGAGAATTTCGAGAAATTGTAGCCGCCCACGGATACACGGCATTTCGTGAGTGATAACTTGGTTGAGTTTATTAAATAGGTTTTTCTTCCATCTCCATCCCTTCAGAGGTAACGATACCAGGTAGGTTCTCATAATCCAGTGGAAGAGCTTCCCGCTGGACCGGCTAAAGCACCTCTCCCAGACTGTTCCTGATCTTTGAAAGCCTCAAGGAAACCAAAACTAACCTCATTCCTGATGGAACTTTTACACGTAATAGGAGGTACTGTTCGAACCGGATAATCTACTCCGCCGACTTAGAGGTTTTGTACCATGACAAGAACCTTTCTAGATATGCCCTAGTTGAAGAGCGGGGCACCCTGCTGACTAGTGCCTTCATAAGCTCTGCTACTTCATTCGGGACGTGCTAATCATACCTTCCTACAGGCTTGATGGGTCCTTGTACCCTCAGTAAAGTCCGCCGATGTAACCATGAATAACTACAGCCCCCTCGAGATTTCGCACCCATAGAAGCCAGAAAATCAGGGCTGTTCTTGGCAGCAGTATATTGCTACTGTGTCGGGAGAAAAGCGCTCTCTGATTCTAGGAGTCTTCTTAGCCACGAAAGTCGCGCAACCTCCCGGTCCACTTTTGATGCAATGCAGAACACCCCCGGAGTCTTTCCAGAAGAACATCACAGACAGTGGTCTCCTTCTTGGCAAACCGGACCAAAAACCTGCAAATACTCCCACAGAAAACTCAGGACCCGGTATGGTTACAAATTTTAGAAGTCCCACCCTTGATCCGGCCTCTTACAAGAAGCAGCTGGGAGGCACACTCCTAAATACAAAAAGCAGATGCGCTGCCAAACCGAATCTGATCTCCGATGTGTCGCAAAATAAACGAAGTTCTACAGCAGCCTCGGGATCAGTCTTGTGGTCATACCATCGTCAGTTAGGAACCTGCTGTATTCTGTCAGTGGTACCTTTGAACTGTTTCCACTGATGAAGCATCCCAGATCCCAGAGGTTGAACCTACCCGGAAACCCAGTCTGCGAATTTTCTGAATCAAGCTCTTTGCCGGTATAACAGGGCTTGACTCAACCCAAGTGTCATATATTGTGGGTAGCTGAGACAAAACGATCTTCACTACGCCTGTGAATCTCAAGCGTGGAATTGGTAGAAGAATGCTTGACGATTCAGCCGCCGTCACATGTGATACAGTTAGTTATCGCTTCGCGGCTACGCAAGTGGACCAGCCTAAGCCAGTTAGAATCGCCAGGGGTAGGAAAAACAATAGCTGCCTCTGGTTGATCAACTTCAAACTCACCAGTTAACCTCTTTGAATAAGCATATTTGTTTTGCGTAGTTCCGGGCGAGAGCGATTCTGAGACTTCCTATCAGTTCAAGTATTGCGAATACCACAAGCGGTCCGTTTTCATGACCCAGGCCAATCCTTATCCGCGCAGCGTTAAAGGAGGGTCTTCTCTCAGTTCCCTAATTTAGTTGCCCCGCTCCGTGAACGCAATTATGCTAAGGTCATCATGGCTGTTGCTCGCCTGCTTGGTCAGTCCAAATCCACCTAACACCAACAGGTTGGACGATCGTTCTACCAATGTCAACGCGTCAGAATCACCCTCTGTCAAAACAAGACAGCCATCTACATAAAGGCAGTTTCCCACTCTACCTAATATCCCATGGCCTTGTTAGTTGCCAGTTGTTTCTGCAGCTTCCTTGAGAGCAAAACCCACGCAAAACTGTAGAGAAGATGCTTCAAACTGGTTAACAGTCAGCCTAGGCTCTATAGTCTGTTCCGTAGTGCTGTCGTCCGGCAACCATAAAAGTCTGCTTGAATTTTGGTCCTTTATGACATAAATACCTGTAAAAACACGTCCGTGATATCCTCAGAGATGGCTTTACTCCCTTTTCTTGGGTGAACCTGCGTACTCTTTAAACTTGCTACAAAGTTTAGGCCTTGCCCGAGTGACTGTTCGGAGATTCACCCCGCTAAACAGCGGCGTAGTCGAAGACCGCCCTTATCTCTTCTGGTTTCTCCGGGTTAACTACAGTTTGTTGCGGTAAGTATATTAATCCACCATTATTCTTTCTGTCACTGGGGGTCCTTGTAGCAAAACTCCTTTCTAAGTGTCTACGAAACCTGACAAAATGTCTCTGCTTCATTTCCGCATCTCTTACTAGCTTCCTAGCTAGCATCACCAAACGGCGCACTTTCGCTGCTCACTTGCAGTGACTATTCGGTTAGTCATCTTTTCTTGGTAAACTTATACAAATCTTTTCATCGACTGTTTCCAAGGGACTTCCGGCTATCTTTCCTGATCGTTCACCATCAACATAAAGGGTGGTTTTCTGTCGCATTGCTCTTGAAGTCATGATCATAAAATCCACAAGGGCTGCTTTCAATCTCCCGAAAACCTGTGTGACATGAGAATGTATTCACTTGGCGCCGTCGGAATCTTTGCAGCGGACCACGGAAAAGTCACTGCAGTGATGTATAGTCGGGTTAAGGACCCCCATTCTAACCTCGCTGCTTTTCAAACACCCAACATGCCTTCTGCGCGTTGAAGCCAATCAGAAGTCTCACGAAGGAATCACATACGACAGTGAAGTCGAAACCACTAAGATGGCCCCTCCTAGAAAGGGTTACGGTTTTGGACATACCAGCCGGCGCTTTAAAAACAGGGAGGACGGCGTAGGCACTTACCACCTCCGTCAGCTCCTCTTCTTTTAGGGTTTAAGGCCAAGGAACCCTTCCGCCGCTTAAATGTATTACAAATTGAAGTGTTTAAGTGCACCTTAGATTCTTCACCCAATAAACCTAAAAGCTCAGCTGGATCAGCAAGAAAGAGAAATATGTCAACTCTCGTGTTTGGTAGTATATTGACAGCGGCAGGTCAGTCCGGACCTTCATTAACTGCGGACGCAATACCAGGGCTAAAACTATAACCTCCCGGGAGCATTCGGCTAGGAGCATTAGGCGCCGGAGTTCTACTCTCGTCATGTAACATATGATGGTGCCATCGGCTAAAATTCTCCTCTCCACCAGCCTCCTCATTCGGGCACCTCTCAGCCAGATAGCCGGAACGTAGGCATATGAAAACAGGTTCATCTTAGTTACGGAATCCCAGTGGTTCCTAACAGTGAAGCTCTCAAGTTAACATCAGTTCATAAGAGTTTTTTGTGAACTGCAGACTAGACACCGCACCTCATTAGTGGATAGCCTACGTGCCTCCCTGAGAGTGGAGCCTCTTCTAGTTAGGCCATCATCCAATGACTTCCTGCTTTGAGACAAGTAAATATCTATTTCGCTGCAGAGGAGCCTACGGGGGCACTAGTTCACACAGGTCACACAATTGTGACCTCGATCATTTTGATAAATCTCCTTTGATGTCCGCGCACAATCGGCAGTTTATCTAACACCACGTTAGCAGTGTGCACCGAGTCCAGGTCGGTGATATATCCCGCGAGTTCCTATGCATCGGCTCAATTTACTAATTTATTCGGGTAAGCCGCTAACAAATTAGTCTGTCCATCTTGTTCCGGGTGTGGTCGCTCCGTCAAGCATGGATCTAACGACCAGGTGCCGCTGATCAAACTTCCTCCGGCACCTTTCCGGCCTGCTTATACCCCGTGCTGGCGGAATACAGAAGGTCACCATGAGCGTCCTTCTCCGTCTTACCCTGACAGTACTGAAGATGGTAAGTGAGGCGCTGACCATGATCTCGAAGTTGACTCTCTGTTCCTCCCTTGAACTGCCTGGAAAACATGATGTATCAAAGCAGACAGCAGTCAACAAACGAAATAGGCATTTCATCGATTCCGTCTGGCCAGTAAACCATTCCATCTACCAATTTCGTCGAACCAACTCGGCAGCTAATTTGTCGGCTGCAGTGGACATTTGTGAACGCAACCTCTTCCGCCGAGCAAAACACCGTTTCCCCCACCGTGATTTCGATGCATCGCTGTCAACCCGAAGACACTTTTCTATTTAAGTCCTCATCGAGCACATGGTTTCCTTCATAAGAACAGCTTCAGATGCATTTTTTAGTCTTCTTCGCTCGAAACACGGCTTCAGCAGCTTTCAGCTTCAACTGACCCTATCCTAATGTCAGAGAACTTTTTATCATTTCCAGCGTGAAACGAACTTGCAGATGGAGGCTAACCTGAAGGGATTGGTCCGGGGGCTTCAGCTCGTCGGCCGCTAAGTGCGACAAATTTTCATTTTTTCGTACATTACGGATGGCGAAATACGAAGTGAGGTGTGACGGAGCAACACCGGCATTCGGTAACAAATAAGGATTGTCAGCTTAAGGCTCACTGCCATTCGCAAAATATTCATCAAAACCAGTATGATAACTAAATTGCGTACACGATTCATAGTAGATCAACCGCTGAAAGTTCAGAACAAAGTCAAATAATGTTACTGCGGCCCGTTTCCGATATTCCAGAGGCGTATAAAATGAATCATGACTTGCTTTATTGCAAACCCCGCAGTAAATCCACCCGAAAACCGAGACGTCGATTGAGCGACATTCCAACAGTCGTCTATGTTACCACTGTGGTATCTAAATAATCATGGCTAAGTACAGAAAAACAGTTCATTTGCCCACTTGACTATGGTTCGCCTCAGGCTGATGTGAGGACGAAATCAAAAGGGGAACCAAATAGTTCAGGCCCAACCGAGCCGTAGACGTTCGACAATAATTGAACAGCACGTGCTCAATCCAAGCAGGTGGGAAGTGAAGCTGGTCGACCTCGACCAGGTAAGAGTGAAGGGTGAATAATTTAAATGAATGAAGGATGAAGAAAAACAAAGTACACGATTATCGAAGTCATTCCAACGAGTTTCGAATCCCAACCGAAGAGCTGTCACTACGGTTCTCCACATGCCGTAAGACGTACAAACTTCCAAGTGATAAGGTTTCGCGCGCCAAGTCAGGCCAAACGACAAACTTCCTGGGAGCAGCAGCGGGAAGCATACTTCAGATCAGGCCGGGTTTCAAGCGGTCATCTTGGGAGCGGCTAATCGAAACAGTGCCGAGTTAAAGCAAACTGAAATGAGACAATTCATTTGGCTATCACACGGGAAGGTAATACGTTGTATGGAAGGTCCGCCCAAAGGTAGTGAAAGTGATTATTGGGACACGAAGGGTGACGGAGCAAAACGTCTGTGCCTATAATAATATCTCCGGGTCAGTCGCCAAAAGCAGCGCACGGAAAATAACGGAGTGAGAAATCTCCAACTGCACAAGATATCACATACTATAAGATGGAATACCGTATTGGTCAGGAAGGCTGGTAGTCACTTTCGTCATTGTTCTTCTGTTCCAAGCTTCTCCGAATTTTATGTACCTCGACGATGGGTGGCCGAGTCAGAAGCCTTCGTAAAGCGTAGTAGCAAACTGCAACTCTCTTGTTTCCACCAAGCCGGATAATTACTTCTTCTAAGAACCCCGCAAGATTTCAGGCACAATAAGCGCCTCTCAAGAATCCATGTTGCGCCTCAAAGAGCAATATATGCTTTGTTAGATTGTTAAGTGTGTTCCCTCACCAGTGGCTCTAAACACCTCCAAGTAAAGCACGCGACCCTTGAAGGACGTTTGTTACTCTCTTCTATCAGAGGCTTCTTCTTGTGGATAGCCACGAAAGTAGATAACCTCCAGGTCAGCGGTAACAGCCGTTGATCAAGTGTCGTGCAGTAGATAAGATAGACATGTCCAATCATCAAGACAGCCGATAGCCTGATGACGGCTGGGTGTATGTCATCAGGACTCGCCCACGTATACGTCTTCACTCCTTCCGGTAACTCTCCTGTCTCTCCTTCCCTTATTTTCGAGTCGTCTCTGCAAAGTTAGTTGTCTTACAGCAAACCTGTGTAATTAGTTATGATTTGGGTCCTGGGCATTGTCCTAGCTTTGATCGCCATTTATTCAACCCCATGCCTCAACACAAGAGATCCCACTCCATTCCTGTATGAAAGCTTTAACTGAAAGCAAACGTGTTGGCTCCTTGGGTTTTGCTTAGCTTGTTTGATTTTTGCTAGTTCAAAGATTCTCTGTGTATTTCGTCGGGCTTTTACGGCCGATCCTTCAATCTTCTTGAGCTGTAGCCGGGCCCTTTCGCCTTAAGAACCTCCGTACTTCGGCCGGCTTTTGACCCCTTTCTACCCGCTCATCAAAACTGCCGGTGCCCACCAAACTGGTTTGTCCTTATTGTTGCACTTCCGAAGTAGAGCAAAATTGTCCTTCAGATCATGTTGACTTTTCTCAATCCTATGCAGCCTTTCTGTATCCTCGCCTCACTATCCGCTGCTTCCAGTCTAATGCTGATGCCCTGGTTCTGAGTTCCTCTGTGTTTAACTTCCTGAATTTTCCACCTTAGTTTCCGTCTGCTTTCGTAAGTCGATGTGGGGGAAAGTCCGATGGCGAAATGATCACGTTTGCTAGAACTTAGACGTAAACTGAACTCATTAACGTCATTTTCATACACTGTGCCACTAGGTCAGGCAGTGAAGGCTTTTTCCCTGGTCTGTACCTTCTGCACCCTCTTGCATGTTGATTTAGAGCCACCTGAAGCATCCAGTCGGCACATATATCCGCTGCTCTGCCAGAGATACAACTGCTGGTTGTCCAATCCATGCCTGGCATGTTCTTTCGCTGACATCCGCAGCTGCTGTAGAGGATCTGTAGCGACCTGGGATGACTGAGTTAAGGTGTGCAAATTCGCGACCTAAATTTACCACAGGTGAACACAAGTAAATTTTGGTGAATTGGCTTGTCGATGTTGGCTGGACGATAAAAGAATGAAGTGTCAAAGAACTTTCCACCGTAATTTTCGCATAAAATGTTGCTGACCAACCCACTAGTTGTTTTACTACGTTGCACTATTCGCCGTTGTCTGACTTTGGAAGCTGAAGTGTAACTGTTGCTTACCGATGCCGCAGCGTTTTCCACTTAGGTTCTTGGAATATACGACGGAAGGGACCACCGCTGATGTAGATTTATACATACGTTTAATTTGTAAGTGCCATAAAATATTTGGTGATTTCCAATTCTACGGCGGTCTCTGGGCATTCAGCTAAATACTCGGGTCAGATGAATTCGTTATTACGACCCTCGCATTGTCGTGCTCACCGGCCAGACTGATTAAGCAAAAGAGACCTTTGGGACTGGAACACGCTTCAATCAAACTTGGTCTCACTACCCAACATTGCCAATTACCCCTTAGCTCTGGGCAGGTCATATATTGTTCGACGCCAAAGAGCTGCTCTTTGTTTGCCTGCTTGTTGTAGGGACTAGTGGTTTCCGCTATCTTGAAATTACGTGTGACTGCTCTGCTTGTAGGCGGCTGAATCTTCAGCTCCCTTAGCAAGTGTTTTGTCCAACTTTGCTCTGAAAGGCGAAAGTGATCGATGCTGTTTCGTAGTATACCATCCTTCACCTATTCCACGAGCTTTTATCGTCTTTCGGCAACTATCGGAACATTTGGCTTGTCGTCGGTGTCTTAGGCCAATCTTGGGATCTAGTTCGCACGTGGTATCCGGGGTACTAAACATCCGTCAATCGTTGGTCTTCCCCCGAGTATGAGTTCGGGCTTTTGTTTACGTATGCATCTGCCGTCTTCCTGTTCAGAGTTCTAGCGAATATAGCGCAAATGTGAGCGCTTGCCATGTACAACTTATCTCCTGGTCCCCTGTGCACTGGTCCTTCTCTGATTATGAGGACTGCTTCATCCCCTGCAGTGTCATTTCCCCTGTAGCTTTGGCAGGCTAGTTGGTGGTCTTGCACTCCACCTGATATGTGGCCGTTTTGAAACAACCGGGTCTCGGAGGAAGTGATCATTTCAGCAAGGCAGTGAGCAACTCCAAGGACCAGAGTTGCCCATTTACTTCTTTTGCTTAGTCGTTGGTAAACCGCACTACGGTGGGCTTTTCAGTCGACGCTACCCTGTTCTCCTTTATCTTGTGCCTCACCTTGGGAGGAGTGCCCAGCGAGCGTAAAGGTTGTTTTCCCTCAAGTGCACTTGAGATCGTAATTTGATGGCTCGCCTCTATGGTTGTTGGTTCCACCAGTTACAATTCTTTGTACCCCATGGGAATTGCAGTACCAATTCCCGTTCTTTTCGACCCGAAAGAAATTATGATAAGAGATCTGAGGCCGCCTTCGTCTTCCGCTGAACACATCTTCTGTGTCTCATCTTCTCGTACGTTTTCACTTATAACCGCCGCTTAGCAGTACTTTTTTAGTGGGCTGCGCCTGCCATGGGGCCGGATTTTTATTGCCTAGTTTGTTTCTGGCAAGCCCTGGGGGTAGTCTATAGTTTTATCTGCCTTCCTACTATGTTAGCTTTTCCTTGTGTCCTTATGCCCATTTCTAGGATATAAAGTAGGATACGATATCTCACCAGTACCTTGTGAAATACTTCCCCAGCTGTCGCTGACAACTGAGCCCGATGTTCGGGTTTGCGAAATCAATCAGGGCTGGTCTCCTTAGTCTTTTTCGTGCGCCCCTCTGCAGTTTCTCCCATAAGCCAACCCTGTGAACAAGCCTCATTCCCAATACCTAGCCAATTATCGCAGCACCAGTGGACTCTTACCGTCCTGTTATTTGAATCCTGCCTCATTTGGAGTCCCTCATGGCCGATTCCTCATGAATCCGCAGGAGAACGTTATGCTATCCCACCTTATCTGTTTATCTTCCAGTTCTCTTCTATTATAGTTCTGTTTTCCGTTCCACTATTTCTTGTTCGTAGCCTCTTGAAGCTATGTCCTCCAAGTGGCATCGGCTACCTCCTCTTTCTTAGTAGTCTTATTTATATTGGGGGCCGCACTTATTGCGCCGTTTGGCTCCTGCGGAGAGGGAAGAGCAGCTGTGAGCTCATTTGCCTTGGTCCCCGTTGTCTTCTTAGTGTTTGTCCCTGCTACATTCGCTTAAGTAAGTTAAACTTTCTCTCTCCTGCAGGGAGCTAAAGCTGCCTCTGTTTCCCAAGCTCATTTGTATGTCTTCTTTTAGCTCGGGTGTGTAGGAGGAGTCGAAAGCCTGCCTGGGGACCTTCTCACAAGGAAACACATACGCACTGGATCCGGGAATTTTGGCAACCATTCGAACGAGGCTTCTCTGGAGTTCCCTAGAAACTTACACGTCCATCATGGGCAAGCTTCATGTGAGCCCACCAAGTACTTCCTATGAAAAGACAACCCACAGGTTGGAGTAATAATAATAATAATAATAGTTTATTTCGGATAAACCCGAAGCTTGCTGCAATGCAAGATCAAACGGTACAGTTGAAAGCTGAATGAAAGTTACAGTGGGACTGTACAATTATGCGAACGCGATTGAATATAAGAGAAGGCATTCAAGTCAATTGCTGCGATACCACCCGGTGAATTTAAACTCAAGGTCAGGTGGTCGATCCGGCTGGAGGTGGGCGTAGTTATTCTGCCAATATGTGGGGTGGATGGAGAATGGTATAAAATCACACAAATCCCACAGAAGAAAGACTGTCCTGTGGGAGAACTAAACTCTCGATGTGGTTTAACGATAAAAGGAAGTATCCGACGGAAACTGTTGCGTCTAAACAGCCAAAGCGAAATACGTGTCACTTTACAGGGCAGTCGGAGATGATCCAATGTCAGGAAAATCATAAAGCAAGGAGATTTTGTAATGGTGTTTACGGATGGTTTTCATAGAAATCCAGGGCTTTTGGGAATTGTCAGCAAGTTTTCTTCGGACAAATACAACGCGACCAGAGAGGCTCTGGTACACCTGTTGCTCGGGAATGTAAGACGAGGTGTTGGAAATTTTGTTTGCCGAAAGGGGTGTTTACTTAAACAGAATACCTTGGGTCATGTATGCACTTCCCAATACCTACAGAGCATTCGTGTAATTATGGTAACGGTTTACAGTTTGCTGTTAATTTATTTATCTGGGATTGCTGAGCTATCTTGAGTGTGACCTTGGTGATGACATTGATGTCGTTGAATTTAAATTGAATTAGTGGTAAATGGTAGCGTCCAACTGGTCCAAAATGTTTCTTTGAGCAGCCACCGTTTCTAAGGTGGTTGCTGTGTACGCCATGGGCGGTCGATTTAATAATTAAATTAGTCAGGTGGAATTGAACTACTGGGAGTTTTAGTAAAGGAAGATTGGTTTAGGTTTATGGTTTTTCTCTTTTTCAATGGCTGTTCCTTTTTTAACGCTGGGGAGGCAGGGTTCACAAATTTCTGCATTGCTTTGAATTATAGTTCAAAGAACTGGGGAAAGCATGTAAAGAATAGTCTTTTCGTTCTTTAAGAAGGGGAAGTTATGGAAAGCTCTAATTTTTGCTTTTAGAATGAGTAAAATATTCTACTCACAGTCCTTATGTAAAGATATTCATTGAGAAAAATCCATAACATGCCAATAACTCCAATTTAGCTCAGTCGCTTGAACGCCAGTACGGTATTGGCGATCTTTTCGACTTTAGCCACTAAATGAGTCCCTTCAATTAGCTGCTCAATGGAAACATATCCTGTGCAAACAAGTCGCACACTAGGCCCACTAAACATCCTCATCCCAGACCGTCGACGACTTCTTCTCCGAAAACGCCACGACCGACTCCCCGGTGCGCCGGGCAGCAAGCGGCAGCCGACTGACGGAACTGCGGCGCACAAAGGTTTAAATATGACCGATGGGCCAATCAAAACTCACCAAAACAAATAAATAGCAGGACTGAACAAAAACAGAGGAAAGAAGTAAAACCGGTCAGCATTTTACAATGAAAGAGATTTACCAATTCCTATGGAAATGGCATTATACCGCGATATTCATCCTTCCCCCATTCATGTCACAACAGCCGAGTGATGCTTTACACCAGCACCTCTTCGATGATTGGACGGTACCGTGGTAAATATGAGGTGGAGTTGGTTGTCATATTGATCTGTGTTTGGCGTAGCTCCATTTCCCACTGCACTTAGTGTCTCAGGTTGTGTAGGTCCAGTGTCTGACTATATCTTGACGAACAGATGGACCAGTTCCTTGTCCTTCATCGTATTTGGTTGTGTGCTTCTCCTGAGGTAGTAAGACCACCGAAGAGCAGAAAAGTGCTACTATCTTTTGGTCCCACCTGTGGAGCAACATGAGGTCCATGTCCCCGTCCGGTTGTGATACCAGTTAGTGAAAGTGCAGCTAAAATAACTTCGAGCTGTATTGGTATGCCCTCTATGGTCGGTCACGGTCTGTGATGCGCTTTTGCTGGCCCGCAACCTAAGAGTGACATACACCTAATGCAAATGAGCTTTATGTGATGCCTCACCATCTGTCCTGGGCATTCATGCCGTCGTCATTTGTCACTGACGCCGTGGACAAAGGGTTGACTGTTACTCCGACGGGTCATGCAAATGGTTTGCTATCACACCGATGGAGCGGTGTAACCATTAACATCGGTGCGTGATGTCATCGACCAAAATTATTTGATTGCACAAAGGACCCTGGAGCAGCCATTGACGCAGCACAGCACGACTAGGTTTGGTGTGATCCGGCCGATTGATATAGTCACTATCAGCCCGCACGCACTGGTACTAGCTCTACGAATGACATGTGGAACGTGTTTCAAGTAGGCAGACGGGCCTACTCCAGGGAGGGTTACGGCCAACGGTGAATCGTATTAACAGCTCTTCGGTTGGGATTCGAAACTCGTTGGAATGACTTCGATAATCGTGTACTTTGTTTTTCTTCATCCTTCATTCATTTAAATTATTCACCCTTCACTCTTACCTGGTCGAGGTCGACCAGCTTCACTTCCCACCTGCTTGGATTGAGCACGTGCTGTTCAATTATTGTCGAACGTCTACGGCTCGGTTGGGCCTGAACTATTTGGTTCCCCTTTTGATTTCGTCCTCATATCAGCCTGAGGCGAACCATAGTCAAGTGGGCAAATGTACTGTTTTTCTGTACTTAGCCATGATTATTTAGATACCACAGTGGTAACATAGACGACTGTTGGAATGTCGCTCAATCGACGTCTCGGTTTTCGGGTGGATTTACTGCGGGGTTTGCAATAAAGCAAGTCATGATTCATTTTATACGCCTCTGGAAGATCGGAAACCGCGTGCCGTGTCAGAGTTTACAAAACTTCCGAACGCTAAACACTAAGGGAGTTGGTGAGTTTTGCAAATTTATTAGGTGGAAAAATCCATAACTAAAGCGGCTTTACGAACCGAATCCGTGTACCTGCGGAGCATATCAGGCTGGAACCTGGCAGAAGCGTATCGCCTCAAGCCGTACCTTTTGTAATAGCCGGTCGTGGAAAATCCCCCGTTTTTCCCTCGCGATTCGATGTTTTTCCTAACATCACTCATTTGCCCACACCATTGACTTGTCTTTACGAACTGGTTGTTTTTCTGGACCAATTGTGGTTTGTTCGCGCCCACAGCGCTGCTTTGGCACATCCTTGTTCAGGACCTGCGTGACGCACGTGCTGTTTGCTCACACGCTGCTATTCGGTCTCTCGTTGTTGAGTCCTTATGATCGTATTTTTGAGGTTTGTATATTTTTATGTCATTGTTCATGTAATAATCTAGTATCGTAGAATATCACGGATAATAGTCTTTTGATTTCGGGATCCGTTGCGAATTTGTCTACGCATTGCTCAATTTTTCGTTACAATACTCAATAGATCAATTTGGAACGAGGAAAAGCACGCAAAATGCCAAGAAAAGGATCGAAAACATTGAAATCCGGACAGGAAGTAACACGGGAAGTCTCTGGGGAGGTTTTAGGTCTATTTGATTCTTTAGTTAATGTTAGATCGCCTAGTCCTGTCAGTGCTAGTTCACGTGTTAATGAGAGCATTATGGATCGCAAGGATGTTGATCTATAAAGGCTGAGAATACTAGACCCAGAAAAACAGTTACTATCGGATAGACTACAGGCACAGGAAGCAGAGAAAAAGTGTACATAGAAAGAGCGAGAGCATGAGACCAGTGACTTCGACACTTCCGATAGATCGGGGTGCAATAAGATAGGGAACCCCACGCCGGTCGCCGACTATAAAACACCATCGATCGATCTGCCTAGAGTGGAACTAACGGTCTTCGACGGGCAAGCTGAGCAATACTGCAATTTTGTCAAGCAGTTCGAGACGTTCGTTGAAAATAAGGTAACCGACCCTGGGCGAAGGCTTCTCCACCTTACTCACTACTGTCGAGGCCGAAACAAAATAGAATCTATCGACGGGTGCACCATGCTCGACCCGGAAAAAGGCTACACAAGAGCAAGGAAGATTCTAAGGGACTTGTTTGGCCTACCGTTCAAAGTAGCCCGTAACTTCATAGAGGGCGTGATGGTAGAGGCAAAGAGAACCAAGAGCGACGTCTACACAATGGCCGACCTGGTGATTAAGATGCAAAACTGCTCAATAGCCCTCGACCATTTAGGTTACAGGGCTGATTTAGATGCCATGCACACTTTAGAAAACATAGTCCGTCACCTTTCTCCCGAACTACGGGGTCGGTGGGCGGAAGAAGCGGAATGGATAAGCCGAAGCGACAGGGAAGCTAATTTCGAAGACCTGACCGAATACTTGGACAGGCAAACGAAGATAGCTGACAGCAGGTTCGGCCGACTCATCCGGGACAGCAACCGGGAAAGCAAGCCCAGTACTAGCCAAGCTCAAACCCCTGCACGGGAACATCCAAAATACCAGCCTTGGACCAATACACATGCCATTTCACGATATGCTACGGAGCAACCCAATTGCAGATCCTGTGGTGCTAGCCATGGCCTACCAGAATGCCCCAAGTTTGGCAACGCCACGATAGACGAACGGTGGGGAATGGCGGAGATGGCAGGAGCATGTTTTATCTGTCTCAACACCACGCACCGAGCAGCAGCCTGTAGGACAAGAAACCGATGTGGTTACGAGGGCTGCACGGGCAGACACCATCGGCTGCTGCATCAGGCGAGAATAACCATATCCGAGGCGAGTGCCAAGCCCAGCGTGATTTGTTCAACTTCACAATCTGCCAGTAAACCGGTACGTTTAGGCGTAGTGGCCGTGGGAGTAGTGACCGCAACTGGGGTGGTCAAAGCGTTGGCTTTCGTCGATAGTGGATCCGACACTACTCTAGTGAAAGAGCGGTTTGCCGACAAACTCCAGCTCGCTAAAGGTGCGACGTCGTTAGCAGTGAGCACGGTGGGCGGAACACAGGTAATGACTGCCGGTAGATTGAGGCTGCAACTCATCTCTCTAGACGCTAACGAGAAAATTGAACCAACGGAGGCATTCACGTTAGCGGATCTCCCCATGCGAGCACTAAGGTTGGTGAACGCAATCTTGACTAGGTGGCCCCACCTGCAGGATGTAACCGTTGTAGACTGGGAAGATGATGAGGTGGATCTCCTCATCGGATGCGACGTGCCAGAGGCGCATTGGGTGCTTGACCAAAGAGTGGGCGACCGCCAGGCACCTTATGCCGTACGCACGGCTCTGGGATGGATGTTATACGGTCCAGTAGGGGTACGCGGTTCCGTGAATTACTTATCCGCCGAAACGGACGACACGGAGCACAGCCTGCAGCGGCTGTATGAAAAAAAGTTTCATGGTATTGGAGACGGAAGACCAACGTTGTCTCAAGTGGATCACTACTATCATATTCTCTCTTATGCACCACACCATTTCCCATCAGCAGAGCTAAACTCATCTGCACCAGCTAGCCCGGAATGGACTCTGATGGTCTTAGGCATGGCCTGGCGCTGTACGAGACTGACACACGTATGCTAGCTTGTGCTTTACAACGTTCGTTGTCCTACTCCGTGTGTTGCATAATCCCATCCTGCATTTTCCCAGCCCATGCTAGCGAAACCCCTGATGTCAACGGCACCCATACCATTGCGTCGTTGGAACGTGGGGAAAACAGACCACCCCCAGCAGTTGCGAAAAAAGACAAATACGCATAAAATTACGATCGGGCGGAGGGGCTATGGAAAGTTCCTATATGGGCTCAACCACCCCTCTGTTAGGAAACAAAAAAAAAATAATAATAATAATAAAACTGAAAAAAGGGAACAGTGGAAACGAAAAAGACCTCGTGGGATCGATTCGATCTCCAAATACCACTGACATCGGGCTGTGAAGGAATTGGGCAACCTTCATCTATGGGAAAGTATCCCATCAGCTCAGACCTGATCCTGCGAAAGGGGAAACCCCACATCGCCCTTGTTCGCTCGACAAGCTTTGGTCTTCACGCTCGAGACTGACTGGGGTGACAGCGCACTGGACTCTCCACATACGCTTTCCCACCCCCCGCTCTAAGTTTCAACCACCCCATACCCACCATAAGCGCACCTAGCATGCACGTCGACGTCAAATACAATCGCTACCACAGCCCTGACCTTCAACCCATTGACCTGGACAGAGTATCGACGTACCTGACGAATAACGGCAACCTCGATGAAGCCCGAAAAAAAAAAGAGATAAGAACATAGTGGAAACCGGTCACCTTTTCCTTCTATACCCTTCTATCTTCCGTCATCTTTTTTAGAAAGCGGTCTTCTCGATGTCCTAGCATCCAAGCCACGCTTAGGTTTACAACCCTACCTAACAGTAACCACTGCCTCCTGCTAACTACAATCACTACCGCAGCCTGCTCACAATTAAGTTAAATCTCTGAAATGCAGACGCAGCATACCACCGGGTTTACGCTATTTTTTCTAGCCTGTAGTAGTACTTATCAACCCCTTGCAACCCTACGTTACTTAAGCTCTCTATTTAAAACCCAGATCACAGTACGAAATGTAACACTGACAGTCCACATAAACCCAGCCAGTTCTTTATTAATTGTCGCTATTTATTATCATAACCAACAGCTGGAACCACGTCCAGACTGCTATCACCATTTATTTCAGGTTTGTCGTCGCCCACTCTCTCGGGCACCACTTTCGGTGACCAGTGTCCACACTTTGACCTGTACCGACAGAGACCTTTATGGCATCTTTTATACCAAACGGGATTGCAATCGGGCCACACGACCTAAAACACCCCCAAATGCTTCCAAGCAGATTGATAGACGTCTCCTAACGCAACACCTCTACTACTGATGTCACTGTTGGAGGCTTCAGAAATAACAGTTCGCAAGCAACCTTCTACTGATTGATTGACACGCCCTTACCCCGCCTGATGATTCATATCCACGGGATGCTGCACATCACCTTGGTCTCATGTGAAACAGAGTCAGAATACGCAACACAGGAATTTGTTCTCATTAAGATTCGTTACGTTATCCGAACGCGAGTCCACTTGTCCCTCACATCCTTGGTTCCCAACAATGATGCCGAAGATCACTGAGAATCAATAAGTCAATATATTTGTCAGCATAACAGAACAATAAGGCGCAAGCCTACAAGGAGATTTTTCGCTCCGTTTTCTCTTCCAAGATTTCATTTTTCTTTCGATCGGTATCCAGCTTGAAATTGACTCTTCACCAGTTAAAGGCCTTCAAGTTGCGCTGCCTTTTTTTCTGAATGATAAGGGTTATTGATCCTGAACCTAAACTCACCTTATATATGGATTGCTGTTTCCTCCACATTCATCAACGTTGCCTGTCCATTTCCACAAAGTTTCCTCATGTCCCCTCGTTTCATGATGAACTCCCTCTATTAGAATCGGGAATATCCATCATTCCGGGCCAACTTCATCTCCATAGAGAGCCGCTCTCTTCATATTCACCAAAGTTCACGGTTGTACTCCCATTCATTTCTTTAACCTCTCCATGTCCATAACTTACTCCGTGCATAGAACCAGCAATAGGCCTCAGTTACCCACATCTTGCATTATTATGACGTATAACGCATTCCTAGCGCTATATTTTCACGATATATTTTGTATTTTCACGGACCACCACCAACCAGTCGAATCCGAAACCAAACCGTATTTGCCGCGCAAACCTTTTAAATTTCAGTCGACTCAAACTATCTCTAGCTATATTGTTTTGCTTCTGACGACTCCACTCGCTTTCTTGAAATTCGTGTATAGTTCATTGTTTTGAGTAACGTTGTACACCATGATCATGCGCTTGCGCATGCGTCTCGACCATGGTCGAGAAATATACCATTATTACAAACGGTGCGGCAAGGCACTGGAGGCCTCAAAAACAGTTCGAGGTTCCCCTCCCATGGCGCACATCTGTCGACCCGTGGACTGACAACAAAAATTATGTTCTCCAACGATTACTACGACTAATAGAACGCTTCATTCGAGACCAGAATCTGTGGGAACGATACGCGGATTTAATGAAGCGAAACGAAACCCTCGGTTACGTTGAAAAGGTGCCTGCCAACACCGACGGCAAAAGGGTTATCTGGTATCTGCCTCACCACCCGGTTATCAACCCCAAGAAACCCAAGAAACTGCGGGTGGTTTTCGACTGCGTGGCCAAGTTCATGGGCAAGTCGTTAAACGATCGCCTACTACAAGGGCCTGACTGGACCACGCCACTGATAGACGTTTTGTGCCGTTTCAGGGTGGGTAAAGTGGCTTTGTCTGCCGACATTGGGGAAATGTTTCATCAGGTGAAGATTCCGGTAGGAGAACGAGATGTTTTGCGTTTCCAGTGGTGGGAAGGGAGCGACCGGGACAACGCAGTGGTGAATTATAGAATGACCGTCCACCCCTTCGGAGCCATATCGTCACCATTTTGTGCAAACTACGCCCTCCGAGAAT
This sequence comes from Fasciola hepatica, assembly GCA_948099385.1. Classification (NCBI taxonomy): domain Eukaryota; kingdom Metazoa; phylum Platyhelminthes; class Trematoda; order Plagiorchiida; family Fasciolidae; genus Fasciola; species Fasciola hepatica. The sequence continues at coordinate 15,425,968 of CANUEZ040000123.1, forward strand.
CAGCGAACAAACATGGCGATCTAGTCCATCGGACGGTAGTAGATAGCGTCAGCAGAAACTTCTACGTCGACGACTACCTTGGGTCATTCGATGATGTGGAATCAGTTCTAGAGCAGTTCAGGGTTCTGACGAGATTGCTGGAAGAGGGTGGCTTCCATCTAACTGAATGGATGTCGAACGCTTCAGAAGTGCTGAAGGTCATCTCGTATCACGAAAAGGACGGTAGAGTAAGAGATTTGGACGGATCTCCACTTCCTATCGAGCGCACTTTAGGAATACAGTGGGACGCGGAAACGGACGACTTTGTTTTCGAGCTCAAAGTTCCCGAGCTGCCAGTAACCCATCTAGGCATACTATCCGCTGTCTCAAGTTTGTTCGACCCGCTCGGTTTTGTCTCACCATGGCTGCTACCCGGAAAGATCTTGCTGCAGCCGCTGTGCCGTAAGAAAGTTGATTGGGACCAGTCACTGGATTGATGGGACCGGTTGGACTGGGAAGAATTTTTGAAAACCTTGAAGAAGTTAGGGGACATAAGGATCCCACGATGTTTGACTTCTGGCCATACAACGCGGACTGGAGAACTACATGCTTTTTCCGATGCATCCGAAGTCGGTTATGGGGCTGTGGTGTACGGCGGATGGTGCGCAGGAGATGGACAACATACTACGAGGATCCTGTTCGCCAAAGCCCGCGTTGCTCTACTGAAGTCGGTCTCGATCCCACGCCTTGAACTCAGCGCAGCCGTGTCGGCAGTCAGGGCGGTGCAAGCTGTGAAGAGATGTTTCGATCTCTACATTTGGTCGGTTAGCTTCTGGACGGATTCGACGATAGTACTTTACTACATTTACAACGTCCGGAGCCGGTTTAGTACTTTCGTTACTAACCGGCTCATGATTATCCACGATGAATCAGCCACGAACCAGTGGAATCATGTCAGGTCTGGCGATAATCCGGCCGACCTGTGCTCCCGAGGTGCGACCAACTCCAGGCAGCTAGACATGTAGACGAGAGGGCCAAACTTCCTGCACTTGCCCAAACAGGACTGGCCCGTGTTCAAACTAAAATCCCCTACGGAAGTGGAACTGGAGATCAAAGACTTGGTGATAGCGGCCAACGTGGTCGAAGAGATATCCATTCTATCGTGACTGGCCAGGCTTTCTTCCTGGATGAAGACGCTTCGTTCGCTAGTTTGGTTGACCAGGTTCAAGAGAAATTCACTAGTCATGAAAGGGCTAAGCCCCTCAGGCCGGATACGGGTCGGCCCGATAAGTCCAGATGAGCTACAAGCGGCAGAATACGATATTTTCAGAATGATACAACGCGAGGCTTTCGCCCGAGAACTCAAGAGAGCGGAAGGAGTGGGACCAACCAATAAAGACATACCATTTCCAGGAAGCGAGCTGAAGCGTTTTAACCCCAAACTCATAGACGGACTGCTGCGGGTGGATGGTAGGCTGACCAACGCCCACCTGAGTTTCGACACAAAGTATCCTATACTGCTGCCTGCGAGACAACCTGTAGTAGAGCTAATGATTCAACACGTCCACGCCATGGAGGGACATGCCGGGGAAAGTCACGTGACGAGCGTCATCCGAAGTCGCCTTTATTTGTTGAGAGGACGAGAGACTGTAAAACGCGTAATCCGACGGTGTGTGCAATGTAGGAGACGCAATGCCACGGCGGGCAAACAACTCATGGCCCCTCTACCAGAATGCAGGGTGACTACGGGCTGGTGTCCGTACAGTGACACCGGGTTGGACTATTTCGGGCCTTTGTGGATCAAGTGCGGGAAAAGATTAGAAAAGTGACATGGATGTATCATGACGTGCATGAAGTCACGTGCGGTACACCTAGAAGTCGCACATTCGATGACGACCGATCCTTTCCTACGGGCCTTGCAGGGATTTATCAACCGAAGAGGCGTACCGGCCAATAAATACCCAGATAATGGGTCGAACTTTGTGGGCGCTCACCGGGAATTGCAGCGTTGACACAAGAACATAAACAGGGACGAACTGCAGGATCGAACAGTGGCCTACGGCATACGATGGAATTTCAACCCCCCACAGGCCAGTCACCGCGGCGGCGTATGGGAACGCATGATCCGGTCCGCCGGACTGATATTGCTGTCAGTCATGCAGCAGCAGCCGCCCGACGACGAGACGTTGAAGACCGTCATCACTGAGGTGGAGAGAATCCTGAACAACCGCCCCCTGGTTCCAGTATTGAACGGCGACCCCACCAACCTGGCGCTCACCCCGAACGACTTATTGACGTTAAGGTTGAACGAGGGTTTCCAAGGGCCGGTAAACCTTCGCGAGAGCTACCTCCACGGATGGAAGCAAGCGAACTATCTGGCCAAGGTCTTCTGGAGGCGATGGCTGCGGGGTACCTACCGGCTTTGCAGACTCCACAGAAATAGCTGGTCAAAACAAAACCATTCAAAGTTGGGGATGTGATTATGATCGTCGACGAACGCGCAAATTTCAGCACTTGGTCTTTGGGAGTAGTTACGGAAACCATCAAAAGCACTGACGGAATGATAAGAACGGTAAAGGTGAAGACAGCTAACGGAGTGCTCATTCGTGACATACGCAGTATTAACCTACTCGAGAGCGAAGACGGAGGAGCTGATAACCCCGAGGCCCAGTAGACCTTTTCACACTAGTCATCGAGGTGGATAAAGAAACACCATGTATACCACACGGTCTCCGCCACACGCGTCACAGTGCTGGCTGTCTTTCGTTGACATTGCAGAAGGTTCTTTCCGATATGTGGTGATGAGTGCGATCCCATTGTACATCCCGACACATATACACATGCACGACGCACTCTACATCCCGTGACCCCATCAGACATGTGACAGTGTTCGTTGTTTGCTTTATTTGACGTTACCGAATGCCCCTTGCATATGTGGAAGTAGCAGAGCTTAGGTCACACACATGCTACATTCTACTCGTTTTCTTGTCACACGGTCTTTTGTTGACATTGCAGAAAGTCCTCCCTTGATGTGTAGTCATACCTGTGATTTCATTGTTCACCCCGGCACACACACACTCAAGCACATACATCCAGGACAGAGCGGCTCTTTACAAGGACAGCATCTGTTTGGCCTCTTCACGCCCGCCATCGGTCATTTGGTCTTGTGGAAGATGTAGACTAGCCTCGCGTCTATGTAGCCAATGGGTTAGGTGCGACCATGAGTAGAACGTTGACGGCAGGAATTAGGAGCGCACGCTGACAGCAGGGCCTAGTAGGTGGGAAGAATCAGTACATCTATACCAAACCTTTGACTCTGCTAAGAATCCAGGAGGATTTTGGTGGGCGGTGTAACGACCGGTCGTGAAAAATCCCCCGTTTTTCCCTCGCGATTCGGTGTTTTTCCTAACATCACTCATTTTCCCACACCATTGACTTGTCTTTACGAACTGGTTGTTTTTCTGGACCAATTGTGGTTTGTTCGCGCCCAGAGCGCTGCTTTGGCACATCCTTGTTCAGGATCTGCGTGACGCACGTGCTGTTTGCTCACACGCTGCTATTCGGTCTCTCGTTGTTGAGTCCTTATGATCGTATTTTTGAGGTTTGTATATTTTTATGTCATTGTTCATGTAATAATCTAGTATCGTAGAATATCACGGATAATAGTCTTTTGATTTCGGGATCCGTTGCGAATTTGTCTACGCATTGCTCAAACGTTCGTTACACCTGTAGCAGATAAACCCGATATCCTCGGGGACTTCAATGCCCCCGAAATAAACTGAGCGAATCTGTCGGCCGCAGCAGTTCTTACTTTGTCATGCAGCTAGGGAGCATGCTGGATGTGGCGCTCTTCCAGCACGTCTAACAGCCAGTCAAACAGAGAGAAGGACAGACTCGGGGGATAATAGACCTGGTAGTCACCAAACACCGGTGATGTTGAGGGCTCAGAGGCCCCGGAGCATTTGAGCAGAGGCCGTCGAGCGTTGGTCCACTACAACTAATTTACCTGAAGGATACGGTTATTCACAAAATAAGGTGCTTTGGGAATCTTCACTCAAGGTGTCCAGTCACCGAAGCCTGAGCGATGGCCTGGTTTCTCCATTACGAAAACATGGGGAAGAATGAACGGCATTCGGGAACAACCTTTTGTTACTTGCTGGGCATTTTTCTCCAGCCCGCGGAATCCACAACTAGAGGAAGGCACCTTGATGCACCAACAAACCGATCAGGGCTGAAAGCTAGAAGCGCGGCTAGCAGTACCAGTACCGGCGGAGAGGAGGCCACAGGAGAAATCTAAGTTTCATAACCACCCAAGAGTGGCCACCAGGGTCCGAAGAAATACAGGCTGTCTCATGAGATCACCCTAGTCAGAAGCATAAAGCATTGCACAAAAGTTAGCTACTACTGCGTACGATCGAAAACAGTTATGCGCGTAGCCGTGAGCTGCCTCAAGGACAGGGACGGAAAGTACAAGTTGGTCAATAGCGCCGAAGCCGAGTACCTGCTAGAGTACTTCAGGACAAAACCTCCGAGGGACAAAGGACAAAACCCGGCTAAAATGCCTCTCACTAGACCACAGGCGATGCTCTCGATCCTTGCTTTCCCTGAGTAAATAGGATCTCAGTGGACTTATTTACCGGTCCAGATGATACTCAGTGTTTCTGCGCCCTTCTGACCAAGTAATAGAGGCCCCTTTACTCGGCTGTGCACGGAGTCAATAAACAGTGCGCAAGTACCCGAGGACCGGCTGACGGCCGGAGTTGTCCTAATATATATGGATGGGTTCAGTTAAACCGGCAGATTATTATCTAAATGTCATTCTGCCATCTGGTCTCCAAAAGTTCGGAGGGTCTGGTTATGGATGGCGTAGCCAAGCTTTTGGCTGGAAATAGGATAGGTTTCCAGGGCCAACACGGGTCACTTAAAAGTAAATCGTGCTTGTCCAAAATGATTTTTTTCTTGCAATAGGTAATAGCTAAGCCAATCAGGAATAAACAGGCCGAGATCTGCCATTTAGAATTCCGAAAGACCTTTGGACCAGTAAACTGCTGTTTATTATAACACAAAAAGGTGGCGCTGGATATAACGCCTCAGGTGATGGAATTGACCCGGGAATATCTTAAGAGCCGACATTACTACGCAAGTGTAGATAGGATCAAATTCATGAGGGTTGTTGCCACCAGTAGGGTTCAACAGGAGTCAGCCCTGGATCTCCTTCTGCTTTCGATCTACGTCAGCTATTTTTGGATGGTTTACAAAACACAAGCTTCATGCCCGCGGCATTCTCAAAGCTGGTGGGTGCAACCACAGCCTCACCCCTTCAAAGGATTTGTACAGGATTGGCGCGAGGGTCACCAAGTGGCAACTCCTGCTCAGCATGGGAGAGCGCGAGTGTCTCACCCAGGGCATCGGAGGAGAGTCAAAATACCAAGACCTATGAAACCCACAGGAAATACGGGAGACTATGGACGTTGCCGGCCTTGGAGCCCAGATGAGAGGTTGCTGCCAGCCATCTCCACGTTTGGCTGCCGTTGCCAAGACTACTTGAACACTCTATCAACGACTGCACAGAGTAGCTTCAAGGAAAGCTTTCGTATGGTTGTCTCGCTATACAAAAGCAGGGTAGACCGCGCCCATAATACTGTGTTTCGGCTTGAGCCCAGCTCTTGTGAGGAGTGACGTTATTCCCATTGTTGGCAAAGAGCAACCTAAGGGATGTATCCCAATGTCAGAACCAGGCAGATCGGCGAATTCTCCTGTGCTAGGTGAGTAGACTATACGCATGTAAACCACATATAGACCTCAATTTTGAGGCAAAAACGTCTGACAGTAAGAGCCAGAGTTCATCGCAGGTCACTGCCAAATACGACGGTTACGACAGTCAGAAATTAAACCAAAAAGATGCCACTGCATTCATGAGCAAAATCTAGGCAGACGTTGAATGATGTATGTTTTATGCCCACGAGGTTCGGCAGGGATGAACCGCACAATCTAGATTGTGCACTTGTGTGATGATGTTTTGGGAGTATTTCTACAAAGTAACTTTATATGCTGGACACGCCCTTAGTTGAGTAAGTTTGAAGCTGCTTCTCTAGATAGGTAGTAGGACTCCGGATCAAAAAGTACCTACAGAGGCCTCTGGCGCTGAAACTATTCTCCGCGAGAGGTAGGGGACTCCGGGGGATCTAATGGGGACCTATGCGCAAGCATCTCCTTGGTACATTTATACCCAAGTCACTAAGAAGCAATACTGGACTCAGCGCCCTTCTTTCTTTAATCACCTCCGCTTGCCAGGATTATACCTCCCTTTGACATTCACCCTCACCCTTCCAACACCACCCCTCATCTTATTCCCCTTCAGCCCAAATTTTCGCCGTCAGCATTTTGTCTGAGTACTTCTTGGGTTTGCTACTCGCTTGAAGGAGCTGGACTTTTAAAGGAATCAAGTCCGCAACAGTGAGACTACTAAACGGCCCATACAGCGAACTGAGTCTGAACCCTCTTCGATCTACGGAGCAAAAAAGAATCACAAAGCAAGCAGAATTGAGGCGAGATCAAAGGAGAGCACCGGATTGGCGGCCAACGTCGAGGATAGTCCAGTTTCCCGCATTCGTGAAACCCCCGGTCTCACCATGCCCCGAGTTTTCCGGGCCCCTTGCCCTTCACCGGCTAGGAAACACGATACTTCGGTATGGTCGTCCGATGAAGTGCCGAAGAGAGACATTTTACTAGGAAACCCTCGGCAATCAGCAGTCTTCCCTTCACGCAGAAGTCAAGGTCTGCTGCTATCACCTCTCGAGATGTATTCAGAAATCTGGGGAGATCAAGTCGTATTTGGGGAGATTCCCAGGTGGTTTGAAGAAGTATGAAGACGAATACTGAAAAATACTGAAGAAATACAGCTAGACTCACTTTGCTGAATAAGGGAAAATCCGGAAGAGCCTGTGTTTAATCTGCATCTAGCTTTCTCTTGCACCCTATCAGTGTTTGCTTCCACCGCTTGCTCAGAGCGTTTACCTCAGTTTTTAATTGGCCTAAAAGCCCAGCGGGATTCGCCTTACCGCCTAATGGTACAAGAGTCCGAACTGCTCCATCTGTCTCGGGCCTCAAGTTCGGTGACCTGCAGCCCTCAGTTCTCCAACGAAGGGCAGTTGGATTGTTCAGTATGAGTATCATCAGGGTAAACTCCACCGACTTGTCCAGGTGTTTGTCCATGCCAAAGCCGCATTGGTAATGTGTCCAGTTTCAGCTTCAGATTAATGTCGTTCATCTCCCCTACGACACTGGCGTGGAGAGAGTTCCAAAGGTTGGTCACTCTCCTGCAGAAAAGACGTACCAAAGGCGGGCCGGTGGAGCTTAGCTTTTGCAGCCTGAATGCATGTACTTGGATGTGATTTTTACCCCGGAAAGATGGTCATAAATGCCACTAGGCACCGACATCGCCTCAAATGATTCGTCTTGCTTAGATCGGGTCACCGCAAACCCGCCTGTTAGCAATGAGGAACAGCCCAGCAGCTTCCGGCCTTTCTTCAAATCATACGCTACACAGCAGTGTGATGTGTGGCAGCTCATCGAACTATTCCTAGATTCGTTACTTCAGAAACGGCACATGTATAGATAAACGGACCACCCTATTCCAATAGCGGAGGCATTTGCCGGCCACTTATCAGCTGAAAAACATTCATGAGATGTGTTCAAATGAAGCTCTGATGGTGCATATTTTCTCCAATCCGAAACAGAGTCTTAGAGGGAGTAAGTCCGATTCTTCAAAATACGGGTGAAAAAAACACCAGGGCCTCTTTTCTCGGCCCTTTGCCAAAGAACGGTGCTTTCAAGTTGATAGCAAACCGCAGCTCTCTCTGCCGATTCTTATGTGAAAACATTTCTTGAGATTCATCGGCAAATCCCGATAGTTGAGCCAAAACACCATTGCATGTAAATTCAGCTGTAGCAGCTCGTAATCCCCCCCTGACCGGAAGGTGCACCATATCTTTGTCGTCGTCAAAAGCGATGCACTGAGGCAGAAAAGTCCGAGGACGGTCATCCACAAAAGCAAGGAGCACAAGAGGTCCCAGGACCGGGCCTTCCGGGAAGCCACTGCCGACAGAACTCCGCCGGGACGCAGACTACTCAACTCTCACAGAGAAGTTTCTCCAGCTAAGACATCTTCAATTCAGCGAAACATGGACCTAAAGATACCAAAAGTTCGAATTTCTGGCAGCCGTTGCTTATGCGGTACACTATCGGAAGCCTAACTGAAGTCCGCAAGGACGACACCCGTGCAGTGCCCTCCGGTCTTGGTGGCGGACCATCGTTCAGGTGCGATCGTCAAGTTGGTCAGGCACTACTAACCTCTCCATAGCCTTACTGGCTACGGAAGTGAGGCTGCCGGGCAATATTTGGCAGCTGCATATTTCGTCCCACTGTACAACGGTGTGAGCACTCCATTTTCTCCATCTACTGGTAGGCCGCCAGTTGTTGTGGGCAGGTTGAATATTCCGGTCAGTAGCGGAATGGGCTATACGGCACATTCCTTGAATTTTGTTGGGTGAATTTGGTGCCGATCTAGAGAAATGTGAGCCTCCACGTAGCCGGGAGAGCTCTCCACCTCTGGCCCAGAAAAGCCCCCGGAGAAGGTTGACGGAGCTCTGTTCACATTCAGCTTTGAAGCGATCAATTCAGAAATATATGTGAAGGAGTTCGGGATACCCCGTTCCATGCATTAGCATCCATGTTGCGAACGACATTTTTCATTTGCATAAACTATCTCTGCCGGAATTCCGATTGTCTGTTTTATTGCTCTAAATCTTTGTCTCAGACCAGACCCCCGCCGTTGCCTCGAGCGCGAGTTGCTCAGCTTGAACTTCGTTGTGACTGTATTCGGTAATCTCATCTTCAGTATCTAACCTCTTGCTGTAATTCAACCGCATTTGGTGATTTGTTGTTCAGTTTGGAGCAAAAGGGCCCAGAAGGAACACTGGTGAGGGTTGATTATGGTAAAATTAATTAGTTTGTTGTATATAGCACCGTGGCTAACTGGAATCGCCTTTGTTTTGAGCTTTGTCGAGATTGGTTTCTACGCGTCCTTCGAACGTTCCGGTGGCTGGACTTTACAGCATATACTAGCTGGCGGTGTTCTGACAGAGTTTCAATTTCCCTTTCGTCATTTACGGTTAGTAGTTCTTCAGCTACCAAAGCTTGTATCCCGACTTTCGTCCCTGTACGCAGTTTGAGATGAGCCACTAGAAGTTCAGGTGCTCATACTGAATCAACCTGCGAAAGCTTCCTGAAAATCCATCCGTTTTGTATATTTCCTTCGCGTACGCCGATTGCCGATCCCGCCATAGAGGAGATAACACTAACTCGTGGTTCGGAAAAACAGTCACGATCAATTCCGTAGTATTAGCCGGCCTTTGAGGTACACGTAAGTCACAGGAGTCGCAAATCGAGCAAAGTGTAGCCAATTCACACGAAACCCAAAATCGGAACCACATTGATTCCTAGCTCCTATGGTACTAAATTGAAAACCACAAAAGGCACAAATACATCCAAACAGCAAGTACGCGACCAAATAGATTTAACAGTAAAACCCAAAGGTTCCAAGTCCCCTGGTCCAAGCACAACGGTCGGAAGTGGTTCAAGGCCAGATAGAAATGTCTCACACAAAAGAATAAAAGTGCAAAAGTGTTACTTGTGGGCCAGCTTAGCGAGGTATCGTCAAATACAGCCACATTCACAAGGAACGTAACATATGCAGAAGGATTTTCATCACGTGTCCTTTATTCATCGCTATGCCATTTCCAGTTGCCTACTACCCTTCTACCAGGACAATCTCACATCGTTCACTACATCTAACCTCTCACCTACGCAACCCCTGTCCTTAGGAAAGATGGGGCGCTAGCTGGAACCACCATCGAACAGTAATCCTTTGAAGATCCTCATACTGGAGCACAGCGATGGGAGGTCTCCCTTCCCGTTTGTCTCCCACGGATCACCGGATAAGACTCAGTTCTTCCACTCACTGCGGCGCCGAGTGATCCAATAAGCTTACGGTGCAGGAACCTGGACGAACTTGGTACGGCGCCGTCTAAATACTGTGAGCCGATTTGATTTGCTTTAACTCAGTTTGACTCGAGCTGATTTAAAAGCCGCCTTGGCCCTTGCAGGTGGCAGGAACTCTAAACCAGAGGACGTCACCAGTGGAGTACCGTAGGTTTTGCGTACTAGGTCTGCCACTACTTCTTTTCTCTAGTAATTTGGCCTCAATCCTGCAGTCACCAAGCTTTTTCTCCGCAGGTGAAGTTCGTGGGAGCTCAGAAGAAAGAGGAGTTGAGCAGAGGCGTACTTACGGTTCTTAACTGGGCACAGAAGTGGGACTTACCTCACAGTGCTGGGAATAGCCACTTGTTGTCGTAGGCAGCAACAAGATTGAGGGTTGCACACAACCAAGGCCCAGTATATATAAAGGCAGTGAACAGGGTTAAACTCTATGGGATTTTAGGGGCTTCTGATCTTAAGTGGTCTAGTCAGTGTGCACTAGCCGAAAAAACGGCACGCTGTGAGTTCTTCAAGTTGAGGTCAGCTTTTTCGTGCAGACAACCTACTGTTTCCATAATGGTGCATACATCTATCGTTAGACCTCCTTTAGAAAACTGTGTTCAGGCGAGGTCACCCTTCTACAAAAAAGAAGCCGCCTGTCTGGGGAATGTACAACTTATTGTAAAGCACCTGTTGAGAATCAGAGGGGAAAGACGTATGAGCATAGTCTCCAGGACCTCAGGCTTTCCTCCATGGAGAAAAGGAGACTACGGGGGGGCTCTCATAGCGACATTTGGGATAAGCAAAGGCTTTTCTGGCTTAAGACCGGGGAGTCTATTTCACAAGGCAATGGAAGCCGGGACAAGGGGTCATGGAAGCTGGCGAAAGTTCGATCTGGGCTGATAGCTCGATCTCAAGTCTTTGGCAGTAGGGTGGTTAACTACTGGAATGGACTGCCGGAAGAGGTAACAGAACAGGGGACAGTCCATGCATTCGAGGGCGCCCTAGATCGTGCGTCGAATGGGATCATTCCCGAAAGCGAGTTTTCAGCGCGCCACCAGGCAGAGGATGTGATGTGCATCTATTGAGCGTTCCGATTTTGCTTCATGAGGGCTTCATGAATGCTCACGACGCATATTGCGATCTCGCAGCTGATGCAAGATGATGCTTCAGGTCTAGGTTCAGACTGGTTCCAGGACCGCACCGCAGCCTGCCAAGACGTGCCTTTCTTGCACAGGTAAGCTTCACGGATCCTCCGGCGCTGCGACAACAGGAGCAACAAATTACCCGAGCTTCGGTCATTGTGTTCACGCACGTACGGTTCATAGTTGATGACGGTGGACCACCAGGAGGAGAGGTCTGTCAGTTAGGTTTGGGAGGAAAAAAGAGGAGTCGGTAGACTAGATGAAGCAGCAAAAAAGATAAAGTCAAAAGCAATGTAGGAAGGTCGGGCATGGAGAAGAGGGGGTGAAAGGAAAACCACGTATGTAGGGAGAGCTGGCCACAGAAGGGGACTAACGAATGGACAGGTAGAAGGAAAGCAAGGGGGCAGAGTAAGTACAGGAGCTTAAAAAGTGGACAGAATGAAAACCCAGTAAACACGAGGCCTAACGAACTATCGCCAATCCACTCAATGCTATGTTGGCGGCCATTGCGGCCCACCACGGAACACTCGTTTTCATGCTTTGTCCAGTCGATGCTTGAAACCAGCCACTGTGGTTGCCTAGACCATTCCCTCTGGCAGCTTATTCCAGTCGTCGACCGCAGGTTTTGTGAAAAATTGTGCAAGTAGCCTTCTCCTTGACCTGTTCTTCTTCTGCCTAAAGGAACGACCTCTCATGTTGCGGTTTTCTACCGGTGACAGGGGCGTACAAGCGAGTCCCCAAATCGATCCCACCTGTGAGGATCGAGAAGAGTAATGTGAGGTCCCCTCGTTTCCTTCTCCGTTCCACGGCGAATGAGTTGAGGTGCTCCAAGCGTTCCTCGTAAGTTTTTTCACTTAACACGGAAGGGTATCCGGTAAACCGCCTCTGGATTTTCTCTAGTGCTTGCCGGCCCCGAATCAGATATGGATTCCAGACCTAGACACAGTTCTCCAGGTGGGTCCGTGCGCGAGTCTTCTACAGTGGAACAAATACCCTTGACTTCATGGAGCTGACTGTTCGACGGAGCTGAGACAGGGCCCTAGAAGCCGTTTTAGCCGCTTTGTCACACTGGGTTTTGGGTTGGAAATCAGCCCTAATCATGACCCCTAAGTCCTGTACCATACCTTTTGCCGGTACTGTTACTGTCACGCCCTCCGTTTCGTGTACGCTTAATCTGTGAAGTAACCCCTCGTCAACTAGATGCAAGCACCTGGGCATGTTTAAAGACATGTACCGCTTTGCAGCCCATTCTTGGACTCTGCCCAGGTCCTTTTGTACTGACTCATGAAAGACCACTCCCACTATTTACCCATCGTCGGCATATTTGAAACACGGGTATTCTAGACCATGTTCTAAATCGTTAACATACAGGGGGAATAGCGGGGATCCGAGGACCGACCCTTGGGATACTCCACTGTACAAGCCATCCGCCGGAGACGAGCTTTCCCCTATCCTTGCTTGGAACGTCCTACCAAACCGACATTCCCTAATACATGTATTCAGCCTGTCCGGTAGTATAAACCCTCGCAGTTTCTCCACAAGTAGGCGGCGGTTCACTGAGTCGAAAGCCTTCTTGAAGTCTAGGTAAAGGACCTCAACGTGCTGCTGGTCGTCTATCCTCCTGACCACTTCCTGCAAGCAGCATAGGAGGTTGAACAGGCACCAGCGCCTCTGCTCCAGTCCGTGCTGGGATTTACGGACGAGGCTGTGTTGCATTAGGCGCAATACTATCCGGTCGCGAAAGACATTCCCCATGACCTTCTAATTTTAGCGGGGACTCGAAGAAATAAGCTGCGCAGTGGTGTGTAGAGCGCTTGGATAGATGGCCACCCCCATCTTTATCGATATCGTGCATAATCATCCCCCATTGGAGGAAGCTGCATCCCGCATACCACGGGAGTGTAGGGCGAAACCGGAAGTTATCCTTATGAAGCTACATTATGTGCATTACGTCGAACTCGGAGCCACAAGATACTGAGTACGAAAACCAGGAGAGCATGTCCCTCACATAACGATACCGTTTTGTGTCGTTATCACTTTATCTCTCCATAGTGTCGCTACGTGTTTCGTAGTACAAATTCCATTGAAGAATTCAAGAGTTCTCTCCTACATATTACAGGTGGGGGCCTACCTAAGGTGCATACCAACAAAGGAATTCAGGACCCTCCATTGGCCATGGCTAAGATCTGTCCTGTGCAATACGGAACTGAACTGGTGGGCGTTCCGTAGGCGGCCATGTTGGTGTTCGACTAAAGTAGTTGTGGCGTTTTCTTGATGTGCTTGTTGACTCTGTGTGCTCATAGATCTTTCCATTCTGTATTTCGCAAATCAAACACACGCACTCCGTATACACCCCTCCGCGGAATAACACTGACCTACGCAAGTAACACACTGCCCAGTGCTACCGTGGGCTAACGTTGGGCAGAACATTCCTTTGTAGCACCCATTCCGCTCTTAACATCGGTTTTCGGTCGGTTTTTTTGGTAGCCATTTTACACGGATCAACGTTGAATTTATGTGGCGGAATTTGACGACCGGAGTAATGTGCAATGCTTAGGTGGTGTCGTATTTAAATGTATTGGTTCAATTAATCGAAATTGTGCTTCTTAGATGAAGTAACTCGACGACTGGACGAAGGTAAGGAAGTTGAGGTATGCTACCTCGACTTTAGCAAGGCGTTCGACTCCGTTAGTCATCGTCTTTTGCTATGCAAGATGGAGACTTTCGGGATAGGTGGGCCAGTATATAGGTGGCTGGAGGACTTCCTCTCCCACAGGACGCTTTATGTCAAAGTGGGGGACAGGTGCTCCAGTTTGGCGAACGTCACCAGTGGTGTACCTCAGGGATCCGTCCTAGGCCCGGTCATATTCATGTTATTTATTAATGACCTAGCATCCACTCTTCAATCGCCCAGCTTTATTTTTGTGGATGATGTGACGATTGTTGGATCTAAAGGTAGGGCGGACTTGGGCAGGGAAATAGGCACCGTCCTGAACTGGGCATAAAAATGGGACTTACCTCTAAACGCTCAAAAAAGCCATTTGTTGTCAAGGGCAACAGAGAGCCTAACTGTCGCTCATGATCAAGGGCTGTTCACCGTAGAGACAGCCAGTAGGGTTAAAGACCTGGGGATCATCATGAAAAGTGACCTCAAATAGTCGGAGCAGTGCAACGCTGTTGCGCATAAGGCTCGTGGGGAGCTCTTTAGACTGCGATCAGCTTTGTCTTGCCGGAAGCCGGAGATATTCGTACCTATTTACATGGCTATAGTACGACCTCACTTAGAAGGTAGCGTGCAGGCTTGGTCACCCTTCTACAAAAAGGACGCCGCCTGCCTCGAGAAAGTCCAACGTCTCGCCACGCGAATGGTTGAAGGACAGAGGGGTAAGACTTACGAGCAGAGACTCTGTGACCTGAATCTCTTCTCGTTGGAAAGGAGGAGACGTCGAGGGGATCTCATAGAAACGTTCAAGGTAATGAAGGGCTTTTCTGGCCTTAGACCAGATAGTCTATTCCAATTGGCCGTAGACTCCAGAACAAGGGGACACGAAAAGAAGTTGATAAAAGCCCGATCTAGGTTGATGGCTAGATCGCACTTCTTCAGCAACAGGGTTGTGAACAGTTGGAACGGTCTGCCTGGTGAAATGGTAGACCTGCAGACAGTCCAATCCTTCAAATGTGCCCTTGATCGCAAGTGGTACGAGATCTTTCCTTGTAGTGAGCCTTGAGAATATCAACTAGATGGATGACGGGTAGCACTGTGGTCCTTCTGGAGTATGTTTTTAGCAGACTTTTTCCCTCATTGCATACTGTCTCAGTGAACGCTCACGATGCATAATGTCTCTCGCAGTTGATGTGCGATGAGGTTTTCTGTTTCCCTCTCATTTTTAGCGGGGATTCGACGAAATACACTCGGCAGTGGTGGGTGCATAACTGGTGTGCATACCATCGAAGGAATTCTGGACGCTCGATTGGCCGTGGCCATTACCTGTCCTGTGCAGACTGAACTGAACTGAACTGAACTGAAATGTCCTGAAAACCTCGGTATAGATCGCTCTATTTTATTACTTCGAAATGTATAAGATAAAGACAATTATGCGGAAAATCATAACTTACGAGAAAGAAAAGGGTGTCTTAGTATGTAATTTGGGCTAGTGAAAGAAATTAACGAAGCGTATCGCGTATTTCAAAGGATTGGCACAAACGCTCGGAAACCGTTCAGAAACCGGCCAAAGACCGCTCCGGAACCGATCGGTTTTCGAGCTGTTTATACCATTACGCTGATCGTTTCTAAGCGGTCTCCCGGACGGTTTCTGCACGGTTCCCGAGCGGTTCGTGCCAATCGTTGGATATACGTGATATGCCTCGTTAATGCATGTCACTTTTCCCAAATTACGTTTTGAGATGCTTATTTCTATCTTCTAATTTATGATTTTCCGAATAATCGTCCCTATTTAACCCATTTTGAGGTGAGAAAGTAGGGCGATCTATACCGAAGTTTTCAGGACATTTCGACTAGTTAAACCAATACATTTAAATACAACACTAACTAAGCATTGCACATTACTCCGGTTGTCAATTTCCGTCGCATAAATTCAATGTTGATCCGTGTAAAATGGCTACCAAATAAACCGACCGAAAACCAATCGGTGTACTAGTAAAAACCGACCGGTTCTGCACCAGTTTTGCTGCAAGGGTTCTGTTGTATTCATTGGAAAAACTTACAATGAACTTTAATGGAATTTTCGGACTATTGCGAATATACTTGTAGTTGTCTAGATTCCTCTAGCCCCTTGTAGCAAAACCGATCGGTTTTCGGTCGGTGTGTTTAGTAGCCATTTTACACGGATCAACAATGAATTGATACGGAAAAATCGACGACCGGAGTTATGTGCAGTGCTTAGTTTGCGGTTACTTTCAATATATTGGTTTAGTTCATCGAAATGCCGTGAAATACGTCGGTGTAGATCGCCTTTTTTCGAGCTCGAAATAGGTAAAATAAGAACAGTTAATCGGAAAACCATGAATTGGGAGGTAGAAATAAGCGTTTTAAAACGTAATTTAAGAAAAGTGACATGGAGTAACGAAGCATATCACGTATTTCAAACGATTGGCATAAGCCGCTCAGAAACCGCTCGAAGGCCGGCCAAAAGCCGATCGGTTTCGAAGCGGTTTTTGGCCGGTTTCCGAGCAGTTTGTGCCAATCGTTTGAAATACGTGATATGCTTCGTTTTTCATGTCACTTCCAAATTACGTTTTGCGATGCTCATTTTTATCTCCCAATTTGTGATTTTCCGACTAATTGTCCTTATTTTACCCATTTCGAGGTAATAAAATAGAGCGATCTATACCAAGATATTTCAAAGCATTTCGATGAA
The DNA here is from genome assembly GCA_948099385.1 of Fasciola hepatica. Classification (NCBI taxonomy): domain Eukaryota; kingdom Metazoa; phylum Platyhelminthes; class Trematoda; order Plagiorchiida; family Fasciolidae; genus Fasciola; species Fasciola hepatica. The sequence continues at coordinate 15,442,508 of CANUEZ040000123.1, forward strand.
TCACACCAACATATTTAAATAAAACATCAACTAAGCCTTGCACATTACTGTGGTCGTCCACTTCCTTCGTATCAATTCATGTTTGATCTGCGTAAAATGGCCACTAAACAAATTGGCCGAAAGCCGGTTTTACGAACCGGCTGGGTGCTACAAGGGAAACTGATGTTACGAACAGAATGTGTGCTGTAAGGTTAGTATATAACACTACAGACAGTGTTCTGTCGTTGGGAGAATCAGTATAGTGAACAAGTTGTAAGCAGCCATCTTGGTGTCCGATTAATAAGTGGGGGTTCCCGATGATACACCTAATGGCCTTCGGCTGGTAAACTTTCTTTTTCAGATTGGGCGTTTTGCAACCCCCGCCGAAGATCGCTGGTCCTTGCATACTACAATGAGCAGGTCGTTGGCAGCCGTTTAGGTGTCAGGTGAATGTAAGTGTGGGTTACTGATGGGACAGTTACTGAGCTCTATCCTCATGGTGCTTTTGTTTTTGTATTTTGCAGATCGAACACAAGCAACCTTCCTTCAGAGGAACACTGATCCTTGCATGCTACACAAGGACCTCCCATTTCACTCGGTCCTCCTGGCAGCGTCGCCAGTATCATATGTAAGGACCAGTGTTTCCCTGAAGGAGGGTTGCAGGCGTTCGAATCGGAACAACGAAAACAGATAACTTCATAAGCCAAAGGCCCAGTTAGTGCATGAACAGGATCCTACACTTAAATTCATCGAACATCAACATGGCTGCTAACAACCTGTTAACTACAAGAGGCGTCTGACTAGACTGTTGGCAATTTATCTATGGTTTTGATGTGCTTAGGAAATAATAACCGGGGCACATTGTTTGTTTAAAGGGTAACGGTTTACCAGGTTTGTGTTCATCTACGAAACATTGGGCAGTCGGCCGCATCAATTAGTCGATTGGTGGATCTGTGATGGCTGAATAATAAAGGGATCAGGATGCTGCATGCAGAGAAATGTTGGTACACGGAATTATAGTGCAATTGGGTAAGCGCACTAATTTACAGATAACTAGCAGTGTATAGGTAGAAGATATGGAACCGTCCGTGGATGGTTTCTTGTTTTCTATGCACATACACACTTAACTCTGGGGTTTACCCCTTTTACTGTGAGTCACTAATAAAGAAGTTCAATTCGGTTCACAGGACGTGTACGGCAATGGGCCAAAATTGTTCGGGCTCCTTGGATCTCCTGGTGCGTCGACAAATGGAGAGGCCAGACCTCGTTCAATCTAATGGTAGGGAAGACGGGAAGGAAAGGACTTCCGACCACTGTAAACTAATCCGAAGGATGTACAGGGTTCTAGTTGCTAGCTGCTAGCAAGTGATGGTCAATCATCTATGGGGCCATGGTCTCCAAGAAGCTACCCATGGCTAACCGATCCAAAAGTAATGAAGTAGATGAACGACAAACTAGATTAGAGTGTATAGTACGGTTGGAAAGGGAGGGAAAGTGAAAGGAAGACCGTAGTGCTACTCGCTGTCCCGTTTAGATAATCCCGTTCCCTATTCGGCTGTTTCCTAAAATCATTTGCTGTGGACGTTGCAACCTTTTCGGTCGGCATTCTATTCTGATTATTGACGGAAAATGTTTGCTCTCAGTCGAGTCCTCCCTCTACTCCCGCACTAAGGGACATGTCTTCGGACTACGGTGTTGGTGCTGGGCATCAATAACGGTCTTGCTCCTTTACCCACGTCGACTATTCCCTCCATTATTTTAAAACAACTTCTATGAGGTCACCCTTCATCACGACGTGACTGCACCTTGACGTGGTGTGTTGGCTTGCGTGCCTCTATGACCCAAAGAGCTATACGGAATGGGTTTAAGCCTGACAGGTCAATAGGTAGAGGCCAGACGAAGTCCAGTCTCCTGGTCCTTTAGGTTGGGGACCGATTTGAGCTGGCAACTCAGTCGGTAAAATCAATGGAAGAATAATTGATCCAAGCAAATGGGCTTCCATTCAGCCATCCCGATGCCTTGCGGATAGGTTCTCGTTAGAACTGAAGGCTTTCATTGAGAACCTCCACCGTTCTCCTGCTTTGCGGCTGGACACCCTAGCAGTACAGTACCCCATGAACTGCACGAATACAAAGAATTTCATATTGTATCGGTTGTCGCGCAGGATAATCAGGACTGCGTTGCCCATTGCATTGAGCGGGGTGGGTAGTGATAAGTGGGCTACCGCCCGGAGTTCCCTCTTTTATTCAGCCTTTGTCTTCTGTCTTCAACCATCTCGCTTTGCCTCCTCTACCTACTTTAAATGTTCCCACTGATAACACACCTGATACTCGCAACGGTTCATTGTCAAGTAGTGTCGGGAATAATCCTATCTTGTAACTCGCATTTTCTCAAGCTTGGTTAGCCCATGAATCTTGGTTCGCTTTACTTACGTACTCTCATGCAGGTCGGCCAGCAGACGTGCTTAGCGTTCACAATGGACTTTGGCGATTGATGTCTGCTGCGTAAATGAAACGCGTATCCAGGATTCGGGCAGTGTGATTCAACTAACTGTTCGTGATATCTCACCGAAGTTTTATCTGCCCACTTCGGGAGACGGAGTAGCTAGAGCGGCGGGTCAACGTGGTGTAGAAATAGTCCTGACTGACAAGGCTGAAGCTGCTCTTCTAGACTAGATACCGGTTAATAGCCGTTTATGTGCTGTGAGACTCCAGGGGTCAGTTGGCGTTCGAAACGATAGCTGTGTTGAGTGCAGCTTGCTCGGCATACGCTCCAACAGACTGCAACTCTGATACGCAGAGGGATGGATGGTTCTATGATGAACTCGCCACTCTCGTTCGCAGCAGCAAAGATTCTGACATTGTAGGGACCTTATGTTGTTCTGCGCCACTCCAAGTCTCAGGGTCGGGTTGCCATTTATACTCAATAGCGCGGTGAGCCGTCGTGGCTGTGGGGTAAAATGCTCCTTCCACTGCACTCATGCGTAAGCATGTAATAAAAAAATGCTAGCAGGTGGTTTTAATGCGCAAGTCGGCAAACTTAGTGCGTCAGAAGCTTGTTTAGGTGAGCTTTGTGCTTCACCCGCTGGGCACACAGATAATGGGGATGGGCTTTTTCAGTTCTGTGCAGACAGTCGATTGTTCTTGTCTTCCACCAATTTCCGAAACACCTCACGTTGGATGGCGACGTGGCGCTCTAACTGTGCAGGTACTCTAAGCGAGATTGGTCATGTCGCAGTAAGCTACCGGTGGTGCAGTTCTGTTCAGAACTGCTCTTACTGGTCCACGTACGTAGAGTGGGACCTTGCCTTAGTTTTAATGCGATTATCTCTCCAACTCCATGGGAATCCTCACAAACCGCAAACCCGGTTATCTGTGCAACGTGTGTGATCCAGAAGTACGCATCTGTTATGAACAGAAGTTATCACATGAGTTAGGATCTACGGCGAACAGTAATGTGGATGAGCATTGGGCCCATATTAAACAGGCAATGCACGTTTCAGCAGGTTTCACCTGTGGTCTTAGATCCGTTGTCCATCAAAGACACTGGATGTCACAAGAGTCGTTGAGTATAATGAAGCGGAAGCTCTCGAACAGTAAGGAGATGAATAAGATACGAAGACGTCTACAGATGCAAGTTACGAAAAGCCTTAAGAATGATCGCGAAAATTAATGGGTCAAGGTAGTTGGGAAAATGAAACTAGCAGCTTTTATTACTAGACCCTTGCGCATGAGTGCAGTGGAAGGGGCGTTTTATCCCGTAGCCACAATGGCCCACTGCATTATTGGGGATAACCGGCAACTAGACCCTGAGACTTGGAGTGGTGAAAAACAACATAAGGCCCCAATGGGTCAGGTGTGGTAACGATCCGGGAGATAGTGGATTACTGTCTACCACCAGGTAACAGTCAAAAACTGTTCAAACTTATTTGTGACACCGTGGACGGCGCACCCATGTCAGTAGAACGATTTGCGAAATAAATGGAGAACCCATCCATCGCAAAGAGCAAAGGCTGGACTGTTGGGCCGAATACTTCAAAGATCAGTTTAGCTGATCGCGCGCAAATGTAGTTACTCCTGCGTCAAAAACTGCGATTCTTTGGGTGGTATCACTTGAGCCCCCATCGGAAGTGGAAATTGAGTCATGTATTCGATTAGTAAGGCAAGGGAAGGCGATCGGTCCCGACAGACTTCCCCCAATTCTTTTCAAATTGGGTGGAAATGCTTTGATAAAATCACTTACCATCTTGATCTGTGACATTTGGAACGATGAGCGTATTCCGTTAATATGGAGCGAGTCGTTGATTGTTCCCATCTTCAAGAAGGGAATACGCAATGACTGTAGTAACCATCGTGGGATTAGCTTAATTCCGATAGTCACCAGGGTATTAGCCTCGATTTTGCTGCACCGTCTTACACCGGCTCGTGAGAGGAACACCCGCGAACAGCAGGCTGGATTCCTTTCAGGTCGCGGATGCATCGACCAAATTTTTACTCCTCGCCGACTACTTGAAACGCTTCACATACACCGTCAACCGACAATAATGGTTTTCTTAGACTTGGAAGGTGCTTTCGATTTAGTTGACCAAACAGCGCTTCCCAGTGCTCTTCATCGAAAAGTTATGTTCAGGAGTTCGCGAACCTAGTGCGATTATTGTATTTTCATACTTCTGGCGGCATAAGGGTTTACGGTGAACTATCCGGTCGGTTTGAAACGACCAGCGGTGTTCGACAGGGGATGTCCTATGTTTGCATTCCTGTTCAACTTCGTCGTGGACGAAGTAATGGAGAGTGCGTTGCAAAATCTTCAGGATGTAGGTGTCGAACTAGGAGATCGTGAAAAGCTATGTGACCTAGATTACGCGGACGACGTTGTCTGCCTGTTCGAATCCACGGAACATGTTCAACGTGCACTAGATAGACTCTCAAGAGCTGTAGCTCCATTCGGCATGCGGTTTGCACCTTCAAGGTGTAAGGTGATGTTACAAGACTGGACGTCAAAAATTCCGAGCTTGATGCTCGATGGGGAGGTGCTGACAATTGTCGACCACTTCACCTACCTCGACAGCAGCGTGACGACGGATGGGAGCACAGTAGTAGAGGTGGGCACGCGTATTACCAAGGCTGGAGCGGCGTACGCTGGACTGAAGCACTTGTGGCGTCGATCTGATATTTCATTGAATTCGAAAGGTCGTGTATACTGTTCCGCAGTGCGTTCAGTTTTGTTGTATGGTTGCAAGACATGGAGTCTGCGTGCGGAGGATATTTGTCGTCTTGAGCTTTTCGATCACCGATGTTTGCGTGGTATCGCTAAGATTGGATGGAATGATCGAGTGGGTAATACTGAGGTAAGAAATCGAGTATTGGGTATTAGTTCAGAGAATGTTCCGTCACAGTGTATTCATCTTAGTAGACTTCGTTGGTTGAGGCACGTGTTGCTTATGGCAAACACAAGTCTGCCATGCCGTTTTTTATTCTCCGTTCCTCCTTGGGAGTGGAAGAAACCACGTGGAGGTCAACAGATGACACGGCAGCGAGGAATGAGAAAATATACAGCGAATTTAGAAAGGTAGGTGTCTTACGCCTTCGTGATTGGGGTCCAAAAGATCCGTCTACCAATTGGCTGGAGACACTGAAGGATATGGCAGCGAACCGTGAACAGTGACGGTCGTGTTGTCACTTTCTGTCGAATCAGAATGACTGATCGATGTGCGTTTGTACAGTTATACTGTGTATTCCGTGTGTTGGCGTTCTTTCATTTTCCCACCGATGTAGGTCTACTCCCTGTTCGTCTTATGTATTCATACTTTCTAATTCATCGTGTAAGATGGTGAGAAAGGCAGTGGCCAGTGGGGCTTGCCCTGTTGTTTAACGCTGTACGATGATGATGATGATGATGCTCATAGGTGAAAGAGGCTCATACCATTTGACCGCCACCTATTGCATTGTTCATACCATTTCTTCCTGCAGCTGACGTCTCCTTTGTGTTTCTGATTTTTTTTCGGGTCCAAACTGTTTTTTCATATCGAAGAACCTATTGCGTGGTTACCTTTTTTTCGGTCGATCAATATAACAGTTCCGAAAGCATCATATGGTTTATTTAACAGAATCGGCCTTTTTATTTGCAGTGCCACAAACATGGAAACCATGCCGCAACCACTGGCAAGAGCTATGCACCCATCTTCGACTACTCAGCCATGTTTTTCCACACAGCAACCATTGCCTTCCAACCCAAATGCACCGGCACTAACTCAGCACTTACCTCACTGTACAAATCCTGTTCCACCCAATGCCCAACACATACCGGTTTACGCAGCTCCAATGCCTTCCCAGTCTGGTACGTTTAATGTTGGAAACGGATCAATAATCCAGGTTCCTCAGTCACAACTTCCAAGACCTGGAGCACCGAATGTAATGATGACAACTCCATGCTCCTCCGCGGATGCTGGTCCTCCTGCTCCTTATATAACCCCTTCGCAGTCACGCGTTCCGACATCTTCGGAGTCAACTTTCGTAGGGAATTCACAAACCCCATTCATGAGAGATCAGCTAGTGCAGTTACGTGCTCAGATCAATGCTTACAAGCTTTTAGCTAAGTCTCAACCTGTCCCAGAGACCCTAATTTTGGCGGCTGAAGGGCGACAGTTTGTGGGCTTCCCGGTTACGAATAACGTCACTTCTAATACAACAACAGCCCAGCCAAACAGCTGGTCACAACCTCAAATTCATGTTCAGTCCAGTTGCTCTGTTTTGACTTCCACGGCGTCTCCATCACCGCAGTTGGATGCACAGAGGAATGCGTCCTCTCTGTCACTTAACTCGAGAACCAGAGTGACGTCGCAGCCGAATTTAGTGGCAACACGAATCGGTCAATCAGTAGGTTATCAGGCGTACCCGGGTCTCCCACAGGCCACAGGATTCTTCGCCTCTGGAACTCATGCTTTCGGCCGTAGTCGCCTCACTCCTATTCAACGACCACAAGGACTCGATCCGGTTGAATTACTAAAAGAACGTGAACAACGAATTCAGTCACGAATAGCACAACGAATAAAAGAGCTGAGCTCTTTAACCATGTTCTCAACACCAGAACAACGAATTTCTTTAATGCTTGAACTACGTTCTCTTAGGTTACTAAATTTTCAAAGACAACTTCGTCAGGATATCGTTGCTTCCATGCGGCGAGACACCAGTCTGGAGACTGCTTTGAATGTGAAAGCTTATCGCAGACCCAAAAAACAAACGTTGAAAGAAGCTCGTTTTACAGAAAAGCTTGAGAAGCAAATGAAACATGAACAAGAGAAGCGAAGACGCCAGAAACATCAGGAGTTCCTTAATGCAGTTCTCACACACGGGAAAGATTTCCGTGAATTCCACCGTAATGTTAATAGTCGTATGGTGAAGATAAACAAAGCTGTGCTGAACTATAAGGCAAACGCGGAACGTGACAAACGGAAAGAACAGGAACGTATTGATCGGGAACGCATGCGACGTCTTATGGCCGAAGATGAGGAAGGATACCGTTGTTTGATTGACGAAAAGAAAGATCAACGTTTGCACCACCTGCTTACACAGACTGATGAGTTCATTGGAAATTTGACTAAACTAGTAAGAGAGCACAAAAGGGAACAAACCAAACAGCGAGTTCGCGAAAGGTCTGAGCGGCGGCGACAAGCACAAGAGACTGCGCTACAGAATGCTGTTAATTACTATCGTCGTCTTGCAGATGAAGCTGTTCGTTCCGGCCGCCCTCCGCCGACATACTTAGCCACATTACCACCTACAGAAAAGTTCCCGGAAGAATTTAATCAAGTGAATCGCGACTGGTTAAATGGCAAAGCACCTGCTGCTAATATTTTGTTGCCTCAAGTTCGCATTCCGATGTACCAAGCAACAACTAAGGAGATTTGTGAGGGAGACGCGGCACCTATGGCTTCTGAGGTTTATAGCTGGTTGCAGGAGCATCCAGGGTGGGAGGTCAGTTTCATTGTTGAAACAATTGAGTGGTCAGTGTTGTCCATTTGCTATCTTTGGTCTTGTTTGATTATCTGTTCGTCATTTGGTCAGCGGTTTTTTATGTAGTAAATCACTAACCGTTCTGCATTTGATTCAAGTTTGCTCAGGAAGGTGCGTGGTGATGTTCCCACTATGCCTGCTCTAAGGTTGGTGTGGGGTTTTGAAGTTTTACGTGATCTGTACTGTTTTAGAACAGTAAAACGATTAATGGGATTTATTCTAAGCAGAAAAGCATGGTACAGGTCTAGTATGGTAAATTTTACTCATGAAAATCTGGCATCCGCTGCGATAGAGACAGAAACAACGTATCATAAAAATAATGGCTGGTAGACTAACGCTAAAAGTAAAAATATACGATATGTCCGGATACTATAACTTGTGTTTCAGTTACACGAACACCTTAGGCCATAGTTTCTCTGTTCATAATATGTGCAGGTGCTCCGAGTGGCCGCGGCACTGTTGTGCGATGTTGCTTAAATGCACTTGTGGTTTATGGTATTTTTACACCAGATAGTCCATTCTATCTTTTGTTTTCTTGCTTATCTGGTAAGATTGACTTCCTTCTGAGTGGAAGCTCTATCTGGAGTTGTCTATATGGAAGCGTGGTGCCATGTAAAACACAAACCGGAGTACTAATCTACAGGTGAAGAAGTTACCCCCAATTTAGAGCTCAAATTTTCACGCAAATGAAACCAGCATCGTGCATGATGACACTACATTCGTTTCTTCAGAGAAAACCGGAATTTTTGGTGATGCCGCAGATGTTGCAAATTCATTCAGACCGGTAGAGTTCGCTAGTTCAGCAGTGTCGTCTGCAGTAAGGGTTCTAGGTTGTGTTGAATTTTCGCGCTGGATACTTCATGGAATGATTTCAAATAATGTTTTGTAAACATCTTGCATTTGATTAGGTTAGACCGTGTCGAGTGTGTGGTTATTTCGTTCATCGGGAATTACCATATAGTTTATTGCCTATACGCTATCATAGGAGGTTTTTTCAGAGTTGCGTTATATCTGTTGTTTTAGTATCTGACCCCTTAGTTTAGTTTGTTTTTCGGTCTTCTGCTAATCGCTAATGTACTCCATAGGCCACATAGTGATGAGCTACTACCGATATGGCTCAGTTAAGTCCTGTAGTTCATACTGGGGGGCATGCCTCAATTAATCGTGCCTTGCTGTGCGGTGATCTCGGGACGTTTATTCCACGAAGCTGAAGTCTTAACGGGTTGACGTAGACTATCTCGGACTTCGATCCGAGAGCGTGAGCAAACTTCTCCGCACGATAGCCACACAGTCGTTGATGTCATCCGAATACTTCAAGGATCAGTTTAGCTGATCGCGCGCAAATGTAGTTACTCCTGCGTCAAAAACTGCGATTCTTTGGGTGGTATCACTTGAGCCCCCATCGGAAGTGGAAATTGAGTCATGTATTCGATTAGTAAGGCAAGGGAAGGCGATCGGTCCCGACAGACTTCCCCCAATTCTTTTCAAATTGGGTGGAAATGCTTTGATAAAATCACTTACCATCTTGATCTGTGACATTTGGAACGATGAGCGTATTCCGTTAATATGGAGCGAGTCGTTGATTGTTCCCATCTTCAAGAAGGGAATACGCAATGACTGTAGTAACCATCGTGGGATTAGCTTAATTCCGATAGTCACCAGGGTATTAGCCTCGATTTTGCTGCACCGTCTTACACCGGCTCGTGAGAGGAACACCCGCGAACAGCAGGCTGGATTCCTTTCAGGTCGCGGATGCATCGACCAAATTTTTACTCCTCGCCGACTACTTGAAACGCTTCACATACACCGTCAACCGACAATAATGGTTTTCTTAGACTTGGAAGGTGCTTTCGATTTAGTTGACCAAACAGCGCTTCCCAGTGCTCTTCATCGAAAAGTTATGTTCAGGAGTTCGCGAACCTAGTGCGATTATTGTATTTTCATACTTCTGGCGGCATAAGGGTTTACGGTGAACTATCCGGTCGGTTTGAAACGACCAGCGGTGTTCGACAGGGGATGTCCTATGTTTGCATTCCTGTTCAACTTCGTCGTGGACGAAGTAATGGAGAGTGCGTTGCAAAATCTTCAGGATGTAGGTGTCGAACTAGGAGATCGTGAAAAGCTATGTGACCTAGATTACGCGGACGACGTTGTCTGCCTGTTCGAATCCACGGAACATGTTCAACGTGCACTAGATAGACTCTCAAGAGCTGTAGCTCCATTCGGCATGCGGTTTGCACCTTCAAGGTGTAAGGTGATGTTACAAGACTGGACGTCAAAAATTCCGAGCTTGATGCTCGATGGGGAGGTGCTGACAATTGTCGACCACTTCACCTACCTCGACAGCAGCGTGACGACGGATGGGAGCACAGTAGTAGAGGTGGGCACGCGTATTACCAAGGCTGGAGCGGCGTACGCTGGACTGAAGCACTTGTGGCGTCGATCTGATATTTCATTGAATTCGAAAGGTCGTGTATACTGTTCCGCAGTGCGTTCAGTTTTGTTGTATGGTTGCAAGACATGGAGTCTGCGTGCGGAGGATATTTGTCGTCTTGAGCTTTTCGATCACCGATGTTTGCGTGGTATCGCTAAGATTGGATGGAATGATCGAGTGGGTAATACTGAGGTAAGAAATCGAGTATTGGGTATTAGTTCAGAGAATGTTCCGTCACAGTGTATTCATCTTAGTAGACTTCGTTGGTTGAGGCACGTGTTGCTTATGGCAAACACAAGTCTGCCATGCCGTTTTTTATTCTCCGTTCCTCCTTGGGAGTGGAAGAAACCACGTGGAGGTCAACAGATGACACGGCAGCGAGGAATGAGAAAATATACAGCGAATTTAGAAAGGTAGGTGTCTTACGCCTTCGTGATTGGGGTCCAAAAGATCCGTCTACCAATTGGCTGGAGACACTGAAGGATATGGCAGCGAACCGTGAACAGTGACGGTCGTGTTGTCACTTTCTGTCGAATCAGAATGACTGATCGATGTGCGTTTGTACAGTTATACTGTGTATTCCGTGTGTTGGCGTTCTTTCATTTTCCCACCGATGTAGGTCTACTCCCTGTTCGTCTTATGTATTCATACTTTCTAATTCATCGTGTAAGATGGTGAGAAAGGCAGTGGTCAGTGGGGCTTGCCCTGTTGTTTAACGCTGTACGATGATGATGATGTTGATGTCATACAGCCGGAACTGCATGCGCAACGCCATGAAACCAGAATCCCACATCTTGCGCATAGGTTGTGCGCAAAACGTCCACCCGATGGATCTTACTGCGGTTTCTCAAATTGCCAGGTGGCTGTCAGCATATCTATGATGGTAACGAAAACCAGTTGTCCCCATTCAGTCCTAGAAGATTCTGGTGAGAAACCCGCGTAGAGAGCCTGGGGACTGATGGTCCCGACGGGTAGCCGAGATGGAGCAAGCTTTTACTGTCGGCAGTTTGCAATTTGCGTTTAACACGTAGCATTTTTGCGCGCATTTTCGGCGGGAATGTTGATCGCGAGAAAATCGAAAGACCCCTGTATCAGTAAGACTCAACCAAATTCGCTGTGTCGGGTCGGCGCAAGGGCTCAAGTTCCAATGGTCATGTGCTGCGTATGCCTCCTCATGATACCCCGATCGTGCTTTGTTCACGGAGCTTGGGGTTGAATGAAAAAGCGGCGTGGAGGCCACTGTATGTTGTGTCAACGGACGATCAAAACATTAGCATCAAGGTTTGTTTTTATCGTTTCTTTGCACTGGCATGGTTGGCGACCCCTAGATTCGCGGTACGCTTCGTTTTGAACCACGTCGAAAATGGCTCAGAGTGGTAGTCAGTGAGGCTCATGTCGCGAAAGTTTGTAAGCCAGATCCCGAGAAAATTTACTCCACTTTTCTTAGATATGTTATTTGTTCCGTGTTTCACATGGCACTTCTGTGTATCACGTTTTCGTACTAGATTATCGGCGAATACATAAATTGCATTGCCTGGAGATGAAGTCATTTTCCGCTAGAGCTCACTTTAGTGTTCCATCCTATGTGGTTGTAAGAAATGTGAAATTTATGCTTGTTAGAACTGACACAAAACCGCCTCGATTGTAATTTCATTAAGTTTGTAAGGTATAATCCGTAAAAGTCTTTGGAAAATAAAGTTCTTTGAATCCGTTTTTTTTGTGGTAGGTGTTACCGACGGATGTCGATGGTAGTACAGTACAAGATTTGTTGGACACCGACGAGGAACTAAAGCGCAAACGACGCTTCGATGATGATGATGACGATGATGATGATGACAGTGCCATGGTTCATGTGGGAACCGAGGATGACGAGTACAATAAACGTGGTGAGTCCAGTGCGAATGCACCCCAGTCGTACTACACACTCGCTCACGCAGTGCGAGAAGAGGTGAAGGAACAACCGAGCATACTGGTGCATGGCAAACTTAAGGAATACCAACTGCGCGGTTTGGAATGGTTGGTTTCTCTTTACAACAATAACCTTAATGGTATTTTGGCGGACGAAATGGGTCTTGGCAAGACGATCCAGACGATTGCTTTGATAACGCATTTAATGGAAAAGAAACGTGTGAACGGGCCGTTCTTAATCATTGTGCCACTTTCGTAAGTTGATGACGTTTTTAAGATTGGTTCTGATGTCCTTGGTTGTTTGAATTATTTCTCTCTCCCACCCTCTCTCTGTATATATATATATATATATATATATATATATATATATATATATATATATATATATATATATATATATATAATGCACATTGTTACATTAGAACACGTTTTCGGAGATAAACAATGGTTTTGAATGACTAGGTCTTTAGCCTGTTCGAATTTCATTGGGAATCGATGTTTTGAAATGATCAAGGGTCATTCGCATTGAATAAGGTTATATTGGGGTGCGGTATTGGGATGGTAGTCCAATCGTTCAGGTGCGCATGTAACAATCTACTTTGGCTGAACGGCGAGGCAACTGTCCTAAAGAATTACCGAGCACTGCCCATGATCAGTCCACCACGGAGATACGGCAACCGCAAGGGGTGCCATTCACGGGCACTTGTTAGACCCAGATCATCAAGTAAACGAAGCTTTAGCATTCCAGATTATTTACCGAATGCATCCTAATTCCCACAGGCACATTTATTTACACACATTGGCCTCAGCAGAGCCAATCAGCATCCGTCTCTTCGCACCTGCTCTTTGCACACAGAACAAGTTTTTTCAAGCTCTCCGGTTATCCTGACCACAAATTGACCACTCCCACCCATATGATTCAAATCCGCACCGTGGAATTTTCACGACCTAGTCATTCAGATCAACGTATCGATCTGTTCTCAATGGCCCTTGATTCTTTCAATGCACACACTTCTAATATGGTTTGTACGAACTAGGGAATCCTTGCGAACAGTTGTTTGCCTCCGAAAACGTGTTCAAATATATACCGGCTTGATATCAAGCATGGTACCAACGCAACAGCAATCATTACAAAGCTGGTTGGGTAAGTGCAGAAGAGTAATAAAAACAGTAAGTAAAAAAAGATGTAGTATTTTGACTTTGGTGTTTATTTTTTATTGTTTTTCTGAATGACATTTTGCATTTATTGGGGACGAGAGTTTAACAGAAATCATTCGCGCCACTGACTTCTGTTCTTTTTTGCTATACGATAAACGAGTTACAGCAGAACGGATAAGTCCCGTAGTCGAAAAGTATACTGCAAAGTGGATAGTAAGTTTTTTATCATTTATGTAAAAGTTAGTTTGTTGGTTCTGTGCTCGAAAGAGTGAGAATCATAAGAAAGAGGAAATATAGAGAGGGACAGTGTTCCACATTTTGGCAGTTCTCGGGAAAAACGAAGAGTGAAATTTAACGATGCGGTAGTTTTGAGTAGTGGCTTTGTATGGACTGCTTTTTACCTGCGCACCAGAAAGACAAATAAATGCAAGGGATACAGGAATCACAAAAGAAAGTTCTTGAGAACAGAATCCATGGCAATACCGATAGAAAAAAGAAAGCGAAGCGACTACCTGACGATCGGTTAGCTGCTGCAGTGTTGAGGCTATCGTGGGATTGCCGATGAGGTGGATGACTTTGCGGCGGTCACCACCGAGGGAACAAATGAAGAAGACGAGGTCCCGCCGCAAACATGGTGTATAGAGTGTCTTATAGGAGAAGCACCTCTGAGTTGGTAAACTGTTGTGTCTTTAGGATATCTTCCTTCTTTTTGGTCCCCACTAAATACCTAGGTCTCACCTGTGGCTCCACGAAGCTGAGGGATCTATCGGTGGCCACATCCCGGCAAACCGCTCGAAAGGCGGGCTAAACCCGATTGGGAGTAACCCAGGTTAAAGGACCTCAGTGGGACGGCGTTAGACGGGCGAAAATAGTTATCCCTGAGTGGGCGGACGACATTTTCTTCATAATCCAACGACTGTGAAATAAATCTGTCAATAACAAGGCTGCATGGGCCCCTGCGTTGGACTCAGTTCAGCCGAATGGCAAACGAGCTCCTAGGGCGCCATTGGCATCCATGCATCACCACGCTGCTGCCTTGCAGCCTGCAGTTGGTTGTGCAAAAGCCAGAGGTGCATCCTCGAAATAAAGCTGAGTGCTGCTGGGGACGTCTCTATTATCATGAAACTTCATGATCATGTCATCATGAAGCCCGCTTATCTTCTCCAAGGTGGCAGTCCCAGTAAAGTAAGGTAAGTAAAGTATTCAAGAGTAGGGCAAATTTGGGCTTTGTATGGAATAAAAAGTTGGATTGGCATAAAAAGAACGTCTGATGCAAAGGAGAAAACTGGTCCGTTTTTAATGCTCTTCAGACGGGTTCAGATACGTGTGGGAACCAAGAAAGCAAGGTGGAAAAGAAAAGGCCAGGAAGAACAGAGGGAGATGTGAAACTAAGAGTAATGTAGTCGAAAGAAAGAGCTAGGAAGTACAATTTCGTTTCAGGGAAGTGGTAAGACTTGCAGTTTTTGCAGAATTGAAACGAACGTTTGTCTGAGCTTCTCAACGTCTCTAACCAGCACCAGTTCTGATCCCTCGGGCCCCGATCAGGAAGACGGGAAGCATTAACCGCAGCGAATGCTGATTCTGGGTTCTTCATACCTCTCCTTTAAGTCTTGGCGGGGCTGCTGCGTTGCTTCTTTCAGTCTTGTTCAGCACGTGCGAATAGAGCACGCAAAGGTAGACGATGGACAGACATTCGCAAAACATGCCCGAGTTATTGTAGGTGGTGTAGATCTATTACTCCGGTCATTAGGCGGTTATCCGTGCCCAACGCGATGATGTACCTGGTCATCACCTACTTGATGTTCCCACCAAGTGCGAGCAATACTTCGGAGATATCGGTGGCCAAACACGGAAAGTCGTCAAGCATCCTCAATGCGAAGTGGCCAGGTCTGGGGATTGTAGAGTAGAATACTACAAAGCGCGGCGGCGTACAGCCGTTCGTTAGCAGAGGGCCAGGTGTCACGGCGGCACCGCATATGTCGCAGGTTGGTAAGCACTTCTGGCTCTTGATATGCGTAAAGAGGTCCCCTCCCCAGCACAACCTTTGACCGTAGGCTAGCTCCCGAGATACTTGAAACTATCGATTAAGTCTTGCTGATCACAGACAGTGAGTGCACGCACAGGCTGTTGTCAGTCTTGCGAAAGTACTTTACATTCGGGAGGTGCGAAGCGCATACCATATCTGGACACCTATATCGCCAAGCGGTTCAGAGCATGTTGCATTGTCGCTCAACAAGGCAATGCCATCGGCTTATTCCAAGTCGGAAACTTTGTTCCCCATGATGATTTCAACTCCATCGTTTGAAAGATCAAACGGGGCATTTTGGAGAACATCCTCTATGGCAAGGTTGAAAAGGTGTGGTTTTATAAGGCAATTTTGTACTCTACTGGAGACAACAAATGGAGCAAAAACTGGCCCTAGGTCATAACCCTACCTGATGTGTGACGAAACAATTTTTTGAGGATGGGAATAAGCTCAACAGGCACTCCGTCTCTCAACAACGCAGTACCACAGTACAGTCTTATCGACAGAGTAAAAGCCCGCGCGAATTTCGAGGAACGGAATGTCCGTTGGTCTCTGGAAGATATGATGGTGCTCCAGAAATTGTCGGACGGTGGAGATTTGATCGACACATCCACGACCGGCGCGAAACCCACTCTGCTCCTCATGTATCTGTTCTTCACGCGTTTGGTATAGCTTTCGAAGTGTGACAGACGAAAGCAACTTCGACGCTATTGGAATAAGGTTTTCCCGCTGTCATTAGTATAGTCAGTATACGGGCGCTTCTTAAAGATGGAACAGCAATCAATTCTCTCAACAAGGAGGGGTCCTCTTATGAATTGCTAACCTTTGAGAAGAAAATGAAAAGTTCTGCATCTTTGAAAGCGGCTAGGGAAAAATTGTCGGAGCCCGGTGATTTTTGACGTCCTAAGACTTGGATTTTTCCACGGATCGCTGCCTCGGTGGGTGGGTCCGCTGAAACACCACTGGACATGTGCTGAGGGAGCAATTGGGGAGGCTCACACTGAGGGCCATCTGACTCGCTCAGCGTCGATAACTGTATTCTTGATTTCGTTTCTTATCAAGTTAGACCGTATCAGTGCACGTAGGGTTTTGATCAGATTGCTAGTCAGAGCATTCTTTCCTGTGTTGCTATGCGATGAAAATAACGTTGATCGTTCTATGGTGTTTAATGCTTGTAGGCTGAGCCACAACATCTAATTGGAAGATTTTCAGCACCATCTGGGGTTGTTTAATCATCGTTGGTGATTGGTGGCAAAATCCTTATTCCAGTAAGGAAGGTTTAATGGACCTTCAAGAATTAAAGTTAACTATAACAGTGAATTCCCAATAACTCGGTGTTGCTCAGTCCGATAACTTGGTTAACTCAATGAAAGGTGGAAATTTCATCTACATGTTGAATATCACAGTAAAAATATCGTATTAACTCGATATGGGACAATAAGATTTCTACGCCCGAAGACAAATTCACAGAAATCAACGTTGACAGGGGACGAGATGGGATCTTGCTCTACTCGTTTTTTCTGTGCATAGTTCTATCCTTGAGGCAATCGGGTCGTACAGGAGCTTCTCCGAATTCTTACTGCGTGACAGGCAAGACCTGGAAACTGGTGTGAGATAGACTTAAGCTAACTGCAGAAAGAGGTTTAACATAATAAAAGGTTACTTTGGCCCATGTACCTGCTTCAACTCGTGAGTGTATATGTGTGAGTGTCTCTACAGGGGCTTCGCGGCTGCAGGGGGGTCCAGGATCAAAAGCCATTGGAACTGCATTGCCTTATATTCCTCGTTTACATTCTGTGTAAATATATTCCTTGTTTTCTGTTCATTGGGTCAGCATGACGTCTCTCAAAAAGATCATAGAGCAGCGTGAGGTTATCTAGTTTGTCATTTCAAATTTTACTTCCAAGCAAAAGTATGTGCCCCGAATTCCAGTTAAAGTAGTCCGCGTTGACAACCTACCTGAGTAAGAAATAGCAAGTCATCCAAACTTTCATGAGCACTAAAGTACGAAAAAAGGCATTCTGTAAATTACGATGTTTATGCTGCCTTACTATTCCGATTTAAGCGGAGAGGTGATGCCAGCCTTTGGTGCCTAGAATCTTTTGGTACATATTGTTTTTTAAAGAAAGTAGTGGTTGTTCTGTTTGAAGGAGACTGGTAGACCCGTAAAAAATCCATTAGCAGTCCTTATTAATTAGGCCGTTAGCGTTCGTCGTCTCACTCAGTTTTGTTCTAGCCATAGTTTGCTTCTGATGAACACGAACTTGTTCCATAAACAGTAATGGATTTGCCAGGCGTCGTACTACACCTTCAGAGAGTTAAACTCAAATTGGCCGTACGTTCGCTGGTCGTCACTCGCATGGATCAATCAAAGATTCGTTTATTTTAGTCTTTGCTCATAGAATCGAATCACAATTCAGTTCAGACCATTCACCGTGCACTGGGTGTGCTGGCTTTGGTTGCTATCTCCTAGCGGCAACCTCAAAAGGAAATAATGAAGGAGAAAAGAGTATAAGAGGAGTAAGAGGAGAGCTACATTAATGGAGTTAAATCGATGGAAAAGGTTTGTGAATGCGGCATTTAGCCATATCCCCGAACGTATCTAACCATTGATTGGGAGGATCTCTTGGACCCCACCCAGGAAGTCTAACACGCCCTACATGGCCAAGTCCACTAGTTAGGCTTATCATACCTTTCTCCCACGTCATGGACTGACCACCCTTATCTTCCAACCGGTACCCGCCTCGGCAAACAGCACGCCGAGGGATCCTGTCAGGGTACATGCGTAATACATGTCCCAACCATCTTAGCCTGACCAGCCTAAGTGTTTCATCTAATGAATTGATCCTTGAACCTAAGACTCTCCATCGAACTTAAGCACTGCTCACATGATGTTCCCACCAGATTCGAGCAATACTACGAAGACATCGATGTTCAAATACCGACCATCTTCGTATTTCCTCCACCCGCAGTGGTCATTTCCCCGAACCATACAGAAGCACGGCCCTCGCTGCTGCAGCGTACACTCGACCCTTGATAGGTAAACGGATGTCATGTTGACGCTACTGATGACTCAGGTTGACAAACGCCAAGCGAGCCTTCTGTGTACGCAGAGACACTTCATCCGATTTTCTACCCTTGGGTGAGATGCAGCTCCCCAGATAACAACTTGTCTACCACGTTTATAGCCTCCCCAGACACTGAAAGGTTTGGCGTTGGACCAACCCAGTCCTGCAACAGCATCTTGCACTTTGAAGATGCAAAACGCGTACCGAATATTGCTACGCCACCCGTCAAGCCGTCTAGAAAAGCTTTCAACTTACCTGGATCTTCACTTAGAAGAACTATGTCGTCAGCGTACTCAAGATCTGATACTTTTCCACCCGGGAAAAGTTCAATGCCGCTATCCTCACCTGACAAAAGTGCGGTTTCCAGGACCATTTTAGTCACAAACTTAGGGAGGAAAGGAGAGAAGAGCAACGCTGACGTACACCATTTCTCGTGGTGAACTCGGGTGAAAGGTCACCGTAAGTCCGAACTCGGCTTCGGCTATTAATGTAAAGGGGTTTTACGATGGAAATGAATTTCTCTGATACACCCTTCAGCAAGAGGCAGAGCCAGAGAACGGTGCGGTCGACTGAGTCGAAAGCCACTTTAAGATCAAGAGAAATAGAGATAGTGGGCCTATGGAAGGTATGTCTATGTTCTAAAATTCGTCGAAGGGTGAAGATGTGATCAATACAACTTCGACCAGGTCCAAACCCAGCTTGGTTCTCGCGCGAGCGTCAGATAAGCGGTGGAGAATAATACCAGCGAGCAGTTTTGATGTGATGCTGACCAGACTTTTTACCCTGTGGTTTTCACACGAGGATCTGTCGCCGTTCTTATAAATCGGTACGATCACCGATTCACACTAACTCTTTGGAACTTGTTCTTTCTCCCATATCAAACCGAGGAGTTTTGTCAACTCCAGTAAAAGTGCTCGGCCACCGTCTTTGAAAATATACGGATGCAACCCATCCGGTCCGGCAACCTTATGTCGTTTAAAATAGCTTAACTCGCGAACAACCTCCGTTTCTGACGGAGAACAGGTATCTAAAAACAAGAGGAATAC
The DNA here is from genome assembly GCA_948099385.1 of Fasciola hepatica. NCBI lineage: Eukaryota > Metazoa > Platyhelminthes > Trematoda > Plagiorchiida > Fasciolidae > Fasciola > Fasciola hepatica. Next base: position 15,462,139 of record CANUEZ040000123.1, read on the forward strand.
CCATTGCGCTAGTGGGCAAACCTGAAGAGGATAAAGGCCAATTGAACTGCATCTCAAGATGCTCCGCCCAGCGAATGAGACGGCGTTCCTGAGTTTCAACCAGTGAGCCGTTCGCCTCTTTGATCAAGTCGCTAACGCATGGTTTACATGGACTGGTTTGTCTAATCAGACGGAAAAGGTTGCGGCTGTTGTCAATCGCCGCAGCCTTTTCCGTCTCCCTACACTCCACAATCCACCATTGCTCACGGTCATTTCTCAGGCTCCGAATCAGTTGGCGTTTGAGGCATCTTCGTGCCTCATCGGATCTGGAATCCGGAGGAACCGGTCTGCGCACATCTAACGGTGCAGCTGAGGATGAAGGTATCCATCGTTTCTGTGTGTTTCTAGTTGTTGGACCTTGGGTAGCATCAACAGCCGCAATTAGAGCCTGATTGATCTCTGTCCATCTCTCTTCTGGATCCTGGGCATTTGGCTGCATCGATAACCTGGTGGCTAATTCTGTTCGGAAAGCAGATCGTCCAGTTGCAGCTGCGGGGGACGGTTCGCTTTGGCGTTGTTTCGGCCACCAACAAGGCGCAAGCTGAAGCGCGTGCGGACAAGAGCATGATCAGTGTCTACAAACGTGGACCAAAATGATCGACAGTCTTGAATTGATCCGCTCCAGCGGTAACCGATAGCAATATGGTCGATCTGAGTCCAAATTTGTGAAGGCGCAGGAGGACGCCAGGTTAGTCGGTGTCGCTTTTTGTGCGAGAAATCAGTACTCGCTAGGAACAGTCCATGGTCGGAACATAGTTTAATGAGTTGATCATCGTTATCAGTTCGATCGGCTGGGACGCAATATCGGCCTCCCATATTCCTCTTCGTCTCGTCTAGGCTTCCAACTTAAGCATTGAAATCAGCAACAACCACGATGTCCGTAGAGTGCACGCTGCGGAGCAGTTGACACGAATCTTGGTAGAATTCGTCTTTAGCCTTAGGAGAGCTACAGTCGGTTAGGGCATACACAGAAACGACAAACAACCATCTGGGCTTCAGTCTAGTGCTGTTGACATGCACAGAGCCATTCAACCGAACTGCACACAGGCGGTTGCTGAATGGGATCCAGTCCAGTGTTCGTGGAACGTGGTGGAGACACTGTACCAGCAATAGTGTGGTTATGTATAAGGTGTTGTATAGCAGAAGTCAGTCTCCGGAGATAACACTGAATATAAAGAGGTTGAGGCGATTGATATATTTGTTCGGCATTGTTGTTTCCAGATCGCACACGTAAGACACTGAAAACCGGAACCAGTTGAGACTGGATAACAAATCGTATAACACGAGGCACAAGGCACGTTGGCACTCAACACGGAGTACACAATACACCTACGTATTCGTAGAAGTAATACTGATACTGATAACACCCACAATAGAAGTGGACTGGGTCTATCTAGACCCGTATTCGCGACACAGAATGACTCAAACTAACACAGACTGGACGAGACGTCGCACAATTCGACAGAGTTAGCCTTCCCGCTAGCCAGAGACAGGAGTCAAACATCACTTTTAGTTCAGCTTATTCAACCAATACCAACGCATTTCTGTGCTCTGGTTTTGGTTGCTACCTTCCAGCGTTCTCGAGTCAAGGGCAGAAAGAGTAGAAACATTAGGTGAAAAGAGCAAGAAAATCATAATAGTAAGCGGGAATCGTGAAGACGAAGAAAGTGTCCGAATGCAACTACGCCACTGGACGCGACACCTAGCCATATCACTTAATGTCTCCAACCATTTAGTAGGCGGATCACGTGGACCCCAACCTGGAAGTCTAACACGTCCTACTCGGCCAAGTCAACTGGTCAAGGTTTTCATACCTTACTGCCATGTCATGAAATGACCACCTCGACCTACCTTCCAATCACCACTTGCCTCAGAGAACAACGTACGCTGAGGAAGTCTAGCCGTGGGCATGCGTAACACATATACCAACCACCTTAACCTGTTTAGATTCAGCACTTGATCCAGAGACTGACCTCTGGTTCCCAACACCTTCTGTCTAATCTGAGGATTGCTGATACAGTGTTCCCACCATACTCGGGCAATGTTCCGGAGACATCGATGCTCAAACACCGACAATCTTCGCCTATCTTCTACCCTCAACGGCCGTATTTACGAGTGGCAAGAATTCTGTCCAGAGTAGCCTGTTTCCTTATTTGTTATAGTGTGCGGACGTTGAAGGCAGCCAAATGAAGTGAACATTTAGGCTTGAGAAGTGGATTCCATTTATACTAGACTCCTGAACCATTGCTTTCATCAGAGCCGCCATAACCCGTGGTGTTTTGCATCGATCTTAAACGAAAAATTGGTAAGGCCCTTTAAGAAGAAAGATACTGGAGGTTTCTTGGCGTATCATATTTCGCGGCTGCCCGCACCGCAGAAGGGGTTTTTCTTCAGGAACCCTGACCGTAGCCTTTGACTCAATCGTCTGACCCATAAAGCAGTGGAGCGTTAACTCAACACGGGAACGTGACCGAAACACCCTTGAGGGAACTTCTCGTCTGTCACGAGCGACCTAATTGTTGCAGGCTTGCTGTCTTGAGTTCGCTGGTGCTTTTTTATCGATTCCTTTTTCGGATTCAGTCCTCAGCCACATGCAGCCGGTGGAGCAAGCGGAACGTGGACGGGGCAGCATCCCTTAGGCTGGGGGCTACCCAGCTTAGGCGAGTGATAGGTGCCCAATGAAGTGCGATGATCTCTCCCACCGTCTAGGGAAACCACAGGGAATCCACTTATACGTCCGTCTAACGGAGGTTTTTTAGACCGTAAACTGTTTCTCTCCGTGTTTATTTGCTGGAGTGTCCTCTCCGGGGGCATAGTGGTTAGAATCAGATGTTGCTCATCGACTGGTTTTGAAATTGGACTTCTTCTGACCTCTAACCATTGACCTGTCAGTCATGATTTCATTTCCGGCCTATGGAAGCCATCCTGCATGGCTCCTTGGGTAATGGAGGCATGCTATCCATCACACCACATCAAGATGCACTCTTATCTTGATGGGAACGTGAACACCGACACAATCGAACGTCTATCGGTGACCCGACAACACAGTGCGACAGTGTTTTCAATTCTATCGCTTATATAGTGTTGGCAGATGGACCAGTGAGATGGGGGAAATACAACAGAACAACGGTAAGACAGCGTGTAGGGTAAGAAAGAAATGTTGCAACGCTTGGAAAGTCATATTTTTTGGCAAAAGTAAGAATGTTGATTTTCTCCATAGTTCGACGTTTTTGAATAAAAATAGTTTTTTTTCTCCTGAAATCTGCAATACCAAATTGTGAGGAAAATGGCAGTTTCCCCCACAGATGCACTCCCTTACTTTACATTGTCCAAGGAGGCTGGTAGTGTTTAAGTAGTGGGTCGACGTTGTCAGCCCACAACGTGGCTTAAAGGCGTGATTGGACCTATTGCGCTCCTGGGTTGGGATCCACGAGATCTGCCTACCGGAAGATAGCAGACATAAGGCTTTTGCTTTGATTTACTTCATTTGCGACTCGATGATCATACGTGGTGACTTGTTCGAATGTTGTGACACTGTCGCCCGATTTTTGTCAGCACGGCGTCATGATGCAGTGACCGAAAATGATATCACTGTCACGGGTCAACCGTATCAAAGCTTATCATAGGCAAGGTAACTATCGGCAGTGAATTGGTTTCAGATTGGAAGTAGCTTTTTCTACAAGAGATTCCATTCCCTAACAGGGTGGGTAACACCTACAGTGTAGACAAAAACCGTTTTCTGTACTCTCCAATCAAATCAGACTCTCTGTCATAGGCGAAAGTATGGACGTTTCTCAGTGGTTCATTTTCATTAATGTCGACGTCAAGTTGACATGGATAAATAATTTTCATCGTCCTCCAGCATGTTCATCCAGGGACGCTGCCATTGCGGGTAGAAACTATATGGAACCAAAAGTATCACCGGATGTAGTGCTGCTCTTGGCCGGAACTTTCCATAGATTTTTTTCTCCTGTCTAGCAGACAGCTACTGCAAATGTTCATTGAGGAATCTACTACCACGGAAGTGTTGGAGATGCGGATTATTTATTTATTTCAGCAGAGTCTATAAATAAAAAGTCTGTTGCCTTTGGAAGATAATATGCCATTCGTATTTGTCAAAGTGTAAAGTAGAAAGGGATTTCAACTAAATTATCTATTCCATATTGTCTGGTGTTCCATGGAATATCGTTTTATGCGGAGTTGACTGCTTTTTGGTTCGTGGTTAGCAGTTCCATTCTGTGGCAGGATTTCCTTCATCTTTTCTTATTCGAAATTTCCATCTCTACTCTTTTCTCGCACTGATCTTCAGTGTAATGTCCAACTGGGCCTTGGAGTTCGATCGTTGGGCTCCCAGTGTGAAGAAGATATTGTACAAAGGGTCACCGCAGGCACGACGTATCCTACAGGGACAGTTGAAAGCATCAAAAATCAATGTACTGCTGACCACATACGAATACATCATCAAAGACAAATCAGCACTTTCGAAGGTTCGTTCATCTATTCTCTTTACTCCCTCAGAGTTTCGTTTCATTTCTATGGTGTTGGATAAGTTTAGGTCTTAGTGACTGGAATCTTGTCGTAAGATCTTCACGGTAATATGAAAAGGCGGAAACTTTCCCGCAGACTGACGTGAACGAATAAAAATCCTATGGAGCAGTTCTCTAAGACCCGCGGAGAAGGTTTCTTTAGCTGCTTATTGTGACGTTTGTAAGATGTAATTCCTACGGTATTCACTAGGTAGCTCGTGCGAGGCATACTTTTCCGAAAAGATTTTTTGGATTACACAGGCAGAGGACTGGAAAACTGGATGTGTATGGAATATTTACCTTGTTGTGGAGGTAATTATTGGCATTTGATCACGTATTGGTGATACGTGTTTGTACTTAGCAGTTTTGGCCATAAGTTTTTTGTGTATTCAATGCTGCGAATGGTGCCGCGGTTTTTTGGTCATGATAATGCATTATCATCGCAGTCATTTATAGCTCTTTCTTTATTATTCATATGCTGGTAATCTGTTGAATTCCGACCGAGGTTTTTCGAGAAATGTCAAGGAGAACCATCGCACCCAGCATATGGTTTGTGTGTTGAAATTGAACTAAACCAATGTTTATTTTTTGTATTGTAAGCACCCGAAGTAGCGATGCATATACAATACAGTCGTTCATCATAGTAATTAATATTGTGCTTGACGTCCGTATTCTATCGATTTATCTCTGTAATCATGCTTCAGTTAAGTAACCATCTCGTCACATTTCTTGCGTTTTCAGGTTAAATGGAAGTACATGATAATTGATGAAGGTCATCGCATGAAGAATCATCATTGCAAACTGACTCAGGTGCTGAACACTTATTATATCGCCCCATACCGGCTGTTGCTAACTGGTACACCTCTCCAGAACAAGTTACCGGAATTGTGGGCGCTACTGAACTTCTTGCTTCCTACCATTTTTGAGAGCGTGAACACATTCGAACAATGGTTCAATGCTCCATTTTCCGCCACCGGCGAAAAGGTACTATTGGAACAGTTGCTTCTGTATTTTTTCGTTGCACTATTGCCATCATTTATTGAATCGTTTGCTGGATCATGTCATGATCCTATGAATACATGTAGTCCTAGTTTAGTTTCGTAAGATATCGGTTATTTTTCTTTCATCATGAAGTGTGGTTTGGTAGATCTGATAAGTTTTGAATTGGTCCAAATGGGGAAGGCCATTGAACCCGGGGGCATTTGAACCTACGCATTGACGCCAAAACGTTTCATTCAATGATCCCGTAGAATCCGAGAAAGTAGTTTTTTGTTGTAATTGTTTCGTATATAGTATGCTTTTTGTAAAAGGAGAAGGCATGCAGCTACAAAATCGTTTTGTCGTATCTAGTTGATCTCACGAATTGTTAGACTGATTGATTCATATGTGGTCTACTGTTGCCCCCAACAGTTCTGAAGAAAAGAAATGGTTGATAGTGATTTTTAAACATCCTTTTCCGTGCACACTGTGAACAGGTGGAATTGAATCAAGAGGAGACTCTGCTAATCATCCGACGATTGCATAAAGTGCTTCGACCATTCCTGTTGCGTCGTCTCAAACGTGAGGTAGAATCGCAGCTGCCGGAAAAAGTGGAGTATGTGATCAAATGTGAAATGTCTGCACTTCAGCGCGTGTTATACTCACACATGCAATCGAAAGGAGTCATTCTCACCGATGGTTCGGAAAAAGATAAAAAGGTTAGTACATGTTCACTGTTTCTGCATACCCTTCACCTGTGTTGATTCGGGTAGTGAAACACGAGTTTTGTTGTGCTGCGGTGCTTGCGAGTCGGAAGCGTAGGTAATCCACGTTGTGTTCATCGGGACTGCACACAAACGTCTTCTCAGTTGTGTGATTTCGCCTTAAGTCGGTTAGTACCGGAATTCTGCTTATCATGAAAATAACCACACAATCTTGTACACAACAATATAGTTTGTGCATCAGAAGTATGAGTGTATGTTCCTCTCAGAAGAATCCATTGAGGAATCGTAGCTATGATTCGTTGATAGTTCTGTATGGACTGGTCGCAGCTAACCTCGAGAACGGCGACCCTGCGGTCGTTAGTTGAAGTGCTGCTCACATCAAAAACCACTATGTACACACATTTCACTTGTGTTGAAAGTAGCGCTAGAATCGGACACTAGTGTTTAGGTGATGTATCTAAAGTAGTTTCTATGTTTCAGTGTAGCTAAGCTGTTCGTTAAATACAGGAGTTCATTCAAACTGACGTTTTGTCACAGAAATAAGTATACAATACCGACGCAGGTTCATTTGGCGATGCTTAAAGCAGTTGAATGAATCCATTTTGCGCCACTGTGAAATCCGATTAGATGGTCCTCGTTAGGATAGGCTGGTTTACAGTTGGTACGTGGTTCGTGCGCAACGTATTCAAAGCTTGATTTTCCAGTCGTTTTATATACTGTGTCCGCTGGCGCGATGACCACACCCCGGAGGTGCGAATTTCTATTTTGCTACTGAAGAAATAGCGGCAACTAAATTGTAACTCTTTGGATTGTCCCCTTGAGAAACTGATCAACGACACCGTGATTTACCAAGCACAGCGTAAAAAGTGGTTTATTTAACCGCTGAGTACACATGTTGCCGAAATTCAAGTAATAAATGTTCTTCGCAATGCAATTTTTGAAATGTAGAATCCTTTGTAACCTAATATTGTTTACGTTAGTTTTGTGGCTGTCTGTGGTCAGCTGAAATACATTTGACCTTCACAAACGGTAAATTTTCCTGAAGTTTCAAAGTTTAAAATTCGTAATATATCACTTGTGAGTAATTTTTGGAACTACTTATTTTGAATTCATCGCTAATGAATAAATCTTGATGCTGTCAGAGGCTTTTTTGCTGAGTTATCGACCATATGTATGACTTGTAGAAAGAAGAAAAAAAGGAATGCGAATACATTTCGTGAAATTTTTTATTATCTCACGGCTCAACAGCATGCTTGCGGTTGATGGTAGACTCACCGGGAGAAAGATATGTTCATTTTAAATTCAGGACCCTCACGCCGAGGTCACTTGACCGTGATTCGGTAAATATTTGTATTGTTTATGCGATGATGAAGTCAAGTGCCGCAACAAAAAATTTGCAGTACCTTAACAAAAGCAGAGAAATAACAGTCTTCGAGCTCTTTGGGTCATTTTTGCTGCAGACATTTCGCGGATTTTTGACGTAAGCAAAGCAGTTCACCATCATTTTAGGAAAGAAATGCCGTCAGATATGATGGGGGGTAAGCGAAAACATCCCAGTCAGTTGATGATTCTAGTCACGTGGTATTGAAAAAGATGCCGGGAATCTCGTGCCTATCCAGTAAGATCTAGTACGTCCATATGCAGTTTTTTTGAAGGCGGACGAAACGAATCAAACAGAGTCAGCGTCCGACTGATTGAAAGTCAGCGTCAAGTGCTAAACAAAAGGAGTTGCATGTCGGATTCTGGAGGGAATACAGATCGCATCTTCCATCCCTTTGGCGACCAATTTACGTCGCCGGAACCTTTGAATATACACAGGAAAGTTGTCCGTGGCAAAGATTTCCCCAAAGTATCTATTCCACTTATAGTGAGATTCCGGCATCTATCTGATTTGGGCTGCGGTATAGCATAACCACTCTTGTCGTTGAAACGCTACCATAGGACGATTTGGTTCTTCGAACTGAAGTTCCAGGTTAGTTGCAAGCTTTTCTAGACAGCTTCACGGACTGCGTAGCAATGTTTGGTATGCGCTTTGCCCTTCGAAAGTTCAAGATGCTGTTGCAGAATTGGGTTCGTCCAACACTAAACCTTTCAGTATCTGGAGCAACTATAGACGTGGTAGTTCTGTTATCTGGGGAGCTGCCTCTCCCAGCGGTCGGATATCAGATGAGGTGTCTTTGCGTATACGGAGGACAAGTTTGGCATTTGCCGATCTGAGTCATCTATGGCGTCAAAGTGACATCCGTTTATCTGTCTAAGAGTCCAGTGTACGCTGCAGCATTCAGGGCTGTGCTTCTTTGTGGTTCGGAGACACGGCCACTGTGGGTGGAGAATATACCAAGATTGTTGGTACTCGAACACCGATGTTTTCGTAACATTGCTTCAATATAGTGGGAGCACCGTATAAACAATGCTGAGGTTCGGCGGAGAGTCTTAGACGAAACAGTAAAAGCCACCAGGTTAAGATGGGTGAGACGTGTCCCCTGACAGGATTCACCGGCGCGCCATGTTCGCTGAGGTGGGTGTCGACTGGAAGATGAGTCCATGACGTGGAAGAAAGGTATGAAAAACCTAACTAGTCAACTTGGCCATGTAGGGCGTGTTAGACTTCCTGGGTGGGGTCTAAGAGACCCTCCTACTCAATGGTATGTACGTTATAGAAAATGGCTAGTTGTTGTGACCAGTTGCATTCTTGTATGCACAAACCTTCTTCATCGACTTGATACCAATATTTGTAGTTCTTTTACTGCCCCTTTAATATTCCTGTCCTTTCTTATTTTTTCCGATTAAGGATATCGCCAGGAGATAACGGCCAAAGCCACCGCACCCAGTGCATGGTGAATGGTTGTCTGAACTGAGGTGAACTACTTTAGAATCCTCACTCATTCACGGAATATTTCCGGAGTGTCTAAGCAACAGTTCTTTTTAGGAAATTATCGTTTCGTAGGACGATGCTCCATGTATCTCAAGAGAGGGTTGCGACATTTTTTGTGTGGGTAGTTCCGTCTTTTTTTTCATTTTTTAGACTTCTGAAATGATGGACTCGTCAAAAGTGTAGTTTTCACTGTTATTTATTTGAGAATTTATTTCTCCGTACTACTCATTTCGAAAATCCATGCTTAAGACTATATGTACTCATTCTGAAGGTTAGCCGTGGTAACCGACGAAATAACTTTCTAAGAATGATCGTGTAATTCTAAAAATGGCTCTCCGGCCGTGCACGTTCCCTGCTATTCAAATGAGTTTACAGCTGTAAGCCAACGAAGGAATACCCAAGGGTAGGAGTGATGGACAGAAGAGTACCGGGTAAGCATACCAGATGAGCGACAACTACCACGAAACCGGTCGTGTGCTTCCGGGGAAATTTTGCCCTGCCACCCAGATACTTACATGAATAAACCTCCACGGTAGGCTTGTGAGGCAGGTTACGTCGAGTGAGATCAATACTGATTTCTTCATTACAGTATAATTACATTATCCGCACGTCACAATTTCGTGTAACATGATAACCGTTGATCAATAGCGCTCCGTCTCTGAGTCCCCTATACTGATTAGGATTGCATTCGTCATCCATTGACCACGGAGAGCAGGCAAGTGTGATTGATCACAAGTAGGAATGAGTTGTAAGTGTACTATAAATCGTTATTTTCGAGAGTGATGCAGTTGACTGTTGTGTAAATCACACTGGACTAACTGAGTTTTGTCGGCAAGTTGATCGAAGGTACCGCTGTCATCCGAATTTTTGTTACACACAACTATCGGGTTTATTTCACGGTTCTTCATTTCATGTTCATGGATACCGGTTCTCTTATTGCATTTGCAGTTATGCGGTATGCCTCTTCCGCTGCACTAGTGCGTAAGCATGGAATAAAAAATCGAGGCTGCGTGGTCTGGTGTTACAGTTAATTTCGCACTTGTTTACACCTGGTTCATTTTTCTGATGCTGTTAGACTGTTTGACATCCGTTTCCCGCATTTGATTTCATTCGCGAATAGCAACCATCTTAGTATAGTTATACCGTTTATCCGAACGAAACAATGAAATATCTGTCCGTCAGTTTCCGCCACTGTGGCAGCATTATTTAAAATGTTTTCAAGTCACTAAATCCTATTGTTGTCGTAATACTTTTTGTCTCAATGGGTCTAACTTGCTCGTTTATCTTCCTTGTACGGATTAGTGTAATGGGGTGAGAGAGTTGAATGCATACCATCGTTGTATTCGTTCACAGTTCTTCCATATTTATTCATTGTAATTCTTCAGTTTCGTTCTTCATGGCTTTTGTTTTCCAATTTCTATCTGCCAGTTTTTGTGTGCAGTAAAATTGACCCGCCCCTTTTTGATTGTTTTCTTTCCAGGGAAAGGGTGGTTGTCGCACTTTGTTGAACACAATCATGCAACTGCGCAAAATTTGCAATCATCCATTCATGTTTTCGCACATCGAACTGGCGATTGCGGAACAGAACTTTATGGCAACACATGGCGGTAATCCTCCACCGGGTGTCCCATTGCCCACTCAAGTTGAAGGTAAAGTGTTGTACCGAGCCTCTGGCAAATTCGAGTTGCTCGATCGAATTTTGCCCAAGTTGAAAGCCTGTGGTCATCGTGTACTGATTTTCTGCCAGATGACCAGTTTGATGACAATTATGCAAGTGAGTTTTGTGCACCGTTTAACTAATGCATGTTCGTTTGTATAAAATTCACCAACCCTTTTTTATTCTCACACATCTGTGTTCAGACCAGTTTACTTGTTTGTGTTTGATTGTCCTGTTTTGCTGATAAGATCGTCTGAAGTGTGGCGTTTCTTGTTGAGGCATAGTCCGATGTCCTCATAAGCGCCTCTTCACTGATCATACTACATTTCTATGGTAATCACCACCTCATCGAATTACGGGAATTAGCTCGCTGTGGCCATCATATGCCGTTATACGCGGTCAGAAATACTTCTACAAAACTAGAATTTTGGATCTTCCGCTTAATCAAATTTAACCGATCATATATATATAGGAATTCTCAACTGACCCGAAAATCTCACCCACACTGGCCGGCAAGCTGTGCTTGAATCCACCCCTCCAGCAAAATGTCCGCACCGTCCCAGCTGCATACGTTCATAAACATGTCGGATTTAGCCCTTGTTCTTCGTTCTGACACTCATGTTTACACCTTTGTGGTTTGCATACAAGAATAATGGTTAAGCTCACACAATGCTGACTCACTCGTCTGAACAGATAGTTTCAAACTGTTCCGGCCAGAGAGGAATGAAGTGCGCAAATCCGTGAGACGCCAACTGACTAGGAGCCTGAGGAATGACCGTGAACAGTGGTGGATTACGAAATATAAGGAAATGGAAAAGGCTGCGTCCATTGGCAAAGCTCGCAACGTTTGCCGTTCGATTAGAGTTACAGGTCCACGAAAGCCTGATGTAAGTGAGTTAATTAAAGAATCCGACGGCTCACTGATTCACTCTCAGGGACGTCATCTGGAGCGCTGGGCGGAGCTTTTCAGGGAACGATTCAGTTGGACCTTCAAAATATACCTGCCAGCGAAACAATGCAGGTGGATGTCAGTCCTCCATCAGAGATGGAGATCATGCGAGAGATAGGTTACTTGAAAAGGTACAAAGCCGCTGGACCGGATGGGTTGTCTCCATTTTTTCTCAAGGATGAAGGCGAAGCTTTGGTTTTGGAGTTGACGAAACTCCGTATTATTTAGGATAGCGAGCAGATTCCGAGGAAATGGTGTAAATCGGTGATTGTGCTGATTTACAAGAAAGGTGACAGGTCCTCTTGTGAAAACCACAGAGGAATCAGCTTGGTGAGTATCGCGTGCAAACTGCTAACCGGTCTTATTCTCCACCGATTATCCAGTGCCCGCGAAATGTGTAGGCGTGAGAATCGAGCCAATTTAAGACCCGGTCGGGGTTGTATTCACCACATCTTTACTCTTCGGCAAACCTTAAAGCACAGACACATCTTCCATAGGCCCACAGTATGTCTTTCTTGAACTGAAAATGGCGTTCGACTCAATCGACCGCACAGTTCTCTGGCGCTACCTCTCATTGAAGGGTGTGCCAAAAAAGTTTATTTCTGTGTTCCAATGGTTGTATGTGAACAGCCGAAGTCGAGTTCGTGCTTACGGCGATCTTTCCCCCGAGTTCACCACGGAAAGTGGTGTTCGTCCGGGTTGCCCTCTCTCACCCTTCCTCTTCAATTTCGTGGTTGAATTGATTCTTGAGATAGCCCTATCTTCGTGTGAGAATAGCGGTGTCGATCTTTGCTCCTACAGTAAATTGTCTGACTTGGAATTTGCGGACGGTATTGTTCTTCTGAGTGAAGATCCAGGTAAGCAAGATCTTTTAGATAGCCTTAACAACAGTGCAGCAATGTTTGGGATGGGTTTCGCCCCTCCGAATTGTATAATGCTGCTGCAGGACTGGGCTGGCTCAATACCAAACTTTGTTTTGGCAGGGGAAACTCTAGCTGAAGTGGATAAATTTTGTTACCTGGGTAGTTACATCTCACTAGGTGGACAGATAACGGGTAAAGTGTCGTCACGTTTACAGAAGGCTTTTTGGCTTTTGCCAACTTTCATCATCTGTGGTGGTGGCGTGACTGCCGATTGTCTGGTAAGGGTAGTGTTCACTGCGATCGTTAGTTCCGTTCTTTTATACGACTCAGAAACACAAGCGTTAAGGGTAGAAGATAAATGAAGACTGTCGGTGTTTGAGCATCGATGTCTCCGGAACATTGCCCGAGTATGGTGGGAACACTGTATCAGCAATCCTCAGATTAGACAGAAGGTGTTGGGAACCAGAGGTCAGTCTCTGGATCAAGTGCTGAATCTAAACAGGTTAAGGTGGTTGGTATATGTGTTACGCATGCCCACGGCTAGACTTCCTCAGCGTACGTTGTTCTCTGAGGCAAGTGGTGATTGGAAGGTAGGTCGAGGTGGTCATTTCATGACATGGCAGTAAGGTATGAAAACCTTGACCAGTTGACTTGGCCGAGTAGGACGTGTTAGACTTCCAGGTTGGGGTCCACGTGATCCGCCTACTAAATGGTTGGAGACATTAAGTGATATGGCTAGGTGTCGCGTCCAGTGGCGTAGTTGCATTCGGACTCTTTCTTTGTCTTCTTGATTTTCCCTTGGTACTTCGACTTTCTGGATGTTTATCATTGTGCTTCGATTCTTTTCGCCCTTTACTGGACGATGCCGGAAGGTAGCAACCGAAACCAGAGCACAAAGGCGCGGGGCTTGATAGAAACAGCAGCCTCTGTTGGAGGCTTTGGGAGACTTTCCCGACTCGTGCTCTCCTCTCCGAAAAATGCGCAACCTCCTCCTCTCAAGCTAGACGACGATAGCGGTCATCTCATATTGGGCTGCAACTAGAAGCTCTAAAGATGGGGCGAACACTTCAGCCAGCTGCTCAACCACATTCCTATTCAATTCGACTGCTTAACGGTATCACGCGACATAGAACAATATGCAACTGACTTCGAGCCTCCCCGCGAATCGGAAATCGGTGCCGCCGTTCAGACAACAAAAAACAAGGCGTCATCTGGGGGAATGGTATCCCATCCGAGATCTCCAAATTTTGGCGTCCGCCAAGGATGCCGTTTATCACCAGTCCGCTAACTAAGCTTTAGACTGGATATTACGTCGCGCCCTCAGCAACTCTAGAGGAATGCCACCTGTTCATGATTCTTGGGTCGGAGACCTCGAATTCATCGACGACATCGTCGTTCTAGGAGAGGATCCCGGAACTCTGCAGCCGGTTTTCGACCGTATTGTATGTGAAGCCAAGACTGTTGGTTTGGAGATAAACACTACAAAAACACAATTCCTCACGACTTCGCAAGGTCCAACAAGCTTGGTGTATTTTACTCCTTGTCTCGTCAGCTGTGCATTTAATACACCTTTTCTGTTCCATAAATTCACCATATGCTCTGAATGAACTTCAGCTACATCGCATTTATTTTCCGAATAAAGCCTAATATCCAAGCCTCCTACCTTCTCACTTCCTCTCAGGCGCTACGGCTCAATCGCGCATCATAACAATTTATCGGAAAAATTTAATCGGTGGATCGTATCCTGCGCCCCGAACGATCTAACGCCGACCCTGGTTCGCCTAGCGCCTAAGAACGATGGATCTACTGGTATAAAACATTCTCTAGCTTTCTGACCTCGACCGATGATCTACAGCCTAACAAACTGGACACTGATCTACTATATATATCCCTCTATTTATGACTACACATTTGATTGCACTACTTTCCACTGCGCCATAAGAATTCTCAAGGCTACGCATGTGAAGCCGGAGAATGAAATCTACTCTCGACATGTCCTTGCTACTTGCGAACAAGAAACAAATCAGAATCTGGATGAGCGTATGCAAAGGTTGAAGTTTTCGGCCAGAGTCTGCAACTTCAAGGCTGTTACTGCCGAAACACACATGGGTTACGCCATCCTAGATGCCTTTATAGCTGGCTTACAATCACCCAGTATCCGACAACGACTCTTGGAGAACAATTTCCTCAGCGTGCAGACCGCTTTCGACCAGACTCGTTCACTAGACATAACGTTCAAAAATTATTAGTCGTATCAAACAAATTCATCACTGAACGCCTGTGTGAAAGATTCCGGCCGAATAAGTTCAACTCGAAACACACCCGAAAGCCGAGAACAACATACAACTTCAGCCTCAAATTTCAAGTGTTACTTCTGTGGGTTGACCGTCATCCTCGATTTAGGTGTTCAGCACGGGATTCCGCATGTAAAGACTGGAGTAAGAAAAGCCATTTTTAAAACGCTGGCCCCTCTCAACTGAATTCCACCAACAAGAAGACTTGGAGTGGGGCAGTCACGTGTGAACTTCACCTGTTTTATCAAGTTTGAAGTCATTCATCTCTATTCAGCGAACACTTGATTAGTTATTTGTCTAATGGCATCCTAAATTTTCCCGCTATGCGAGCATCAACATACCAGACTCATATGTAGCTATGTTTCGCACATAGAACGCATTTTCATCTTACTATAACACTTTACCTTTGCTTGTTTCTCCTTTGAATAAAATTTTGTAGATCATAATATGCCGCTTCAGTCATGTTTCAACCGAACCGCTCATTGCATTGGATCCAACTGATCATTGTGTTTCTCCAACCAGAGTAAACTTTATCTCAGACACTATTATCATCAATCATCCTTAGTTTTTCTCCATTAAGTTGTAAGCACCCGTCTCAACCACTGATCATTGTGTGCTCCTGTTGAAGCCTAAGATATGCTCCCGGTTTGCTCTTCATTCTCTCCGAAAAACCAACCAAGTCTAAGTACGTTTCCGAAATCTTTCACGTGACAATCGCCTTCTAAAAAACTTCCTTTCCCATGCATCTTCATGGTTTTCCTTCGAATCGCCACGAATTAGTGATGTCAGATTTCTCGTAGGGCCGGCCACTTTATTTTCGATATTTGCCTTCCTCTAGGGTTTCGCGAAACCGCCGTTTTCAGTGGATGCTGGTGTTATGTTAGTATCGTATAATACACTGATCCAATTTGATCTTGCTTTAACCCTCATGACACTTTCTTTGGGACGAGGCTTTTGTTCCTAGTTATATTTCCCGTTTGTTTGGTGGCAAGTGCGTTTAAGCGATTGATGTACGACGGGAACTTTGAAGATGCATTTAGTATGTTAGCGTCTCGTTATTACCGCTGCTGAAATGTTGCTTATGTATTTTTGTCTCATTCGTTTACTGTCACTTGCAGGATTATTTTGATTATCGCAACTTTCGTTATTTGCGTTTGGACGGAACTACTCGTTCAGAAGACCGTGGAGACCTATTGGTGAAATTCAATGACACCTCGGAAGATATCTTTATCTTCCTTCTTTCAACCCGTGCTGGTGGATTGGGGCTAAACTTGCAGGCAGCAGATACTGTGATCATATTTGATTCTGATTGGAATCCACATCAGGATTTGCAAGCACAAGATCGAGCTCATCGTATTGGTCAACAAAATGAAGTTAGTTAACCTAATCTTTCTAGCAGTGCTCTCGTGTGCTCGTTCAATGTGCATTTGAAAACCCTAATATTACACAACCTCAGCAATAATGATGATCAATCAAAAGGTTCTGACAACACGGTGATTGTCTGTGAAGAGAATATAAGATATGGGGAGGTAGCATTGGAGCAGTGACAGGTAATTGACGGTCAGTAGATTCGAAACTGTATATAAACATTGACCGGTGGTGGTCGAGCGGTTTAGAGTCTTTGCTCACCACCTCGGAGGTCCTAGTTTCGAATCCTCATCACCGGTTACTTTGGTGGTAGACAGTAATTCTCACTGTCGTCCGAATCGTCACTACACCTGATCTATCGGGATCTTATGTGGTTCTTCGCCACTCCAAGTCATTTTTAAGCTTTCGGTTGCCGGTTATCCCCAATAGTGCAGTAGGCCTTCGCGGCTATGGGGTGTATACCCCTTCTGCTGCACTCATACGGAAGCATGTAATAAAAAAATAATAATAGTGGTGCAACCGATGACGGGGGGGGCAACACTTTTTGGCAACTGTGCAGTGGTGAACTTAACTCGACAGCCAACGAATGATACGCCGAGAGTAACGTGGTCGCAAACGGAGGTTTATAGCTTAGATAGCAGCGTTCGATACCATAGAAAAACGTCATTGGGCGTTTAAAGCAGCTAATCACTCACAATTTCAAACTTCTGTTGGTGTAATAGTTTACTACTTTCGTGATACGCGAGATACCTTTTGCGCAGCTTGTTCTATAGGTGACTAAGTTGCTATTCCTATCAGCTCCGCTGTCCCCATCACCACAACCGAGACAGAACAGGATATCAATTACATTTCCAGATGCAGTGTTCCCCGATAGCGTATCTACCACTTAGCTGTCTTCAACGTCCGTGCATTGTGTCCGATGGGGCAACAGGCTACCCTTGCTAGAACGCATGACACTTTTAAGATAAGTGTATCCTGTGTCTCCATTTCTGTGGTCACTTAGCGCATCCCAGATACAACCACAATCTCTCGCTTCACTCTTCGCGTGTCGGGTGATTCGGTGCATAATACTCGAGGTCAGACCGGCATTGGGATTGCTTCGAGTATGAGAGCTGAGCACTAGTAGACTGGATTCCAGTCAGCAATTGTTTGTGTGCAGTTCGATTGGAAGGTTCTGTTCGTGTCAACAACAACAAACTGAAGCGTCGATGCTTGTTCGTCGTGTCTGTGTATGGGCCCACTGACTGCAGTTCCTCTGAAACAAAGGACGAATTCTATCAGGATTTGTCTCAGCTTTTTTTTATTACATGCTTGCGCATGAGTGCAGCGGCAGCGCTATATGTCCCATAGCTACGAGGGCCCACTGCATTATTGGGATAACCGGTAACCGAAAGCTGAAAAATGACTTGGAGTGGCGAAGAACCACGTAAGACCCCATAGGTCAGGTGTGGTAACGATCCGGACGAACGTGGATTACTGTCTACCACCAGAGTAACCGGTGATGGCGGGAATTCGAACCTCCGAGGTAGTAAGCCAACGCCCCAAACCACTCGACCACCACCGGCTGCTCCGAAGCGTGCGTTCAGTAGATGTAGTGGTCATTATTGGGGATTTGAACGCCCAAGTTGGCTGTTTGAGAGATTCCGAAAGACACGTCGGAGGCCCATTTGCTATCCCGACCGATCGTACCAACAACGGTGGTCGTTTCATCGACCTGTGCTCTGACCACAGATTGTTTCTACAAGTAGAAACTTCTGCCGTAAGAAGCAGCATAGATTATGCGGCAGATAGTTTACTTGAAAAGTTACAAAGCCGGAAAACCGGACGGGTTGTCTCCATCTTTTTTCAAGGATCGAGGATGGATGGTTTCGGAATGACAAACACTCCGAGTTATTCGAGATACGGAACAGATTCCCAGTGAATGGTGTTGATCTGTGGTTGTACCGATTTGCAAGAAAGGTGACAGGTCCTCTCGTGAAATCCACAGAGGAATTAGCTTGGTGAGTATCTAGTCCAAACTGCTGAAGCACTTGTCGCGGAGACCTGATGTTTCGCTCAAGTTGAAAGATCGTGTGTTCTGTGCTGCGATGCACCCAATTCTGTTGCATGGCTGCAAGACATGGAGTCTGCGTGCGGAGGATATTTGTCGTCTTGAGCTTTTCGATCACCGATGTTTGCGTGGTATCGCTAAGATTGGATGGAATGACCGAGTGAACAATACCGAAGTAAGAAATCGAGTATTGGGTATTAGTTCAGAGAATGTTCCGTCACAATGTATTCATCTTAGTAGACTTCGTTGGTTGGGGCACGTGTTGCTTATGGCAAACACACGTCTACCGTACCGTGTCCTGTTTTCTATTCCTTCCTAGGGAGTGGAAGAAGCCACGTGGAGGTCAACAGATGACATGGCAGCGAGGAATGAGAAAATGTATAGATGTCTTGCGTCTCCGAGTTTGGTGTCCAAAAAATCTCTCAATCAGCTGGCTGGAGACACTGGAGGATATGGCAGCGATCCGTGAACAGTAGCGATCGTGTTGTCACTTTCTGTGGAATCAGAGTGACTGATCAGGGTGTGTTTGTACAGTTAGACTGTATATTCTGACTTGGCTACTAGGGCACTGTTTCTTTCTCCTACTTGTATAGGTCCACTCCCTGTCTATCTTGTGTATTCATCCTTTCTATTTCCACGGGCAACGTGGTGAGAAAAGCAGTGGTCAATGGGACTTTCCTTGTTGTTTAACGCTGTCTGATGAGGAGGAGGAGGGATGGACAGGAACGAAACAGATAGTTAGTGCACTTTAGATTGTAATACAGTGGGTGATGAGAACTGTAAGCGAGCTGTCTCCCACCTGTTCTGCAGTCGCGCTTTCCAGTCATTTTACCGTTGAGGCCGTTTTGGCTCTGCTTAAATTTTTTAGATTATTGGTGGGAATAATAATCTTTGCCACACCCTAAAATTGATCAACATAACCAGTTTATTCACAGAAAGCGTCTCCATATTGGTTGGTTTACCACTTGCATTGCCACATAACTAAGCGAGTATCCTTATGTGATTACTCCGCGATTGAAAGACGCACATTTTAGGCTGCAATTAACAGGTCTGGGAATGGGCCATCAGCATCTCAAGTGGACAGTCCAACGTATTTTCGTCACCGATTGTCAAAATCTAACCACTGCTGTCGTTTCCAATAGCATATATAGGATTTCACCCCTCCTCCACAGGGCTGAACTTCTTATCGGGGATCAAACCGTACATTTGATGCAAAAGCAGCCGGGCCGGCCAGAAGGGAGTTATCATTAGCAAATAGGACAAAACGGTGTTCAAGAGATATGCTGTGCATGTAGACTCCGCAAGCGACGTTCATCAGGGATGTTAGAGATAAAACTAAGCTCGGTAATCTTGCTCAAACTAACGCCTTCATGAGGGTGTGTAGTGCAGTTTATCTATATATAAGTCTTTGGGTCGAATAGTTAGTGTTGCTGTCATAAGCTAAGCATTCATGAGGCGTTTCGTTTATATTATTCGACGATTGTTTCCATCACTTGAACCGATAGAATATACTTCTACACTTTCGTGCCACCTGTCGAAGCAGTTGTTATCTGCTCCTTAAAATTGGGCTTCAGTGGTCATCATTGGATATAAAACATATTTGTTCCGTACTGGGGCTTTGTTTATCAGTCATCGTTGTCATGAAGATCCCGACAATAGCGTCTGCGGTTTACTCGTGCCAAAATTATGTTAATTTCATCCATACGCGTCCGTTTGTTGAATTTTCCAAGTCAAGAAGCATGAAAACTTTAACGATAATCGTGATGCCACAATTTATGTCTGTCGTCCGTAGGTTCGTGTGTTGCGTCTTATATCGATTAACTCGGTCGAGGAAAAGATTCTGGCTGCGGCACGCTTCAAATTGGATGTGGATCAGAAGGTTATTCAGGCCGGGATGTTTGACCAGAAGTCGACGGGAACGGAGCGGCGTCAGTTTCTGCAAGCACTACTCGAACAGGACGAAGAAGCGGATGAGGAAGAGGATGAAGCACCAGACGATGAGACTATCAATCAAATGTTAGCCAGAAGTGAAGAGGAATTCGAGATCTATCAGCGCATGGACATGGAACGTCAGTTCACTGAAAGTCAACAAGCCAGACAAGAACAACGACTTATGGAGTACTCTGAATTACCTAAGTGGATTATACGTGATGAAGTTGAGGTGAGCTATAGCTGTTTGCTGATGTGTCTACACAGCACACAGGTGTGCTGGATTGTCACGTGACTCCGAGTTCTAATTCTGTTTCAGAACCGGATTCACATCTAGAGTTCTATCGATCGCGTTTTGCCTTTCCTGGATCTGAAAAATCATTGCTGGCCTAGTGTTGTCCTTGTTTTACGAGGATTCCAGTTTCACTCTACGTAACTATTGACCTCCTACAAAACGTAATGGTCTGAATTTCTTTTCTGGAAAATCTGGCTAGGGAATGAGTAAATGAGACTACAGTGATAGCGAGGAAAGAGTCCAAGTGAATGAAGCATGGATATTTGTGTCCCATTTGTGGTGGTAGTAGTTACCTGCTGTTTCATTAGCAATCCATATCAGTGTATGTTTTGATGTTTGGTACTTTCCCAGTATGATTGAATGGATTCGAATATTATTATTTCCTAAAACAGTGTGTATGTTTGTTCACTTTTACGGCACAGTTTTCTGCTGAAGTAGCAGGTTCACGGACTACGGAGTCTTAAGTTTGTGGGTATTTCTCTTATCGTTTGTTGTTTCTGTCCTGATTCAAAGTGTCTTGGTCATCGTTGTCATTCTGCTGAACGGATAAAATACTATGGTTGATGGTGTTCCCGTTATTCTTTTTATGTATGTTTTCAGGAATTAGCCAACTTGCTTAGTGCTTACTTTATCCAGTTCTTGAGTGAATCCTTGGTATCATATTTGATGGTCTTTCGGATGATTTGCTTCGGTCCCTTGTGTAATATTCTATTGTTTTACACGTACGATACATATGCAGTTGGAGAGGAGTTTACGCGTGGAGGAAAGTGTGTTCGGAATGAAACGACAACGTAAAGAGGTTGACTATTCGGATGCCCTCACGGAACGCCAGTTCCTGAAGGCGATTGACGAAGGCAGTTTGGAAGAAGCGGAAGAACGCCAAAGACAGAAGCGTGCTACTCGGAAAAAGCGAAAACGCATTGATGTGAGTGTCTTGTTTTCGGTGGTTTTCTGCCGTTTCTGTTACCAGCGCTCGCTGCACAGTTTGCTGCTTCTTTCACTTAACCGGTCTACGATCGTCAACCTTCGTAGCAACCGGCATTTAGAAATATTTGTCCAAGTTTCTGATTTTTATTGAAATGTAGGCCTCATTTAGCACCATGCCTGACTCAAGACTCGATGTAATATCATATAATGATTATGCAAGCTCTATTCGGACTACTTATCACGTTGCAGGCAAGTGATCGATTTTTCTCCCTTAACTGTTGACGTATTGTGGTGTTTTTACCATTTTTACATGAAAAGCCATTCCAAGTGTATCGCGGTTTATACAACCACACCCATGTTTGTAGAGTCCCCTGTGATAAAATTCTTGCCTTCATCTAACATCAAAACAGTGACGTTGAAAATTACATTTTAACAATCTCACACGACTAGTTCTCTGGCAGTGCATATTTTCTGACTTCACTTCTCCGTACTAGCCAGTGTATGAGCGCCCTTTTTGCCAGTTCCAATATCACAAATTGCTCTTTATCCACAGTCGCAACTGCTTTGCACTGATAGCTTCAAATGTTTCATGGTAGAAATTTTTCACCTTTCTGCCTCTGCCAACGTATGTTCACCTATCGAATTTGGATCTAATTCATATTCATCGCGATGAACATCAGAATCAACAACAACGGAATCCGTGAATCTGTTGTGGTATCTGATCGCACCTGATCAATGCATTAGTCATTTTGCGATGCTGGTGGTGATGGACCCGTGTCTCTGTTAGTGATCCTAATTCTCTTTTGGTTTTAGTCTAAAATCGAATAATACTCCCTATATTCAGGATTCCAGTTTTATGGATGATGCAAGTTCTGAGGCTGGCAGCATTTCAATGACCGCTCCCCCGACTGCCAAGCGCCGTCGGGGCCGTCCACCACACAGTTCTGGATCCACGGGCGGACGTGGAGGTGCTTTATCACCGAAACAGACGAAGAAAATGCAGCGATTGCTGGACATTATCATCGAGTACAAAGACAAGTGAGTTAATTAGTGTCCGTTTATTGCATCAGTGAGCTAGACCAGTGGGACACCATCTCCTGGCTCATGGCGTGCGGTGACTTGCGCGTAATTAGTGGTATGTACCCCGAAAAAATGAGGTGGATACTGTTGATTTCGGTGATCTGCGTTTTCTGTGAGATGTTCTCGTCGAAGTCGGTGCCCGGTTTCTTCTATCGATATTCTGGTAGACTTATCCCACTTTCCTTTTCTGTTGTGCCAGACGGAGTACGCTTTCGTGTAGCGGTAGCGTTCCCGCAAAGTAAACATTTAAGTTGTTTTGAATTATGCCGAGATTAAACTGTATCACTCAGCTCGCTCTCATCGTAATTTGTGCACGAATACCAAATTACACCGTGAATCGACTTAAAAAAGATATGCATGTAAGACTGGCACTCGAGTCTCACAGCAGTTTTCAGGATTTAGCCTGTCACGCTCATGAAACCCTGAAGAGTGGCCTCAAATGTCGGACGTTAGGAGAGTACATTGCCACGTTCCCCCAAAGTGGACAATAAATTCTTGATCACATTCAAATCGTGGCTTAGGAGAAAGGTCATTCGCAAATTTGAACTCTTCAAATGTCCTTAATTTTACAACAGTAAAAGCAACCAGACTGCACCTTGGCGTGGTGTGACGGCATGTGCGCCTCAGCGACTCAACAAGTAACACAAGGTGGCTTACCTCAGGCCGAAGATTCACTCATACCTGGAAGATCCATGGGTAGAGGCCAGACGAAGTCCAGTCTCCTGGTCCTTTAGGTTGGGGACCGATTTGAGCTGGCAACTCAGTCGGTAAAATCAATGGAAGAATAATTGATCCAAGCAAATGGGCTTCCATTCAGCCATCCCGATGCCTTGCGGATAGGTTCTCGTTAGAACTGAAGGCTTTCATTGAGAACCTCCACCGTTCTCCTGCTTTGCGGCTGGACACCCTAGCAGTACAGTACCCCATGAACTGCACGAATACAAAGAATTTCATATTGCATCGGTTGTCGCGCAGGATAATCAGGACTGCGTTGCCCATTGCATTGAGCGGAGTGGGTAGTGATAAGTGGGCTACCGCCCGGAGTTCCCTCTTTTATTCAGCCTTTGTCTTCTGTCTTCAACCATCTCGCTTTGCCTCCTCTACCTACTTTAAATGTTCCCACTGATAACACACCTGATACTCGCAACGGTTCATTGTCAAGTAGTGTCGGGAATAATCCTGTCTTGTAACTCGCATTTTCTCAAGCTTGGTTAGCCCCTGAATCTTGGTTCGCTTTACTTACGTACTCTCATGCAGGTCGGCCAGCAGACGTGCTTAGCGTTCACAATGGACTTTGGCGATTGATGTCTGCTGCGTAAATGAAACGCGTATCCAGGATTCGGGCAGTGTGATTCAACTAACTGTTCGTGATATCTCACCGAAGTTTTATCTGCCCACTTCGGGAGACGGAGTAGCTAGAGCGGCGGGTCAACGTGGTGTAGAAATAGTCCTGACTGACAAGGCTGAAGCTGCTCTTCTAGACTACATACCGGTTAATAGCCGTTTATGTGCTGTGAGACTCCAGGGGTCAGTTGGCGTTCGAAACGATAGCTGTGTTGAGTGCAGCTTGCTCGGCATACGCTCCAACAGACTGCAACTCTGATACGCAGAGGGATGGATGGTTCTATGATGAACTCGCCACTCTCGTTCGCAGCAGCAAAGATTCTGACATTGTAGGGACCTTATGTTGTTCTGCGCCACTCCAAGTCTCAGGGTCTGGTTGCCATTTATACTCAATAGCGCGGTGAGCCGTCGTGGCTGTGGGGTAAAATGCTCCTTCCACTGCACTCATGCGTAAGCATGTAATAAAAAATGCTAGCAGGTGGTTTTAATGCGCAAGTCGGCAAACTTAGTGCGTCAGAAGCTTGTTTAGGTGAGCTTTGTGCTTCACCCGCTGGGCACACAGATAATGGGGATGGGCTTTTTCAGTTCTGTGCAGACAGTCGATTGTTCTTGTCTTCCACCAATTTCCGAAACACCTCACGTCGGACGGCGACGTGGCGCTCTAACTGTGCAGGTACTCTAAGCGAGATTGGTCATGTCGCAGTAAGCTACCGGTGGTGCAGTTCTGTTCAGAACTGCTCTTACTGGTCCACGTACGTAGAGTGGGACCTTGCCAGCGAAGCGGATCAAAGGTTCAGTCAGTTCGTGACGAAACGGAGCGAAACCCAACAATCAGCCGCGAACAGTCGCCCTTACCAAACAGAGCAGTATCAGCCAATCAGCGGCCAAGAGTTGTTTTAATCAAACGGGACGAAGGTTAACCAATCTGCGGTCTGGCATTGTTTTAACTGAACGCAACGGATTCAGCCGGTCGGGGATCCGAAATACATAGTCAATCTGAAGACTCGGTTACGGGAGCAGCTCTGAGTCAATGAGCTTCGTATCACAACTTCGATTTCGGTCACCTAATGTTCTATGTAAACCGTTTGTTTTTGCAAAATAAACGAGATAGTTCGAAGGCAGATTAGTTTACTCACTAGAGCTAGTTGAACGGAACGAAACAGGATGTGCTGGTTGTTTGCCATGTCTTCCATAGATAGTGCGGAGAAAGTTTTATTCGTTAACGGAAAGATCTCAAGCAATACCTCTCGCAGAAGCACGTGCTTAATGGACTTGCAGAATGTTATCTCTCATCTGTTTATTACGTTGACCGGATGTGGTTTCAGGTGAATCTCTTTTTGACATAGTGAAAACAAGTAGGATATCCAGCGTACCATGCTCGTGTGACCCTGACGTGAGGTCCCTAATTCAACATAAGCCGGAAATTTCTCTTCAGTAGAAATTCTGTCAATCACAGCTTTATTGTTGAACTGCGAGGCACTAGTGTCTCCACTATTGTTGCTTGTTTTTGCCGGACGGATATACAGCGGACACTTTGCCAAAATAAGATGCTCTCGCTAGAAAAATTATTCAATCGTCAGTGTATTTTACAAACTTGACATTTTTACTAATTTTTGACTTCAAGCTTTATGCAAATTGACCATGGTAGCCAAAGTCGAACAACCTCACTCATCTGAAGATCACAGATCTAACGGTTGACATTAAATTATAAGGAATTTTAATGTTTTAATCTTAAACTATGAAAAATTTTAGAAAAGGTATTTCAAGGCGAAGAAAAAACGAAATTCGATGGTACTCATATCTGCTACAGGCTCTTGTAGTTTCACTTGTTCTAGACGTTATCATTGATTTCGGGAGAAATTTCTATTCTGTTCTCCATGATTGTTTTTGATACCTACGGCCGACTTCCTTAATTGATCCATTCCCTAGTGATCAACGTGTTCTGAGCGAACCATTCATGAAGCTTCCCACACGAAAGGAACTACCAGATTATTATGAGGTTATCAAAAAGCCGATGGATTTTCATCGCATCAAACAACGTGTCCGTGATGGAAAATACCACTCGATTGATGAATTGGAAGCGGATATCATGCTTTTATGCAAAAATGCACAAACTTATAACATGGATGGCAGTCTCGTAAGTTGCTGCACCACATTCTGTGACTGTTCGCTTTCTTGTAGTATATTTTCATATATGTTCACACCATTGCTTTGTGGTTGGTCAGTCTACAAGTCGACTCGTCACTTTTCCGCCTGAACTTTAAAACCGTTTTTCTTCTGTTATAACGCATTCTGGTTTCTCACTGGACTTTTGTAATAGGAGTTGCAAAGCGACGACCATACACAAGGCCGTTACGTAGTTAGAAATAAATAAACCATGAGACGTACAACACCACGGTATACCAAATCTTCGTAGTTGCAGGAAAGCCGAACTATTTAAGTAACGCCGTCAGTTTTTTAGAATTACTCCACAAGTGCGAAACTGCTTTTGAATGGAATTCGCGTAAAAAGTAGTTATTCGAGAAACCAGTTCAGATAAACATAATCCTTCGTCCCAGCGATAAGACAAATTGGAAGAAGCAACTACTCGACAGCCGAGGAAAAACCTTCGAAGTTACGGTCAAACAGAATGGCGTTGGACGAGTTCCAAAGGATGAAGGTATGAGGTGGAAGCCTCACTCCAGGTGTGACTGGAATATTAAGGATGGGGTGTATTTGGAGCGTAATAGACCGCGATGGCCAGACGGTAATGATAGTTGATCTTAGATTTTGCAATCTTGATCTCATGAGATAACTTCAGAGAATGGAAGTCTAGAAGCGCCAAAGAGGGCGTGGAAAGAGATGTATGGCTTGGTAAATTGATCAGAAAGAGTGATAAGCGAATTTACGGGAAATGAATGCAAGAAGAAGCGCTGAGAGTAAGACGGTTGACTTGGTGCCGCTGAAAGGTGATACTGACCTGACTTTATTTAGTGCATAGTTGCCTATTTAGTGTTGTGATGATACTCTATTGGTGCTGTCACGCATGTTCATTGAGTGATTTCTGGTGACCCCACTTACTGCCCTCGCCACATAGATTTTCGAAGACTCCGTCGTACTTCAATCAGTTTGGACTAATGCCCGAGAACGTTTGGAGGAATTAGAGTCGCGTCACCATAGTGAATCAAGACACCATCGTTCACATAATCACCATCGTCATCACAGTCAGAATCAGCAAAATTCACAGCCACAAGGCTCTCATCGACATCATCTGTCAGTTGAGGAAGATGACGACGATGAGGACGATGACCATGATGATGAAGAGGAAGTCAGCGAGAGCTCCAAAGTTATCAGTTCTGAGGGTCCAGGATCCACGCGTTTTATACTCCGCACCGGCTCAAGAATTGTTACTGCCAGTTCAGCGCAACCCAGTGGATCCAGTGCAGCGCCAGAACAGTCGAATAATGAGGACAGTCCTGGTGGGTTGGACGACAATTTAGAGGACGAGGATGACACTATGGATGGTACGTTGCTGTCTAACAATATCTGTCACGTGGTCATAACGTGTACACCCGCATTTCCAAACTCAGAGTGAGAAAGCGGAAGTCACAATAGTTCCTTAACGCAGTTCGTGTAATATGACAGTTGCGTTTAGTATTGATGAAACGAATTCTTTCCGAAAAACTCTCACTTATCTGTAAAAGCGGCCGTATTGGCATATTTCGGTCTTACGAGTATCCCTTAAATCACATCGAGGGCAAACAGCTGTTTTTAATGATTTATACTCTTGCTCCTGCAGAATCACCGAGAAGCTAGATGGCACTTGTGCACTGATGAGGGTTCAGTCATTGATATTCTGGCCTATTGGACCCATACATTCTCCTTTTGACCAAAATAGTTAAGGTTTCTGGACCGTCGGCTTCCGCATTTACAGGTCAGACAGCGATTGTCTCTATCCTGTTTAACGTCTGAAACCGGACCGCACTCCATCAATCAGGATGAGAAGCGTTATTTGAATCGAATAAACAGGTGCTACGGATCCGACAGTTGGTCGGGTTTATATACTATTTTCAAGGGTGGTCCTACCGTAGATTAGCAAGTCCGTCTAGTTTGTCTAATATGCAGTAGCTTCACCTTTTCCCATGTAGTGTGTGGGACTTGATTTGATCTTCACTCACTTGTGGTAAGGCCTAGGGAATTCCGGTTATCCGTGAGAAATACGCCCGATTCTCTATTTAATCTTGGTAGGACTGTTTTTATTCCTTCTCGGTTACTTCAGTTCGTTCATCGGTTTGGTGGTAGACAGCAATCCACTGTCGTCCGGATCGTTAGCACATCTGACTTATTGGGACCTTATACGGTTCTTTGCCACTCCAAGTCTCAGGGTCTGGTTGCCGGGTATTCCCAGTAGTACAGTGGGTCTTCGTGGGTATGGAGTAAATACCCCTTCCGTTGCACCCGTGCGAAAGCATGTAATAATAAAATAATACTTCAGATACTTCCTATTGAGTATCCTTGTTTAATTCTACACGAAACTCAGAGATCTATTTCTTCCTGTAGGAACAGTATCAGTTGTTTATAAAAGCAGTTATTCGTTCTTCAGTCTGTTTTGTATGACTATCGTTCGAACGGGTTATTGAAAGCAGCTAATTTTTTGCCTTTTTACAGATGATAGTGCCAGTCGAAGCTCTTTCAGTAGTAAAGCTCGACGTAAAGGGAACTATTCACGTTTCAACAACAGTGCGACAAACAGTAATAGCAACACCCCAAATGCATCCTCCAGTTCTGCTCTCAACTCTCGACTAATCGGTCATTTTGGAAGCGGGTCTCACTCGACCGCTCCGGGTGCCTCGGAATTCGGCAATGCTACTGGGACATCGTGCATTAATGTTACCCACGCCGGTGCAGGCGGGGGCGGAAGTTTGGACAGCTCATTGCCGCCACGCAGAGCGCGTGCTCACAAACGCGTCCTGGTTGTGGACGATGATTCCGATGAAGACGAGGACTCGGACAGCGATGTGCTAGATGATGATCCTGACGATGAGGACTTTTGAATATCTTTAATGGAAACGAAACTGGACAACAGTTTTTCGTCTTGCATCTTCTCCCATCACAACCGCCTGTCACGTGGTCGACTACTCTCATTGTGGCCATTATTACTCTTTTTTGTCTTATCACCATCATATTTACTCGTTCGTTTACTGGTCTCTTTGTTGTAAGTAAATCAACATAGCATTCCCCCCCCCCCCCCCCCAATACATCTAAAGTAAAAATCTAATATTTCTTTGTTCTTCTCTGACTGCATTTCCCGAGGCTCACGGTGCATCCCGTCATAACCGTTCTATTACATTGCGAGCTCGGTACTCAGGGTTATGATTATATGATTAACACTGAACATATTCAAGTTCTCAAAGCCACCTATCCTAACGCAGATGATAGTAGTAACAATGTGGTATATGTTAAGTGAGCTTCGGTCAAATCACAAACCCTTTCTGAGATGGGGGAACGAATAGCGTTAAACTACGGAAAATACTGAAGTTCATCCCTCCATCAGGAGATGGAACGCGCAATTCTCTGGAATATCAACTAAAATCTTGATCTCAATTCGGTGCCGGTCCTGTGGTTTCCCACCGGCTATCACGTCATTTAAGAGTGGAATGAACCCCGCCACTCTCGGCTAGTAGTTCGCTGTCACCCGGATTTCACGTCTGTTATATAGGGACTTCATGAAGTTCTTCAATGTCTCTATAATCGCGGAATTTTCCACATATTGTACGTTATTTTAGTAAAGGCATGCTTGTCCGCCTCTCCTGTATATGCATGAAATAAAGGGTGATGACTTGCGAAGTGTAAAATGATGATTGAGGCGACCGATGATGACCACAATATTTCACGCACGACGGAATGCTGAAACACGGCTAGGAAACAGGGTGGCTCATGGCGGCTCATTAAGTTAATATGGTGCTATCTATAGAAACACTATGTAATAATAGCAGTGAATCCAAACGCGAAAAAGTTCAGAACAGAGACAAATAACCGGACGTAGTTAAATGCATTTTTATTTATTACAATGTGGCAGTAGAACACTAGGTTGTCAAAACCGAAAACAATACCCGGAGAATTCGCAATGTAGATGGTCTGAAAGTGATGACCACGTGTTGAGCGGGGTAAGGGTTAATGCGAAGTCAGTTCGGAGTTTCACTATATATTCCGAGGAACTTGTATCACAATACAAGCAGTAAAACTAAATGCTCGCAGCGGGAACGATAGTTCGAAGAAAGATATTTACGCTTTACCTTGTGTTGGTTTAGCTTGCACAGCCGATACAGCCTGATTGGACAACATGAGCACGTCAAACGCATCCGGTTCGCGGGTTGATGTGTCCTGCAGCCCAGCGGACGCGAGCGGATCGTCCGACAAAAGTAAATGTGGTTCACCCAATAACTGCGAAACCCGTGACAAAAAGCGACCTGCCACAACCTCGCTCACAAAACGCGAATCCACGGAAAGCGTGAGTGTCACGCGATTCGAGAATAGTACACCATTTTGGGCATCAACCGAAACGGCTTTTGGACGGCCAGTTCCGACAGCCAGAATAGCTACTTGTGGCGGGTTAATGACTGCAGTGAATTCGCTTATGTCGAACATGCCCAAATTGGAAATGCTGTGGATGAATTGGAATGGACGGAGAAAATGGTAGAAGAAGCGGATGAGTTTCATGACACAAATAACGGTATGCAGCAACTAAAATTTGACTGTAGTAATGTCAAATCCCGAAAATATACTGTTATTCATGCATTGAAGGATTAATCTGAATGAACAACGTACGTAAACGATCCGCCTTGAAATTCACGCGGCTGTAACTTGCCATCGCGGGCTCTTTTGGCCAGTGCGACAGCCATTTGTGATAACTGGCTGACAGGAGTAATGTCGGCGTTGAACAGGATTGGCGTTATTAATCCAGATGGGGTAGCTACGGCCATACAAATGTCAACCGCGGTTTGGAGTACAGCGGTACCAGTTGTTTCATTACTGGTGGCATTCATCTCGGGAACCATCTGTCAAAACAAGAACAGCAGTCTGATATTTCATTTGGCAAAACGAAACACCGACTACATAATGTAAGAACAACCGGTTATAAACTTGGTTCCAATAAAACGGAAAGGTTTCGTAAAAGGACTCCCAAAATACCACGGATTAAGAAGTCGATTTATCCGAAGAGCCCTCCAGAAAACGAAGTGCTAGACTTGAACAACTGCAATGCTGTTTAGTCTGGGAAGTATCGTCTTAAAAAGTACAAAGCACATGAATGAACAAGTGTCAGTTGCAGTGTGCGCTTTGTTTCACATACGTCCACAATATCATAAGTAACTAAACAACAGGTCACAAATTTCGGTGGACCAGATCTGAGCACTGTGCCGCCAGCCTTGGGACACCACAAAGTAGAACTCACGCTTACATTTGCGGGCTGCACTGAACCGACAACGGGTGCTTTATTTCGTGTCGCGGAAGAGGCACACTCATGACCACTAAAATCCAATGCGCCAACACGGGCGGTGACCACAGTACTGAACTTGGGATAGTGGATCAAACAAGTCAAGCCTTTTAGACTAAGTCGGTCGTATCTCCCCTCACGGATAATTCCTCCAATTTCTAATATCCAGCCCTCATCGGCGGCTTTAGGAAGCTGTGATTACTAGCAGCAACGCCTCCAGTAGATGTCCTGGCCGAATTTCCGTACTCCCTAAAAGGTTTTTGATCTAAAGACAACCCAAACACCAAACGCCAGTTGGTATCCTTCGCCGTCCTAGATACCCATGTTCAGCGTGAGCACGCGGATGAGCGGGTTTGGCTGGCAATCTTGGGACCCACGCCCAGAAACAAAGGCATCTTCCGTTGAAAGCTGCGTGATTTCCCGGGGTGATGAGTGACTTTATTCGACCTGATTTCTAGAACAGGACATCTGCTCTCGAAAAAGACACATCCAGGGGGACCTTTGGGACTGAATTGCTGTAACCGAATAACGGGAAAGGCTTTTGATTTGGTCCGGTCACAGAATGCTCACTCTCATTTCCTTCATATCACAAATAGAGGAGACTATGACGGTTTTCGTCGACCACATTTTTAGCGCCGCCAAAATTTCCAACTACCTCCGAAGAGGTGGGTAAGTAATGCCTTGCATTACGGCTACGAGGTTTGGTCACTCAGGGAGGAGAATGCTTGTTGGTTTCCGATGTTTTTTGCGTTTCTAACCATATCAATCAAGAAACACTGAGATTTATCACCGTGTAGGACACAAACAGTTACCCTGTGACTGAAATAATCACTGCGACGATTACGATGGCTAGGATATGTCCTGCATACGAACTAGGTTACTATTTCTTTTGACCTCTGGGCAAAGTTGGAAAAAGCGATGCGGCAGTTAGGCATAGGTATGGAGAAGTTGACGTCGGCACTGCATCGGAAGATGCGCGAGGGCTGTGCGTTAGTCAGAAAACTTTAGCGGTTTTCCGTTTCAAAAACGGCAAGCAGTGAGATAAAAACGAAAGATATTTCGTTGACTTTTTATGAAACGTTTGCTGTCGTAACTTTCATCAATTAGCAGGACGTTTTTAAACCGATACCAATAAAGAAATACAGTGAGGGACGAGAAAGAACAGCACCATTAGTAACAACAAAAGTCGACGTTTGTACCGTGTAACCCCAGATCATAGCCTAGCACTTGTAGCACTCGGTCACTCCACAACCGTAAAATTAAAATACAGATTGCATGCAAGTCCGTCTATCATGTGGCCAGCCAATCAAGCCGTTGTTGGTTTTGGACTTCCATTTAGCTATGGCAGGTTGTCTAGCATTTCGGTTTTCTTGGAATAACAACTAATGAATCCAAACAGATTAAATTGGCCGGGGAATATGTTGCGCATGCCCACCAATAGACTTCCTCGGAGTACGCTGTTCTCTGAGGCAGCTGACGGTTGGAAGGAAGGTTGAAGTGGTCAGTCCACGACATGGAAAAAAGGTGTGAAAGCCTTGACTAGGACTTGGCCAAGTAGGACGTGTTAGACTTCCAGGTTGGGGTCCACGAGACCCACTTACCAGGTGGATGGCAACATTAAGTGACGTAGTTGCACTCGGCCTCTTTGTTTTCGTGATTTCCGTTCATTATTTTGTCTTCGGCTTTTTCATGCTTTTATTCTTTTTGCCCTCATCTCGACGATGCTACGAAGCAGCAACCAAAACCATGGTTGAAAGAACTGAAATGAACCAATGTTCTGGGTAAATTGTATATTGAAGATCAACAAATGAAACTATAGCCGCTGAGTCGATCAGCAGATGCGCCGCACAAACGTACCAATTTAAACGGAAAAAATTTCAGAGTAATCGTCAAACTTCTTACCCGTAAGGCGAGAGCGCATGCCTTGATGATCATGTCATTCACAGACAGTCTGAGACCGATTCGCGACTTAAGATTCTTGCGCAAAGCTAATATATGATCCAATGAAGCGACCCCACGGACATACGTGTGAGGAATCGACGATTTAGAGAAAGTAAGACGTTTCGCGATTGTCTGACGCATGTTTGTTAGTGGAATGTCAATGAATGCGGCTGCTGGTGGAACAGACACTTGCGCGGCTGTCGCTGGTGAGGAATGAACACCAGCCGGTGTTGGAGAAGTACAGGCTCCACCGCCTGCAATGAAAGCCATAACGTCGCTGCAACAGATAAAAGCCGGAAAACATGAAGCAAATAAAAATATTAGATTGAATTTCCTCATGCAGAGATAATGTTAAAGATAGTACGAACCCCTAGTGGAGGGAATTATGAGGACCTTATTGACTGACGAGTCTTAGTTTGGATGGAAACGTCAAAATAAGCGTTATACAGCTTCGTGGAGTACGGGGAATTTTGCAAAGCACAGCATCGTATCCAATAGCAGCAGAAAAGTTGAAATCTCTTGTGTCAATCCGTAAATGCTATATAACTGGAAAAAACTAAGTTGTCACTTGAACAATTTTAACTTCAAGTCTTGATCCTGAGTGTCATATCCAAAAGAAGCCCATTCCCAACAATGGAACAATATAAATATAAATATAAATATAAATATATATAAATATAAATATGCAAGTTGATAACAAAAAGTGTACATGAACGATTGGTAATTCATAATAAGCATCAATATCGTTCATAAATATTGTGCATGCAAAGAACCCGTGGCAACATCCATATGTACCCTTTTAACAGCTGGCCATGCGGACCAGTAGCCGGGATCTGTGATGCATTCAAATTGTGCTGATGTAGGAGCGCGCGCACAGCCGGACCCATTGCTGAAGAGCGCGGAATAAGCTCTTCGGTTTTCGGTGTGGCAACCGTCTTGCTAACAGCAGGTTGTGGTGCAGCAGCTGCAGCCGGCTTTTCCTCTTTAGAAGATTGCAGGGCTGGGGCAACTGCGGGCGCGGATGCAGCCACCTCTTTCCAATCTTCACCCGGACCAGCAATCAAGGCGATCAAATCACCCACTTTAATTCCGGGTTCGTTTGCATTCACCTATAAAAGGATTATGAACGGGAATGTGAAGTAAAACGATACTGAGGAGAAGGACGGTTGCGGCGATCGATCAAATCACTTGCATTTTACTGCTGAATGAGTATCTTCTCGACCCTATGGAAACTAATAGGTGCCACTTTCTTGTTCCGAACTTGCATAGTGTAGTAGTGTAGTATGAGCATACTCTATAGCTACAAAGGTCCACTGCATTGAGAAATAACCAACAATCTAGCAGGAGGACTTGCAGCAGAAAACCACATTCGGTCCCAATGGATCGGGCGTAGCAACCAGCCGGGTGATGAGCGGTGAAGGCACGGTTGGAACGCCTAAACCATGTGACCATTATCGGCCTTACCCAAAGTCACTGCTCAAGTATTCTACATCTTCAGGCTGTGACAGACCGTTATTACCACCCGTGCAGCAGACAAGCAGGTGAATTGGTCAAATTGTAGTGACTCTTACAGTGAAGTTTTAGATAAACGCGTGTGAATACAACTAAATCTGTCGGTGTCTCTAGTTACCAAGTTGGGTCTTGCGAAATTGACCTCAGAAGCTCGACGCGTACAAAAAATTCAAATTCAAGACACTCCCGCTGAGTCGGCCAGGGATGCTCGATTGATGCAATCGTTTATCACCGTGGAGGTAAAAGAAAATCCAAATCCTGCCACCGCCAGTAACGTTTGTGGCGAACAGCGAACCACTTGTTACCATGCGTGACCTATTTAGGACTAAACTGGTTCTCTACTCTTAGCCTCCGTGTCAGGTTTTTGGTAGCCCCTAACAGTACAGAGGGTCTTGACGACCACGAAGTATGCGTTTTCCATTGCGCTCATGTATAAGTGGTGGTTGTAGAGCGGTTTAGAGCGTCCGATTACCACCTCAGAGGTCCGAAGTCCGAATCCCTGCCACCACCGGTTACCTTAGTGATAGATAGTAATCGACTATCGTCCGACTCGTTACCACACTTGATCTATTGGGTCCATATGTGGTTATCTACTCCAAGTTTCGGGGTCTGATTACCGGTTATCCCCTCGTGGCTATGAAGTAAATACCCCTTCTATTGCGCTCATGCGCAAGCATGTAATAAAAAAAAGTAGAGTCCGTCATCTGGACCGGTCAAAGAACGACGAGGAAACCTAAAACTAGATTTACACAACATATGTCCTAACCCCATTTTCAGATTGGCCGTTTTCTTTAGAACACCAGAACACCCTGTAACCATGACAAGACTTCGCTGTATTTCTGAAGGGCGGAGAATCCAAAAGCAGGCTCAGAACAATTTCTATCTAGACATGTTATGATTTCACAGGGCTACCCCCAAAGCGGATACCGTAGCTATTCCAATACCAGTCTATGTCCTTCACATATTTGAGAAAAAAAGAGCGACATGTCCTGGGATGATCAAACACCGCCCGGTGGTGCAAGAACACGGCAATGTGAAGAACCGTCATCCAAACCACTACTATTAGAGGTCACATTTCTGACCATATTTCATCGTCCTTCCAGGTGAGAAACTGTAACCAAGAATGATGGTATGTATGATCACACCAGACTCAGGTGTTGTTAACTACACAACAGAATTGAGGTCTTCGGGATCCAACACACCGGTGACGATTCGCGCATCATTATCCGATTTCTTCATCACCCGTGACCGGTGGTTGAGTGGTTTACAGCGTTTCCTTAACATCTCGGAGTCGAGAGGTTCAGATGCCCCCACCAATGGTCACTGATGGCAAACGGTAATCCACTGCCGTTCAGCTTACTGCCATACCTAATTTGTACGGATCTTACGTGGTATCTCACAAAAGTCTCGAGGTCTGATAGCCGGATCTCACGAATACTGCAGTGCGATAGTTCAGTTTAGTTCATTCAATCATTAACCTCGCACTTCGGTGCTTTGGTTTTAGTTGCTATCTCGCAGCAGTGTCGAATCGAGGATAGAATGTGTGGCAAACAGCCGAAAACAAAGATATAAGCAGAAACCACGAGGACAGAAAGAGCCTGAATCAAACTACGTTATTGGTTACGAAAACTAGCCACGTTGCTGAATGTCTTATAAAAAACTGAATAGGAAGGGTGATAGACGGCAACCCTGGGAAGCACCACCGTCCGAGGTGAACTCTGGTGAAAGATCGCAGTGAGCACGAATTCGGTTTCGGTTATTTCCATACAAGGATTCGAAGAGAAGTAAATTTACCCGGCACAATGAGAGGCAGTCCCCGAAACTGTACAGTTGACGGAGTCGAATGCCGCTTTCGGACCAAAGGAGACAAATTGTGCGCCTATGGAAGGTATGTCTGTGCAGTAGTGTTGAGGGTGAAGATGTGGTCAGTAGAACCCCGACCGAGTCTGAAACCGACTTGGTCCTCACACGTTTAACTTTTGCGGGCGTTGGATAATCGGTGAAGAATAACCCCGGTAAGCAGCTTAGAGGTGATACTTATCAAGAAAATTCCCTTGTTGTTTTTTACAAGTGGACCTATCACCTTGCTTGTAAACAGGTACAATCACCGATTCACACTATTCCCTGGGAATCTGCTCGCCTTCCCAAATTACCTGAGGGGGTTTTGTTAACCCTGGAAACAAAGGTTCGTCCCCATCCTTGGAGGACGGTGACAACCCATTCGGTTTAGCGGCTTTGTACCTTTTAACATAACGTTCCTCCCGGATAACTTCCATTTCTCATGGAGAAGTGACATTTACCTGCGTCATCTCTATCGCAGGTATATTCGGAGGGTTCGCTGTAGAATCGGACCAAATGAACTATGCTCCGCTCGATCGTCTAGAGGGAGTCACTGAGAGTGAGTTAGTGAGCCGTCGGATTCCTTGATTAGTTCACTTACACCGGGATCCCGTGGACCGGTACTCTTAATCGAACGGTAAAGGTTACGAGCATTACCAATGGATGTAGTCTTCTCCATTTCTCTACATTTTACAATCGACCACTACTTACGATCATTTCTTAAGCCTTTATTCAGTTGGCGTCTCGGGGATTACCACACACTTCACTGAACGTGGCATCCAGAAGGGAGGATATGCGAGCGTCTAACAGCAATCGATATCGAAGACATCCATCGTCTGTGTGGACTACATGAACCGGAGTCTTATGTGGTCTTGGAAGCGACATACATGGCCTGCTGTATTTGTTGCCAACGTCCACTCGGGTCCTGGACATCTGGTTGCATCGATAACAGTGTAGGCAGTTCTGCCTGAAAAGCAGATGGTCGATCATTGTCTGGAAGCAACTGTGTAAGACGGGTGGCTCTAGCGTCGATGTAATGACAGACGAGAAATAAACAGGAGCGAGCACGTACCAAAGCGTGATCTGAGTCCACAGGCGTAGACCAAAATGAACGGCAGTCTTCAACTGATCCACGCCAGCGGTGACCAATGACTATATGGTCAACCTGAGTCCAACGTTGTGAAGACGTAGGAGGATGTCGTGTCAGCCTATGCCGCTTCTTATGGCAGAAGTATGTACCCACCAGAAACAATCTACGGTCAGAGCACACCTGGATAAAACGATCGTCGCTGTCAATGCGATCGACCATAACAGCAAACGGGCCCCTTACGCACCTTTCGGAATCCCCAGACAGCCAACTGCGGCGTTGAGATCTCCAGCAATGACCATCAAGTCCGATAAACGAACGTTTTGAAGCGGCTGAGTAGTAGAATTCGTCCTTGGCCCCAGAGAAACTGCAGTCAGTGCATACACAGACACGACGAACAAGCATTGACACTTCAGTTTGTTGATGTTGACACGTATATGACCGAGCGACCGAACTGCACATAAACCACTGCTGACTACACTTCGGTTTAGCGATACATGCTAAGTATACGTGCTCAGAGATCCAAACGCCGGCCTGAATATGTGTGTATATATATATATATATATATATATATATATATATATATATATATATATATATATATATATATATATACCGCCGGCTTGAGATCAAGTGAAGTGCCTACGCAACAACAACTACAAAATAGAGGAAAAGGCGTACAATACCGTGAACTGACCGTGAGTGATAGAAAAAAAGGTGCTGATTTTTTGGAAGTTTCTCACCGTACACTATTTTGATTTTTTGTCAATTTGCTCGTCGGAATGACATTACTGTGGTTACAGGGCACAAGGGTTTGACAGACAGACCGCATAACATTCATGCCACTGACTTCGATTATGAGCCATGTCCCTCAACATCTTTAACCAACGACAATCTTCATTGCTTGGGCCCCAACCACGGAGGCGGGAAGCTCCAACGAAAGACAATGTTGACGCTAGATTTTTCAAACCTCTATGCCAAGTCATAGCCTGACCGCCGCGCCGCTTCTTCCAGCCTTGCCTAGCACGTGCGAATAGAGTACGGAAAGGTAGACGATAGGTGGGCATTCGTAAAACGTGGCCGAGCCACCGGAGACTGTGTAGAGCGATTATTTCATTCAGAGGGCGGTCATCCGTGCCTAACAAACGACAGCGCACCTCGTCATTACTCACGCACTCGATGTTCCCACCAGACGCAAGAAATGCTTCGGAGACATCGGTTATCGAACACGGAAAGATGCCCAGCATCCTCAACGAGAAGTGGCCAGGTCTCGCAACCGTAGAGTAAAACACTGCGAACCGCGGAGACGTAAACCCATCCCTCAAGAGAGAGCCGGATGCCACGGCGACGCCACAGGTGTTGCAGACTTGCGAAAGCTTTTCTAGCTCTCGCTATGCGTTGATTGATCTCCTCCCCAATACCACCTCCAGCTGTTATCAAGCCTACAAGGTATTTAAAGTTGTCGACTAACTCTAGCTGATCGCCACAAAGGATGAGCGCAGGCACAGGCTTGCAAAAGCACTTAGCACTTGGAAGGCAAAAATGCGCATTCCATATCTGGATATATCAATCGCCAAGCGATCCAAAGCACATTGAACTGACTGTGCATTATCACTCAGCAAGGCGATATCATCGGCATATCCGAAGTCGAAATCTCTGTTCCCTGGGAGTTCAACTCTACCGCTCGGAATACCAGACAGAGCTTCCCGTAGAACATTCTCTTTGGCAAGCTGAAGAGAAACGGGGATATAAGGCAACCTTGTCGAACTCCACTGGAGATGACAAAAGTGGGCGATAGCTGGCCATAGGCCCTTATCCGAACTGAGGTGCGACGATACGCCCCTTTGAGGAAGGACATATGCTTCCCAGGTACTCTATTTCTCAACAAGCAATTCAATACTGCAGTCTTATCGATGGAGTCGAAGGGCGCGCGAATGTCCCGGAACACGATGACTGTCGGTCTCTGGAAAATGTGACGGCGCTCTAGCATTTGTCGGAGGATGAAGAGTTGATCGACACATCCATGACCGGTACGAAACCCAGCCTGCCCCTCGCGAGTCTGCTTATCACGCGTTTGGTACAACCTGCGAAGTATGACAGGCGCAAAAATCTTCGACGCTAGTCGGATATGGCTTATACCCCTATGATTAAGGCAGTCAGTACGCGAGCCCTTCTTGGAGATGGGAAAAACAATTGATTTCCCCCACAAGGACGGGACCTGCTCACAATTCCAAACTTTTGAGAACAAAGCATGAAGTTCTCTAACGAGGTGCACCCCACTATCTGTAAATGGGGCCGGCGGAACGCCATCGGAGCCCGGCGATTAGTGACGTCCTAAGGTCTGGATCTCTTTTCGGATCTCCACCTCGGTAGGTGGATCTGTCGAAACACATCACTGGGTTCGTGCTGGATGAGCTATAGGAGAAGCCGATACTGAGGGCCAGCTAAATTGCGCCTGAAAGTGCTCCGCCCAGGGATCGAGACGCCGCTTCTGATTGTGAATTTGCGAACTGTCAGCCTCACAGATTGTTCCACTTACACCTAATAGCTTCCTACCGGTGACTCAATTGAGATAGAACAGCTTGTGGGGATTCCCCATGGCGGCAGCACGTCCCATCTCTGATGCGCGTTGCAACCACCAGGTTTCGCGATCCCTACGAAGACTCGCTTTAAGCGCGTCTCGTTTTCGAGACGTGCTGCATTATACTCGCTCCCAGCCGGAATCGACAGGCGTGCGTCGAGAAGGCACAGAGATTCGGCAGAAACACAGGGTCTTGTAGCACAACGAGACAGGCCGCAACTCAGTAGACCAGCATAATGCAAAGTGTTCTTGATAGGCGAAAGGTGCCGGTTTGTGTTACTAGGTGGGGTCATATCTAGCTTTTCAGCTAGCGCGCTTTGGAAGACGGATAAGCGAGATGGATCGGAGAGCTTAACGCAATCTAACTGTCGTTGTTGCATATGTTTTCGGGAGCCCGCCGAAGCACATGAACAGCTTATTGCAAACTAATGCGTGGTCGGAATCAACGGGGGTGTTCTAGTACGAGCGACAATCTCGTAGGCAACCCCGACATTTGTGGCTTGTAGCGATGTGGTTAATCTCGGTCCACTGTTGACTCGAAGAGGGCGGATGCCACGTGGCGTACCGGCGATTGGAGCGTCCGAAGTTCGCACTGGCGAGAAACAGGCGATGGTCTGAGCACAGGGTCAGCAACCGTTCCTCGTTTTCCGAGCAACAGGAATCTAGCACAAAAGAGCCTTCTAGATGCACCTCATTCGATGACAGCCGACCCACTCTAGCATTCAGATCTCCTGCCCAAATCACGATATCAGCCCAGTTTGCTTAATGTAAGAGGTCGTGAAGCTTTTGGTAGAAGTTAACTTCAACTGCATCTGGGCTACAATCGCCGAAACGACAAACAGACTGCATCTATCGGAGCGGCGACTGCTCACTTTACACGAGCCCGTGATTCTCACGGCGCATAAACGACTGTCAACTAGGATCCAACCTAACAGCGCCGCTTCAGCTCTTTCACTGAGAACAATACCAACGTCGGCACGACCAGAAGCTGCAGCCTCGGCGTCTCCAGAAAGGCGTGTGTGAAACGTCACAGAACGATTAGATGAGGGGCGTCAATTGAATGATGGAACTGGGGTCTTGAATGCGAGTCTCTTGAATGCAAGGGATTCAAGTGTACGAGCTAAACCCGCCTGTTGTCTCGTACGCATCAGGGTTTGTACGTTAAATACGACTAGTGTGAATGGGCATCGAGGACGAAGCAGGGAATCAGCTGGTGATAGCGGATTCGGTGAGACTCGGAAGCTAGTCGAAGGAGGACAAGAGAAAACATAGCCAGGATTTCCATCAGTGGCACTACAGCAGGCACGGTCGACTGAAGAACCCGTGGGATGTGAAAATGGAACAGGAAATGGGAGAACAAGTTATGTAAGGTGTAGGAGAGCGTTTATTTGTGTGCGCGAAAGAGCATTTATTCACAGCGGTAAAGTCTATTATGGTCGTTTGCGTTGCGGGCCACTGTATTACTCAGTGACCCAGTCCAGAGTAGGCATTTTTGTTCGAGGCTGCACCCCTAGCCTTTGCGCAACCAAGCGCGTCCTGCAAGGCAGCAGGGTTGGTCTATATGAGCCGGTGGCCAATTGTATGGTTCATTCGCCTCTTCGCGAAACTACTGGGAGCCGGTGACTGAATGCTTAGTTCAAATGCCCTTCGGATGAGGCTAAATATCCTGGGTGCCCAGTAAACCCCTCCGCCACAGATGCCGGTGAGCATACCGTTGTACACCTCACTCGTCACCCGTGGTTGGTTTGGAATCAGGGTTTAGCCATCCCCCCTAGGCTGACTCTCAGTCAACCAACCCGGTGGAAGGCGCCAAGCATTCAATTTCGCTCTCTCATTTTAGTGGG
This sequence comes from Fasciola hepatica, assembly GCA_948099385.1. Taxonomy (NCBI): domain Eukaryota; kingdom Metazoa; phylum Platyhelminthes; class Trematoda; order Plagiorchiida; family Fasciolidae; genus Fasciola; species Fasciola hepatica. Next base: position 15,504,316 of record CANUEZ040000123.1, read on the forward strand.
AACACCTCTGCCACGAGAAGATAGTGAGTAGAACTTCCTCAACAGGGGCTGTGACAGACGCACGGTCCCTTTGGAGCACTTCGAGAGGTGTTTAGGACGAGTAGCCAACTCGGAACCTGTGACACCTACCCCCGACCATACTGAGGCATTTAGAGGTACTGCTCATAGGCACTAGACACCGACATGCGTACAGCAAGGCGAGAGACTGAGGTTGTATCTGGGGTGCGAAGTGTTATTGCAGAAGTGGGGTCTTGTATGCGAGCCTCGAAAACACAGCATACATTTATTTTGAAAGTTCCAAGAGTTCTATTGAAGGCAACCTGTTGCCCAATCTGACAGTGCGAACGTTGAAGGCAGGAAAGTGAAGGGAAAATGTAGGTTCAAGAAGTGCGTTTAATGTGGCTGAATTCCGAACTACTGCTTTTTTAGAGCCGCAATAACCCATGGCTTTATGCATCGATCTTAGACTAAAGAAGGGAATATTATTAAGGTCCTTTGCAGAGACCATACTGATGTCTGGGCAAGTCATACTTTGTGGCTGCTCACATCGCAGAAGTTTTTCTTTGGGTACCCTAATCGGAGATTTTGACTGGAAATTCTGATCAGTAAGACAGTGGAATGTTAACCCAGTAGGGGAACGCGACCGAAGCACTTGTAAAGGAGCTCCTTCTAACCTGTCACGTGAAACCTGATTGTCCCACGCATCCTGTCTTGTTTTCGCCGGTGCTCTGCTATCGACCAGCTTTTCGGAATCAGCTCTTATCCCCATGCACTCAATGGAGCAAGCGAAACGTGGACGGGGCAGCATCCTTTGACCGGAGCTGTCCCGCTTTGGCGGGCGATAGCTGACCAACGAGGTGAGATGACTCCTTCCACCGTCGAGAGAAACCCCAGGTAGTGCACTACCAAACTGCTTCTCTCCGTGTGTATTCGCCAGGGCATAGCGGACAGAACCAGGCGTTGCCCAAAACCTGGTTCAGACTGGACTTTGTCTGACCTCCATCCACTGATCTGTCAGGCAGGATTGTTTCTTCGGCTGCAGAAAACTACCATGCATAGCTCTATGTCATGGAGGTGCGCAAGCCATCACACCACGTCAAGGCGGAGTTTCGTCGTGATAGAGTATACCTTTCTCATTGCACTACTGCTCAAGCACGCACTTAGGGAAAATTGCTGGCAAACGTGATTTGAATTGTTAACATCTTAGTTATCTAATCAAGCTTCAAAGTGCTAGCACGACTATTCAGTAATAGGTACTTAAAGCTAGAAAAGATACATGTTTCGAGGGAGCGAATATGACGACTAGATTACTATCACCACCACGGCGATTTGTCAGTGATATTCCCGCTGCTGAACACGTTAGCTATTTGACAGTTGCACGTGCACGCCACACGCACGCTCTAGCAATACAAGCTAATCACTTCCTCTCTATTAACTGTTCTCCATCTCATGTGGAAGGCAATGCTCTGACTATCGTGTCGGCGTTACGCGAAGCGTCACAGTGACAAACGGGTGGTCATGCATAGCTGAAAAGACTAACGAACGCGTCTACCTAAGAAAACAGCATGGTATGGTTAAACTGACTACTTACTTACCTTAATTTCTATGCGGCTAGCTTCTGCGAGAGGATGAGCCGGCTTCATACACGTCCCGAATGAAAGGGGACCTGTCATGAAGTCATGGGAATTTGGTACGAAGTGGCGTCCCCAGCACCACTCGGCTTTTTGTTCAAGACAGCAACTCTGGCCCGTGCATAGCCAGGTGCTACCTGTTGGGTAACAGCAAGTTTTTTGTGTTGAGAGCCGGTGACCGAACGAGCGACCATTAGGCTTTTTGGGATGCCTAACGCGTCCCAATGATCTTGGTGCATGACTGCCGATGGCTTCCTAGGAGCTCGTCTGCCATTCGGAAGAGGTTACTACGACCCACGAGTCTACGCAACATGTTGATTGGACAGATTTCCTTGGCAGCCGTTGGATCCCTGCAGGTCCCATCCGCGCATGCAGCAGTACTCGTCTTTGCAAGCTGGGAGCCGTCTCACCGAGTTTTTAGGCATCGGTTACCCTCAGTCTGGCTTGCTGTCGAGCGGCTTGCCGGGGTGTGGCCGCTGATGCATGCCTCAGCTTCGTGGAGCCACAGGTCAAAGTTGGGCAGGTGATGGAGACCAAAGAGGTGGAAAGTACTTCACAGGACACGACAGTCTACCAACTCAGAAGTGCTACTCCTATCAAATACCCCGTACGTCCTAATCTCACATCACTGCATGTTATTTCCGTCAATTGGTGCTCCGGTTAAGGAAAGGAAAAAACGTATGAAGGGAACTGCTCCGGGGCAAAGGGGAAAGATGGCTATCCGCAAAACGCACGTGAAGGAGCTCATCGTCGATGGGTTTCTTTACAGACTAGCATCAACGTTTACTCCAAAAACTTAGACAATACTGTTCCAGACATGTGGATAAGCTCATGGTTAGGTCTACCCTACGAAAGTTGATGCAGGATAAGCATCGCAATCACTGCATAAGTGATATATATTCAAGTAAACATCCATATTAATTAAATTGCAGGAGGTTGAATGAAGTGGCATCCTTGGTTTGGATTCAGTTTAATCTTGCAAGAAAAATACTCATTCGTACCATTCTGCTGACCCCAAAGTAGAATGTGCGAACATCCTTGATACCGGCTGCCTTAGTAACACACACAGTGATTGGTTATTCAGTCCATGCATGGGGGTAGTCAACAATGCTAGAGAACATGATGAACACTAGTGGTAGCAGTTCAAAAAAGACTGCACTCTATATAAGCACAAGTTGCAGGCAGTGACAATATCGAAATAAATTTAGTTGGTCATTTTACTATTAAATTGTCATCACAAGGTATGGAACGATTCCAATCACCTTATGGTAATAACTATACTTGCGTGTTCAAAATGCGTCGAGTTTGAAGTACTTGATGAACGTACAGCGTTTTCCACACAGCTCACACGAATTAGCTTATACGTTTTGAAGGGGATAATTATATTTCCCATAGTGGTAGAAAAGCTAAATGAATGAAAACTCCACACAACCGCACATTTCTCCACACGCTCGAGGTTTGACTACTCATACTTACACATGACTAAAACGCAAATTGTTAAAACTACTAATATCAAGATATATCTTCACCCGTCAAACATATACACATATACGTTTGACAGATTCAATGGCCGTTATCTTAAAACTACACACACACATAAGTCATACATAAATATAGGTTGTGAAAAGGGGGACTCACAATAATTTTTGCCAGAGTTCCTTCCTCGTCCGTTTCAAGTGCAACCACAGCCTTATCCGTTTGCACTTCACAAAGCACGTCTCCAGGAGCCACTTCCTCACCTGAAAAAATATTTCTTCCACCTTACGTTTCATACCTTCCTTCTTACTCCACTGGACAATTGAGCCCTCGGACATTGTCGGTGACAATGAAGGCATTTTCACATTCACCGGAACTGATATTACGTAAGTATAAATCATTTTTACTTACAATCGAGGCGACGTGCAACATGGACTAACCGGCACCTTAGGGCCGGTTGAACGGCGACCCTACACAGGCCCAACATTCGTAACGCAGGAAGTCGAAAATGGCGCCCCTCTGGTCAGTTCAGTTCAGTTCAGTTTGCACAGGACTTGGTGTGGCTAGAGCCAATCGCGTGTCCAGATAGTTGTGTTGTCGGCGCGTTTCCGTAGCTCCCAACACTGCGTGATTTTCTTTTTCTGAAAGGCGGAAATTTCGTGCAGTATCAGCCCGGGCAGAGTAAGGTGGAAACAATAAGTAAATTGCATCTGACCCTAAAAGCTGCTTAACATAACTCGGGGTATACTGCCACCCAACATAGGTCTACTGCTTTCTTAAAAGCCTTCACGGTTGTGGTATTTAAGGCCTCTTCCGGGAGCTTATTCCAATAGGGTACCACTCTATTTGAGAAGTACTTCGCCCTAATTTGGAGCCTCGAATGCTTCCTTTGTGATCTAAGGCTATGCCCCCTTGTACCTCTCTCGGGGATCAGAGAGGAAAGGTCTTCTCGTCTTATTCCTGACAGTCCTTTCATTATCTTGAAGCTTTCTATCAAACCCCCGATAATGCCCCGTCTTTCCATCGAGAACAGGTCTAGGGCACGGAGACTCTCTGTGTAGTTAAACCCCCTTTGCCCAGCCAACATTCTAGTGGCTAGTCCTTGCACTTTCTCCAGGCAGTCGATATCTTCCTGGTAGTACGGTGCCCAGGCCTGCACTGTGGCACTTTCGGAGGACCAGAAAGCCTGTAGGTCCATCATTCCACCAGGCAGACTGTTTCAACTGTTCACTACCCTATGGCCGGGGAACTGTGATCTAGCCATTAACCTGACTAGAACCTTTGTCAGCTTCTTTTGGTGTCCCCTTGTTCTGGAATCTAAAGCCAGTTGGAATAGACTCTCCGGCCCAAGGCCGGTAGAGCCCATCTTAACCTTAAAAGCTTCTACAATATCTCCCCGAAGTCTCCTCCTTTCTATCTAGAAAAACTTCGGGTCTCGGAGTCTCTGTGTATGCGTCTCACTCCCCTGCCCTTCAACCATTCGTGTGGCGAGAAGTCGAACTTTTTCAAGGCAGGCGGCGTCCTTTTTGTAGAAGAGAGCCCAAGCCCGCGCGCTACCTTCTAAGTGCGGTTGTACTATACCCATGTGAATGGGTACGAATATTTCTGGCTGCCGGCATGGTGAAGCCGATTGCAGTCTCAATGGCTCACTATGAGCCTTTTCTGCAACAGCGTGGCACTGGTCCGATCACTTGGAATCATTGTTCATGGTAACACCTAGGTCTTTAACCCCTCTGACTGCTTCTACGGTGAACAGCCCCTGGTCATGAGTGACAGTTAAACCTCCGTTGACCTCGGCAGAAAGTGGCTTCTTTCAGTATTCAGCGGCAAGTCCCACTCGCATGCCCAGTCCAGGAAGGTTCCTATATCCCTGCCTAAGTGTACCCTACACTCGGACCCGGCAATCTTCACATCATCCGCAAGAATGAAGGTAGGTGATTGAAGGGCGGTTGCCAGGTCGCCAATAAATAACAAAAATGGCTTCGGGCTTAGGACGGATCCACGAAGCACACCCGTGGTGGCATTCTTTGAAGTGTCCACTACTTTCGGGTAAAACTTCCCGTGGGAGAAGTCCTCCAGCTACCTAAATACTGGCCCACCGATACAGAAAGCCTCCACCTTGCCCAGCAGAAGACGATGGGTACCGGAACCGAAAGCCCTGCTAAGGTCAAGGTAAAGCCTCAACTTGCATACCTTCATCCAGTCGTTGGGTCACCTCATCCAAATAGCAGGGGAGATTTGTCGGACAAAATCTATTTTTTGGTAATACCATCTGCCCTGGTCAGGCCAGGTTGAGTTAAGTCGAAGTCGGGAAGTCCTGAGGTAGTGCTCGGGTGCGAGGCTGAAGCCTATAAGTTCCTGGGTTTGATGATTATCATGTAGCCTGAACTTCACCAGTGCCCCGGAAGATAGCTCAATGGGTAATGAGGCATTGAGAGAATGGGAAACGGTTCAAAGTACAAATGTTGACAGTGTCTTGCATCTGGTGTTGCCGGCCTACTGGCCAAAGCGAAAGGGTTCCGGACACTGGTCTTGGGGGCATATTATGTGGCCTGTGCTCTGCAGGATAGATGGCCGGACGGTGGGAGATGGCTGATCTTTACGGCAGTCGGTTGGGCTTGAGTAGCACCAAATATCCCGTCGTGGAAAATTGACTGGACATCCATCAGTGGAACTTTTGAACCATGCCCACCGTGCGTGGTCCTGAGTTCAGTTCAGTTTCGTTCGCGCGGGATTTTGCGTGGCTAGGGCCAATCGTGCATCCGGGTATCTGTGTTGCCCGCTTCTTATGTAGCTCCCAAATCTGCGTGATTTTCTCTTTCTGAAGGGCAGAAATTTCGTGCCGTTACAACCCAGGCAGAGAAAGATGGGAACAATGAGTAAATTGTATCTGACCCTAAAAACCACCCTATATAATTCGGACTACATGGCCACCCAACACCGGTCTACTGCTTTTCTAGAGGCTTTGACTGCTGTGGTATTTATGACCTCCTCCGGAAACCTATTTCAATACGGTGCCACCCCATTCGAGAGGCAGTTTGTCCTAATTTGGAACCTTTAGTGCTTTCTTTGCTATCTAAGACTGCGCTTCCCTGGGCCGTCCTCTAAGATCGAAGATAAAAGGGCTTCTCGATCTATATACCTGACGGCCCCTAGTTGACCTTGAAGATTATATCAATTCCCGGCGAGAGTTTCTCTTTTTTATCGAGAACAGATCCAGTCCACGGAGGTGCTCTGTTTAGCCAAACCCCCTTTTCCAAGCCTCTACTCTGGTGGCTAGCCCCGGCCTTTTCTCCAGGCAAACTGTATCCTTCTGGTAGCACCGTGCCCAGGCTTGCAAGCAGTGTTTCATGTACGGCCTTACTGCAGCTTGGTATATCGGAACGAAAATCTCCGACTCTCTACACCAAATGGTGAATGTAACTCCAGAGAATCCTTTCCCGGCCATACTGGCTGCTGGGGCGCGTTGTTTCGACGGCTAAAAGCTATTGTTTAGCATAACTCCCAAGTCACTGTCCCGAGAGGAAGTTCGCAACGATCCCACTGCACTCCCACTAACCACAGTATTGGCTGTTAAGCAATGGCTGTTGGCGAGGCTTTGGTTGGATTTGGTTTGCGCAGGACTTGAGGGATCGGGACGAATCATGCGTCCAGACCGGTTTGTTGTCATTGAGTTCCCGTGACTCCTGAAGCCGCTTGTCTGGCCTAAAAGACAAAAGTTTCGAGGTGTCATCACCTCCGCAAACATTACTTCATTGACAAAAACATCAGGGGTTCTTTACTTCGCCCACCGTTCTTGCGGTTAGCTTCGGGAGACGGCTTTCCATTCCGAATCTAGGGCTTTATAGAAAGCTGGTACTGTGCTGTATCTAACAGCATCATTTGAAGCCCAATGCCAGGCAGGCTCAAACCCATTCGTTTAAAACACATCGTACCTCCTGCCTTGAGCTTGGCCTCCGTGGCCTGAGACTATGACCTCGGTGTCCCACTCAGCGGCAGAAATGAACGAGACAGACACTTTATAATCCTGAAGGCTTATATCAAGTCGCCCGGCCTTTACGACTCTCCAAATGTAAGAGGTCAAGATCCAAAAGCTGGGGGCAGAACTTCCCCATATGAACTGTGATCTTTCTAGTTACTAGTCGCTGCACCTCTTTACAGCTCTCCTTATACTTGCGATAATAAGGAGCCCATTCTAGCACACAGTACTCGGCTTCTCCTAGCCACGCCGTTTCTGATTCTCCAATCCTCGAGTATGGTTCCAAAAGTAAAGGCTGCATTTGCCGCCCGAGGCATACCTAGCGAGCATTCAAATATTCTCACGCTATCCAAGCTCTCCTTTTGATGTTGACTTTGAAGTGGAACACCTCGTTCCCTTACCATCAGAAGCCCCAAACATGAAGCTCAAGGAGACAGTGGTCCGGCTCATAGGGAAGTCAGGGGCAAAAATGCTCCGTGAGTTGTTCTTGTCGACGGAACTCGAAGACCATAGGCCCTCTTAGCTTATATGCAGAATGTGGTCCATTCTGTCTAGAAGTCAAACGGACCATATCATTTTCCCTCAGATTATGGCCGATAAACTATCCCACCTGACGCAACGGGTCCTGTCAATGCTAGATCCGGCTATCCCTCTATACAAAGTTGCTCGACCCGCCGATATGACAAGGGGGTGGCACCCGGCTTGCAGACCTTCTGCTTACAGAACATGGTCCGCCAAAACAGCTTCAGCGCACAATTCCACTATGATGCTACCAGCACTCCCCCCAGATCGCCGCTGCCGTGGTTCTCGAAGAGCTGATCCAACACATTATCAGTCTCATGTTGGTAGCAGCATGACAGACTTAAAAGGGACCGTTGGCGTGTTGTGCAACCAGGCCGGCTACATTTGAAATGCATTGACCTCTTTCCGAAATGTCTCAAGGGAAGCACCTCATCGACCCATATCACGGTCCAAAAGTCACTGGTTGCAAACATGGTGTTTGAGTAACGACCGGTCGTGGAAAGCCCCCCAGAAACACCGCAATTTTGTTTCCCTGATATCTTCCACTCATTTACACTGTTGGCTTGTTTTACGCACTGCATTTTTTCATAAGCCAACCTTCGTTTGTTCGCGGCCAGCGCTGTACTCTGTCATATCCTATTCTGGACCAGCGTGACGCAAGTGCCCCCTTCCCGCAAGCCGCAATTTGGTTCTCGTTTTCTGAGTCCCTGTGATCGAATAACTGGGGTCCTTATCTCATTTATGTCACTGTTCATTTATTACTCTAGTATCACAGAACTTAAGGATGATCGTGTTCAGATTTCGGGATCCGTATCGAATTTGGCTACGTATTGCTCAAAGGAGTCTCACAATACTCATCTGATACATTTGGAACGTTGAAACACGCAACGCGCTCGGAAAAAGCTTGAAGCAATTGGAACCTGGTCAGTAAGTAATGCGGCAAGCCACTGGGGCTCTGGGTACATCAGATTCTGTAGGTGATGCTGAGTCACCTAATCCTGTCAGTGCTAGCTCATGTATTACTAAGGATAATATGGAATGTAAGAATGTCGATCTATTTAATTTGAGGATATCAGACCTAGAACAACAACTGTTATCAGCTAGGCAACAGGCCCAGGAAGCGGAAGAGGAGAGTAGACAGAACGAGAGTGAGCAAAAAGGTCAACAACTACCACCTATTTGACAGATTAGAACAAATTAGATTAGGAATCTGCGCGCCGGTCGTCGAATTTAAAACATCGACGCAACCAACGATCAATCTGCCAAGAGTGGGGCTGACAGTTTCCGACGGACGACCTAAAAACACTACTGCAAGTTCATCAGGCAGTTCGAAACTTTCGTCAAAAATAAGATAACCGACCCTGGGCAAAGGTTTCTCCACTTGACCCATTACTGTCGAGGCCGAGCATGAGAAGCTATCGATGAGTGTACCATGCTACACACGAGCAAGGAAGATTTTGAGGGACCTGTTCGGCCAGCCATTCGAGGTAGCCCGCATTCTAACGGAAGGCTTGATGGTAGGCAAAAGGAACCGAGGGCAACGTTTATGCAATGGCTGATCTAGTGATCAAAATGCAGAACTTTTCAGTAGTTCTCGACCATTTGGGTAACAGAGCTGACCTCGATACAGTGCATACATTGAAGGGCATAGTCTGTCACCTCTCACCCGATCTACAGGGTCGGTGGGCAGGAGAAGCGGAACGTATAAGCTAGAACCACCGTATGCCTTACTTCGAGGACCTGACCGAGTACTTGGACAGGAAAACCAAGATAGCCGACAGCGGATTTCGCAACCATCATCTGACCCTCTGCGCCACAGAGACTTCAGTCTGACCATCCCACTGTCGAGGCTGGCAATGAGGTCCAACTTCCTTCTCATTAAATATTCAAAGCTTTGGAATAAGCTACCCCTGACCATTCGCAAATGTACGTCAATAACCCAGTTTAGCCATGCCCTTAAATCACAACTTACCGCTAGTCATATGATATCTTTGACTAACGCCAGCATATCTGAGGATCGAGCCTATGAAGAAGGCATCGAACTTTAGAACCCTAGCTTCAGCCTCTCCTCCCGCTTTCTGCTATCCGTCGAGCTGGCCTTCAAAAACGGGTTCCACTACTAGGATCATGGCACCATACCTCAAGCCTACCATTTTCTGTCTAACGACAGACGCCAGACGTAACATTCATTATCATTTTTTACGTACAACCTACATTGCAGAAGGATACAGTTTTGTCGTTTACAACTATAGGTAGCTAGATGCCTGCCGGTTCTCGCTACTCACCCACGTTCACCTGCTATCACCTGACCCCTTTACAACCCTGCCTCATCTAATTCAGTAGCCGGTCTTCACAACTTTGTCTAAACGATTACTGCCTCTTTCGCTATATAGCACTAGGGCTGCCATGTAAAACAACTTTCCTCTAACCGAAGGTTTTTAGTCATTGATGTTTTCCCCTAGCACCAAATTGTTCAGTGGTGCTGGGTCCTAAGATATTAAGCCCCACCACCCAATACTTCGCTCCTTGATCCTTCGACTCTTCTCTTATTTATTCTGGCTTCCGCTCCTCTCAGCTTCCTTGCCTGGCCGTAATTCGCATGTAGATATTATTTTATATATAAACATATATGTAAGAACGTAGAGAAAAGCGCCCGTATTCTTCGCCCAAGTATGTTTTCCCCCCTTTTCGTAAGAAAGCGGCATTCCTCTTGCCCTAGAATCTGGCCTACTCTCCAGTTTACAGCCTTAACGAACAGCAACCTGCAGCATTAGACCTGTAGATACCCCACGATAGGACTTGTCATACATCTTCCGGATCTATCATATAAGCTAGCCATTCGGGTTCTGGTGTGTCCTAGCTGCTTCTTTGTGACCTGTAAAACACCACTGTGGGATTCGTCATATATCCCCTAGACCTATTATGCAAACTTGCCATTCGAGGTTCTTCGTGTTGCCCAGCAGCTTTCTCACGTAGCCCTCAGACCCTAGTCCAAATGCACTTCCACGACTTTATTAACTCATAAAGATAAGACTTCCCGGTGAACGGCCGATTCGGTAACCAATAACTTTGCCTAGCAGTATAATACCAGTTAGCCCTCACGAACACCGAACCACAATACCAACGACCCCACATTTAACTAAGACCATTGTGCCTCATTTCCAACATCCATACTCTCGTTATTTTGCTCACGCTAACCCTCAGCTGGAACATCTCCCAGACTGCGATCCTCCCTTTTTCAATTTCAGAACCACCCGGCCATCACGTTGCCTGGCTGTAATATATCGTGCAGACAGCTTGTCTTTTTCTCTGCCCGTCTACAACCACACCAAAGGCTGGCTACCGCGAATACGATCTAGCAACGGGGTTCACCCAAAACAAGTCCTGGTATCACTGCATACGTTACTCTGAGGCTTACTGAAGAATTCTCACTACAAGACCCTCCCGATGTCGAAGCTGCCGTGCGAGGACTTCTAATTATACTGTGATCGGTCCAGATTCGGCGATGCCCGCCTCTTTTCCATGAGAAAGCGAACAAAACCGCAGTCAACCCTTGCCCAAAAAGCCCAACATGGACACAGAAAACCCACAAGAAACTCAACAAAATGATGTATTTGCCAATTTACCAGCATAACCTGCCTATTGCAAAGGTCTTTACTCTTGTCTTGCCTTATTTTGTTCCGCATGGACACGACATTCCGATTGTTGCTTATTCCTTCCTGGAACTCCATCCATCCTCCACCAGCGGCGAACTGCTGACACCAGATGACACGCATCACCTCTCACGAAAACTGTCTCACCTTTTCAAGGGGTACTATTCCTTTTCACATCCGCAAGTCTATGAAAATTAGTATTCCTCTGCGAACCTTCATGAAATTCTTCCCTGCCTCCTTTGTCTCAACGTCAATTACCTTTTTAAGTGAACATGAATATGCAGTGCCGACCTTTTCCTCGCATTATTCTTGTAAATATCGTATTTCCTGCGTCCTAAGCCAATGTCCGTCTGAACCTTCCTATATCCGGCTGATTCACTACTATTGCCGCCGTTGACTTGAAATCAATTAGTGTTCGCCGTGTGTTCCTTGCTCGTTTTGATTCATTAAAACTCTCGGCAGCCTTATTCCATTGTTACCGTGATTTGCTAATCTGTCCTTCAATTTTGTGAAATTTTCCATTTCATTCAGTGATATTGTAAACTCTGATCATGCTTACATGCGTGCTTCTTGACCACGGTCCAGAAATATACCATTATTATTATTATTTTTATCTGGGAAATGTTTCTCCAGGTAAAGACACCGGTAGAAGAGTGAGATGCTTTGCTATTCGTATGGTAGGAAGAGAACAACCTGAACGAGGCAGTGGTAGGTTATACAGTGACCGTCCACCCCTTCGGATCGACACCAGCATCGAACAAACATGGAACTCTGACCCACCGGTCGGCGGTGGACAGCGTCAGCAGAAACTTCCAGATCGACGAACACCTTGGGCCACTGGACGATGTAGCCTCGGCCCCGGCGCAATTCAAATACCTCACAAAATTGCTAAAAGATGGCGGCTTCCATCTCGTGGAGTGGACTTCGAAATCTTCAAAAGTGCTCGACGCCATTCCGTACCACGACAGGGCTGAAGGGTTGGAGGTTTGGACGGCCCTCCACTCCCTACCGAACGCACTCTAGGGATGTAATGGAACGCGGAAACGGACGGCTTTGTCTTCGAGCAAAATGTTTCCGAGCTGCCAGCACCCCGTCGTGGTATGCTATCTGCAGTCCCTAGTTTATTCTATCCACTCGGTTTCTTCTCTCCCGGGCTGCTGCCCGGAAAGATCCTGCTGCAACGGCTCTGCCGTAAGAAAGCAGACTGAGACCAGCCACTGGACCGAGAAGACCGGCTGGACTGGTAAGAATTTCTGAACACCTCAAAGAAACTAAGGGACATAAGCTTCCCACGACGTTTGCTCCTTGGTCGTGCAACACTGACAGGAGAACCACACGCCCTTTCTGACGCATCCGAAGTCGGTTACGGAGCCGTGATATGCGGACGATGGTGCTCGGGGGATGGCCAGTATGCTACGAGGATCCTGTTCGCCAAAGCCCGCGTTGTCCCACTGAAGACGGTTTCGATCCCGCGCCTTGAACTCAGAGCAGCCGTGTTAGCGGTCATGGCGGCGCAAGCGGTAAAGAGATGCTTCGACTTCTACACTTGGTCGGCTAGTTTCTGGACGGACGGGACGATAGTACTGTACTACATTATCAACGTCAGGAGCCGTTTTAGTACTTTCCTGGCTAACCGGCTCGCGATCATCCATGACGAATCTGCCATGAACCAGTGGGAGCGTGTCAGGTCTGGCGATAACCCAGTAGATCCGTGCTCCCGGGGTGCGACCAACTACCGGCAACTCGACACGTGGACAAGAGGACCGAAGCTCCTGCAAATGTCTAAACAGGACTGGCCTGTGTATGAACTAAAACCCCCTCCGGAATTGGAACTGGATGTCAAAGGCGTGGTGATGACGGCCAAGATCGTCGAAGCGTCATTCATTTTATCAAGATTGGTCATATTTTCTTCCTGGATGAAGATGCTTCGTTCAGTTGTTTGGTTGGCTAGGTTCAAGGGACATTTGCTAGTCAAGAAAGGGGTCCGCCCCTCCGGCAGGGTACGAGTGGGTCCGGTTGGTCCCGATGAACTACGAGCCGCAGAACACGATATATTCAAGATGGTTCAACGTGAGGCTTTCACCCGGGAAGTCGAGAAGGCGGAAGAAGGGGGACCAATAGAAAAGGGGGTATCGTCTCCGAGAGACAACTTGAGGCGTTTAAACCCCAGCTTCATTAACGGACCACCAAGGGTAGACGGCAGGCTGACCAACTCTCACCTGAGCTTTGACACGAAAAACCCCATATTGCTGCCGGCTCGACGACCCGTGATAGAGCTTATGATCCAATCGTCGACGCAGTGGAGGTACATGCCGGGAAAAGTCACTTGACGAGCCTCATCCGGAGACGCCTCTGGTTGCTGAGAGGAAGAGCGACTGTAAAACGCGTAATTCGATGTTGTGTACATTGTAGGAGACGAAATACCGCGACGGGCAAACAACACATGGCTCCGCTGCCAGAATGCAGAGTGGCTCCAGGCTGGTGGCCGTTCAGCGATACTGGGTTGGACTATTTCGGGTCTTTGTGGATCAAGTGTCGGAGGAGGCTGGAAAAACGATACGGGTGTATCATGACATGCATGAAGCCACTCGTGGTGCACTTAGAAGCTACGCATTCGATGACAACGGACTCCCTCCTCCGGTCCTCGCAAAGCTTTATCAACTGAAGAGGCATACCAGCAAACATATACTCCGACAATAAGTCGAACTTCGTGAGCGCTCATGGGGACATGCAGCATTGGCACCAAAATATGGACAGGGACGAGCTACAGAACCGAACTGCGGCCTGTGGCAAACGATGGCACTTCAGTCCCCCGCAGGCCAGTCATCGCTGCGGCGTAAGAGAACGCCTGACCAGGTCTACCAGACGGATAATGCTGTCGATCATCAAGCAACAGCCGCCCGACAACGAGATGCTGAGCACCGTCATGACTGAGGTAGAGAGAATTCTGAACAACCGCCCACTGATTCCGGTAGCCAACGGCAACTCTGCCCATCTGGCGCCCACCCCGAACGATCCATTGACGTTTAGATCGAGCGAGGTTTTCCAAGGACCGACAGATCTCCACGGGAGCTACATTCATGGATGGAAGCAGGCCAACTACCTTGCAAAGGATTTTGGAGGTGATGGCTTCGGGAGTACCTACCGGTTCTGCAAGCTCGACAGAATTAGCTAGCCAAAGCGAGATCATTCAAGGTTGGAGATGTGGTGATGATCGCAGACGAACATGCTCATTTCAGCACCTGGCCTTTGAACGTTGCCATGGAAACTATCAGAAGCTCTGACGAAATGATAACAACTGTCAGGGTGAAGACCGCCAACTGAGTGCTAACGAGTGACGTACACAGTATTAGTCTCTTTGAGAGTGAAGAAGGAGCAGACGGCCCCAAATAACCCCGGTAGACTGTTCTTCTTTCATCGCTGATGTGGCCGAAAGTGCTTCTCATGTGTGGTGGCATTTATGACGCAAGTACTCGAATACACTCACACCCAATCACACGCGCCTATGAGACACGTTCCTGATCCACATTCACTAAAAAACATGCCACCGTGCTCACCGATCCTCGTTGCCACCGACTTTGTAGAGGACGTTTCCCATACTGAAAGTAGTTACAATCTACTCGCGCACCCAAACACATTTGCACCCAATCATACACACGTGCATGACACACGTTCCCGCCCCATAGTTTCCATGAAGATGCCTTAGTGCTAATCGTCCTTAGTTTATCATGGACATTATCGAAGGCGTTTACCACATGTGGTAGTAGCCGTAATTCGCCCATACACCCAGAGAGGTTGAACCTCAGTCACACACCCGTACACAAAACACGTTCATGCTCCACGACCTCCATCAAGCACGTCGCAGTGCTCGTCGTTCCTCGTTTGTCAAGGACCGTATGCAAGATGTCTCCCTCAGGTGGCAGGTGCGAACTCGCCCATGACACCCACACGCACACACTCTCATCCAATCACACGCAGCCAATTCACGACGGCTCTCCCGAAGACAGCGCGTATTTTCCCGAGCCTACAAGATCCCCCTCACGCCCGCCGTCGATTAGCCGTCCTCGTGGACGAGGCAGCGTACCACCTTGTCGGTGTGCACACCGGACCAACTGCGATCGTGAGTAGAATGCTGACGTCAGAAATATTAGATACTAGCACTGAGAGCAGGGTCTCTGTAGGTGGGGGGAATCAGTACCCTCACTCTAAACCTTTGACTCTGCTAAGATTCGGGAGGATTTTGGTGGGCGGTGTAACGACCTGTTGTGGAAATTTCCCCCGGAGACACTACAACCTCATGATCCTTTGTTGTCACTCGCTCGTATACTCTATTTGCGTGTTATATGTATAGTAAGTTTTCATGAACCATCCTTCGTTATTTCGCGTCCAACACTCCACTGTGTCATATCCTATTCCGAATCTGCTTAAAGTGCGTTCCCCTTTCTCGCACGCCGCTATTTGGTTTTCGTTTTTTGGGTCCCTGTAATCCCATCTTTGAGGTTCGTATTTGATTTACGCCGCTGCTCATTCAACAATTTCGTATCGCAGAATTTACCGATGATCGTGTTCTGATTTGGGGATCCGTACTAAATTTCGCTACGTGCTGCTCAAAGGTTTTTTACACTACATGCGTTTATCAATAGAAACGCCATCTTAGGGCGGAATTAATTAATTATGGGTGAAGTCAAAGCTCCCAAAATAGACAAGACTCCATAAAACACATAAGAATACAGTTTTGAGGAGATAGTGATTCACTTATCTCACAAAAATGCTCTTGTTTAAAAAGGAAATCAAACAACTAGATGAAGATTTGGTAGTTCGCCGTCAACCCTTGATATGATAGTGACAGAAGCTCCAAATGAAAGGACACAGAATTTAGGGAACCCAGGGGTAAGAGTTATCGACACACAATCGTGTTTGGGCTGAACCCCCAGGAAAACGCTGCGCCAGGTATGTTCAGATGGCACTCATCAAACAAAGACAATAAATGGCTCCGTGGAACTAGGGATCTGGATGGAATGGGAGACAATCAGCCATGAAGACAACGTAGAACACCAGCGGAGTTGGATCAAAAGTGGACTGTCAGAAATAGCATGGGCCGTCTTACCACCTGGATGAATCGGACGAAAAGGACCAGCGCAGTGGTGGACACATCTTGTAGGAAAGTACCCGGAGCAGAAACTGACACCCAAAAAGTGCAGGTGGAGCGGTGCCCAACGGGCTCTTTCAAAATTCAAAGCAGCCGAAAAAGATCGTCTTAGTTACAGAGGCAGCGCAAGAAAACCTATGAGGGATGCACTGCGTGGAACATCAAAACCAATCCCAAAGAAAGCCACAAATACGTTCCGCCTGAGGCGGCACTGAGGAAAGCTGAAGGAGGTGTCAGGGTCAAACCTGGAGTGTGAGCAACAAACCGGCGGGGAAAGGCAGCGGACTTCTTGGATCTCGTTCTACAAGTGCGTAGAAAGTGACATGGAGCTCAAGGGATACCTATGACCAGGGGCAGCGAAGTCTCGGATATACAGGAAGGAGGAATTACCACAGGGAAGATTTTCAACGGCCTGGAACGGCAAAGCTTTCCGAAGGCGGAAAAACAGGATATCATCCATCCAGCGATACTAAAGTGGCAACTCTCGTCTTGGTAGAACTACTGGCTAATCTGTTCAAAGCACAATTAGACAAGAATGCGCTACCTTAAGATCAGCTCGTATCGATCGTCAAGCCCGTTTATAAAGGTGAAGACAGGGAAGTTTGCAGGCCGATTACCTTGGCATCAGTGGCGCTTAGAACTATTGAGGAGGTACCGTGAGATAGAAAAGTATATCATTTTGAGAAGAATCAATTAAATATCAACCAGTATGGGTTCTTATATTGGCATTTTTTCATATCTGTTCCAATATGCTTCCTGAATGATGCAACCAGTAGAACGAATTATTGAAGACCGTCGAAATTCTGAAATTAGTATTTTAGGAAAGCCTTTATTCGGCTAACCACGGACTGCTCAAGACGAAGGTGACATTGTTCGAATTCAAGGAAGAAAATCCGGCTCGGCATCAAAAAGCCTAAAATATAAAGGTTTTTTCATTGAGAGTAGGGGGCTGCCTGTCAAACGGGGGAAGATTTCACAGTGACGTTACTCAAAAACCATTTCTGCTGTCTCTCTATTTCACAATGCACGTGAAGGGACTCTCAGGTGACTTGGGAAACCCGTACTTCTTGCCCACGGACGACGTCAAGTTGGTGAGGGTACCAGGTGACGCGGTAGCTCAAAGAGGACTGGACAATGTTTATCAGTGATCATTGGCCTGGGATCTTCCCCTTCCCAAATCTGAGCAAATGTCCACGTCTTATCAAAGGAGGAGAAATATGACGCATCCGATACATGGGTCCATCAGATATTCAAAAGGCACAAGCCCAGAACATAGAAACCCGGGACCCAGCGGTGATGGTGAGTGGTGCAGTGTCGGGAAGTTATGCGGAAGGCGAGTAGAATTGTGCACCAGCTAACAAGGGCGGTCAGCCCTAGAGAGCCGTTGGTCTTGTTTTCTCTATGCGAGGCATTGTTCAGATGCATTCCAGGAAACTGTTTTCAAGCATGGGGTCATATTTGGCAGGAGACGCCAAGTCTATCAAGCAGCCACCAAGGCTCTTTGCGCGATAGTTCGTAGAACACTGACGTTTGTACCGCGAACAGAAGTCGAAGCAGCCAAGGTTATCTTCTTCAAAAGGAAGGACTTACGTTTGACGCGTACTGCAAAGGGAACGTAAATAAGGACATAAGCTCAAACGAAAAACGAGTTGTAGCAAGTACTCTCTACTTTGGTGAACGGGAACTCTATGTGTGCTAGTAACCAGATCTCGAGGTCTTCATTCTCAAGCGTGGGACGGAGCGCGAGGCTTTCGGGTCAGTAGTCGGAAGAAATACTAGGTCTTCCGATACTCGCTAAAGTGCATTTGAACTATTTTATAGCTAGGCTTCAGGAGGTCGACCATTGGCCAGGGCATGGAGGCCCTCAAGTAACACCCGGAAGTCCTCTACCGATCGAATTGTGCTCCACGTCTGTAGGCCATTGGCACAGATACAGCAGCTTGGTCGAAGGCCCGTGATACGTCGTCCAAACAAATTGATAAAGATGATACACTTTTTGAACCTAGGCTGGTAAGCACGCGTAAACCCGTGATCATCGAGTACAAAGCTACTGAAAGAGGTGAAATATTCACAAATTTTTAAAGTATAAGTCAATACATTCTGCAGCGGTGCTATAAAGCTGGGGGATTCGATTAAAGAAGAATCACAAAGGTTTACACAGCAAACGAGAGTCGGTGTGAATTAGGGTTCCTCAGTAGCACCGAGTTAGCAAAACCTGGAATTGTTGGAAACAGGTAATACAGAATGCTGTGGAAGCAACATTCACAAGAAAGGTGAGAACCACTGTAGACGGAGGCCTACTTGGTTTCAATGAACAGAGCACGCTACTATGAGGCTTGCAGATGATGAAATCTGAGCAAAATTACACAAGAAAAAATGATGGATACACAAATGAGAAGCATCCCCTAAAAAGGCGAGATAGTTACCAAGGTAAATAAGAAGAACAGTCCGATGGTGAGAATCCTAGGCTGGCGAGAGAAGGATACAGTCCCACTATGCGAAGGACTGATTACCAAGAGGAACACCGTATCAAGGAGAAAAAAGATACTGCTGCACAGGGAGCGGAGAAGTGTGATTCCCCAGGCTGAGGCCTGATTACACCGTTAGGATGAAAATACACCGCTCTATTAGTTCCCCGGGGATTTCTGTGTCCGTTTTGGACATTAAGGTTGCGGAGAGTGGCCTGGTTTCGCGCGCTCACCATTCTGAGAGGCTTTTGAAGAGAGCAGGACATCGCTGATTCTCGAGCACTGGTCACTATGATAGATGTTCTCGTATGGTGGTTTATCACTCGAAATTGGCGGGAGGGATTTCAGTGTGGCTGGAGCACCGATGGACGGCATTTGCCTTCCTTTCCTATTATCAAGCGATAGATCCCCGTTTACCAACCACCTTTTAGGTTCTTCCCATTCTAATTGCACACATTTGCCGGTTAAGCTCCCGACTTTCCTATCATAGTTTGCAAGCAACTAAAGCAAAGTTCTGACCTCTCTCACTGAGTCGATTGTGGAAGCCAGGCACAGCAGTGGCCGTAAAGCAGATCTCTGTGAAACCCACTAAAAGAGTTCGCAAAGGATGAAGCGGCGCCTTCTATCCCGGCGCAGAATTTCCGGTTCCTAAGGTAATTTATCAGCCGTATTATCGCTGGGGTGCTATTTTTTTTCTGCCAAGTTGGAGATGGGAAGACTATGGATTACTGAGTCATAAGCCTTCTCGAAGTCCAGGTAACACACCCAGACCCAGTTATTCTTGTCCGGATGTTCCGTCAATTTATCTAGGAAGAATAGTGTGCTAGCGAGGCTCCACTTACCCCTGAACAACCTTCCTTGTTCCACCCCAGGCAGGCCATGGTTATTCAAATGACGAGCTATTTCGTCCCTATAGCTCTGCATTCACAAGAACCGCAATTTCAGCGAAGCGTAGCATGATCAGACGAATCCCAAATTCTGAACAAGATTGATCAGCACATTCTGCTGCAGAGATTTATCAAAGTAACAAATGCACATCATATACGAATCACAAATGCGATCCCAGACAACTCACACCAAGGGCCTAAGTCCAATGCGACAAGAGTGAGCAAGCGGTGTCGGATCGACCAAAACAGAGCCCATTTAAGCAAGAAAGGCATACAAACAAGCAGTTGTGTAACTCCGGCCTCCAGATTCCGCAGTGAGCAGAGACATGCTACGTAGACAAGAAGGCTGTGGGCTAAGGAAGGATTTGAAGAGAATTACACCGCCTGCCGGAACACTCCTGGGACAGATTTTGTTCAAGGTTTGGTTAAGTGTTATGGTTCCCGGCCTACCTACCTGACCACACCGTCGGTGCCCGTTAGGCTGTGTCCACGCGGTTACCATTGCCATTCGTTGGTCCGTCATTTTATCAAGCGAGCCCGACGGTCCGGAGCCCTTCACTTCCAGTTTTTTCTTCGGCTGTTTCAGGAGCCACCTCTGCTATTCCTCCTGGCTCCTCTCCAAACCTTCCTTCCCGCCGACCACGGCTGATCTGTCCTCCGAGGGATAGAGGCACAAGCTCCTACACACTGATATAAAGCCAAGGTTTTCATTCGAGGAAGTACACTGCACAAGCCCAGGTTACCTATTCGAAGCGAAAGCTAATCGTTCCGACAACGGGCTGTAGTGATTTTGCTTACTAACTGCGCGGAAAGATCGAGCGCGAAGAGCAACGGCAAAATAGTGATGAGATGACGCGCAATGAAAAAGAAGTGGTAGAACTACCTGCTATAGGGAATTAACTATCAGGAATTCTCAGAAGCATGGGGAATTAGTTCGTGATTTTAAGTTTGTCGTGGGAAGCAGAATACTAAGGCACATATCAACAGCAAAGTTGATTGAATGGCAGTACAAAAGAGATAGTCCAGTTTTCGGTTTTGCAAGGAGGATGTGAAAAGTCTTCAGGTCTTAAAGTAACGCACAGGTTCGGGACTGGAGCCTAAATGTTCCCGGTTCTTGAGGTATCTTGTCTTCTGTTGTAGTCTTTTAGCCGGAAACTAGAGAGTTGGACAACAGGGGACGACTAACAGGGGCATGTGCGGCAGGTGGTAGCACGGATAGCGGTCTGCAGTGATAAGTAGGGCAACATGGATATTGCTGTCAGAACGAAGCACGAAGGCTGAAGATAAAACAGACAAAGACAGCATAAAACAGGCAAATCAGAGCGGACGGAAATTTAATAGTAACTTTTCTTTGTTTCGTCCTTTTCCCCTTTTTGTCCTTTTTGGTGGGCTGGGCATAGCAAAACAGGCCATTAGAGAGAAACGCCGGGGGAAGCAGACTCGGGGCAAAATTTTAAAAATAGTTCAGGGAGGTACGACTTTAGGGAACACCGTACTAAGTGCGAAGAAACATTTTTCTTCAAAACCCGAACAGCATCACAGTAGAAATTGCAACTATAATCCTCCGTTAAACCTTTCGAGTGAACGTTTTCTCAAATATCTCCCTCTAGCTTCTGTACGATTTTCACGGGAAAATCAAACTGAATGTAATTTTGGGGTGGCCAAAGAAAAATACGCCAACTTGAAGATGTTTACGGTACAAAGGCGTGCGAACTCGAAGTCAATCGCGAGCTACCATTGACAATATTACTCATGGTTTTAATTTCTTCGTTTTCATTTCAGCTGGTTAAGGGGCCCCGTGGTTCCCTCAGGGCGCTGTTCCATCCTCTCATGAGGCAATTCACTTCAAATGATGTTCCGGATTACGCAACCTGATATAGGTATTGAAGTTTGCTCACAAGGGGCCTTCTTATTTCATCCGAGAAGAACGGATAAATAGTAAAATAAAGAGTGAAAATGAGCACAAAGAAAAAGAAAGAAATTGTCTGTGGCTTTAAGTCCGCAAAATGCACGTGTGAACTAAACTGCCGTGACCTGATTCGCTATCGGTCTCTGTGTTTCTCTATCATCATGGACCTCTGGATCTGCAAAATACCTGGTGGAAATTCCGTCGAAATTTCCTGTAGAATTTCCGCCGGACCTATGTATCAGCCACTTAGCCAACTTAAGCTGATATTCCGGTTTGGATTTTCTAGGCTTTCAGATATCAACATCGTTATATTGTAAGATATCTGGTAAAGTACAGGACGCAGCACTGACAGAGCTAACGGATCTAGCAGTACCGAGAGAAAAGATCATAGAAAATCCTTCAGAGTCTCATCACTTTGCTACCTGATTCACTCCAGCGTTCCCTTAGATTTCACTGGTATTTCTACGCTTCGCTAGTTTAAAGCCTAAATATTTGAGTTCTGCAAGTTACAAGAATCGAGATTCGAGCAACGAGTAGCACGATCAGACGAAGCTCACGTTCAGAACAAGATTGATTATCATATTCTACCGTGGTGATTTGTAAAAGTAACAAGTGCACATCATACAGGAGCCTCAAATGAGATCCCAGACAGCTGAAGTCAAGGACCAAAAACCAACGCAACAAGCGCGAGCAAGCGGTATCGGACCAACCGAAACCAAGCTCAGAAACGCGGGGATGTGTCTGAATAATAATAAGAACAATATTCTATTTTGAGTAACTCCGGAGCTCGCTGCAAGACAAGATCAAACCATACAGTTTAAAGCTGATTCAGAGTTTCAGGGGGATTGTACAATTATGTGAACGCGATTGAATATAAGAGGAAACATTCGAGTTAATTGTTGCCGTACCGCTCGGTGATTTTAAACTCGAGGTCATGTGGTCGATCCGGCTGAAGTTAGGTGTAGTTATTCTGTCAAAGTGTGGAGTGGGTGGGGAATGGTAAAGATTCACACAAATCCAACAGAAGGAAGACTGTCCTGTGGGAGAGCCATACTGGATTGACGGCTACATGGTTACCGTGAAAAAGAAACATTTGTGAAGGAGAGGTTACCAAGTAACGGAGCTTTGCAATGTATGAGAGTAGGTACGATGTAAAATCAGACGATGACAAAAGGTAGCATTACAAATAAAGAACAATAACAATCAGTCGAGGATTACAGCTGTGATGTTCAGTGGCCGTACCTTGGTTGAGCCAGTTGTTTAACAAACGGACAACACACTGAACTGTGGCTGTCAAACTGACGGTAAAAGGAGTGGCCGGATAGAATCATACAGATCGTTCTGAGAAAATCTCGCTGTTTGATGTCTGGCAGATTTCCCATGAAGGAATCCTTCGTGTCGCACAAGCTGAACGGACTTCTGCAAAGCTGAACTTCTCCCACGGTCCGAAGGCCTATCTTCCAGATCCCGGCCGTTCAAGACGCAAGATGAAGTCAAGACTAGTGTCCTTAACCCTTTCGTATTGCCCTGTTGTCTATGTTCCAGTTCGCCGGCAATACCAGATGCAAGACAGTGTCAAAATCTGTATTTTGAACTCCTCTTCCGTTTTCCCATCTCCCCGCTATCCAATGAACTGGTGACATTCAGGTAACAAGACAGTCACAAGATCCGGGAACATTCTGACTTTAGCCTCGTACCCGTGTATTACTTAAAGACTTCAAAACTTCTGAACGCAATTTCGGATCCTTTTCCTCCAAGATCTCTTCCGAAGTTTTATTCCATCCCCACAGTTCTGTCGGTTGCGTACGTTCAACTAGACCGCCTTTTCCCAGGTTCCCGTCGACCTCGTTTTTGAATCACCTTCCCTTTCGGTTCCTCGTCGATTGTGCACGCTCGTGGTCCGACTTCTGCTTCGCCGTTGCGTTCGTCTTCTTTCAGTGTATTTCTCTTATCGGTACCATTCCGGTACGACGATACAAAGAATACACTTTCGAACCTTTCCACCGACTTGTGCCTTGTCTGTTCGTTCGAAAGAGGGGATATCGTTTGCACTTCATTGTGAGACCGGATAGAGGACAAGTTCATTTGCCGCGTCTTCTATAGGTGTGTAGTTCAAAGATGTAGGTGTTTACTGCAAGCATCTGGGTTTCATAACGACTATATTCTTTATGTGAAAACAAAAATGCAGTGCTAAGGAAGGATTTTGAAAACATCAGTTAAGTGCATCGACCTCTGACCTTTAATAAAACCGGTAGAAGGCCTACTGGGTCAGGTCGGGTTTCGTTTTCCGTTCTTACGAACCTGGACAACCCTCAACTTCCTCCAGTTCTTTGGTATCTTCTTGGGCGGAAAGGATTGAGTTTCGACGGCAACCAGAATTTTATCCTTGGGCCGTTCTCTGTTAACGTATTCTTCGGTTAATGTTTTGCGTCTTTTGTGGCAGCCAAGTAAAACCTACTTCTGTACATCTCTGTAATTAACCACTGAGTATCCGGTGTGGCCTTGATTATCCCGGGAGTCATTCCAAGCCTGGAGCTTCTGTTGGGCCCCAGTTGTAGCTTTCTTCCTACAAGGAGGACGAACCCTGAGTCACATCTTCTTAAGCGGGACCAATTGTTCTTTCAAAAGACCCAGGTTAAGTTTGGTTTTGCCCCGTAGATCACCTACACTGCCAGGTAGACAATGCCTACTTAAAGATTCAGCTCTCAACAACATTTTGTTGACTTCTAGTTGCGTGAAGTTTCGCCTCCATTTGTCGGGAGGCTTTTCGTGATTCCTAGCACAAATGATCACTGAAGCTCCAAGATTGTATTTATCAAATGTTACAGTGACCATAAGGTTCCTCGTTTCGATTTGAAGCTCGGTTGTTAGTAAACCTCATAGGGCACTCTTGTGGCCTTTCTTTCAGTGTGTGGGCTGATGGGCACTCTGGTGAGGTCTTTCCGTTGACCACGTTGATGTGGGTGTGGCCGGAAAAGGACCCTCGCCTCCATTCATCTGCCCGGTCTACCTATTGAGCATTCAGGTCCCCAACTGTAAGGACGAAATTGCCCGTCCCAAAGGCTTGTCGTACCTGCCTCGCCGTTGCCGAAGGACTGTGGTGGGCGCAGATAAGGAGCACTTTTCTACCCCATGAAGTGCCTGTGGCAGAACCCGCCCTGATGGTAAGCGTCTCAAACTGAGTACCTTGCCCTCACAGTAGACGTTCGGCTACCGGCAGTAGTACTCCCCCATATGCTCTGCTGTCCAAACTCTCTTGCTTAAAGTTTGCTCGCTCCGGTGAGCAAAGAGATCCTGCTAACCTCACAGCTTACCAATTTTCCGCAAAGGGGCAACACAGGCTGCCTCAGTGGTCCCTTCCTGGAGTTTCTTTTTCTGCATACTTTACTGTAGAGTATCGATAATAATAATAATATATTTCTTGATCGTGGCCAAGACCCATGCACAAGGCGTGATCAGAGAACACAGCAATTCACAGTAATGTAAGGTAATCACTATTTTGAAGTTCATGGTTCACACAATTGCAGTAATAGAACGATCGGCTTGAACGGTTTATGTGAACTAAAGAGGAGAGGGTCTGCGCGGCAATTAGGAATCGGTTTCGAATTCGGAACGGGGGCGATGCGGTTAGCGGGATGGACGTAGGAATGCAGATAAAGCCATACTGAAGAAGGGTAGAAGTTCAGTGTTTGCAAGAACTGATAAAGCAACTGATATCAGACATCACAACATGAACAGAAAGTTGAGGCAGGAATAATACACAACTTGCCTTATGGGTGCCGATAACTGTCTACGACGGATCCGGTAGTCCAGAATGGATCACGGCGATCTACGGAATTTGGTATGCGATCGATGAAGATAGAGGGAGAGCAGTGGGGTGAAAGAGATTGGAAGAAGAGTCAGGAAGAGTAGAGGGCGTCGCAGTGAGGCACCAACTGGATATTTGAGGAATCAATATTGAGAAACTGGTTGAGAGTGTTACCAAAAGAAAATTAAAAATGGAGTTAACATGGAGTAATGAAAGTGCAGTCGGAGATGCCTGCAGGATATAGAGGAGATAGACCCTCCATTGGATAACTCATTGTGGGGGGTGCCTGTGATACGAATGCAGGTTAGTCGGATGTGATAATCAGATTAGCCTTTCTGTACAGGTAATTCCGATATTATATAGAAAATCGCATGGCGGTAGAAACCCTCACCAGGAATGCAATGTGATTTTAAGGAGCGTGAATGGTGAATGGACACAGAACTGGGAATTTCAACAAGCCGTCGAGGAAACACTGTTGAAGACAAACGCTGCTGATGCAACCAAGCAAATATGCACAGGTGGCGAAGAGGAAGGAAGACTGCGGTGACTGGGAGAAGCCAGACCCGAAGGAACAGAGGAAGTTGAGTGTAAAAGTGAGATTTTCTGCATACGTCATAAAGGAATGAATAACCACGTGGTCGGTATTTTGTTCCATAAAGACATTGGTTTCTGTTGACGGCAGACAGTGGGTGATGAGGGCAGCAGTTAAAAAGAGCTAGGCTGACGAACTAGGGAGAATAGGTACGGAACACAACGGCGAGGGCCAGACTCCGGTCCTGCAGGCAGAAGGAATTGAACTGTTCTTGTGGATTACGGGAAATGGATGCTGATGGGCGATGTCAGGAATCCGTCCAGCGGTCCTGTGAGACTATCATGAATGATTGTAATCCTGGTTAAGGAATAGTGGTCACTAATTAGCCATGTAAGGCGCTCCATATAAAGCGTCATCAGGTGTGAGTATAGATTTAACCACGGTCAATCCGATCGATCAAATCGTTTAGTCCGTTAAGTAATCCAGGGATAACGTCGATTTGGTTGACATGCCACCCAGATAACCAATGCGTCCTGAAAGAGAGGAGAAACGCGGCAGTCTGGAGAATGCTCCAGCTGGGGGTAACGATTAACGGCCTAACGAAAATTAGAGTGATAATGCTACTTGATGTCCAGTGGGCCGATCTACGAGGGATTCACGGGTGGAGACTGGTAGTTTTATAGGGCATTTGGTTGATGATGGAGATATTAAGCGCATGCTTAGCCAGAGTGCGAAATGGTTAGGCTGATATGTGGTAACATATTAAAGGGGCCCAGTTGAGGGTCAAAAATAAAACAATGGAAGAGGTTGGGGTCAGGAATAGGAATGGGAAAAGGGAGGACAGCAGTCAGGTTGTTGACCCGGCTGTAGGTGAGGGCGGAGAAATTATAAAAAGAAAAGGAAACGCTCAGAGCTAAGGTGAGGCCTTTTTATGTGGATTCGAATGTGCTGGTTTCCCGTGGGGTCATGCGTAATCAGATACATACGGTTCCTAGGTGGAATGGGGTCCTAAAATGATGTAAGCTAATGCCCTGATTAGTGAGTATTGGTTATTAAAGGATGGTAATCTGCTTGGTAGGATTCGAGCAATGGAGGAGTGGAAGAAAAAAGATGATGAGGCTGCTGAGTTATAGCCTGGGACAGGGGAACTAATTGTAGGTGAGCACCTTTCATTAAAGTAATATCAGTTGATTAAGGTAATTAGTGTCAGTAAGAATTTTGGTTTTGTAACTGAGTCTACATGGTGGCAGACAAATCATCGCTGACTTTGGACAACGTTATTAGTGCTTGGGCTCGAGGGGGATAGAAACAGTAAACTTGCGGATAATAAATTACAAATGTGCAATGGTTAGGTTCCCCGTTTCGACAACCATTACAAACGAGGCTTTGCCCATAGCTGTAAGGCTTAGGCGTATCAATTCCGGGGTGTCGTCAGAGCAGAGGTCGCATGATGTAACTATTCAGACAGTGTATCGGCTACTGAATTAAGCATCAGCAAGCTGGTCAAGGATTTTGCAGGGAACCCCAAAAGGTTGAAGCTGAGTAGGGCGGGGTCGGCAAGCATATGTGGAGAGCTCGAACGGCTTGCTGTCACCCGTACTGGTCTAGACAAAAGGAACTGCGGGTTAACTCGAAAGCGTGGGGTTTCCCATATGCAGGGTCGGGTATAGGCTGTTATCAGAAATCCATCTGTAATGAAGGGGGCAGAGAACCTTAGCTCAAGACCTTCCCAGCCTGAAGTGAATTTTTTCGTCTGTTTCATTGGGGAGAGGGAGGACAAATTTACGCTGTAGGGCAAACTTCCCTTTTCTCCTTGACTCGCCTTTCTTCACACGTGGCCCATTGGGTCCGAGACTGATAGGGGTGGCTGTTTCCCTTTATGGTAAGACGGTTACAGACCAGATGTCATAACCTTCAGGGGTGTTGCTGCCACAAGCAGTGAAAGAAAAAAGATAGGATGGGGCAATCACTCAGATAATAGCAGCATTCCTTGGGTTAAAACTTAACAGCTTGCTCTTGCCAGTAACAGAGTCGGATGGGTTCCAGTATGTATGCGAGCCATCTAGTGTGACCTTCAGGGCCTTGCCAGTGCCACTCACCCTTCCACTGCCTCGCACCCCCTTCTACTGTCTTTCCCTCTCTCTGATCGCATGGGTTACACCAACCCTCCATCTCCGTTGCTACCGTATATCCCTCCCTGCCCCCCAGACACCAACCCTCCATACTATAGCCCCAGCATGCCTCCGCTGTTCCCCCCTGCTCACCTCCACCAACCCTCATCTAACCCTGAAGTACCACGTACATACCCTAGCAGATACTCTAGGTTTGTACCTGTATCCCGCCTCCTCGCCCCACCACCCCACTTACCGGCTCCCCTGCCCCTCATGAGCCTCCAAACCTTTCCAAATTTCGCCACTCCCTTCCCGCTCCCCACCTCACACTACGTCCCAGTTACTCTCCCACATGCCTTCACCCCCATACCGACTTACCGGCCTTATACTGACTCTGCCCAACAGGTAGGTTACCTGCAGCCAAGATCTCGTTTTTTTCCTGACCGGTGCCCTCCGCACCCGTGGCCATATGGCTAGTCGCCCTATGGACCATATCCATAAACTTTCACAGGCTCATATCACTGTTCGCTCCCCACTCGAGGCCATGCCACTCAGCACCTTACACCACGCACTCCCCCCTGTCCACCCCGCTTCGACAGATATTCTTAACCTCTCACTTTGCCATATGGTGCCCCCTCCCTCTGCACCGTGTGACACCCCTCCGGCCCACATCAGCGGTGTGCTGCACACCCACCGTATTGATCACCCACAGCGATCGGCTGCGCCTAATGCTAACGCTTCTCCTACTTTCCGTCCCCCACCCAACACTGCCTGCCCTCCCCCTTCTACTGACGCTCTATCCCCACTGAGACCATACTCCTATCGCCACAGCGATCCCAATAGTCTTGCACCTGGCATCCATGCATTGCGCACACCGACACTGAACTCATTCCTACTAGTTCTTATTACCGCTCGCTCAATAATTAGAAAAATATCGCACCTGCGATCTTTGGCATTCACGTCAAACGCTGACATTATACTAGCAACTGAATCCTGGCCGTCAGATGATGCTTCGCTTGACCTTGTTCGCATAGCTGGGTATCAATGCTTCTCGAACACCCGCCAGTCCAGGCGTGGAGGGGGCTGTTTAGCCTTTGCCAAATGCACTATCCACGCTGGTGTTATCGACCACCCCCCTCTTCTCCTTATTGAGGATTCGTTATGGCTATCCATTCACGCCCCCGGCCAGAACCTCCTCCTTGGCTGCGTCTACGTCCCCCCGGGTCTGGAGCCTGCAAAAGTTGACTCTGCCGTGGATGTCTTTAATGCTGCGCTTGACTACCCTGCCAGTGCAAAAATTATTGCGGGTGACTTTAACTTTCCTTCAATTTGCTGGTCCTCCCATACTAGCCCTCCCGCCCTCTCCACCTTCCTTTCTTGTGTCCGTCTTGGTGGATGGACCCAACATGTCTCCTGCCGTACCAGGGGGAACAACATCTTGGACCTAGTATTCTCCATTGATGTTCCTGATATGATCACCCAGATTACTGATCACTTCCCGGGTAGTGACCACCGTATTGTCAGGTGCAAGTTCAGCTGCTCTCATCCGATGCAATCCTCTCCCCCTGTTCTGACTTCCTACCGTTCCTGTAACTGGCCCCTAGTGCCAATGATAATCCGCTCCCTTAACTGGGCACATTTTTTCTTTCATCCGATCCCCTCACTGTCGTGAACTCTCTCTGCTCCAACCTCCTACACTGCCTAAATACCGCCAACCCATGTGTCGATCCACGCCCCAATTCCAGCACCTCACGCCTGTCACTTTTAGAGCGTAAGCTGTCTAAGCTGCAACTTACCTTCGCTAGATCACACGACTTTACAATTCTCCTGTGCATAAACCAGCTACAACTGAGGCTGCGTTGCATGGTCGATTCGCATCTGAGAAGGCAAGAGGCCGTCGCCCTAGCACACCCAAACAAAACTGGCTACCTGTCCAACCTGCTTAGTAAAAGGTCCAATCAATCCAATCATACCTCGCCCAAGTTCCTCATCTGCGGCTCATCTACCGCTAATACTCCAGCGTCTATATCTAAGGCCTTCAATGAGCATTTTTCTTCCTCCCTTATAAGCTGTCCTGGTATTCCCCCTCCTACAATCCAGCCCTGCACCTCTGCCTCTCTTTCATCGATTCCCTTCACCCATCTAGAAATTGAAAAATCAGTTTCGTCTGTTAAACCTTCCTCGAAACCGGGACCAGATGATCTCCCAACGGCCCTCCTCCGTTTCGGTGGTCCTGACCTCCCTTTATTGTTACTTAATATGTATACCACCTCCATGATTCACAGTTTCGTCCCCCCCTCAATGAAAATCCTCTGTTATAGTTCCGCGCTTCAAAAAGGGCGTATTACACGACCCAGATAACTATCGGCCCATTGATCACACCCCAGTAGTCTGCAAAATTATGGAGAGAATTATCAAAAGACACATTGTCCAGTACCTCTTATCTAACAACCTTCTGAACCCTGGTCAGCATGGTTTCTTGAACTCCCGTTCCTGCTCTTCCTGCCAGCTCGACTTTCTCAATGTCCTATCGTCTGCTGCCGACGCCGGCAACTCTGTAATTGTCCTGTACCTCGACATGTCTAGGGCTTTTGACCGTGTTCCCCATATTCATCGGTTGGCCAAAATCCGATCTCTCGGTATTACTGACCCTCTCCTCTCCTGGCTATCCTCCTATCTCTCTAACAGATCACAAGCCGTGCTCGTCGACGGCCACCTATCTTCCGCCAAACCAATTACTAGCGGCGTCATCCAAGGCAGTGTCCTAGGCCCATTACTATTCCTTATTTATATCAATGACATTTTCTCTTCTATTCGACACGGCACTCCTTTCCTCTTTGCCGACGATATAAAAATAGTGTACTCTTTCCTCCCTAGTGACCTATCCGTGACTCTATGCAACATATCGCATGACTTACTCGTTCTCCAAACTTGGTTCGTCTTGTGGTTCATGAAATTCTCTGCGGAGAAAAGCTTCCTCCTACCCTACAAGTGCACGGTACCACCCGGCCAAATTTGTCTGGACGGTCTGCCCATCCCCATACACCCCATGGTTACCGATCTTGGCGTGCGCTACTCTTGTTCCTTTAACTTCTCCGAACAGGCATCATTCCAAATCGCTAAGGCTAAGAGAACCCTAGGCCTGATCAATCGGTGTTTCCTAATACCGGCCAGTCGCCTCTCCATGTATCTCTCACACGTGAGACCGCTCCTAGAATATTGTCCCATTACCTCCAGCCTCTGGCCACGTTCCTCCATTGTATCTCTTGAGAACGTTCAGCGTACCTTCACCAAAAGGCTGTTGGGCGTATCCCTAGCCCTAACATACCGCCAGCGGTGTGAGCTCCTACAAATTGAGCCTCTATGGATTCGTCGCATGAGGCTCAACCTGATTTTCCTCTTTAAGCTAATCCATAACCTGGCCTTCACCTCTTATCCCATCACATTCGCTGCGCCCTGCTCCTACCGCATCCGGCACCGTGCCTTCTCTCTCACTGTCCCTCATTCTAATCTCTGTCTGAAGTCCCGATTCTTTCTGTCAGCCTATTCCAAAATCTGGAATAAGCTGCCCCTTAGCTCACGCAGTGCCTCCTCAATGTTCGCTTTTAGGCGCGCACTTTTGTCATACTTAGCAGTCCCCAATGCTATATTGCTCACCAATGAGCTCGTCTCCGCCGACCTGGCCTTTGAAAGAGGTCTCACACTGTGACTCTTCTACCTCTGCGTCACAATCCACTGGGTACACCCCGCGAACTAAGGCCATTGCCTTCACTGATCCACAGCGAACCTACCTCCTGCTATCATACGGTAACCCTATTGCTCACCTACGTTCATCTCTTATCCATCATATTCACTTTTTTTCTCCTCAGTATCCGTTGATTCTCAGCTGGGGCACACCCAGACTGCGCTTCTCTATCCCTTTTCCCTCTCCAGTGATCCCCGCTGACGGCCAACCATTTCGGGCACTGTACTTACCATCTCCCTGGCAGGTGCACCTGGATAATATTGCTACACGGTCGTCTACTACTTGCTGTTTCCGTTGGCTCTCCTGTCCATGGTCTCACGTCTTGGTCAATCGTTCCTGGTTCACGCACCCCCATCGCGGTCGTTTTGTCCCCTGTACAATTATCCATGATCACTCGTGCCACTCCCAACAGTGCGGGGCGCGGTCAGATCCACCGCTATGGCCGGCGCACATCGGGCGTGCAGGCCGTCTGCAACGATGTGCGAGCGCAACTAGACTGGTGGATCACACCTCCTGCGTTCACTTCACGAAGTGTTTTTCAAGTTGGGTGCCCAGCGCACGGCCAGTCCCACCCACTAGCACCGGTTGCAGATGGCACGCTCTAACTTTTCTTGGACTACCGAATCCAATGCTGTCGGTTGAAAATTGCATGCTCCTCATCTACTTTCCACCACAGCTTGTTCACCTATAGCTCTTATCATCTGTTTCCACTTCCCGTTTTTGTCGCCCTACCACGGTATGCACACCTTCCCGTTTTGTCCTCCCTCCTATTGCCTCTCTCCACATCAACTTTCACTGCTTTGAGTCACTATCGTCCTAACCACTCTTCTCTGTCGACGCTCGCCAATAACTCTTTTCCCATCTGCCGTAATTGCTGGCTTCTATCATCTATGCGCTTGGTGTCACCCTCTGCTCAGAACGCCCATTGATAGCTTCCTTAAACCTGTCGCCCTGTTAATCCCTCCTCGTGCCCTATGCCATGATGCACAAACCGCACCCGCACTCATGCCCAATCCGCATATTAGAAATTGCCGCTCCAAACTTCGCATCTTTTACAGTCGTATTTATTATCCAATCTCCATCACCATGTCTTCCTCACTTGGCCCCGCGATTCCTCTGCGGTTCTTTCCAGTGTCCTGATTAGTATCCACCTGTTCAATTGTCTGCCGGCACACAGCCCTCCAGCTCCATTGCCCCAACTCCTTTGCGCATTCATTTTTTTGTGGCCTTTTTGCTTTATTACTGGTCCATTTATCTCGAGGCTTCCCGCTTCCTTGTCCGCCTCCTTCGTGTTTCATCTGCAGTAAAATGATCTGATTGGTGATTTCTTACCTGTGTCTCCTCGGTCATTGCTTTCATCCTTTGATCCGTTTATTGCTCGCTACAGGCATTTTTCTGTACCTTCCAGTGTGGTCCGCTCTCCCATGTTCCACCATTGTAATGACAACGTTACGTCGTGACGTTCTTTTACAGTTCCAAATTGTTTGACCTGTCACTACCCGATTCCTTTGGTCCGTCACTACATCTCGCACCTGCATTGATCAAATAATTAGACCCATTCTTACCTGTTTTCCTTGACCCTGTCTTTCACCTTCACTCTTCCATGAACTGCTCCTAACAGTCTTCATCCCTTCTGTGCTTCCGCATTCTATTTTTCTCTCCGCTGGGCTGCCACGTGCACTTGTCATGAAGTTAATCCACCACAATATTCCAAAGTTAATCCTACAACCAATTGATCTAACATTACCTACTCCTCCTATTGACTGATAATTTCTTTCTAGGACCCCATTGTTGTTGCTCCTGCTTCTCTTAAACCTATACATATATATAATAAGTCTATATATATATATATATATATATATATATATATATATAAACTTACGCATATATATCTATGTGCACGCGCTCTACATCTTGCAGTTCCTCACCTGCCATTTCTCTTGCTATCATCCCAACGACCGTCATCATGGTCATCCATCAACTCTACATCTGTGCCTCACACCTACCGTATCCAATTCTTCTAAATCGTTTTTGTCATCTGATCATCCCTCTACGTCTTGCATTGCTCGCTGCCTGTTTTACGGTGAGTTTTGTGTCCTGTCCGCCGACAATTCACTGCAAAGTACCAATGCTTCATTGTCATCTAATCCACTGCAGTGCACCTCACCTTTTTCTCCATCGTTCCTCGCTACTGCAGTTCTTTATACCGATTTCCAGCCTTTCTCATGTTTACCAGTCTGCCTCCATATGTAATTGCCCGGGACCAGCCATTCAGTCCATCTGACCTTGAATTTCAAACTCACCGGGCGTCCATTCAAATCCGCTCTTGAGCTCATTTAAACCCCACGCAATCTCTATGGTGTGCATACGTTTATACTATTTTCATCCTACCTTATTCCCCCTTCTGAGCCTTTTTATCCAATATTTCCATGAGAGTCTCCATATTTCCATGAATTATATCTGTCCATTCCATCACCTGTATCTACATGATCATGCACATGGCATGCTTCGGGCGCTTCCGAAATAAACCATTATTATTATTATTATTATTATTAGTGGACGCACCGCCGATTTTGATATGCAAGGCAACTTCTCGGGCACAACGAAGTTGGTGGAAAGTTATCACCACCGGCTTTGCAGAGGTTGACCGCTAGCTAGTGCAGTGGCAACGGATGAGTGGGACAGATGAGCCGACGATTTTCGGCCGAAAGGCGCACGCTGAAGGTGAGAACCGATGAACTGTAAAGATCATAGGATTCAGCATACCATAAACTGATAAATAAGGGAGAGAATGGTTTCCGTAGAAAATTGGTTGTGGGGCCGGATGAAACAGCTTCTTGATGAGTCGCGGGTGAGTGTTGCTTAAAAAAATAAAGCATTGTATGAGGAGCGGATTTATGGTGGAGAGCCATCTCAAAACCCTGAGCCCCAGGCGTAATGGTGAGTCAAAATCAGATGATGTCTGACGGGTTAGTACAGTCTTGAAAGAGCTTCTAACCAGATTTATAATTGCGGGCTAGGTATCCGTATGCAAACGGAAGTGTAATATGGCAAGGTCTGATAAGGGGGGAAGAAGAGTGAGTAGACGAAGTCAAGAAGCAGGTTAATAATAGCCATGCCGTGGCTATGGGAAAAAGATGAGAGGATGGGAGGAACTGAAAAGTTGCGTGATGTCAGATTTAGCAAAACAGATGAAGGTGAAACAGAATTACCGGACTGAAGAATAAACCATTCCTTAGGAAATCGTAGAACGAAGGAAGCTGAAAGTTGCAGAATAGAGGGAGAGGAGAAGAAAAAGAAAGAAAATTCTGCCATAACTGGGGCTTGAGTCCAGTTAGTGCGGCACTCCAGAGAATGTTCAACTACTGTGCCTGTCGGACCTTGTCGAGGGAGAATTAAAAACGCAAATTGCAGGATCAGATGTGGAACAGAAGCAAAACGAGTGGGTGAATAACACGAGTGGAGAAATCAAGCACGGCTATGGCCCAAAAGACAATGGGGTCCACAAAATGAGAGTTCGAAAACTATTAGAAAACTGATCCGGCTTCAAAAGCCCTTTCTTCACCTAAGTACGAATCTATAAGTTGGATTACAGTTTGTACTGTGAGGTATTTGCTTATGTGGGTCTTAAATTCCTTAGATGGCCTTATAGGACGTATATCATGGGGTAATTTGTTCCATAAAGCTGCATACTTAACCAAGAAAAAGTTGGATCTAGGGGCAGTTCTAGAAATGGGAACAGTAACTGTGTTGTCTCTCAGTCTTAAATAATATTGTAGGTCCGTTAGGTTTCTGAACCGCGGTGCTGATTCGATGATTCGCCTTACAAGAACACCATGAAAGAATGCGAGGTTCAGCTTCATGTGTCTAAGCCATAGCGGATCTAGTTTCAAATGTTCACAGCTTTGGCGGTAATTGAGTTGAACGGTAAAGCCAATTAACTCTTTTGTCATTAGTCGTTGAACCCTTTCAATAGCCACTCTGTCCACTGGCGCACGTTACAGTAGATTACGGCACAGTATTCCAGAAGGGGCCTTAAGTGGGTCTTATATGTGCCGAATTTGCTTTCCGAGAGGCGGAATGTCCTATGAAGCAGGCCTATAAGTCTTCTAGCCTTAGCGATTTGAGTGGTGGTATGTTCAGAGAAAGTGAAGGTGGCTGAATATTGCAAACCTAAATCTCGTACTAACGGACTGATGGAAAACGGGTGACCGTCAATACTGAACATACCTGGGGGGACATTGCATTTGAACATAAGAATGTTGCTTTTCTCCGCAGAAAATTTCATTAATGAAGTGGTGCACCAGGAACTAAGAGCTGTTAAATCTAGCCGTATATCACTGATAGCTGTACGAAGTTGACAAGAATAAAAACTATACAAGATTTTTATGTCTTCTGCGAAGAGGTGGAGACTGCCATGGACAGCGACACTGAAAACATTATTTATGCAAATGAGGAAGAGTAGTGGACCCAAAAGGCTGCCTTGTAAGACACCACTGGTGACAGGTTTGAGTTTGGAGACGGAACCATTATTCTGAACCAACTGATGACGGTCGGAAAAATAAGAATCCAACCAACCGAGTAATGGGTCCGTGATGCCATAGAATTTAGCCTTTGATGGGAGCCGAGTGTGTGAGACTCGGTCGAAAGCCTTCTTCATATCAAGCAGGATAATAATCATGGACATACCTTTGTCAGCAGCCTCCGCGGCTGAGTTCAAGAAGTTAACTTGACAAGTAGAGCACGAACGGTTTTTCAGGAAACCGTGTTGGCCCACATTGAGCGAGTTATTCGTTAAAAGGTGGACCATTATCTTACTCTTAATGAGCTTCTCCATGATTCTGGAGATAATCGGTGTATGATTAATAGGACGATAATTCTCGAGAACATGAACAAAGCCTTTTCTGTGCAACGGGATAATGGTGGAGGTTTCCCACTGATTAGGGAACAGGCTAAATTTCATAGACAGGTTAAATAAATTAGATAGAAGAATAGGAATGTCTGGACCCCCCAGAGTAAAAGCAGCCATCGGAATGCCCTCCAAACCTCGGCGGTAAGATGGTTTCGTAGAGGCTAGAAGTGGAGAAATATGGCTGGAGTGAAATGAAACTGTAGACATAGTCTCACTGGGTAAACATGAAGAGTGTATTCCAGGAGTGGGAACACTGGCCGTTAGGGCTGAAGTGAAAAATGTGTTGAAAGCTTCGGCTATTTCTTCCGGTTTATCCAGATGAGAGTTGTTAACAGCGATGAAAGGTATAATCTTGCAGGGTTGGGGGTTTCTCGTTCTCATCAAGCTACTCAGGAATTCCGTCTTCTTGGGGTGGCACAAAGCTTTTGATTCTTGCTGAGTAAGCATGAGTTCAGTTTGTGATTTGATTTTCGCTGACAGTCGGTCAATTTGGATATGTACCGAAAACTCTCGGGTTTTGAGTGCAAGTCGTTGTAGTTTGGAGAGTTTAGATTGCATCCGCGGGAGCCTGTTTGTTCTAGAATTCGTCAGTGGTGTCATAGTTGGGGTGATGGTGTTCAAAGACTGATTGAGAATAGAATATAGCTGATCCGCTACCACCTGAGGATCGGGCAAAAGAAGTGATGTCTCCCAATTTTGCGATTTGATTATGTTTGGAAGGCTGCTGCAGTGAGCTGGGTGATATGGTCTGGCAGACGGTACGGAGGAAATAACGATTTTTGGTGCAGAGAACGCGCACGAGACGGCCCTGTGGTCACACCTGGGGAAGCTGTCTCCTACAGAGGTGGTTAACTTATTAAGCCTTTGAGAAAACAGAAGATCTAGAGTGTTGTTTCCTCTAGTTGGTGATTGAAGGTGTTGAGTCCAACCACCGAGTTGTGTGCAGGTAAAGAAATCCTGATAACGTCGTGGGCCAGAGTGCGATGGCCAACACATTCCTGGAGCGTTGAAATCACCTGCGATCAACTTTTATCGATGGGGTAGGCGGAGGCAAAGTGGAAGGCCTCAGTAATAGGTACAATATTGTCCCCAGTTGATTCAG
Organism: Fasciola hepatica; assembly: GCA_948099385.1. Taxonomy (NCBI): domain Eukaryota; kingdom Metazoa; phylum Platyhelminthes; class Trematoda; order Plagiorchiida; family Fasciolidae; genus Fasciola; species Fasciola hepatica. Next base: position 15,542,200 of record CANUEZ040000123.1, read on the forward strand.
GTGATCGATAAATGCATCCAAGCAAGAGCTCTTGTGACTGCTGTTTAACTGTTACCCAGACTGAGTCATCACCGCGCCGAGGACTGGGTGTTGCATTAAAGAAACAGGAAAAGATTCTGTGCAGTATATTAGGCAACTTCCTCCTCGAAAATGTATTCTAGAGTTGCTGAAAGCCTTGTAACCAGATATTGTGAAGTCTAAGTTGGGAGTGTCGGCGTTAAGCCACGTTTCCGTGAGGGGGTGAAATCGTAGTTAGACACAAGGACCCGGGAGGCAGAAGGTGAAGTTTTGCTGGTAGTGAACGAATATTGATGACGAAAACAGACATACGTGTTGTACTCCCTTGTACTGTTGCAGCAGGCAGTTATGCGAGCGTTGGGGCTTGAGGAGACAGAGGTAGTGGCGTTGCTAGTCCTGGTACAGATGAGGTGGATGGGGCAGTCCTGGTAGATTACTGTGTGTGTAAGTCGGGGACCAATAGAGGGACGTTTGGTCAATGTCAGAATGACCAGCAAAGATTGAGAGAGTGCCGGTAGGACAGGTAGTACGATCGAATTCGACGATTTCTGAGTTCGATTGGGAGCCTATGGAGTGGCCGGCCACCACAGGATCAACCAAGAAGGCAAGGGGAGCTTCGTTAAGGATGAGTGGGTGGGGGTCTGAGGCGAAGAACCAGTGGGGAGTGGAGGGAAGTAAGAAGTATCGTCTGCAATTATAGAGGAGGGGCCTCGATTTGTGGATGAAATACGAGCTGGTGAACTGATGGTTGTACCACCTTTGGGGAACAGGTGAGGACGAAAATTCTGAAATAGAGCTATGGTATGGGGCCATGTTTGGCCCAGGGTATATAATGAAAAAATTGGTATTTTGCGTCGGTACTGAGTAGCCGTAGGAAGTACCTCCGGTTGTTTGGGTAAAGAGGGAGCCCGATTCGAACGGGTGGTTGATGGTATACTGCCGCGGTCGGATTGAGGTAGGTAAGTTGCTGGGGTACAGGTAGGGACTGCAGTGAAGTGAGAGGCTTAAAGGAAGGTCTGGTAACTGAATTCGACCGGATGAAGCTTTGAGCAAGTACAACGAACGCTGTGCTTGGTGTACTGGAAAATGAGAAGATTCGAATGGTGGTGACAAAGGTGGTGGTGGTATGAACAGGGGCGAATTTGCAATATGGTGGAGCATCGGCAGGCAGGATGAAGGTGACATACGAGTAGTTGGTCGCACCACTTTGGGGTTGTCTACATGGGTCTTCAGATGTTTACTTAGGTGCACAGGTGGAATACTGATTGGGGGACCGAGGATTGTCAGTGGGTGTGCCAGTGATGGAAGGGGTTGGGTTAAAATTTGTTTGGCGCCTACACTAGAGGCCCCAGACTGGTTTGTGAGGAAAATTGGGGGCTTGGTGATGTTGATGCTGAAATGATCTAGGCCACGGAAAGCAACAGGGACGGGGGAAGAGGCTGTGCTCGATTTCGCTGGGGAAGATGTTGCTGAATCGTTGGTGCGGGGTGGTGAGTTGGAAGCAATCGCTTTCTCGGCTTGCTTGGAAGACAAACCAATGGCTGAGCGATAGCTGTCTTTGAGGGATGATTGTATCGCCCGGGTTTCTGTACGTCCTACAGGTAACGGTGGAAATTGGGTTGTAATGTGGAGCCGTTTAGATGGGCGCTGAGGAGTTGGCGACTAGCGGGATATATCGAGATCTACATCCACTGGTGGTGCATTGGTCGATGGTGCGTGTGTGAATGTGTCATCTGTGGTGGGTTGTTGGGGAGAGCTGGGCGGCCCTGGAAGGGGAGATTGTGATGATGAGGGACTGCCGAGTACCTACTTTAGGACATCCTTCTGCAATGGGGTCTTGTCGGCTAAAATGTTTGAGCTTTTGAATGGGGTGGCTTTGGTGACAGCCTCTCTCTTCCTGATAAATTCCGTGGCAATGTTTTCCTCAAGGAACTTAAACAGAAGTGGACACATGTACCGCTGTGACTTTCTTCTTAGTTGTACTGCTTTCTTTGGTTCTGGGCTGCTTTTCATGCTAGGAATTCTGCTCTCAGGCATTGGGCCCGTAGGTTGTTCCTTTCGGACAGCGTAATTCCACGGGGTAATGGTTCTCCACGGGGTACTCCGCTGAGGGCCCGCATTCCAATCACACTCAGTCGGATGAACTATTGGAAATTTTTCTTGCTTGTTTGAGCGCTCTATTTTGTCTGTCAACACTGACAAACTATTCTTTGTACCGGGTCTGCGTAGCTGTGTTTCACTGGGAAGCATTACTGGGTTCAGCTTGAATGGGTGCATCGGAGAGTAGGGGGATTTTCTCGGCCGCTTCCAACAATAGGTCCATATAGTGAGGGTCCCCGAATTCTACCAGAACGGGATCAGCGTCAATCAGTCTTTCACTCGCCCGGCCGCATGATCCGCTTCACTACCGCGTGCAGCACGATACCCGCTTGTATTAGGGGGTGCGTCACTCTTTCACAGAGTTTCAGTTGTCTTCGGTGTGACGTCCTAATATCTTGTTCGTTCTTTGCCTACCCAGGGATATCTTGGCATGTGACTCAGGCAGTGGGAAAGCTCTGGTGAGGGCCTGCACCTCATCCTGGAGTTCCGTGACTTCATCCCGATAGTGGGCGACAAAGGGAGGAGGCGTAGTAAGGTCCCAAGTTATTCCCTCCCGGGGTACGCGGGAGGGAGAAGGCCCTCTGTTTCCTTGCACTATGGTTGCTCTTTCTGAGCGTCTGCGTGCTCCGTTCCCCTGACTCCTTCCGAAAGACGGCCGGTTCTATCCGTTGCTGCTGTTTTCTCATCCTGGTAGTGTTCCATATATGAGTTTTGGTGCCCGGTGTTTGGGCGTCGATCCGGCCCACCGACTTCGTCGAGGATGCTCCTGGAAAGCCTTCTCTTACGCCAACCGACACAAACCGGGCAAGCCCACCTTAGCGCCTGATGCCTCCTATGTAATCCAAAGCGATAGCCGATGATACACCGCCCTTTTTTTAGCCACGGCTTGCAGATGCCACGCCGTATGACATCTCTAGCTTGGAGAATGCAACCATCTCTGCAGGAGAGAGAACTTTGACAATGGATGTGGTCCCTCGTAGTCATTCGCAGCCTGGCTTACCAAGAACATGGGCTGCCTAGGCATATTTTCAAGAAGTGCAAGCAGAGGTATACTAGGAAACGAAGCTCCTTGAAGCACGTACCAAGTCCAGGGCGATGCCAAATTGGAGTGTCCACGGAATAAAGTGAGAGGCTATGAGATCGAACAAGTGTTGAGGCAAAAACCCGGGTGGTGCGAGCACCTGAAAAAGTTCACCCGGATATCCTTCATGATTATTTGCGGTGCTCTCATGTGTGCCTTTTGATGCAGAGCCCAGTCGACCCAGTCTTATTGTTTTTTCCACTTTCCGCCTCCCCAAGCATGTTGCAAATAGGAGTGATGATTGTTGGACCGCCGGTAATTTGGCCTTGATTAGATGCCTAATTGAACCACCCAGTGGATTTTTCAGTGACTAAAGTTCTCTGGTGAACTTCCAACTTTTCTATCCGGGTTTCCACTACCTTTGTCCAAACTACTCCTAAAGATGTCCCGAGAGGGGCATATTGCGGTTTAGTGCAGTTACGTGTCATTTCAAGGTGGATGGCAGCTAGTCCATGGGGGCTAGAGCTAACAGTGAAGCCCCCAGAATCCGGCCCTGGGTCCCTTTCTGCTTTTCATTTATGTCAAGGATTCACTGAGGAGTGCACAAACCCAGGCTACGTGTTCTCGAAAGACCTAAATTTGGTGGATGAAAAGGGGAACCGAGTCTTTTCAAAAGCGTTTGAGCGGGGTTCGCTTATGGACCATTCAGTAGCAACTGCCACTCAGCGTAGGGGCGTATGGGCATCTCATTCAGGGTATCGGCGGATGGTCGAAATTTCCAGACCCATGAAACCCACAAGCAATGAGGGTAAGTCACGGATTTCATTGGCTTTGGAGCCCAGATGGAAGATTACTGCCAGCCACACAGTTTGCAGGGATCTATGTTCTTCCTCCGGGGGCTTTTCGTATTCAAACCTCAAAATAAAAACAGTAAGTTCTGCGGGCACAAAAGCTTAGATAGTGCAGCAGCACGACCCTGCCCTCAAGTTATTCGAAAAAGCGGAAAGCCCCCTCAAAGGAGAGGAATGCGGCGGACAGATACTGCCATCGACCACTTTCCTCTGGATGTTCTCAATGGTACCCCTTCTTCTATGCTTGATCTAATGGTGGGCTGACGACGCACATCCTACACCTCGTTCTTCAGGAGATCCGACTCAGATGGATAAACAAGTGAGGTGGGCCTAAGTAACTTCACTCGATTTGCGGCCTAAACTTCGAAGGTGCACTGCAGAAGGAGCTACTTGGGGCTCTGGGCGTAGATAAGACCAGAATGACAGCCCATCGTCCCCAGAACAACATCAAAGTGGAGAGAACATGTCTTTCAATGGGAGGTCTATTGAAGGCCTTTACACACCCCGATTCCAACAAACGGGATCGGGCATTACCATGCCGCCCCCTGGCATATAAGGGCTCGGATCGTCGTCCTGCCGCGCAAACACCACTCTTTGTATGGACCGATAGGGAAATTAGACCGTCAAGTGGCACCAGGTTACCCACAGCCGATCCTGAACCGCTGTTTATTACAGTGTCCCCAGAATGATGGACGCTAATGAGGGAAAGTCGAAAGGCCCGCATCCAACTAGAAGCAGGACATAAGTATTGAAAGAATTTTGGCGACAAAAAATGCCTGTCTCTTTCTTATGAACAGCGATCACGTGTGGCTTCATAAGACCCAACCAGGCCTCTAAACACAGGCGAAATTACCTGAGCAATGGCAAGGATTTTATGTGGTCTGGGAGGTGCCGTTCGAGGTAATTAGTGTAATCTGGGAGGCCAGAGGGTTCTACCCGTCTTCTGGGATGCATTTCAATCAACTGAAACCATTTACGCCAGCTAGCTCACCTGAAGAGACTGTCGTGGACCAACCTGAAGGGGTGATCAAAATGGAAGTGCTGAGGGAATGAATTTGTTCAAGGGAGCCGTAAAGGACAATTTTAGAGGAATGGGAGCAGTGTGAGGGTAAATCAAGAGCGACCTGTGTGAAGTAAATGATCCACCTCGTCACTGGTAGCCGTCCTCTTTATCTGCTTTTTCAGGTTTAGCTACATTCATAGTGCTAAACTCAGAGTCACAGAATATCGTATGGGATAACCGGGGCAGCACTTTCCTCATGCAGTGGTATCACATGTATCACTATCACTCTACTTTCCCATAGTAGAGCTGCGTGTTTCTCAATACAAACTTCATTGAATACTTCGTATGTTCTTCTTTACCGCACTACAGCCACCTCAGTCGTATTTGGCTGCAGCAGCAAAAGTTAATCGGACGCCCCACCAGTTAGTGCGCACAATAGCTTCGAGAGGGGCTTTTGTGCTTTCGATTCTCCATAAAATATTTAGTATGCCACATCAGAAACATTGTGTCTAAGCCTGGGTCCCGTTTACTGTGCGGAGCACTGACCCACCTGATAAAGTTAGGTTGTCCTTCAATAGGATGTTACAGGGGCTCAGGCGCGAAAAGTACCTAGAGAGTCCGGTAGGGCTGAACCTGTTCTCTGTAAAAAGTAGAAGACTAAGAGGAGTTAATGGGAGCCTTCCAGAAAAATGAAGGACTATTGATTTCAACGGAACCTTTGTCAGCATTGGCAGGGGATTTCAGACTCAAGCGAAGCGTGTTAAATTTGATGGACCGACGGCCTAAGAGAACCTGAGACGAAATTTCTTTGCGTCGCAGCTGATCTTTGGAGCGCACAACAGACCAAGGTAGTATGTGTCACCTTGGTGGTGGGTTATAGGGCAAGATTCCACTTTTGCCGGCTTCGCTTATTTCCCAAGTGCCTCTGTAGGCACGTCACTAAACGGTATTACTGAAGGCAGCTCCCTTTCCTCTTTCGTTACCGCCATCCTTCAGTACTATATCCATCTCTGAGTTTGGCCCTTACTTCTCCGTCATCCCGTACCTTATCCCCTTGTGCCCAGCTTGCCACCACTAGCACTCTGTCTATGCTCTGCCATTGCTTGACACTCTTGGGGGAGCTACACTTGGAAAACGACCCAGTTCCTAAAGGCGCGTTTTTTATGCTTCCCCGACGGCAAACAGATTCCACACCCTTTTTCTTCTACAGAGTAATCTAGGGACGTACCATGCAACCACAGAAGTCACAGCCAGGTGGGGTTCATCTCGACTCCAACTGGTGCCGGAATTCGAGCTGCTCCATGCGGCTGCAGCCTCATGTCCTGTGAGCTGGCCCAATGCATACTGTCTCCCACAGCTTATTTGCAATGGGGTTTTACATTTTCTTACCGGGGATTCTACAGAATACACTTCCCGGGGACGGGTGCGTATCCTGTGTGTGTACCACCGAAGGAACTCTAACCGCTGAGTGGCCGTGGTCATTTCCTGCCCAGTGAAAACCGAGGTGAATGCAAACTGACATGAACTTAAATTAACTTTTCGTAAGTCTTCTGCAGGGCGTCCCATTTGAGACGAATTTGCTTGCCGCCTATACGACCATGACCTTCAATGGGTGGAACAGCGAAGGCTTAATAATAACAGTTTACTTCGGATAACCCCGAAGCATGCTGCAGTGCAAGATCAAATAGTACAGTTGAAAGCTGAACGAAAGTTACAGAAGGATTGTACAATTATGTGAACGCGATCGAATACAAGAGAAAGCATTCGAGCCAATTGTTGCCGTGCCGCTCGGTGATTTTAAACTCGAGGTCATGTGGTCGATCCGGCTGAAGTTAGGTGTAGTTATTCTGTCAAAGTGTGGAGTGGGTGGGGAATGGTAAAGATTCACACAAATCCAACAGAAGGAAGACTGTCCTGTGGGAGAGCCATACTGGATTGACGACTACATGGTTACCGTGAAAAAGAAACATTTGTGAAGGAGAGGTTACCGAGTAACAGAGCTTTGCAATGTGTGAGAGGGGTTACCACGTAAAATTAGGCGATAAAAGAACCGTGGCATAACAAGTAAAGAACAAGAAAACCGATCGAGGATTGCAATTGTGATGTTCAGTGACCGTACATCGGTTGAGCCAGTTGTAAGAGAAAAGGACAACACACTGGGTTGTGGGTGTCAAATTGATGGTGAAGCAAGTGACCGGATAAAATATATAGACCTTGAGCGGATTGTTTTGCTTTCAGAAGAAGGGAATGTAATGCCTCGTCATGAAAACAGGATCTAGCGAAAAATCGGTGTGTAATGCTCATCTACAACAGGATGGACACTTCTGGCAAAAAAGATGAAGTGACGGGTAGAAGACTATGTGTTTATGTTTGATACTGAAGGTGGACCATTTTATGGCGACAGAACAGACCTCTGCGGCACAAGAGCTTAGCAAATGTGCATGTGTGGGGCACGATGCCTTGCAAGATGAGGAAATTATAATGCAACAGCCCTAAGTGAGCAAACAGCGGAGCTGACAGAGAAAGCAAACGAACACAGAGTCATTGACTATTAGGAATCCCTAGAGATATATTTCGCAGTGTCATATACTGTCTGAAGATTGTGGTGCGGAAGTGAATGGCAGCAATAAATGCGTTAGTTTTCGAGTATATCGGTAAACGTAGCAAAAAGGGTGGCTAAGTTTACAAATAAGACTGGTGAATAGTTTGGCATGAAGCCGCGGGAAGTAGACCGGGAATGAGGGGCCAAGAATGTTGATGGGTTTCAAGTATGCGATAATTACACACCAAAAAAAGCAAATTTTGCCGGACGAAAAGGGCAGCAGGTTTTGAATGCGAATTTGAAAGCCGGCACGATGGAGAGTCCATGTTAGCTGGAGGAGACAGCAGCATATCTGCAGCATTTTTAGTATATGAATGGTATTCCTTTTGTTTGTTTTTTTAATCTGCAACCGGTGCTAGTGGGTGGGGCTGACCGTGCGCTGGACACCCAACCTGAAACCACTTCGGGAGGCGGGAGGTGTGGTGGTGGTGGTCCACCAGCCTAGTTGCGCCCGAACATCGTTGCCGACGTCCTACAAACTTGATGTGCACCGGCCAAAGCGGTGGGTCCGACCGCGCCCTGCACCGGCTGGATTTGTACAGGTTATTTTGGTCGAGATCATGCAGACGTAGATATGGAGTAGTCTAGGAGATTGTGGGGGATCCCGGAGAACAGGGTCAAGGAGTGGGCGACTGAATGATGGGCGGGCATCAGATTTTCAGTCAGATGTGTGGGCCAGATATTTCGCGGGAATTATCTTCGGATCATTCCAAGACATCAAAAGGGGGATAGGCCGATTGGTGCCTGGAAGCGTAAGAGTAGAGAGACTCAGTCTGGGATGCTCCCTGCTGAGGTGAAACGGTCAATGGTGATAACAAAAATCTAGAAACGTAGACAGACTACTTTGGGAAGAACGGGGACTATGAGCCATCGGGAGCTAGTGAGAATGCAAAAGTAATGGCCAAAACTAGGAATAAGAATGATGATTAAGAAGCAAGCTGTGGTCGCCGGAATTGGATTAGGTGTTGCGACTTTAGGGCAAAGTAATGGAGGGGAATGGGCTCAGTTCGGACCGAGTAAAGCGAATTAAGTATGATGAAGATAGATAGGAGACGTTAGAGCACGTGTATTAGGGAGAATCTAGCAAGAGCACTGTCCGTGATGCAAGTCATCCTAAGGGGTACTAAAATGCTGGCACTGAAGAAGGCATATGGGGTAGGTGATGTGGACGTTGCAAAGGATGTTAACCGGGTCGTGCTTTCTTTCTGTATTCAGAAATCTAGGTTACCCTCATAAGCCTGTTCCAACGTGGTGCACGTAAGGGGTTGATTGTAGTACTTTGGCGACATCTAAATATTTTGTAAGGACAATTTTGAAACAGTCTAGTGTCTGGCAGGCCCGAATATCTTCAGGAAGTCTGTTCCAAATGCGGGAATAGACGGTGATGAAGAACCTTCCTCTTAGTTTTGTCCTGGATTATGGGACTTTAGTAGTATGATTTCGGTTACGAAGAGGGTAGGGTGAGTCTTGAGCAAAACATAGACCAGTGACGAACGTATTGGCTCTAGGCTGTAGGAGGTGGAATAGAAGATAAAGATTGAGTTTCATACGTCGTAGCCACAAGGGGTCGAGTCTTACTAGCTCATATCTCTTTGTAATTCAAGGAAGATGATGAGCCGAGTAAGTGCTTGGTGAAGGATCGCTGAGCTCTTTACATTGCAAGCCTGTCAGATTTGCGCGTGTGAGTGCATACCAGAGGGCAGTACTGGAGCTGCGGTTTGGCGTGGGATTTAAAGATCAGAAGCTGGCTGTTGCTTATTCTAAAAGTTCTGCAGATGAGGGCTATAGTTCTCTTAGTCTCAGCCACCTGGTAGCTGGCTTGTTCTTGAAAGGTGAACTTTCAAGAATACTACAGACCGAGATCTCGTACTAGCGGAGCAGTAGAAATGAACGAGCCGGGAGGAATTTGACTTTTAAAAGTGAGAATGGCACTCTTAGCAGCGGAGTCACTCATTTTCCAAGTGTTGCACTATATGTCAAGAGCGTTCAGGTCGTCAGCTACTTCGGTGAGGGTATAGGTCAAGGTATGGTGTTCAGAGGAATATACAATCTTGATATCATCGGCGAATAGAAACGAGGTGCCATGGCATATCAATTTGAATACTTCGCTAATGTAGAGAAGAAATAAAAGTGGGACTAACATACTGCCCTGTATAACGCCACTTGTGACTGGCTGGGGTGATGAGAGGTGACCCTCAATGTTTACTGTTTGCGATCTCATGCTAAGATAGGATGACGGCCAAGAAAAGAGTGGGTTTTTTATGCCGTAAGATTAAACCTTGGTGAGCAGCTGAGCGTGAGGCACGCGATCAAATGCTTTCGTCATATCAAGGAAGATAACGATAAGTGCCTTTCCAGAGTCAGCTGACCTTGTGATTAGGTTAAGGAACTCAAGTTGGCAGGTCAAACACGACCTAGACTTTAGGAGGCCGTGTTGTTTTTTATTTAGTAACCTACGGGCGAGGATAAAATTGGCAATCCCATCTTTAACTACTCGTTCCATCATCCTGGATTTATTGGGAGTGTGGTTTATGGGGCGGTAATTAGCAGGGTCATGTAAAGCACCCTTCTTATGGAGGGGATTGATAACGGAAGTTTTCCACTGGGATGGGAAAAAGCTTTGTGACATGGAGAGATTAAATAAGTTCATCAAAAGCATCACAATGTCCGGGCCGCCAAGACTGAACAGATCTGGAGGGATACCATCGGGTCCAGGGGGGGGGCCAGAGGCCGGGTGGTATCTAACAGCTCTCTGATTTCGTTGGCTTAGAACACTACGGTTGACAAGGTGTCGGCAGCCAGGGAGGTGAGATCCTGGGTCGGACTATTTGGGTTTGTTATGAAGGTAGAAGTGAAGAAGTTATTGAATGCTTCAGCGATTAACTGAGGCGAGCTAGTATAAATGTTCTCTAATAGGAGCAAATATGGTATTTTGGTTGTGCAGCGGGGGTTTCGAGTTTTAATAAGGTCAAAGATATGGGCTGTTTTATTCGGCTGGTTGAGAGCTTACAGTTCTTGCTTCTCCAGCTTGTTTTCATTTTCGCTTAGTAGCTGGCGTGAGAGGTAGCAGAGGCAGAGGAAGATAGAGAGGTCGTTGGTCCTTTCGTAGGCAACCTGCAACTTTTCGAACCTACGGTGCATCTTTTCCTATCGATAGGTCTTTCTCACAATGAATTCGATTATCTCGGGAGATATGATATTTAGAGTACAGAATAAGTTAGAGCACATCACATCCGATGCTAGCTGAGGATCAGATGTTAGAAAGAATTCATCCCAGGTCTGATTACGCAGGATGGTGGGTGGAGAGTCCCAAGTTGCATTTCGGAAAGGTTTTCGATTTTGAGGACTTTTCCGGTGATGCGGTTGGACGGAGAATTAACATATTATGACCTTATGACCACAACCAGGAAAGTGGCTAAGGACACGTGCCTTTATATTTCGGAGGCCTAAAGTAAAGGTAAGGTAAAGAAAATTGTTCCCTCTGGTTGGTGATTTTACGTGTTGTGTCCATCCGCCAGCACGGATACATGAGATAAAATTGCATAATTTCGGGGAGGAATTCAGGGTTGTCCGACAAATTCCAGGGAGGTTGAAGTCCCCCCCCCTATGATTTTAACAGCGGGCGGGATTTCAGCTACATGACAGAAAGCATCGGTGATTGCATTTACATCACCCATGTTGTAGCCCGGCGGACAGTAAGCGCAACTAACGACGGGCAGCCCCTGAAGCAGTGGTATAGAGATCCAAACAGAGTCTCGGACCTTATCAAGGACAGGATGCTGGAGTGTATGTGTTCCAAGACTGTTCTTACTATAAGCAAGACATCCACCACCACGTCTCTCAGATCTGTTCGCAGCAAATATATTATAACCTGGTATGGAGATGTGTCGTAGGGGAGTTTTATCAGTAAGCCAGGTTTCAGTTACGAGGATTACATCCGGATGAGATTGCAATGCAAAGGAGCGGACTGAGGTAAGTTTACTGGCAAGGAAGCGACCAATGAGGAGTGCGATTTTGAAACTATCATTATCATGGCCTTGAAGTACATTGAATGTATGACCCTTTAGGCTGGCTGCCAGGTTTGGAGAAATTGTAGCCTCTGGCGGACTGTGGGATGGTGTGGGAAGAAATATGGTATGGGAGGAGGCGAGGCGTTCAGAGGAAACGGAAAAACCGACAAATTTGGATGTGGTGGCATTAAGTCTGAAAGCTCGCGACTATTTGTAATTGGGAAGCAGGATGCATGTGGTTGGGCAGGCCCTGAGTAGTCAACCGGAACTGCATTTGGATAAGGTACTAGCATAACGATCTGAATAGTCTTGCCGAGACTTCCTTTTTCGTCGTTGGAAGAAGTTTTTATGGTTCACTCTACCTGGAGGCAAAAGACTGGTTGGGTTCGGCGAGCGAGGTCCGGGTCCCCGAGTTGAGATGACTGATTTTGCCGATAAAGCTACTCTGTTTATTTTCGAATTCGTTACGGATACCCGGGCAAATACGTCTAGTCCCTCGCCTTTGTGAGGTATGCAAGGAATGGCTAGTTCTGACGTCGACGGTTGATGGATTACTGATTTTACTTCAGGTATTTGGCTGTTTTCCCGAACCGGTTTTGGGTTTCGGACTCCTGCAAGGGTTTGCTATGTCTCACAAAACTACTAGCCTTATTAAGTGGATGAACAGGGTGTGTGGACAAGGGCAAACGGGTTGTGGTCCTTCTCCGCCTCTTATTGTCTACGAGGCTGAGGTAGAGGGAAAATTAGCTGAATGTGACGTACAATGTGAACTGGACACTCTCACAAGTGGCCATCACCCGGAAGGGTATCGCATAACGACAATGGGTGTAGAAATCTGATATACTCTGGTGCTATACCTGGATTCAAGTAACATCCAAAAGCTCCTTTTTACCTCTTCTATGAAAGAATAAGAGGCACTTATCGATGATCACTATGAACAGTGAGCCCAATGTTACGCCTCAGCCGGCAGGAGTCATACGGCTCTCCATCAACTCTGAAGGCCCGGTGGTTCCACAAGACCTTGGATAATTACCCTGAAATACACTTCCGTTGAGCGGCCTCGGCCACAAAAATTATGCAAGTGTGGGCTACCCGTTAGCCAGGCATTTGGAAATTCCGGAGGCCGTGCTGTGGAAACCCACAGGGACTACGCTAGATATTTGGAATCTACCCCATACAGAATGATTGCAACTATAGGATATTTCTCTCTTGATCAGAGACGGATCAAAAGGGACATGGAGTCCTGAAGTACTAGGTTGATTCGAGGCTTTGAGCCCAATCGTCCCGGTTCTTGATGAGATCTTTGACCTCCTGTTGGATTCACGGAGCTGAAGAGAGAGAGTGCAAAGGAGGCGGGGGCGAGGGCATGACAGTAAGCTGTGTCTCGATATGGAAAGCGCCCTACCATGGCTGAAGATTTTGCATTCATGGACGTACTTCGGAATAGAAAGGCGTCTATCTCTCTCTTTTTTTCCTTATCTCGGACCAAGCTTCACTGGGAAAGGCCTAGCTAGGGGTCCATCTTTCTGTTGAAGGTAGTTTTGTCTTGCTAAATAAAAATATATTCCGAAAGAGCCTTCCACAAAGAGGCAATCATGTAGCTAGAAAAGGTAATTTGCAGAGGGGTGCCTGGCCTCGGTTCAAGAACCTTTCCTCTGTGACCACGAGTAGAACAGGCTGGATGGGCGAGGGAGGAGCTATCTTTATGACCTCATTCAAAAAGTTGAAACGCCAGAAACAGGTCACGTCCTACTCTTCTTCAGTTAGGGGGATAAGGTTGATCAGTGAGGAGCAGACGGACTAAAGTAGGTGGGACAGGCCCAATGCCGCTTTGATGGAAGACCTATGAATCTGTTCCAGGATCTCACTTTCTCGGACAAGACCATAGTGCATTATCTGGCTAACTTACCCCAGCATAGGACGGAAGCACTTATCGAAAGTAATGGGAAAAAATCATTCCCGGAGAAGCGCTGGGAGAGTCTTCTTCTAGAAAGGCCGACTTGCTCACAAGTTGTTGATGTCCTCCACCCCTCCCAGGAATGGGTGCGTTAACTGCTTTTTCCAGCTGCCGGGGAAAACTCTTTTTTTAGCACATAGCCGAAAAAGATATTCGCAAAGAACTGCTGATTTGCAATAATAATAATAATAATAATAGTTTATTGCGGATAGCTTCGAAACATGCTGCTATGCAAGATCGAACAGGGAGTGGCTACTCACTGGTCTGTGGAAGATGAGTTCTGTGGATGACAGCCTTCATCTAAGCGGATCAGCCCCTTGAGATTTTCTGCGAACTCATCAATAGAGTTGCCTAGGCTTCCTGAGTTCAGATGGGAGCGAAGAATTGCACTGATTTGATCAAAACTGGTTTCTGTGAGGGGTCTCAGGCATATGATTTATGACGGTAGAGGAGGCCACTGCACAACATGACCGAATCCAATGAGAATGCAATCACTTTTACAGAGAGGGGACAAGTGGAGTGCCACATCTTCTTGGAACCATTCCCTAGCTATGACCAGATCTAGTAGGGGGTGGTGCTTCCTGTGCCAAATCTAAAAGGATCTTTCACTTTCTTTATCCAAAGGTTCTCGAGGATAAGATCTAGAAAAGAATCTACCGTAGAGGCGTCAGTTCCTTGCCAGTCGATACTGGAGAGTAGAAGTCTCTAGTGATCAACAAATTGGTGAGGTCTGTGGGGCCTTTCAGGAAACTCTTTAAGTCTTTGAGTTCTAGGCTGTCGGCGGAATTGCGTAGATAAGGAAGGGTCGATGAACTATGCCAAGCAGCAGAGTTTCTGTCCTGTAGAGAGTAAAGGCAGCCCATAGGCAGTCGATATATGAGAAGATGGGAGTTTTCATATGGCAGAAGGAGGACCCCGACTCTCGTTTTCCGAATTTGCCTGACCCGATCATATATAGGCTCGATAAATATGCAGGACGAAAATGAAATTGGGTAATCAGTGTTGGTGTACAGAAATGCAGCGCAACATAAATAGACACTGGTGACTCTCAGTGTGTCCACAATATTCAGCAACCTGCTATCAAATCGGCCACACATATTACTCCTTAAGTTTGTTTCGACACAGCTTTCCGTCAGGTGACTGTACTTCGTTTGAATGAGTTCTGAAAATTCTAATGGTGGCTGCCAAGTCACGGTAGATGCCTTGAAGCTAGCTTTTGGGGTCGCATGAGTTTTGATTTCGTTGCCCCCGGGTCTCACAAGGCTCACAGGGAGGGAACAGCAACCACGGAGTACTCCGCCTGTTGCTGAATCTGGGCAGAAAAGAAATCGCAGACAAGGAGGGGCGTAGCTTCCAACTATCAGGCCAGATATTGTTGAAGGAACTAAGGGCTGGGGACCGATGGAAGGTGGAACAGAAAGCAGACCAGATGGAGCAGCCTAGTTAGCATATTAGCAATGGCTTACAGTCACTGGTCGACCGAGTAGCCCCTCGTAAAAAGGTTTCGTGGAAAGGTGCCGAGTCATTTTGGACAACTCAGGTCCGGAGGGCTATCTGAAGGAAGAAATCTGCTTGGGTCAGTTACCAAAATACCGGTGCCCACAGAAGTTACCTACAGTAGTTTGCAGGAGGTAATTACGGCAAAATTCAGAACCAATGCAGAGGGAAGTACGAGGAATGCCTAGCCGTGGCCTACAAAGTAAACATGATTACGTATTACAATCACGTGCAGTTCAAGGCGACTTTCAGGAAGGCCGTTGGGAACGCCGCAGACCCCAGGAAGGATCGGTCACAGACAACCTCCAGAAAGTAGAAGTCTTTCTGCACCGATTCCAGCCGGTGTATAGACGAGACAATGGGACTTCAGGTCTTCCGCTGACCTCCACCATGACCGCTCCCGTATGTCAGAGAAAACCATCACGGTGAGTGAGTTGCTGAGGGTCCTGAGTGGGTAGGGAAGGGCCAAGGCAGCGGGGCCCGTTGATATCCATCCAGCAGTAGTCCAGCCCCAGGGGAATGTTTGGCCCAGCCGGTGGCCAATCTAATCAAAGCGTACTCCGACGAACGTTGATTCCCGCAGGTTCGGCTCAAGACGACAAACACCTCAACCCAAAAGCAGGAGATACAGAAACCCATCTTAACCATGGGACTGGTAATCTCACTGCGGTGTTGCTGAAGGTGACGGACAGGGGTTTTAGTGACAGGATTGCTGTCCAAGTGACAGCTCACACGTTGATCGTGACAAACTGGTGTCGGTCTGTTCGTCAGAGATCCTGTTTCTAAAGCACCATCTGTTTTACGGACGGGGTTACCCGAAGGCTAGACCAGGGAGACAGAGTTGAAGTCTGATACCTCAACTTCCAGAAGACACTTGACTCAGTTAGTCACCGTTTTTGCTGATGACTCAGAGTGCTCTCGGTCTGCCCCTGAAAACTATTGGGTGGATCCATGGGTCCAATACAGGTAGAAATTTTAAAGTCAAGGTGAACGGTATCGCATCCAAGGTAGGATGGTTGCTGATCGGTGTGATTCATGACTTCTTCCTCGACCCCATGGTGTTCATCCTGTTCATAAACAACCGGGTCATATGCTTGGAAAGTCTATGCTTTGAGTTTGCAGACGATGCGGAGTTAGTTGTTCCTGTACCAAAGGATTCCAAGCAGAAGGATCTGGATACAGTGCATCCCCGGCAGATGGTCTGGGACTTACCACTGAATGGAAGTAAGTGCATCTACGTAGTGGATCGCGAGGATACTCAATCGATAAGTTGCTAAGACTATGCAGACGAGGTTACCGAGTTGACGAAATTGATCATGGCTAAGGACCTTGGGGCAATCATACCGGACAACTTCAGATCTCGGTACAGCGCAGCGAGGCCACTGAGAAGGCCTCCAGATAACTTCACCGGAATAATAGAACCACCGGGTCCAGAAAACCCTGTGTCCAGGTCTGGTGGCCCTTCTTGGTAAAAAGCTTTGGGCTTATGGAACGGGTTCAACGGAGTTTCACTGGGCAGTTCTCGGGGCCAAGGGGAGTCGCATACGAAAAGGGGCTCGAGGAATTGATTTTGTTCCCGCTGGAGCATAGGGATAGCAGAGGCGACCTAATAGAAGCTTTTAAGAAACTCAAGGAATATGCTTATCTCTAGGGGCTGATCACATAACCTTCGAACCTCAGCCACTGTAAAGCCACCAGAGGGCATCCACTGAAGTTGACGAAGGAGAGAGCTATAAGTCGTCTGATAGGAAATTAGTTCGCTTTTGGAGTATTAGGTGCCTGGAACCAGCTCCCGGTGAAAGCGTGCAGGCTTGGTCACCCTTCTACAAAAAGGACGCCGCCTGCCTCGAGAAAGTCCAACGTCTAGCCACGCGAATGGTTGAAGGGCAGAGGGGTAAGACTTACGAGCAGAGACTCTGTGACCTGAATCTCTTCTCATTGGAAAGGAGGAGACGTCGAGGGGATCTCATAGAAACGTTCAAGGTAATGAAGGGCTTTTCTGGCCTTAGACCAGATAGTCTATTCCAATTGGCCGTAGACTCCAGAACAAGGGGACACGAAAAGAAGTCGATAAAAGCCCGATCTAGGTTGATGGCTAGATCGCACTTCTTCAGCAACAGGGTTGTGAACAGTTGGAACGGTCTGCCTGGTGAAATGGTGGACCTGCAGACAGTCCAATCCTTCAAATGTGCCCTTGATCGCAAGTGGTACGAGATCTTTCCTTGTAGTGAGCCTTGAGAATATCAACTAGATGGATGACGGGTAGCACTGTGGTCTTTCTGGAGTATGTTTTAGCAGACTTTTTCCCTCATTGCATACTGTCTCAGTGAACGCTCACGATGCATAATGTCTCTCGCAGTTGATGTGCGATGAGGTTTTCCGTTTCCCTCTCATTTTTAGCGGGGATTCGACGAAATACACTCGGCAGTGGTGGGTGCATAACTGGTGTGCATACCATCGAAGGAATTCTGGACGCTCGATTGGCCGTGGCCATTACCTGTCCTGTGCAGACTGAACTGAACTGAACTGAACTGAACTGAAATGCGCAGTTTGATCTGACCTTGGGGCACAGTGGGCGCTCTGACGCATCTTTCGACGTGCTGAGAAATGCAACAGCCTAGTTTGGATGAAATCGGGAAGCAGTTTGCCATGCAGTATTATGACAAACTAAAAACTGCTAGGCAAACAATAGGCTCGTTTTTTCATGTAAATTGCTTATTGTTGCAAGTAAATTCCCTTAGGAACAAGCGAGGATGATATACGAAGGTGTCGAGGCCGTCGGTAGAGATGCTATTGCGATGAAGCTTATGGTATGTGAATTTTTTTCGGTTTTATAACGCCTGCCGTTATTGTAGGAGTTAAAATGCAATACGCTAAATGTCTTTCTTACCAGTGTCGATACACTCTCCGTTGAAAATTCACTGGTTATCCTCGTGTGTGGACAGTTACAGGTAAGTTTAGATTAGCCTTTGAATGAAATGATATGTATATTATTGCCTCGTTCATAAATATTTTTCATTGTAATCTCGAAAAGTTCACTGGTGTTGTACGCAAGTCGGAAGTCCACTTGATGGCATATGATGCCGTGTCACCCACCATCCGCGCTCAAATTCATCGAATACCTTAAGTAAACTTGGGTGAATAAATCCAGGCTTTGAACCTCTTCCTGGTTTCATTTGACGTAGACTACATAAACGATACTGTTTTGGTTTGTATGGATGTTTTTATGGCTGGGTATCTTCCTATCCAATGAGAATCTGATGAAGGGAAAAGGCATACAAATAGTTACGTAGGATGCATAAGCTGAAGCCTTGATCTGGACTATTCATCTCGAAACAGCAATATAATAGTTGAAATAGAAGGAATAAAAATGATTGTGGAAGACATGTTGGTGGTGATCGAGTGGTCTAGAGCGTTTGCTTACTACTTCGGAGGTTCGAGGTTCTTACCCCCGCCATCACTTTGGCGGTAGACAGTAATCCACTGTCGTTCGGATCGTTACCATACCTGACCTATGGGGACCTTATGTGGTTCTTCGCCACTTCAAGTCTCAGGGTCTGGTTGACGGTTATCCCCAATAGTGCAGCGGGCCTTCGTTGCTGTGGGGAAAATACCCCTTCCACCGCACTTATGCGCAAGCATGTAATGAAAAAATGTAAACACAGTTTATGACATTTTTCCCTTCTGGGTAGTGCGGCGTTGTGAGTGCGAGAGTGGTATGACAAGATCGTGAATAAATGTGAACGTAGAATTGGTACAAGAGGGTAAACAGTCGTGGTTAAACTCCACCTCTGATTTTTTGTTGCCGAGTTCGCTGTTGTCGTTGCAGCAAGGTTTCAAAAATCGATTCTTTTACAGCGGAAGTATTTGTTGAGTCGGTTTGCTTTATCGTTGTATGTTCGTGTATCTGATTCACCACATTTTGGGTGTGGGTCATTCATCGGAGTCTCGGTTTCAGGTTGACAATCGTCATGAACGACTGGGCGTGCGCCAGCGGGGGCCAAGTGCCGGATTGACGCTGTATCCTATTCACCCTTGGGAAATCGAATGCGGGCATACTCGGTTGCATTCCAGTAGATCGACTTCCTCGACAGTTAGATCGCATTTTGATCTACTCATGTTTTTCTTTAGAAGCACTGGACTGGGCGTCGTAAATTAAGTTGGCAAAGTGTCATAAGTTGATTCCCCTTGGTATGATGAAGATTCTTTCGTATGGAGTGGCACTGGTACTCGTGCAAAGTAAACCGTATTGAATGCAGGGCGTCAAAACGTAATGTTGAAGAATTGGACCAATTGGAGAAACAGGAAGTCATAGAGATCATTGGTGACATAAAAAAGGAAGGAAAGTAATTATAATCCAGGCTTAAGACCGGATGTGGATTGTTCCTCGCATACTATGTCAGTTCTCATCTGGTCTGTGGTCTGTTGTAGAGTGGAGGGAGGGCCAGGGCAGCTTAAGAGCACACACAAATTGTTTTTGGGCACACAGAGGGGGGTTGTGTTGGCGGATGCCGACAGCCTCAGCAGTGACCAGGATGCGACATTTCGCTTGTCTTGATTGTCGACCCCGGATCTTATACAGAGCACGAAAAGCCTCGGACACGTTCACCGTGTGATTGGATTCAGCTAGGTATGAAACGACTGCGCTAGTGAGCGATTTAGTTGCTCCAGTGTTCAACCATGCAGGGTGGTATTCGCGGATACGTTCAGACAAACGTCTGGTCGTGCGGCCGATGTACATTGTCCCACAGGAACATGTGAACGAGTACACACAGAATGAGACTGCAGAATCAGGTATTTTGTCTTTCAACCGTAAAGTCACTGCTGGTCTTGATTGGAACAACATCCGCAGATTAGCTGCGTAAAATGTTTTGCTGATGACGCCTGACAATCTTCTCTGGGCCTTCTCTGCCAACGCGTCGCCTTTGAATGGCAAAGTTATGTATACTGGCTTCCTTTCCACCATGGACTCTCTTGGAGTTTTCCGCTCTGTCTGCATCATTTTATCAACTAGGCGGTCCGGGTAGCTGTTCTGCGTGAAAATCCTTCGCACCGTTCGGAGTTCTTCCTCAATTGTGTCCTCCGAACATATTCGTCTTGCTCTATTTACGAGGCACCTAATTAGGTTCCTTTTCACCTTAAGAGGCACGAAGCTGTGGAAGTGGATGTATTGTCCATTCCACGTCGCCTTCCCGTGTACGGACCGTCTGACTGAACCGTCTTCACGACGATTCATCCGAACATCCATAAAGCCTATCGCGCTGTTTGATTCTGTTCCCATTGTGAACTGTAAGCTGTCATGAGCTGAGTTAAGCGAACTTAACAGTTGACCTATCTGATCTGAGGAATTGATCACACAAAAGATGTCATCTACATAGCGTCTGTATAAACAATATCTATGGATCGTTGATTCAAGTGGGCCATTTTCCAACTTTGCCATAAAGACGTCGGCAAGCAGTGGTCCGAGTGGGGAGCCCATTGCTACCCCGTCCTTTTGGCGGTAGATCTGACCGTTGAACTTGAACTGAATGTTGTATGTGCAGAAGAATAGCAGTCGTTTCAGTGCTTCCAAAGGGATGCCTATCTCAATTGCGTTGCTTTCGATATAGTCACATAAATAATCGATGGTTTCACCGATTGGAACGTTGGTAAAGAGTGAACTGATATCTAGAGATAGCATCCGTCGCTTTTTCACATTCAGGTCTTTTACACAACTTATGAATTCAAATGTATCTTTTAGGCTGTGTTTCGATATTTTCTGTCTAACCGGTTCCAGCAGAGTTGTCAACCATTGGACCACTGCATGGTACGGGGAATTGCACATGTCTAGGATAGGTCTTAGGGGGACTGCATCCTTATGAACCTTTGGCAATCCGTACAATCTGGGAATGATAGTCCCTGTAGGCCGTATCCGTTCGAAAGTATATGAGTCTATTATGTGATTTTGTTTCAGATGTCGTAAAATGTTTGATGGAAGCTTCTTTCATTGTTGAGTTTTGTCCTTCTCCGTTGCCATTTTCGCGAATTTGCATGTGTCATTCAAAATGGTTTCCATTTTGGTGATATAGTCTGACTTATTCAGGAGTACTATACCTGCACCCTTGTCCGGTTTCGATATAATGATTTCATTATTCTTTTGTAATTCCCTCAGACGCTTTATATGTTCTGTCCTTAATAGCCCACTTGTTGATGCCTTAGCCGTATGATGTGTGTAGCACGTATTCACTAAGGTAGATTTGAAATTCTGTAATTCCACCTGTGACGAAGGGAGTAAGCTGGACAACTGAGCAACCAAAGTAAACAACTAGACCTGGAGATGAAATTTGAGAATCTTTACGCTCAGTTGTCCAGCTTACTCCCTTCGTCACAGGTGGAATTACAGAATTTCAAATCTACCTTAGTGAATACGTGCTACACACATCATACGGCTAAGGCATCAACAAGTGGGCTATTAAGGACAGAACATATAAAGCGTCTGAGGGAATTACAAAAGAATAATGAAATCATTATATCGAAACCGGACAAGGGTGCAGGTATAGTACTCCTGAATAAGTCAGACTATATCACCAAAATGGAAACCATTTTGAATGACACATGCAAATTCGCGAAAATGGCAACGGAGAAGGACAAAACTCAACAATGAAAGAAGCTTCCATCAAACATTTTACGACATCTGAAACAAAATCACATAATAGACTCATATACTTTCGAACGGATACGGCCTACAGGGACTATCATTCCCAGATTGTACGGATTGCCAAAGGTTCATAAGGATGCAGTCCCCCTAAGACCTATCCTAGACATGTGCAATTCCCCGTACCATGCAGTGGTCCAATGGTTGACAACTCTGCTGGAACCGGTTAGACAGAAAATATCGAAACACAGCCTAAAAGATACATTTGAATTCATAAGTTGTGTAAAAGACCTGAATGTGAAAAAGCGACGGATGCTATCTCTAGATATCAGTTCACTCTTTACCAACGTTCCAATCGGTGAAACCATCGATTATTTATGTGACTATATCGAAAGCAACGCAATTGAGATAGGCATCCCTTTGGAAGCACTGAAACGACTGCTATTCTTCTGCACATACAACATTCAGTTCAAGTTCAACGGTCAGATCTACCGCCAAAAGGACGGGGTAGCAATGGGCTCCCCACTCGGACCACTGCTTGCCGACGTCTTTATGGCAAAGTTGGAAAATGGCCCACTTGAATCAACGATCCATAGATATTGTTTATACAGACGCTATGTAGATGACATCTTTTGTGTGATCAATTCCTCAGATCAGATAGGTCAACTGTTAAGTTCGCTTAACTCAGCTCATGACAGCTTACAGTTCACAATGGGAACAGAATCAAACAGCGCGATAGGCTTTATGGATGTTCGGATGAATCGTCGTGAAGACGGTTCAGTCAGACGGTCCGTACACGGGAAGGCGACGTGGAATGGACAATACATCCACTTCCACAGCTTCGTGCCTCTTAAGGTGAAAAGGAACCTAATTAGGTGCCTCGTAAATAGAGCAAGACGAATATGTTCGGAGGACACAATTGAGGAAGAACTCCGAACGGTGCGAAGGATTTGTGTGTGCTCTTAAGCTGCCCTGGCCCTCCCTCCACTCTACAACAGGCCACAGACCAGATGAGAATTGACATAATATGCGAGGAACAATCCACATCCGGTCTTGATTAAGCCTGGATTATAATTACTTTCCTTCCTTTTTTATGTAACCAATGATCTATGTGACTTCCTGTTTCTCTAGTTGGTCCAATTACTCAACTTGTCGTAATATATTGTGATGTAATGGCATGAATATGAGTCACTAAAAACGAGCTTGTTCGCCAATCTGTCTTCTCAGAATAGAGGCACCGCAATCCGTTGTAAATGGCTGTTCTTCCCATATAGATCGGAAGAGCACGTGGAGCCTGTCTATCAGTGGTGTAAAGCCAGCCTCGTACACCTCTGGTAGAATAATATCATTTCCAGTGGCTTTCCTGATTTTCAGGTGGTTGGCGATCCTAGCGGTTTTCATCATACATAACGGCCCGTAGTCAATGTTATACATCTCTACACTCGGAGAGAATGGTAAGTCCGTGGTCCAAGATGTGCACCGGTTAACTCAGTTGAACACCGGGGTGATCAGCCGATGCTGTTGTGAACTTCGAGTTCTTTTATGAGATTTCGGTAAACGACCTGCATGCTTGACTACCACTTGCAACTCTCATCACTCAGCCCGCAATGACAAATCAAAAAATAGCAAAAGGATTATCTATTCACAGGAATTAAAAACACGGTATTTTTCTTAGCGAAAATGTTAGGTTCCCGACTTCGAGCGTCGAACCAGGTTCATGCCCTTTTGCTTTGATTAGATTGATAAAACGTCTGCCAGATTGATTATTGTTCATTGACCCGATTCGCACTGGACCGTAGATAACTGTTCGATTAGCAAAAACGGGTTAACTTTTATGTTGTCTGGTGGCTTATTGATATATACGATATATGTATTTTACACTGGCTTGAAATCAAACATGGTGCCAACGTAACAAATACAGCTGAAAAGGTACAAGCTTCGAGCGTGAGAAAGTGTTTTTCATTTCGCCTTAGTGGGATTTGATGGCAGATACTTTCGAGACCGAGATTGCTGAAGTGCTGAAACAGATCTTTTCTACCATAACGTCTATTCTAGGCAATGGTCAAAGTCAGGATATATAATACGGTTAGTTATTTGCCCATTACACGTCTTTTATACCGTTCATCGGCTGTAACGAAAACATGAATTCTCCAAGAGGATTGTGATGACTTCATGATTTTCTTCGAGACTCGCGTGGTCTCTTTTCGAGTGAGGACTTCATCTCCAGGACTATGGTGTTGAAACTTTACAGCCATTGGATCACAGTCGGGCGGTATCTGTGCCATCAATGAACCGATCGTGGTCGAGTGGCTTAGAGCGTTTGATTGCCACCTCGGAGGTCACATGTTTGAATCTCACCACCGTCGGTCACTTTAATGGTAGACAGTGTTCCACTGTCGTCCAGCCCGTTGCCACATCGACCTATTGGGACCTTATGGGGTTTACCAATCACTCCAGTTCTCGAGATCTGGTTGCCAACTATCCTTAATAGTGTAATGGGCGTTTGAAGCGCTCATGCTCGAGCAAGTAATAGAAAACGCCTTATCTGTAGCATCTCTTGTAGGATACCTGTATCGCGGTTGACGACGATAACCGCAGGATAAACACAAGGGCTTTGAGGCAGTAGGTCTAATATCCAGTAGCATGACTAGGGAATTTAGCTGTTGGTTCCGGGACACTAGGTGGAACATGGCAACCAACTTGGTTCGGTCGGATTTACTGCCTACACTGCTTTGAACGAATCCCAACGATCGGGCTTGATTGAATAATGTTTCCAGTCAAGCGTTTTGTTTCACTTGCCGTCTCCGCCGGATGGTAATAAAAATTATTCCGGCGATGAATGCGTTGAGAATGTTTTTCCCCCCGATATTCTTTGCCCGGGACAGCTTCGAAATCACAGTCGTTAGAACCAAACTGAAGCTTGTGAGCGAAAATGCGTACTTTACAGGATGACAAACTTCGTCACTGCTCCTTCGATGTTCCCATCAGACGCGAGTAAGGCTTCAGAGATATCAGTTGTTGAACACAAAAAAATGTCAAGCACCATCAACGCAGGGTGGCCAGATCTCAGAACAGTAGAGTAGAACACTACGAACTGCGGTGCTATACACTCGTCCTTTAAGGGAGAGTCGAGTGTCTTGGTGGCGCCACAGATGTCGCAGGCTGGCATTACCGGTGGTAAGTGATTAAATGTGGGAAGAAGGGATAGGAGACGCGTGGTTGGAGAAACAATCTCTCACGTGCGGTGTAAGAGAGCTTGCATTCCTGTCAGAGGTGTCGTTTCGCATAGAAATGTATCCCATCATACAAACATCTGTCATTGCGTATTCAATTAAACGGATGATCTGAGCAAACGGATCGGCACCAACTGTTCCTTTTCTCGAGATTCTTGTACATTTCACAATTTTGTTACAAACGTACCGGTACCGAGTTTCTGTTCATGTCAGACGTAATTCTGTCTGATACCACCGTGTGGTGATGCTGACTTCCCCTCACAACTCATTATTTTTTTAAGTTTCCTGCTGCACAGTGTTCCACTCGTCTGCCTTAAACTGATGGTTCCTTTAATTAAGTTCATACACCAATTTGTACAGTCGATCAGAAATGTGTCTAATGGCGATGATTCACGCGTGAAACCGTTCTTGCAAAAGTCACCCGTGCCGGCGGTATCGCGTTTCTGGCTGCTTCTGAATAGTTTCTTTCAGCGTTGGGTTTCACAAGCTCTGCCCTAACAAGATAAAGTGATAGTTTCATCGTGT
The DNA here is from genome assembly GCA_948099385.1 of Fasciola hepatica. Lineage (NCBI taxonomy): Eukaryota > Metazoa > Platyhelminthes > Trematoda > Plagiorchiida > Fasciolidae > Fasciola > Fasciola hepatica. Next base: position 15,567,651 of record CANUEZ040000123.1, read on the forward strand.
TGGTATTCATGCACTTTCGTCTGAATAAATGATATATCTGAGGGCATTCCGCCTCCAGCTGGAAGTCGGAGAATTACTCGACACCACGTTCGTAGCACGTGATGCTTGTGCTCAGTTTCCAGGATAGGTGATAAGTTTGTGTTCAATTATCATTTCTCTTCGGAACTCATTTGTATTAGATGGTTTGTCGTTTTTTTCAATTTCAGTGCGACGAAGACCGGCCTTTGTCTTTCTGCGAGACGTTCACACTCTCCATGGTCAACGGCTGCTTCCTTGTTAGCAATTCAATCTTCCGATTGAATATACATCACTTCTAATGAGCACATCGGCGGACACCGTTGTTCAGTCGTTACCTCTCCGTATCGGTTCATCATACTCGCTATTTTCTTGAAAATGATCTGACCAACAGACGTTCGTCTTAGGGCCTTTTTACATTTTCATTGCTTGCTCGTTGCTTCGCTCATCCACTCGCGACGTCAAACAATCGCAGAATAAATTCTATTCCTCTTTTCAGAGCACCTTAAGATTTCCCAAGCATCTTGAACAAGGTATATCTCTGTGGTCGTGTACAAAACTACAGTTTGTGTCCCCAACTCATCCGATTTCCCCCGCAGTTTCGATGTTCCGCGAAATAAATATCCTCACTCTGAAGCTCGGCCAATCGACCCATTCACACAGTCTCCTTTGATATTTCACTAATTAATTACCGGGTGTCTTGTTATTGCGTTTATTAATGCGTGACCTGTCTACACAGTGGTTCCATATATCAGGGTGGATCAGCTAGCCGTTCAGGCGAGTGCGTAGTTGTTTGCCTGTCTTACCTGATGCACTCGGATGCACCTCAGGCATGGGATGGAGTTATGTACACATGATTGGTCGCGCGATCTCTTCAGTTTAATAGACGATCTCTGAGTGCTGACCGGTTTTTGGGCGACTTTGATGTTCGACGGCTGTGGGATGCCCTCAACATCCTCGGATGCTCTGCATACATACATATATATATATATATATATATATATATATATATATATATATATATATATATATATATATATATATTTATGTATAGCTCCTTCTACTAGACTGATACGTAGGCATAAAATACAATCAATACAGACCGGCATTTTCCAAAGTCCTGCTGACGTTCAAATATCATTGCATATCCGGTCAAACGGACTTTGTATATAAAATGATCATCCTGTTATGAACATCTCTAGAATGACAATTCGTTTATTTCACACCTTTTTGACTAAATCACAGAGTTTTCCCGACACAAATGTGACGATGGGGGGTCACAAATATCCATTGGTCAGGGCATTCTTTAGCGTTTTCCAACAAGATGGTATTTTTTATATATTGTTAAAATCAAAAGTAACGGCAAGATTCATCCGGTGGAGCGAGGACGAACCATCTAGTTGCATCATTGAGAGGCACTATCTCAGCTTCCATGATCCACGTTCGTTATGGAGATCAACAAGAAGAGTCCGTCGAGTGTTAACTGCGCCTATTTTCACAGAGTTAAAGTACAAAGATCGAACGCTGGATTACGCTGAGGAAGTGTGTAAGAATTGGTGCGTGCAATTACCGCATGCGCGAAACGCGCAGTCAAGTAGGCGATAGACGGGGATGATCGGTTGATCACCACACAACTCACTTTATTACTACGCTATACATAACCAAGTTAGCCGTTAGCGTTGTTTTTGCAATTGCTGGTGGTCGTGGCTAATTACTAGCATTTCGGAATTATAGCAGTCTTATGTGGCGTATAGTGCAATTGACATTGAACACCATGGTGTGAGTAAACTAAGTGCTTCCTATGGAATAGATGGAAAATTTAACAAACTGCATTCTCCCGAAGATTCGTTGCGTGCATCAGAATAAATTTTTACCAAATGGCGGGTAGTACCAGTATAGGAATGGGTGGGAAGATCTTCGAGCCACAGGCGGGCTTTCATGGCTTCAGCTGTATTTATCCCAGTTGCCCTAAGGAAAGTGTTCCGGACAGTGCTGATGAAATGTAACTGTTATTCAGCTGAAGAACAAAAAAGCTGCTGGAGAAGATGGCATTCCACCTGAAGTCTACAGTTGTTGCCTATCGTCATTGATCAACAAACTTCACACCCTGTTTGACTCCATATGACGAGAAGTCTTTCCGGCTGATTGGGGCATGCCCGTTCTGCTGCTCATCCCAAAGAAAAGACAAGTCCGTGTGCGACAACTATAGGGGGATCAGCTTGATCGACGTGGCTGCGAAGGTTTTCTGCGTGCTGCTGCTCCACCGCTTCTTAGTTGGGAGAGACCGCCGCACCCGACTAAACCAAGAGGGTTTCCGCTGCGTGGACCAAATTTTCACACTACGTCGAACACTGGAGCACCGCTACAAGTTCCAGCAGCCAACAGTAACCTGTTTTGTCGACTTTCACGTTGCCTTTGATTCAGTTAACCGGGAGCGTCTCTGGGCAATAATGGAGTTCAACGGGATGCCCGCTAAACTCTCAAGGTTTCTGAGAAGATACTATTCGTCCACCAGGGTGCGGGTCCGTATGTTGCTGAAGAGTCACCTGAGCTCACACTCACTACGGGAGTCAGACAGGGCTCCCCTCTTTCATCAGTGCTGTTCAACTACGCGATCGACTGAACAATGAGACAGGCACTGATTGACTACCCCGGTATCCAACTGAGTCAGGAGATGTACATCTCGGATCTGGAGTTCACGGATGACATTGTTGTGCTAGCGGAGTCTCCCGTCACGCTCCAAACAGTTCTTGGCCGAATCGGTTTCTTCTCGAAGTCCAATGGACTAGAAATAAACACTACGAAGACCAAGAGTATGTTAAATTGCTTAGGGCCAACAGCTCAACAGCTGTCCATCAATGATCGACTGATCGAATGTTACGTCATTCAAGTATCTAGGCTCTACACTGCTTTCGAACCCTCAGGTGAGGAATGGAGTAATACTCCGGATAGACAACGCCGGAAAAGCATTTCTCCAGCCACGACGAGCGTTGTGGACCTACAGTGAAATCACCCTTCGGACAGATGCGTATCTACCGTGCCGCTATACGCCCCGTACTCAGCTACGGCTGTGAAACCTGACCATTTAGAGCCGAGTATACTAGAAAGTTGGAGGTGTCTGGTCACTGGTGCCTACGACTTATTTCGAAGACCAATTGGCGCTACAGAGTATCCAACGCTGAAGTTGCGAAACGGTGCTGCGAAACTGACCAACTCTCCGACTTCCCCCAGGGTCATTGACTGCGGTGGCTGGGTCATATCCTACGGCGTCCCGAGACGGAACTAACCAAACAAACACTCCGTCCCGAACCCTGTTCCGGATTGCGCTGTCGCCGCGGTGGCCAGCTCAACACTGTCGAGAAAGATGTAGAGCGCCTAGGCTTACGGGCAGTCTATGGTGCCCGCCAATAGAATAAAAATTGGGTCACGATCTGCACCGAACTCGCTTCTAACCGCCGCGCATGGTCAGCGGTGATGCGAGATATTCATGGAGCCGACTCATCCTCTAGTAGGAGCTAGTCCCATAAAAGTGGAGTAAAAATAAGTTCTCCTGACTGAGGGTTCTTGCGGCAGAATTATTTATTTGCTTGTCGACCAATTTCATTCGTGATATGAAATGTCTTCTCTGTATTCGGTTAGTTGGATGTTGATCTGTATGTCATCGAGTATAATTTCGCATTCCTTGTTATCTGCGATAGTAAAAATATCAACATGAAGATGACAAAATGGGATACATAACAAGTTATCATTAGGTATGGGTCCCTGAGGGTCGTCGACGGTAGAGACCACAATCTATTGATAACACTGCTTGAAAAGTGAAACTTCAGATCCATCCATAGTATTTTCATCACTGATTACCAAAGCCACAGCAGCCGACACATGACAAATCCATTCAGAGAATCAAGCAAGGCGATTTTTCCGCAATTTATAGTGGTCTAGGTATTTTTCGTCAGATACCCAGATCTGGGCTTACCCAAACGCTTCTTTCACCTCCATTATCAAACACGTTATTCCAGTAGAATGGAGCTCGAGAACATTGCTCATTTGGTCGGACAAAACGTCTTCGGTTTAATGAATCGGACCGAATGTACCGATGGTGTGGCCTCCTAAGTCTCCGGATGTAATTCCGTTGAACTTTTTCCTATTAATTTAACTGTAAACGAGGTTATAATATCTCAAGACCAGTGTTAGAACCTTAGGCTGATATTAGACCATCCGTGATAGACACACATCTTGGTTCCTTTCGTAATCGGCTAATGATTGTCCGATTTTTAAAAAGCCGAGACAACCGACCTTTTTGTATTCATTTCCATAAAATGCAAGTCAGCACAAGGGTTTTAGTTATTATTATTTGTAGGAATTCACTTGCGTGTTTATTCCCGAAACGCCTGTTTGAACATCATCAGAACTTTCGATGATTTAAATTAACCACCCTGTAACAGTGGTTTTTGTGTGGAGCATGAAGCACATTAAAGGAAGTCACGGTGTTGTCGGCCACGTACGTAATAAATTCAACACAAGTACTGAAAAAATCCGTGCAAGTATCATATTTGTAATGGTTCACTGTTCGCTAAGCGACTTTGACCGGCTGTTATACAAAACTGAGACTTCGGTATTCGTGATGGATGTTGGTCTGGGTATCGATCGGGTGACTATCGATAACCGACCGATGGCATACCGGCGACAGATGAAATCTTGTTTGGTTCCTCGTCTGCGGTGTACGACGCGTTCCAGTCTGTATCGTCAGTTAGGATTGTGTAGGTTGCAGATGTGTGGTTTGTATTTAACTACAATTCAAAACGTAATATGTACTGCAAAGGAGTTTTCATGTTGGTAGTCATGTGTTTTAAGCGTGACAAAAGTTGAGGTTGCCGTAGTGACAAGACTTCTCCGCAAGTGTGTCAAGGAGATATATATATATTCCCCATGGGAAAAAGCGCCCCCTTTTTTGTTCGGGTGACCGTTTTTATTTCCCGTCTTGGGTGTTCCTAAGGTCACTTTGGAACTCTCGAGGACCACTCTGGGTAATTTTGGATAGTAAGCCGCTAGACGAATGTTTCTTTCGCGGTTCAAGTTGGCACCCCAGGTACTCGTGTCCAGCACGGGACGTCACCTGCAAATCTTGTAGAGAGAAGGGGCAAAACTGGAAGGTCTATCGATCCACCGAAAAGTGAAAATGCTCAGTGTCATTGATAACCTCTATGCTCTCGTCCATTACCACTTCTGCCGCTCCAAAGTGCTTGTCAGAAGCAGTTACGGATGTTTTTGTCAATCGACTGCCACCAAAGCCTTGGTCGGAAAGTGGAGCTCCGAAATTTGTTTCAGAATCCATTTTCAGTCGTAAGAATTGGTCAGTTGAAAATTCCAGTAATTGAGTTGTACTGGCATCTACACACGTCGGAAGCAGCACTCGTGGTCATTTTTACGTATCTTTCAGACACCAAAACAATTTTTATCCACCGGTCCGTCTATTTGTCTTACCCGATTTGTGCGCCGATGTGTTGCTCGGTCATGATTTCGTAAAACTGCACAAGAGTGTTCAAATACCGTTCGAAGGAAAAAATCCGTCATTCTCTCTATGTGGCATTGCGGCTTCTACAATCCAATCTGCTTCTCTTTTTGAACACATGATGTATGGTCCATTCCATCGTATCTGGAACTTGCTAGCCCCAGGACTGATCACATTGGCTCTGTTGCGATTCTTAACTTTTACCAGCTGTCTCGGTACGAACGGCTTCCATTTTTGTGAACGGTTCTGTCCATCGTATCATGTCTTGTTTCGACTCACAGCATCTCTTGTCCGTTGTGTCGCCAATTTCTCTAGATGCTCCCGCCCGCGGGTTATCGAGGGTTTATCGTTCTTCACGTTGAGCCAAACTTCCAGTTGCGTTCCGGGTTCCTTTCAAAAACCCAGTTCAAAAGTTGTCGTCAACATTTTCGAATAGTTCAAGTCGTGGTAACTGAGCAAAATCTTTGATAGTCCTTTTTTCCAATCACTCTCGCGGTTGTCTAACAACTGTTTCATCGTTTTCTTAGATCTTTCCGTCATTCCGTTCACCTGAGGATGGTAAAATGATCCGCGTATTCGCCGGATCCCCACTACTCCAATATTTCCCTCAGTTTCATCGATTGGAAGCACGGACCCTGGTCATTGATGATCGCTTCGGGTGTTCCGAATTGCGCCACCACATTATTAACAAATACGCGAGAGACCTCATCGCCCGTTTCATCCAGTACTGCGGTTATCTCCACCCAGCGAGACATATGGTCAACCATTGTCATGATGTACTGGTGTCCAGTCGAACTCATGGGTAAGGGACCAAAACTACTTAATACCATCTTCGAAAGATTCGCTGTGCTTCTACGGGCTGTAATAATGGTGCCACCGCCACCAGCTCTCGGTTTCGCTGGGAATCAAGGTACCTCCGTATGTAGTCATCAACGTCGTGCCGAATTGTGGGCCAGAGGACTCTGTGACGCAACAATCCGAAGACTGGTTGTTGTACCGTGTGAGCACTGTCACGCACTAGCTGTATCACACTCTCACGTAGGCCTTGGGAACGAATGGCCACGTCTGGAGCGCAGACCATGTCCCACATCGATGGTGGAGGGGCTATATGAGGTAACAGAAAGGAGCAATCCCTCTGATTTTTATTTCTATAGCATGCTTACGCATGAGTGCAGTGGAACGTGTATATGCCCCATAGCCATGAATTCCCACCGCACTATTGAGAATAATCGGGAACCAGGCCTTGAGGCTTGGAGCACAAACACATGGGGTTACAATAGCTCAAGTGTAATAACGATCCGGACAACAGTGGGGATTACGGCTTACCACCTAATTAACCGGTCATGGCGGGGATTCGAACCTCGGAGCTTTGTTGTGGTAATCAAATGCTCTAAACCACTCGATCATCACCGGTAGACTGTCGTTTCTCTTTGAAGTATCTTCCATCTTGGTCTCCATCGGTTACCCAACTCTCACTTGTGGCTCCACAAAGCCGAAGCATGTATTAGCGGCCACACCTCGATAAGCCGCTCGACAGGCGGGCCAAACCAGGTTGGAGGGCAACCTGAGCCTAAAAACTTCGGTGATACGGTGTTCAGCGCGCGAAGACAGTTGCTCCTGCATGGGAAGACGAGGTCTACTCTTTGATACAACGGCCAAAATGGAAAACTATCCCGCCAACAGGGTCGCATGAGCCCCTGAGTCATGGTCACTTCTACCGAATGGTGAACGAGCTCCTAGAGTGTCACCGGCAACCATGCACCAGGACCATTTTGGATGCGTTGGGCATCCTGGACTGGTAGACCACCATCCAAAAGGCGTATGAACCGCTTGATCGGTCACCGGCTCCCAACACACGATCTTCCTGTTGCCCGACACGTTGCACTTGGTTGTGCATAGGCTAGAGGCGCAACCTCGAATAAAAAGCTGAATGACGCTGGGGACTCCTATTTTACGCTATTCTCAAGACTTTTCATGGATTTTGCCACTAAAGTACACAATGATCATGCTACGGCGTCCCCGGTGGGTGACGCGCCTCATGTTGTCTCCGCGGTCGTGGTACTAGATAGGAACCTCAGTCTGCACAAACACACTCACATTGGCTGCTGGAATGTGAGAATGGTCCTTGACATCGGTAGTCAGGCCATCGCGACACACACATAACACAATTACCAAATGAACATGGCATGTCTCTTCAAAATTCGTCCGCCTAATTCTGGCATATCGAGCGTTAAGGTTCCCAGAATAAAGGACGAATACCACCTCTACCACAGCGGACCTACTAACAACTCCAGTCTTCACGGTGTCGCGATCACCGTCAGTAGCAGCACTAACAAGGCACTGCTTTCATGGAACCCAGTCTCCACTCGAATTGCTATAGCTCGTTTTCGTTCCTCGCCTCTGAATGTATCGGCTGTTGCAGTCTACGCCTTGACATTAACATCCGAAGAGACAGCGAAAAATGAGTTCTTCGACGGGTTGCAGGAAGTGGTAAACAATGTGTGAAATAGATATATAATTCTTGTTGCGGGGGACTGGTCCTCCAAACCAAGCAACCAGATATATCCTAGGGAAAAATGGCCTTGGACAACAATGTTACAATGGTGCTCGCCTCGTCAGTTTCACAGATTACAACAGACTAACCGTCTCCAACACTCGCTTTCAGCAACCCAGGCGACACCTGCTGAAGGGGTACTTGAACGACAGTCATACTGCACACCAGATCGACTATGTATTGATACGATCTCACTGGGCTTCCTCGATTGAAGATTGCGGGTCCTACAGAAGTATAGAGACAGGAAATAAGAATGGTCCCGACCACATCCTTGTCCGCGCACGCCTCAAGGTACACTTAGCTAATTGTGCCCCGTGCCCTGAGAAGGATTAACGTAGCTGCCTTAGGATCACCGAAAAAACCACATGCACTACTAGGTACTACCATCGCCCATCTAACCGATCACCCAGTCAGAAAAGAAACATCGGCGGAACAACAAAGGTAGTCACTGAAATCGTCTGTCAAACAATCTGCGGCCGATGGTCTGGACACTATACGACAACGACAGAAGGGCTGGATATAGGAGACGGCCCTCCATAGCCTATAGAACCACTCCTTCGCAACGCTACCGGGCTACTGACCCCGGAACAAGAGAAAAAATGCAGAGGTGGATCGAACACTTTAACAGTCTACTGAACCATCCCACGGCAGGATTGACAAGTCAATTTCCCACAATCCAAAATGGAATCTACGACATCAGTACCAGCCCTCCTTCCCTAGAGGAAATTGCTGCTGTGATACGCAATCTAGAAAACTGAAATGCCCCGGAAAAAGCGGGCATCGGACCAGAGTTATATAAATCCTGCCTTCCGACACTGGTAAAGCCCCAACACACGTTGGTTTTATTCAATTTGGGGAAAAGAGTATTTTTTCACGGACTGGGGAACCCTAATCCTACTCCTCCCAAAAAATGGTGACAAATTAGTTTACGACAACTACCGCGGAATCAGCGTGATCGACGTGGCTACAAAGATATACTTCGTGCTTCTACTGAACCGCTTCTCAACCGTGAGGGACGCACACACCCGTCCCATTCAAGGAGGCTTCCGCCGCGGTAGGGGATGCGTGAACCAGATATTCACCTGACGCCGTGTACCAGAACATCGCTACAAATTCTAACAATCGACATCAACCTGTCTCATTAATTTCCGCACAGCATTCGACTCAATTGACAGTCACGCTTAATGGATCATTTTGCAAGCAGCTGACATGCCGCCAAAACTTGCCAGTCTCATGAAATTCAACAGAACAAAACTAGTGGCAGAGTACGACTTTACGGAGAAGAATTCGTCGACTCCTCCCCCAACTCCGGTGTCCGACTGGGCTCCCCGTCGTCGCAAGTCCAATTTAACTATGCAAGCTAATGGATAGTGTGGCAGGAACTCATCGATAACCCTGGAGTACAGCTCAGAGCAGACGTTTTAGTAGCTGATTTGGAATGTGCGGATGATACCGTTATCCTAGATGACAGTCCGACTACCCTATATCCAATTTTAGATCGGATAGTTTCCTTCGCGAAAACCATGGGGCTAGAAGCCAATGCATCAAAGACTAAGATCTTTTCGACTTGCGCTGAACAGTCCGCACGCTCAGTGTACGTCAACGGTGAGCTAACTGAGCACATGCAGAAATTCAGGTACGTAGGTTCCACAATCCTCCCAAACGGCCAAGCCAAGGATGAAGTCAAAGTGCGAATTAAAAATATCGGGAGAGCGTTTTCTCAGCCGAGTAAATCACTTTGGGTGCGAAACAAGATCAGTCTCCGAGACAGAAACGGCATCTTCCGGGCCACCATCCATCCCATATTGACCTACAGTTGCGAAATGTGTCCAATATGCGTTGAGGACACCAGAAAGCGGGAAACGCTTGAATACCGATGTCCGCGAGTGATCCTCAAAGTGACCTGGGGCGACAAGATATCAAACGGCACGATAACAGAACAATGCTTCCACACTGAAAAGTTGTCGGTATTCCTTCAACAGCGATGTTTGCAATGGTTCGGCCACATCCTGTGAACCTTGAACACCGAGATCTCAAAATAGTGTCTGTCACCTGTTTGGTGCCAATATTGGCGCCGCCGCCTTGGAGGACAACTGAAAACATGAATCAGCACTGTCAGGTGGGAGGTCGAGCGACTGGGACTCCAGTCTGTTTACGGGGCTCGTCTTTGAAACCCGAACCGGATCTCACTGTTATTCGATCTCGCCTCAGACCGTCGTTCACAGACAAGCGAAATCCACGACATCCGCGAAGCCGGCTCATTCTCTCTCAACAGATAGCTTCATAGAAGTAAAAGTAAGTAAGGGGGTCATCGTAAACATAGCTGGAGCTTGTGTTGACCGCTTCAGTGTAACTTCAAATCTGTTAACAGGTATTGATGAGCTAGCTGGCTATTCCCGATGATATTTCAATGCAATGGATGATCAAAATCAATGACAAACTGTAAACCAATTGTCTTACAATTGATCAGTCGGCCGCGCTCCCCAGTCATTCCGTTGTTAAAGCAGCTTTGTTTTCGGCTGTTCTAATAGTCCTACTGTCTGGTATGAGGGTATGAATATGCATCTGTACCATGTACATATTGAAATGAATGGATATGAGCAATTTCTCTCACGATAATGTTTTTTCAACTTAAGGTTTGTGGCATTATTAACAAAAGCATTCCGTGTGTTCCTGTGTCCTTCACTTTTACCGATATGGCCAAAGTTAAAAAAAATACAGCTCGGTGACGTTCATAAATCTCAGCGACTTTGGGGTCCACTAGAACTGCTTGCTCTTGGTATAAGTTGTTTACCAAATGCTGTGTTTTTGTCAGATAAAGTCAAATAGAATCTGCAAAAATGTCCCAATTTCTACGAACTTACCTGATGCGTTGCTTAACCGCATCGACGAATGGCGACTTCTTCAGTCAAAAAAATCACGTATTATTTCCACAGTTCAACTAAACTCAGATGACCGTGCACATAATAATCGCAGTCATTGCATATCCCTCTAGGCACTAACGTGATTATTATCCATCTCTATCTGACGGCTTGATAAAATAAGTTAAATGAAATTAATGCGAAAAGCTTGCAATTCATAATAGGATGCGAACATGTGTCATACTACCATCGAACAACCATGAGGCCAAATGCAGATGTAACCAGTAGTGGATTTAGCGATGTCTACTTGGCCAATATTGCTATATCATTTATCGAATACTACATCAGCCCTGATAGTATAAATGCTAATAAGTGATTGATCCATAACATGAAAGAAAAGTACAAAAAATTGGATCGGTGCACTTGACCATTTAAGACATATCGAGCTTCCACATGAGGTTCCATGGGATCCACGTAATCTCTGAACGTAGGCAGAAATACTGACGCCTTTGTATTTGCAAACCTTAATCACACACTTGATAATATTATTTGTAGTCCCCCCATAGTTTTCCATGCTTGCGATTGTTTTGATTTCCATGTTAGGTGGTTGCTGAGAGGTAGAAATCATAACTGCTGCGATTAGTGAAACTGTTAATAGCTGTTCCGACTGAATCAGATTCACTGAAATTTCTCCCATCCAGGAAACCACTATGAATATACAAGATAAAACGGGAAAAGATGACCGATAAATCGTGTGTTAGTAGATGATATATCACTGAGAAAGTATTTCATGAATTGTTATTTGCCTCAGGTGTTCCATGCCGAGCACTGTAAACTTGATTACCATGTCTGGTTTATTCACAATAAGCCTGTTCACATTGGCTGGCATACCATTAAACAAGCTGTCCGACTGCGCCGGTAGATTTGTTCGATCACTGAGGCCTTTAATCTATGATTAGCAAATCCCGGTGTCGTTGATCGTCTTACCGAGGAGCAATCCGGCGTGTTTTCCAGACAGATATCAGTTAACTACTGCTGACGTTTTCAGTAGCAAAAACTGTTATTCTAACCTCCCGGCTCAGTGCGTCGTCACAATGCATTTGATCATTTTGACAATATCAGCCGCAGTAAATTTTTTCTCATCACACCTTTGACTGTAGGCAACTAATTAGTGGCTTATTGTGATTTAAGTCCATAAATATGCGGATCGTGGAAATTTTTGAATTTCTTCACAATGGATTTCCGGGGTTTGCTCGAACACCTAATTGCATGTGAACAGACGCGCACAAAATCAAACATCATTCACGTGTTCTCTCACTGCAGCTGAACTAAAGAATAGTGGATTGGCACACAAAGCATTTGAAACATTGTGTCCCCTTTATCCAGTTAATCAGGACGAGAAAATGTACATATTGCGAGATGCAAGCATTTCGTTCAATTTTGTCGATCATGTACGTGAAACAAATCAGTTTACGTATGATACGGTACGTGAAACACACAGTGGAAAATGAGGAGAATGTTTACCACAGATGATTCGTTCCTTTTAAAGGTGTGAATATTTCTAATCATTTACGTCATAACTTAGGCTCCGCTCTAAGCCGAACATGTATGTTAGTCCAATCACGCATAGTGTAGACCACCAGAGGACTGGTATTAAAAGACCATTCTGACAGTCATGTTGCTCTAAATGCCCAACATTTTGTCTACCAGTTCACTTGCATTTGCGGTGACACGTGAATAGGCGAGACAGAACGATACCTGGCTCAAGAAGTGACTGGACACATTCCGAAATGGCTTTCGCACTCAACGATTCAGTTAGACTGCACAAGATAATTTCCGGCATCGGCTATCGAGAGGCACCTACTTCAACAGGTCATCGAGTTGGCCTGACTCGGTCACTCGAAGTACAATTACGCAACCGGAATACAAAACTGCTGATTATGTTGATCATGACGGAAAAACTCTCTCTTTGGGCACAGAAACAATCATTGCAAACGATCTGCCTTCCCTGACGTTAGCCACAAAACCTCGTACGAATAGACGTATTGTTTGAGATAAACCTCTTCCTCGATTTCTCACTGTGCATCTCATGTACCGTGTCATCTACAAGCCGGTACGTTTCACGTACGCGATCGGCAAGAGTGAGCAAAACGCTTGCATCTTGCAACGTGTCTTCTTTCCGTTCTTATCAAAGCATTTTTCACTCACTTATCAACAAAAAGTATTCACGTGGAGTAAATATCAATAATCAGTGAAATTTTTCGTGTGAGGATGGGTAAATATTCCAGGATAGCAAGGAAATCGGTTTAAATCCCCAGAACTTTCGCAGAAAATAAGCCCACCTTTTTGGATTGTACCGCTAGTTTTGACACATTGATTTAGCCCATAGAATTACTTCTAAAAAATCTCAATTTTTTCCTTTCTTAACTTAGAAAATTTCAGTTAGTTGGATCGAATGAGCACCTAGCAACTTCATTGCAAACAGGTCAGATTTTATGCACTTGTCAAATGGCAAGAATGTGCGTCCTTTGAAAATATAAAGTACGTACAGCGGCTAGTGTCCATAAACAATTACATTTCCTAAATGTAGTGATACCGCAAGTGACTCAGAGCATTCGAACGAAGTAAGTAGTGTCAGGGAATGTGCAGTGTAACCTAGTGATAATTATTCTGGTCATGGGGTTGTAAAGTCGTGGGACGATAATATACACCATCATTATTCATGTGCAAAATTTGACAATCTATAGTTACGCAACAACTAATGAAACTTCCAGCTGGAAGTTTCCGTAAAACACAGATACACCAGAACGACTGATCCACAGACTTCCCACTCAGCTGATCCGCTGATCATTACAAAGTGTTGTAGAAAACCCACTGGTGATTGGCGACGCGCTGGGCTTTTGTCGGCACACAGCGTAAAGGTGACAGGTAGGTTTCGTTTTTCGTTCTAACTGGCTGCTTTGAAGCTAGGGTGTTATTCTTGAGGAAATTTCCTCAACCCACTGACAAGGATTACAGAAGAGGACGCCTAAGTGTTTCCTGTGTGACATTTCACCATAAAAAAGAGGTAGCAACCTAATACAGTGTGATGGCTGGCGTGACTTCACAATCAAAAGACGATCTATTCAAGCCAACGATGCGATCGTGCCCGACAAGTCAGCATGTGGGGGATAGATTGAGTCCAGTCTCTCTCTAGTTAGTGGGCAACACGTGGTTCTGAACGATCAGTCACTATGTCGCTGGAGCGGACAGTTCAACGACCAAACTTAGAAATAGGCAGTTTAATTGTCACAGAATCACTAGAAGAATGTAAGGTTGCATTACCGGTTGAAGTCACAAGAAATTACCTGTTGAGTGTCCAAAAGAAGCACCCTATATGTAGCGTAGACAGCCATGAAGTACGGTTTAACTAGCCCGGGAGTCCCTAGGAAAACATCTTAAATTTTCTGTTGCTTATCCTCCCCATCCTAGTTCTAAATGGATGCAAGAAGCTCAAATGAGTCGTGACTGAGAAACTGTAACGCGTTTTAAGGATAATAACTTAGATATAGGTAAAAATGAAAAATCGGTTTAAGATCCAGACATTTTCCTAACTTAGCTGGTTTCGAAGCTGGCGTACATTGACAAACGGAAAAACAGGCTGACTTATGTAGGAGTCTTGAACTTTAAGAGTAGATGTGCGCTGTCTCCAAAAGTTAAATGATATACTAATTTGTTGGTACCACTTCGATCCTAAAAGAGAACTTCGGTTTCTTGAACCACACTCCGAGTGTCGGGTGACTTCAAGTCCAGTGTTCATGGTCCGGTTGGCGTCAGCATCTTTCCGAACATGAAGGCTGAAAATGCACAGATAGATGGGATCCTAGTCACGAGTCATTTCTGTGCAGTTTACTTGAATACTTCTGTGCACGTTAATAGCAATGAACTAAAGCGTTGCTGTTTGTTCATCGTTTCTGCGTACGCCCGACTGGAAGTAGCTCTCCTGAGGAAAAATGACAAGGGTTTGCCCAAATTGCACTGCAACGTGCGCTCTACGGACATCATGGGTTTTTCTGGTGATTCACTTGTTCGAGTCAGAAGACGGAACGAGGCGAGACTCATACGAAAGGCCCGTTTTTCGCTCCAGCAGTTCTGACCGATAATGGTGATTGATTGATTCAGATGTGTTCTGATCATGGACTATTACATGAAAGAGCAAATGTCTCGCACAAATAACGACACTATCTCATCAGGAATCCTGCCGTGCTTTCACAGAGTTTGACTCAAATTATTCATGTTGCTATCGGTCACCACTGCTGAGGATCGATTCTAAACTGTCGCTCATTTCGGTTCCGCATTGTGCAATTGTCTGAGTGCAGCTTTGCCTGCATCTCATCAGCGGAAGAGCCAGCGCTAAAGCGAAATTTCCTTCGTGGTTGCTTTTGGACGACAATCATCGATCCGATTTCCGGGCAGAATTACCCACAAGGTTATAGATGTAGTCAAATGCCAAGGAACCAAGATTAAGGAAGTCCTGTTTGATGCTGCCAGGGTTGCAAAAAACCCCCGAAAACGCACAGAAACAGAGAGAGGGAGACGATGAATATTTGCGTACAATGTCAGATGCTTGCAGATCAGTCCCTGCGGCTTCCGGTCACGATGATGCACGGAGGTGCTTTAGAAGCCAAACGACTCAGGTATAAAGACTGAAAGGTGGATTGAGAGGTTGAATGAAATGAAGAACGCTGCGGCGATCGGCAATTGCCGTAATATTTTACGTGTGATCACAAATATTGGTCTATGAAATTCAGGTTTAACTGAACTGATGGAGAAATCGAACAGATCACTGATTTAGACTCAGAAGCGTCGTCTAGAAAGCCGGGCGAGTTATTTTAGGAGACAGATCGACTGGTCTTCATAAAAACCAGGTGTGTTGAGTAACTTACTGAATGGGCATGGATAGCTATCCGCTGTACAAGGTGGTAGTCTTCGTCGAATAAGCTATCCTAACACAGACAACGCTGATTAACCTGACGGGAAGCCTCTGACTCTCTACGAAACTCCTCACTTTGGTATTGATGAAGCAATACGTTCCGGGGAAATAGTGTGAAATGCCAATAGTACCGATTCATGAGATAATGGATCCTCCTTAGAAGACCGTGGAGTAACACCAACTGCTCGTTAGTTTTGTTCTCCAATACTCAACAAAAGCCCGCTAACAATGATCCAGCGGAGTTAGGATTCGGTCGAAGTTGGGTTGATTACGCCTTTACTCTGGAAAAATATTAGAATACAGGCTTAAGCTTCTTAGGCCAACCGTCTGTTTTTTTTCTAAATCTGAAAACAGCCTTCGACTTCATCAACTCCACAGCTTTCTGGCACTGTATTTTGGTGAAATGCGTCAAATATAAACGGTTTTCAATCGTAAATTTTCTCATGATTAGTAGTAGTCTGGGTTTGCGGTGATCTTTCATTTGGATCACCACGAGAATTGATCGTGTAACAGTTGTCCGTCTCTTCCTTTCTGTTTGATTCGGTAATTTATGTGACCCTGGATATCTTTTGGTCAAGTGAGGGCAGTGGTATCTAACTTCTAGGTCGATAAGTGTCTGACGTTGAATACGCGAATGACACAGCTCTTGCAAGTGAAGATCCAGATGTTTTCAGGCTTTCTGAGCAACTGCGTAGCAGTCTTCAGAAGAAGATTTTAATTTTCAAATTGCAAGAAGCTGCTGCTATACTGGGTTGATCTTATACCATAGCTTACTGTGGCTGGTGAAGCAATAAACTAGGCAAATAAGCTTTTTATTGAGGCAGCTGCATTTCACCCGGAGGCCTGATATTCTACCATACCATCGCATTTGCAAAAGGTGCGCTCTGCTCTAGTCAACCTCAATTATCAGTGGCATTGACAGGACCTGGGTCAGTTCATCAAGGGCTCAACGGAAGCTGCAGCCATAATTTCAGTTTTTCCGCGCTGCTGAGAATCGTCGCTAATGCGAGTGGAGGATGCGCAAAAACTACCGGTAATCTTACACGGATATCATTGTAGCATAGCTCAAAGCTGACAGGAAAAAATACCGGAAATGCAGAAGTTAGATACAGAGTACTGGGTACAAGAAAAAAAAACTATTAACCTAAGCACCAAAGTTCACCAGTGCTGTTGGGGCATTTTTCGTGCATGTATCTGCATAGACTTACTCGGCGAGTCGTTCGCAGTAGAGGACCGAAGATGAGTCAGCATGGCTATGTAGCAAGACGCAGATTCGTTCATTTGTTCGACGCATATTCTTGTTTAACTGATCGCTGACTAACAAACGTGGCTGTCATGTTGACCGTTGCTCTTGTGCACTTCTGTCGAACGCTTTCCCAAACACACCTGGCACTTTCGATCCCGATCGCTTTCTCTCTTGCTCACGGCTTATGGGAAAAACCATTCTGTTCATCGTACCTGCATAGTTCCCGGCGTTAGAGCAACGGAGAGATAGTCCACAAATGCCCGAAAGGACGGACGGTTGCGTCCGATAAAGAAACGACAGTAATCCACTGTTGTGGTGATCGTTACTACTCTTGACAAATTGGGATTTGATGTAGTTCTACACTGAAAGTCTCAGGATCTGGTTGCTGGTCATCACTAACAGTAAAGTTGGATTTTGCGGTTAAGTGGTGCACCCCTTTCACTGCGCTCATAAGCAAGCACGTAATAGAAATCGGTTTGTGTTTGGTGTAGACCATGAATCTGTTTCCCATTAAGATGCCTATGTAAATGACAAAATGTTCGCGGTCAAAAGTGCTACACCTGGTTCCGGAAAGTTGTAGATTTCTGGAGGAAAAAGTGATGGATTGCAAGATGTCAGACGAGCATTATAATCTTGCGGTGCCTAGGTCTTTTTCAGGTGCGTTGTTGACCAAAGCGATAGGTGCTTTTTGTTTGAGGTTTGATAATGAAGCTGCGTAGCTCATAACCTGTTTCAGCATAAAGAGAGTGCCTCATGTGGCTTCTGTGAAAACCAGCTCTTTTGTCCTGTCTTTTAACAGGTTTTTGAGTGGTTGCGTCAGCTAAGCGCGCTGTGGAACAGAACCATGGTGAAAACGGGCTTATCCATCAAAACGTAGTTTTTGAGTAATTTGGATTCTGAGTAGTCTAGGACAGTCTGCGCTTTCTTCTGAATGGATATGATTCCAGTGTAAGTAATCTAATG
Source organism: Fasciola hepatica (assembly GCA_948099385.1). Taxonomy (NCBI): domain Eukaryota; kingdom Metazoa; phylum Platyhelminthes; class Trematoda; order Plagiorchiida; family Fasciolidae; genus Fasciola; species Fasciola hepatica. The sequence goes on from CANUEZ040000123.1 coordinate 15,585,771, forward strand.
GCCCAGGAATTCGATGGAATCGGCACCTCTCATGCGCTGACCAGTACTCCGTGCTGAGACAGGCGGTCGCAAAGTGTACGTAGGTGCCAAATGTTAGGCTTAGAAAAACTAACAACGAGGACATCGTCTAAGTACACGAAAACGAAATCTAAGACATTTCTCGCCGTTCGGATGAAACACTGGGAGATTTGAGCACAGTTTCATCGCAATTGGCAGCAATATGAACTCAAAAAGACCTAAAGTGGTTGCCAAGGTGGTCTTATTGGTGCTTGTCTCAGCTACTGACTATTGATTATGTGCCAAAACCAGATCGATTTGACTGAGAATTAACTTTCCAACCAAACCCTCAGTGAGGTCCACGATGGGCGCGATAGGATATCAGTCCGGAATGATCACTCAGAAAAACGAGCGATAACCGCCCACAGTTTCCAGTCCCCTAGGGACTTTTTCGGAAAGACATGTAAATGTGACGCCCACAGACAGTTAGAAAGTTGTTATTCACAGAATTATCAACTTAAGGAAGAAATGCTTGCATTTTGCGAATAATATCTTTTATCCACTCTCAGTAACCGGATCGACAGGGCCCACTGTTTCAGATCACCCATGTCAACCAGTTAACCCGGATGTACGACACGCAGTAGCGACACAATATGATGATCAGAAATATTTTATTTTGGTCGCTAGTTTTGCTCCAAAATGGAAATAACGTGCATCTGCTCCTACTATCTTCGCAGTGAAAAAAACCGTCCTTCAATTCTAAGAGAAACAAATAAAGATAAAAATGATGCAACAAACTGCAATTCCTTCCAAAGCAGGTGCAGCCCCATCTAATGGTGTAATCGCCTTCATTCGGATTGTACTATCCACTGATCAACGCAGGGACAAGTGCATTTCCATTTCGAAGTTTATTTTGTGATTAAGGCCATTTTCACTAGAGACACAGTTTTGAAGCTCGAATTAACTTTAGTTACCTGTCCATCTCGTTTATGTAGGTATTAAGCCCGGCGAGTGCAGATGAAGACGACTGCAGGTTGTGAACACGACGTCGTCTGACCTCCTTTGGTGCAAAGTACAGTTCTTTACCTCCGAAGATTAGAGTTTTCATTTTGGCTACTGAAATCAGCAGCAGTAGTTAAATGTTGTCTGTAACTAATGTCCACCAAGAAGTAGCAGTTGCGTTGTCCCATTGAAACGATGGTGAGCGACATCCGTTTGTCAATATTGGTAGAGTGGATAATCAGAGGCGTTCAAAGCATTCCGACGACGCCGTTAGTCTTATATTTGCGAAGATGAGCCAGCCTAATGTGGGTGAACTGATCCTTTTGGTTACGTTTACAAACGCGGGTGCGAGACAGCAGGTTCATCGAGCATTCAGTAGTGCACTGAGCTTGATGATAATCATGATTTACGGAGTTTCACGTAGGTCTCATTGCAGTGAACGAAAACGGTAACTTAATAATAATATGATGGACCGCTCAAGGGGATACGGTCAGTGATGGCGCGGTCATCGATTATGTGCTTATAGTTTGAATTTAGATATACCGTGGTCCATCCACTAGGAAACACTAGTCGGGATTTCTCAATGAGATGCATTGAATTCCGGGGAAGATAGTCAAAAAAGGGGAATTTTATCGCACTTGAAAAGTGGTTTTTGCAGGAAAGATGTAAAAGTCAGGGAGGTTGCGATTTGAGTGGAGGGACTACTGTACTTCGTTTGATCTATTGTTTGCCTCACGACAGCTTTTAGTTGAAGTAACAACCCAAGTAGCTTTCGAGAATAATAAAAATGTTGATAACTTTGCTTCGGTTGCAGCTCACGAACGTGAACGGAATTTTTAGTATTCTCCCAAGTTAATTCAGGACTTGCTGCCGTATAGAGTGTATGGCCCCTGGTCCTCGGTTCGTGGCACGATAATGATTATATTCGGCAGCGCACAAAGGAGAGCTCGAAACGCGGTATAACGTTTGTATTGCAGTGACACAACCGCGTGCTGACCGTGTACACAGGCGAAGAAATTGGTGCCACTAAATTCTGTAATAGTTCAGATTGTAATTGTGTCACTTTGACTGGATTGCAAATGTTAACCAACTTGTATTACAAGCAAACTACGGAATCGAGTGGACTGCTTAGTCACTGAGATATCTGAATGCACAAGTCAATCTGTCTGTCATTTGAAATTTGACCAGTTTCGAGACTTCTGTTTAAAAGTACGGAATAAGTTCGCGGTTATGTTACACATTAAAAGGTAAAGATATTCTTTCCGTACTTATGCATCGCATCCTTTTGGGTGCATAAGGTAACTGTTTATATATATATATATATATATATATATATATATATATATATATATATATATATATATATATATAATGTTATGGAGACCAAATTACATACATATTCTTCAGTTATTATTATCGTAAAATCAGTCCCCGACCATTCTAATTCAAAATTATAATGACTGAGAATCTTGGTTAATAGACGAGATTAGAATGAATTGATCTGAAGCTTGTTTACAGTTGTCTAACATATTCAAACCCTAGCTGAAGACAGAAATTCATGGATAGGTAAAACCGAAGACCGTACGTGCTGACATTTTACTCAGACCTCCATCTAAATGAATCAGTTTACGGATTTCCAGATTCAGTTGCAAAGCCACTGCACGCAGTTCAGTTACTTTCATCGATTACAAAGAAGCCGAGTATTCATAACGTCTGTTTTTACAGTTTCTTGTGCTAGATTCATTGGGTTATTTGCCGGTTGCATTTGAAGTTCCAAAGGCTGAATTCACCTCCACTCCTACATTGGTACTCACTATGAGAATTTTATGGCTGTCCTCAGATCTATTCTGCACCCCATCACGAATGATTTGTAGTACGGGTTCACTCACCCCCGACACACAGTTGCATACAAATCATAGCCTCGGTTGGTAAAGCACATGCCACCGAAATCACATTGCCTTATAAGCAACACACCAAGTTAAAATGGGACAAACGAGTGAGCGATTTCAGAATGCGGCTCTGCATTTTGATCTTATTCTTCCCAATTTGTTGTTGGACACAGCCTATGCTGTCGGGGAATCAGGCTCTCAACAGTGGTCAGCAAGTCAGGAAATCAACTGAGGAGCGACTTCGACATGACAAACGATTTCTGGGCATGATAGCTTCACTACTACCAAGGTTGTTACCAATGGCTGGCCAACTTCTCGGAGGAACGTCACCAATGGGTATGCCGCCAATGGGAATGCAGCAATCAGGAATGCCACAGATGGGAATGCCTCCAATGATGCCTCCAATGATGCCCCAAATGATGCCCCAAATGATGCCCCCAATGATGATGCCTTCAATGATACCCCCGATGATGTCCCCAGGATGTGGATGTCAACAACAGCAACAAAGCTGTTGTCCACGTAGTCGGCGTCGTGATGATGACGATGAGTAAGAGAAGCTCTATGTCAATTACCATAGTGTCTCCAACTGAAAATCTGAATACATGTGACGATCAGCCTTGGTTTAACTGAAAGTTACACTATTTTTAAACGTTATTCGAATGCTGTAATAAACCTCCATGCTGCTCACTTTTTCAAGTATATCGTCCACCCATCCAGCCATTTATGATAGTCTTAGCGTGCATTATTGTGTTGACGACCACTTCTAGTCACCTGTTACTCAAGGAAATATTACTTAAATCCCAAGAAAAACAAAAACGTCATTATTTAGTGACGAAATGTAGCCGGAATGACTTAAATTATTAAAGCAAGAAGGCTAGAGAGCAAATAGTTTTTCTTAGCGATACCTAATATTGCTCCCGCAAGAGACACAGATGAAAATAGGGCAAAAAGAAGCTGAAAGAATACATTATTGCCAACTATACTATTTGTACGAGAAAGATAAGGAATCGCTGAAGATAAACATTTACTCGATAGCCTTTTCTGATCTAAATGTGTTCACGCCGTTTGCTGATAAAATAAGTCTTGAAAATGAGCAAAATTAGGTACTATACCCATAAAAAATATTTTATGAGAGGAGGAATATTCCTTTGCTAACAGGAGAATTATTTTGTTAGGATCAAGAAATATTTTATGAAAACTTATCCTGGGATTTTCTAAGTACATATATATATATATATATATATATATATATATATCACAAACAGAGCAAAGGCATGGTGCTAACATGAGAAGAGTGAATTTAGCAGGAATCACCATCGTAAGTGTCGGGGTTTTAACAAAACTCGATTGCCTAGTTCAGAGCAAGACCGTAAAGGTTCATGGAGCTTGGTGGCGATTTATACAGCAGGATGAAAGTCTAAGTGTTCTATGGTTCTATCCCAAACACATAATGTTTTGGTTGAATTTTCTTTTCAGCCGATAAACGAAGCACATTAGGCTTGGCTTAGTTCACTTCATGTGAAATCGGGTATCCACAATTCAATGGTTCAATTCACTGAAAATGACGCAGAATGAAGATGGGGAGTCCATAGTATGAATAAAGGTTTGAGAAACACAGATTTTCACGATGTAACTTACACCAACACAACTGTCTATCTCTTCTGCCTATGCGGACAGCTGTGCATCTGCGTGCAAACTGGTAGACCATTCGACTTGAAAGAGGAAGGCAGCGGCTCTTTTGCCGACGGTGTTGGTATCCGTATGGCTGTGAAAACAATGACCGAATCGGCTGTGGTAACATTTCTGATGGTAATAAAAACAAGAAAAAAAGCTTTCTGTGCCCTAATAATCTCTTCAACAACTTTTAACATTGTGCCAGTAGACTGAGATAAATAACAGTCAAACAAAATAACTATCTAGTGAAAGCCAATGTATGCGGTTGCAAATTGAAAAGTCCAGTCACAGAGTACTAACAGCAATCTCACTCGTGACGAGAAAAGGAAATAAGTCTTCAACTTGACAATGCTTCCTGAATTTTCATGGGCAATGGCAGATTGTCTATGATAAGAAAATTGGTCATCTGACATCTTAGGATGTTTGGGAGGGTCAGCTTTTATATGAGAAAGAAAGAAACTAACAAAAAAGGTTATCGCCAAGGTTCCCGAGTGCGAAAAGTGGACAAGAATGTTCAAAGAGGGAGAGTCGGGCAATGATCATTTTGCAACCCAATTGAGCCTATTTTGTGTGTTTGTTTAGTACAGTCAAGTTTAGTCAATGAACATCCACAAACGAATTCGTAGGCATATGAAGTCTGCGAAAGAGTCGGAGAGTTATCTGTGGCATAAGAAAAACCATTATGATGTAGAAAAGGTTTTGACGACAAATCCCATTCACCAACAAAATAAAGTCAAGTCGAGTATTTGCTTCATACACTCCGGTGGGTGCATTTTAAGCAGGACCTGGTTACACTCACAGCAATTACACAAAGAAAGAAAGAGGCAGTAACAACAACAATGAGAATACAAGAATAAGGAATGATTAAGGAAATAAGACACTGAAAATTGTTTAACTTAAGCTTCGATATTTGCAAGAATGCATGAGAAGCGAGCAAGTTAAGCGACAAAAGAGGACCGTTAGGCAGTCGTGCGTGTATACACCATTTAATAATTATCGCCGGTGAGAGGAGATAAAGTACACATGCTGAGGTCCCTGTGAAGTGGGTGATGGGAAGCATTTAAAATTCTCTTGGTGAATTGTTTGTACATTTTGCAATTTTGGGATATGATGGTGTCCGTGAGATCTTTACGAGGTATGCCACCTGCATAGGATTGGTGCTTGAGAGAACTTTCATTGTGGTGAAGTCTTTAGCTTGTAGTCCAGGGAAGAAGATGGGGGAAGAATACAACCAATGAGGAAATACGCATGGACGGAGAGAAAATTGAATGGTTTAAAAAAGTACGGACTTTGCTCTCAGGCGCAAAATGTAGTAGTTAGTCTTCTCACTTTTATGAAAAAGCAAGCAACATGTTCAGTCCAAGAAAGATTATGGGTGATCGCAATCCCAAGGTATTTGACCAATAGTTGACGAGAAACGGAGATGTTTCCTACGTGAACAGCTGGACAAGATTCCAGGAAGTTGACTTACCTAGAGCCTTTAGAAAGAGAAAAACGACATCTGACTACATACGGTGATTTGCTGTTAGGCTTTTGAACCCTAGACCAGTGGTCAATATGTAAAGGCCCAGATTGGATTTCACGTGTAGCTGATGCATCCGGATGAGGCAGACTGATTGCAACATCATCTGCATGCTTTATTCTAAAGGAATAGTCACTGATAGACATAAAGGACGAGCAGACTAAAGATTTAGCAAAGGAGAGGACTGGTCCTTGTGGGGCACCTTGGGTTGAGACGGAGATGAAGGAAAATCTGCCACCGTATCTTGTAAACTGTTATGGATTGCAAATAATCAGACGGAACTCCAGTGAGTTTTCTATTATTTTGCATGACGTCGAGGAGTTTCCGTCTATTAGCACTGTCAAATGCGTTGCTGCAATCCAGGAAGTAGGTACGCATAGCTTTTGACTTCTTGCCCAGAGAAGACAAGACAGTATGAGTCAAAGAAGCAATAGATTCCAATGTAGAACAGAAGAGGCGGTAAACAAACTGGCTTATGTCTCGTACTTCAAAGTCACTGGACAGTCCATGCAGCAAGTAATTTTCAAAAAGCTTTAGTTCGAAGGAGGTACATGAAAATGGACGGAATTTTGCCGTTTCTTTCTTGAGCACAGATGTGATGGAAGCTGATCTCCAACAGTCAGGAATTTTTTTACAATCCAAGGTTTGATTAGATAATTGTGTCACCAGAGGTGTAAGTATTTGTGCACGCAGTTTAAGTACCACTGGAGGAAGATTATAAGGTCCGTGGGATTTATTGTACTTGAGGTTTGACAGTTCTTTGTAAGCAGGTCGAGGGGATATGTTGTGGGAGATGGAGCTGGTGAAGTTGGGATAACATAGTACTTTGGGACAATTAAACAACGAAAGGAGAGGTTGTTCGTTGAAATAACGGTTTAGACTTTCGACATTTACATTTGGAGATAGGTGCCTTGTGAAGATACCACGAAATATTATGATGGGCATCCAAAGTCCTCGGTAACCGATGTTGGCTAGGATGTGCACGACTGGATATGCCATTGAGCCTGTAGGATTTCTGATTCAACTGACGAAGGAAGGGGTTTCACTGTTCAGTGGCTCCCACTTTTTTTAATTATCTTCCTTCTAATAGAGTGATTGTTTGAAGACCAAGGTGGGAAATCGGTTACTATGGCTATATGTGATCTTTGATGGGTAACACATGTAGTAGCAGAAATTCGAGTAACTAGTAAGATGCTGAAGAAGCACGGTCGGATCTTGATTATTGATGATGTCCGCTTGATCATAACTTGAAGTTTTGTAGGTTTTCTGGGTCACTTTGGGGCATTTCCCTTTTCAGATTACAACAGTGGGTAAAGACTTTGTGGTTACTTCAGATATAAAACATTAGAGAGAACAACTCTGTCGTATGATCCGACGTCCCCAGGGGATACCTGCATAGATGGAACTAGATCGGTGTTGTTTTTGAAGCATAAATCCTAGCAGAGTAGTTTAGATTTTTCAGACCTGATAGCTTTAGAAAATGCTCATAGACAAAGAATCGAGGACAACCAAGGTAGCTCAAAAGTTCGAAACAGAAAATCTTAGGGAAATCCTCCAAAACACTGATTGGGTACATGGGGGAATTATAAGCGTTCGCTATAACTATGGAGTGATATCTACACATATGTTTAGATTTTCATTAGACCATAGAAGCACTAACGTAAGAATTTAAGTGCATGAGTAGCACCCTGACAGACTTACAAAAATGGTCTTTAGGGTGAGTTATAAGCCCTCCTCCGAGTTCCTTACGAGGAGAGGATCGGTTTGTTCCGTAGCAGGCAAAACCATCGAGGTGGATGGACGCAAAGGCTACCTGTTTATTTTGAGAAAATGACAATTTTGAACTTGTGGTCATATGCTGTAGAAGCAACCTTTGGGCTTGCGTTTATGATAACCAAGGCTTGAATTCAGGGTGTTAATTTAATGCGTGATTGATGCACATGACCCCCCCGTATGATAAATTCAATTATCTGTTTTACTATGAGAGTTTTTCGGCATTTATTGATGACTTGACAGCACCAATAACAAGTGGATCAGCGGCAACAAAACCTACGAAGCAGATAAACTGACCATCTTTTACTTTTTAGTCTGACAACGAACAAACCAAGTAATCACTTGTGTGAAGGAGAAGCTCGTTAAAGGATCGAGTCCCAAAACGCCTGTGCTACTCTATTGCGTAACGGAGTTGAGCAAACCCTGAAGATAGTGATAGAGCTTCAAGTTTTTTTAATCTCTTTTCAGACAGGATACCATGGGATATCGGTATCACGGATAAATAATGAGAGCCTATCCGATCCGGGATAAAGAAAGTCAGCGTTCAGTGAGGCCGTTTTTAACAGTCGATGTATTCATCTCAAATAAAGCAGTAATCTAAAAGTTTAACCACATCGGCTGGGAGATGCCCTTTGAAGAGTGTGGAACATTCTTTTTATTTGATTTATCTCGTAAGAACAAGAAGAACAATGCGGATTTGAATCCCACCAGGCTCAACAACTATTGATATTTTGGTCCCTCCGAAATATACCAAATCTGTCAAAACCCAGTTCAGAATCGATAGTGGCCATCAGTTTTCGGTGCTGTCAGTCAACTGCGAGTAGATATGACACATAAGTGCATACAGTTCAGTCAATAGTCATTTGGGTGCAGAAAACGAAAAACAGGAGGCCGAGAAATCAAAGCTCGCTAATGTTCACAGAGGCAGTAATCATTCACTGGATGCAGTTATCGACTAGATTGTTGTACTACATCAATAATTGAGTCCTATTGGAAATTCATTCGCGCAATATGTAGCACTTATTTCTGTTCTGTTAGGGATCATCACTGAGGCAAATATTTCCACCAAGTCCCTACTTGGACTTGGGAATCACGAGTACTAGACGGTGTATCCCTCGCGCGATAGCCAACAAGCTATCGGAGCTGGCTGTCAGTAGCTAGTCAACAAGCAATACTTTATGCTTAAAAACTCAGGGAATGGTGCATAAAAGTCCATGGAAGTGCACGTGATTTCACACCGGATTTCAATTCCGTGTTTAACTTTACGAAAGCTTCCGAAATAATTTGCGTACGCATATTTAACTCTTATTCCCTAAGTAGAAGCCAAGTTTACGGACTATTGAAAACCACGGAAGTACTGCACATCTGCTTCATTTTTGTTAGATGGTTATTGAGGGGGCTATAGTGCACAGTTTATCAACAGTACATTCTATGAATAATTCTGTGCAATAGCTCAGATATTTCTTTTATACAGCAAACCATACAAATGTGATATACGTTAGTGCTGTAGTACCAATTTAACTTCCTTTTTGTCACTGAAATTCATTCAGACAGAAACACAACACATCGTTTTCAACCTCATGAAATTAACTCATAAATTGATTTTTTACCGTGAGTTGCAACATCTCATGCAATAATGTAAGCTTTTACTATGCTGGGGGTCACTTTTGTCTCCAAAGGTACACCACATCAATCAAAATGGAAATCCATATTATTTGATGTCCACATGTGAGCTCGATGTAAATCTCATATCCAAACCCAAAAAAATCAACTGTTTTATCACGAAGGACTGGTAAACTTGAAACTTTGAATAGAGTTTCAGATGAGTTCTTAATAGGCCAGACAGAAAACCACCAGTGCTTAGTAAATTTGCATTGACTTCTTCAAAATAGATCCAGTTATTCTTCATTCGACTAGTGAAGCCCAATTCGCACCTAGAGGTAGTTAGCTGCGCGTAATGTAGTTTCAAACTAACTGCAGAATAACTTACTGCACCAAGTTGGTAACAGTTGTTAACAGTTTGCCTAAACTGTGCTACTCTTTAGGCCTTACCTCTAGTCCACGTTGAATTATGCGATACGCGCCAATTTGTATTTTCAGAAAATAGCAGAGTAATCAGTCATGCTTTGTAAATCTGCTCAGGGGGTGCATGTATAAAACCAGGACAATAAAACATAGAGCTAAACCAGTCTATTCATTTGAGTATTGAGTGTTCCCTTATAGGACTCTGGTAAAATTCAGTAAATATTCACTGATGATCTTTTCAAACAAGTCAGATAATAGAAGTGCACAAACTTTCCGCTGTTTTCAAATACTGATTTAAGAGCTAGAAATATAGAATGAAGCAATCCGTAAGTATGATTGCCCGAATCTTATCTACAGAGTGTATTCTTGCTGTCTCAAAATCCCTTTACGGTTTTCCACCTTGTGAAGTGACTCACATGTTGACACTTAGTACTCGGGAAATCCACCAATAAATAGCCCGCAAGAGAAATGTCATTTCGTGTGATTATGTTGGCAAGACACCTAGCATTACGCTTGATCGAATGATAAAGTTGACCATTACGCCTTGATTTCAGGTGAACGGCGGTCTTTTTTTTCAGCCCCTGGCCAAAGTCTCCTGCTTAAGTTTCAAATATCAGTTGTTTAATGCGTATTGTAACTCTTTAGGAATTGAATGCCTAAATTATGCTGAGTATATTGCGTCCATTTGTTGGTTTTCAAATTTTACGCTCAGTCCTCTGAAAAACGGCCTGTTGTCAAATGAACTTCGTTATTTCATCATTAGAGTTATCAGTTTTATTGGTATATCAGAGAGCGAATCATTTTATCGGAAATCGTTCATACCAAATATCCTCATGCAAATCCAAACACACTGCAGTTTGTCATATCTCATTTATTTGGTGAGAATGAAACTCACTTGCCATAAGCATAAAAACTTTGTTAGAACTAGAGATGCTACACATAGCTTGATGTTGAGAACAAAACAGTGAGAATAAACCAATCAGCACGCCTCATTCACATGACCCGCAATCTAAAACTTGTGTGTTTTATAAGCTACTAAACAAAACGAACGTCGGTTACTTCAAAGTTGCACACAAAATGCGATGTGGAATTATGTGGATTCTTCTCATCCCTTTCTGTTTGTCCCAGCCACTGACACTTTACAGCCAAACACATGAACTACCGTCGAATACCGACAAGTATATGCGGCGGAACAAGCGCATCCTGTCTCATATCGGCAGTGCGTTGTCCAGCTTGAAGAATTCAGTTTTAGGCCTGTTTGGTTACAACGCTGGGTCTTCGGTGGATCCGGAGGGCGGAATGGCCAACGCAATGATGATGCAACAAATGATGAACCCGATGATGTCCTCGAACATGAATCCATTCGGCAACGGGAATAGGCACTGTTGCTGCGGTAACCGTAATCGCCATAAAGTGATAATAATATAAAAACAGATATTCCGTTTGTCCTTAGTATCCGTAGGTTTTTACAGTGTATATAATCAACGCACTAAAAAGCATGACTTTCTTAGTTCATTCTGACGATACTGGGTCATGAGACAGTGTGCAGGATGCACACAGTCATCACCACAGAGCATTTAGACATACAAAATTCGTACGACCTATGGTACCACGGTTTTTGCTCTATTTCTATTATTAGAATAAAAATTTTATGATCCAAATTTGTTCGTGAAGAAGTAAATTATGTCAGGCAATTATAGCCTTATTCTGCCCCTTGTTCTGTTCACATTTAATGATAAGCGCAGTGGGAAGCGGAGGAACATGGGAAATTGCGGTAAAGCTAGTTCTAATAATATTTTTACGAAACTATTTGAACCTACAGGACCAAAATGTGGCTCATTTTCTGATCGCTATGAAACACTCTATCTGGGTGACATGGGCCAGAAATGAACTTAAGAAATCAATATACGGCTCCGTACTTCTTATTGCGTCAGTCAGCATTCACCTACTGCACGGTCCGCTCTTTCGGTCAGCCTCGTAGATTCGTTCTGGATTAAATAACAAAATCAGTAGTAAATTCTGAAGAAAACCTAACCGTACAAAACAAAGTTTGTCTGATTGGCTGCGATTTCTAGTAAAGAGAAATATTTTGCCTCCAGAACCGAGTCCTCAACAAAATTATTGAATTACTCACGAAATAGTCAATAGTACATTTTCACATTTCAGATCTTGTCTGGTTGTAGTCGATCTTTATAAACGGTTGAAAAAACTCAGAAGATTAGGACCTTGAAAGGAACCACGTTCAATTCAGCGAATAAGTCAGTGGATCATTCTACAGAGTGACTTGAGTGAGGAAAGAAATTGAAGTTCTTCTTCGTTTACGTATCGAATTAGACGAATAATTACAATACCGGTATGAATTTCTCCAAGTTATTGGTGCAGTCTACACAGTTTAAGGTCAATGAGGAATGACGAAGCGGTTGGTTAGATCAAAAGTATTTACGGGAATTCCTCGGCATGACTAGCAGCTTCATCGCGCACAGAATTTGTCCCACTCACGCGTGAATTGATAAGGTAGATCAAAGTTAGGTTTATACTTCCAGCAATGCTCGAACCAGGTCACACGGATTTAAGGCTACAAACTGATTTTTCATCTTAAGCTATGTTCAACTACGGGACAAAATAGTGGTTTCGCACTGAGTGGAATTCGGGCCCTGGCTGTAGGCAGAACACTGAAGAAAAAACCGCCATGGACTAAAGGGATTCCTCGTTAAAGAAATTGTTTACAATTAGCAATAAACTGGGATAATATGCCTTGCTACCCGACAAAGAATAGGGCACAAAAAGCAAAGAAAACATTCCAAGCAACGATTAGGTACCATGGTTAACCCTGAACACAAAGAAACAAAGTCTGATTCGAGACAAATGTAAAACAATATCGCACCAATACAAACGTGCTTCCTATGATGCAGACGTTACGTCTCAACGCATTGGGTGTGCACAGATCAGTACGGCAGTGGTAATTAGTAATCAAAAGATAGACGAGAAGTATAAATTGTTTTGGTTGCCAACACCAGTAAAAATGATGTTACCAGTGAGCAGGTAACCGTGGCTGTTCTTGTCTTCCTTCTTAAGAGTTTGGAATTTCCAAACTATCAAGCTAAAAAGATGAAAATATCAAGGCTCACTAGGTTTTATTTAAAAATTGCAAGGTCATTTGAGAGTTCAGAGAAAAATTTAGTGGGGAAATGCCGAAAAAGGAAAATGAGGAGAGCAGTTCAGACATTCCCCCAGATTGGAATTGAATCTATTGTGAGCTTGAATCCAATCAAATTGATCAAGGTCATGAGAAGGACAAATGACATCAATTTACCAATCAGTCAATCAACCAATCAACCAAATAATCAATCAACCAACCGATCAGTCAATAAATTAATCACTCTATCTATCAATCTATCTATCGATCCATCTATCTATCTGTTCACCTTTCCACTTATCTCTCCTTCTAACTTACGACCACGTCATTTGCGGTTATTTATTTGAACCTTACCCACGAATTGAGGAGAAAGGCACACAGACAAGATAATAAAGCTCTTTTGGATACTCCGTTCTACGGTGACCTTAGAACTGTGTAGTATCTGGAATTGTTCAAATCACATAACCCCAAAATTTCGAGTACATTTAGCTTACTTCGATGGGAATATTTTTTGTTACCTCACTCTTACAGTATTTGTCCTCAGGTACTCACCTTGTTAACATGTTAGGAAGAAATCAGTAGTGATTAAGAAGAGCTGTGAAACTTCTAAATGAAGCAAATGTTGATGAGGTTAAGACCTATCCGTCAAGCACTCTCATGCAGTGAGGAGCAAGTATTTTGAAGCTTTACCGACGCATAACTGAAGAGAAGCCACTGAGGCTCAAAATCATTGAATGAAAAGTAGAATCGTGGTAATTTTAGAACACTTGCAGCATAAACGGTGCTTGTAAATATGTCTGGATAACGTAGCTTTGGTTTGTCCTTAGAATAAATGTGGAAATATATTAGATTTCACATTATTTTCATTATTTTAATAAAAATAGTCCTTAACCTGAACTCGCAAACTTAGCAGCATCAGAGCTGGCTATACAGATAATGCCTGAACTTTGTTACTCATGGTGAAGTCCATTTGGGTGTTTTATAGGCTTCGCATACTGCAATTATTGTATTGAGGTTACATATCCTTCTTCGCAAAGGGTTGAAAATAACGTTCTTTCCCGAACTTCGGTTCTCAGACCAAGACGCAACAAATTTTCATTTATTCGAACGCATGTGAATACAGTGGTATAATTGTTTGCCTACAAGACACCAAATGATAACTCATTGGGTGAGTGTAAAAAATTCATTGATGTACGCGCTTGTACTTTGTTGCTTCTGTTCACTTACCAAGTTGGTCTATACGGTCAGGTGAATTTCAGTGTGGTAACAGTCGATGCGAGTCCTAACTACGGCTAACACTGGTTAACACTGAACGCAGGGAGGAGGTAAATCCGGCAATTAGAAGCAGAACAAAATCACTAAATAAAGAGAAAAGGCTTGGAGCGCCTTACTAGAGCTGAACAGCACCTACTGTGATCCAAACAGTTCCTATGCGTGAACAGTTGACAATTGGTGCATATGTGCATCCTTACTTCACGGTAGTGGATTGAATACGTTCACCGGTGTCTCAACCACAGAATTTATAAAAGCATAGTGAGCATCCCGCCTGACAAAATGGCTCCAGAATTTGGACTTAAACATTAGGCTAAGATGGAAATCATTAAGAAATGACCAAACTGCCCATCTGTGTCCAAGATATCCCGTCCTTTTATACGCAGCCCAATGAACTGAGTGATACAATCACTCTGCTTCTGTGCTTTGGCTCAGTTCGTCGAGTCCAAACTGTGTTACGTCCATTCGTTTACTGTTTCTCTATCGTTCATTACTGCTTACTAGTAATGCACTACTTGTTCCATGGATAGTGCACATATTCCGCCAAAATTTGGATGAAAAGTTACCAAAGGACTATGTGTATTAGGTGTGTTCGATAAAATGAAAGAATAAAATAATCCAAAAAACCAACAATGAAAATATGGGAAGCATTGTACAGATATTTTATATTTCTTACACCAGTGAGTGTGCATGGAGACCGATTTTGCACTTGGAAAAGAAGTGCACGAGTGTGAGTCATGTTAAGACTAGGATATCAGGGTAGGTTATTTGAATGGACGAGCATAGCTTGGCTAAACGCTAGAAGTTTCCTACTCCGGTTGCGTAATCGCACTTCGAATGACTACATGGGGTAAACTTGATCACCTTTTGCAAGCACAAGCTTCCCGATAGATGACGCTGAATTTCTGCCCAAAAGTTTGTTCCATACACTTCAATTTAGTCTTTGAGTGCAACAACCATTTTGGGATGTGCCAGGTCACTCTTTCAGTGAAGTATCTTCCTTTTCTACCCATTCGAATGTCACCGAAAATGCATGTACAATGGGAGACAAAATGTGAGGCATTTAGAGCAATATGACTGTCAGAGTGATCATTCAATCCTAATCTTCCAGTAGCTTCACTCTGTTTAATTGGGTTCTCATATAATTTTAACTTCGAGTGTAACCTAAATTGTGATATAAGTGATGAAAATGTGGCCACTTTTAAAAAACAAATAAAATGTCTTGCTTTTCTCTTGTTCAGCCATCAACACGGGTTCTGTTTAACACCGGGCGAGAGCAAATAAAATGTTTGAATATCACTATACATTTATTCTTTGCTTTTTTAATACCTGGAAAAGGAACAATTTTTTTCTGTTTTTCAAAAGGATAGTCCCCGAAAATGTCACGCGAGATTTGGACCTTTTGCTGAATCTACGGTGCTAAACCCATGTGAAAAAAATCTTGAATCGCCCTATACACTGAAGGTCCAAAGTTCTGGTCCTATCCGATTCTTTGCCTAAAGAAGCTCTCAAAGAAAAGGTTGCCCAGGATCGACGTTAACCTCGTCAGAATCCCTAAAGTTCGTGCCAGGCATCACGCGAAAGGTTCCAGAAGTTTTCACCGGTATCCCTCATTTCTTATCGGCTTTTTGTCGGATTTAATTTCGGGTATTTTCCGGAATGATGGTACAATAAACTAGGTTAAAACCAGAAGAAACTATCAAGGCAGCCTAAACCGTCTAGAAGAAAGTATAATTTTCCCCGACGAACATAAACAGATACACTCACATTCTGTGCGGAATACAGCAGCAAATGCCCAAATGAAGGTGCTTCCTTTGGGACTAAAGTTCAATAGTCTACAGAATCAGGCAGACCAAATACGAACAAGGCCGCTGTTTCGTGTACGATATTATCAAGTCAAAGGTTTAAAACCAGCATCGGATGATAAGGTCGGGTGATTTAAAGTCAAACTTTTGGATATTTACGAAAAATTTATTTCTCTTTTAGTCTGTCAGAGGTTGTCTGACTTTGGACCACAAAACTGGCGTCAAACAATTGAGAGAAAAGCGTGGTTTTTTCAGTCAGTTAGAGGCTTCGTTGTGGTAATCTTGAAGAACGCAGGAAATACCGAGAAGATGAAAACTATTCTGTAGAATGACCAAATATTTGAATCGAAAAAAGCTGGAGAACAACATACTTATAGGGAAATAAATACTCAAACATATTTCAATCTTTTTGCTGCACGAATTCATATAAGAAAGCTCATTCAAGAACCCGAAACCAGTTAAAACCCAAAAGCCTTACCTGACGGAATCAAGGAAAATTTAAAAAAGTGGAGTTCTTTTAACGCTTTTTCTTTGCATTCAGATTTCAGCTTACAAAATATTTGCACGTTGGCCAGGGAATGTTCTTGGTCCCCTCCGAAAATGCCTCACTGGACATTTTTTTGGAAACTTATTTAAATTTGCAAAATTTCTTGACTTTTTTATAGTAAAATAGCAGTAGAATGTACTCGATGAAAACTGAATCACTTTTCACCAGAATTCCCCTCGAAGAAAGAGTTGATTACCTCTGTGATGTTAGGTTATCTACCATACACTGCCTCTTCCTATGGTATAATTAAAGGACCTCAGGCTTTTATGCACAGCAAATATCCGCTTGAGTTTGAAACTACGGTATGCAGACAGGTTAACCATTTGGCGTCTGGAAGCCCTCTAGGCTCTAAATCGTGAGATATTTCTCTAGGAACGTCTAGAAACCAGATGGCCGATCACAATACCCAGTTTCCTTTGTGCAAACTCCAAGATAATGACATTTTAGTATTTTTAAATTATGACATTTTCGCCTAGCTGTATAATGTATCCATTACTATCAATACAAATTCATCTGTGTATAGTAAAAATAAAATCCAACACGAGTGTACCCTTCTTAAACATTCCACTCAGAAGGCATCCGGATGGCATAAAACGACAGGCCATTCACAGAAAGGCAACATGGAGGGGAAGTTATACGCGGTTTTATTACCACTCCACTTGCACACAGACGTGATAGGGTCAGAACCCATTTCAATAGAGTCAGCCAAATTTGTGTTTCTGATAGACTGCAAAATAAAGATTTTATAAACAAAACCCGTTAGGCCAATAGCTATCCGGAAAAGTTCACTGAGCATCACAGTAAACCAAGATGTAGAACGGACCTCATGTTGATGGCTGAATAAGAGAAAAGCAAGACATCTTATTTGTTTTTTTAAAAGTGGCCACATTTTCATCACTTATATCACAAACTAGGTTACACTCGAAGTTAAAATTATATGAGAACCCAATTAAACAGAGTGAAGCTACTGGAAGATTAGGATTGAATGATCACTCTGACAGTCATATTGCTCTAAATGTCTCACATTTTGTCTCCCATTGTACATGCATTTTCGGTGACATTCGAATGGGTAGAAAAGGAAGATACTTCATTGAAAGAGTGACCGGGCACATCCCAAAATGGTTGTTGCACTCAAAGACTAAATTGAAGTGTATGGAACAAACTTCTGGGCAGAAATTCAGCGTCACCTAACAAGAAGTATTTTATGTGCATCAAAACTACGAGATATGGTGCTCAACTCTTGCTGGCTTTTTCAGTAGTAACACTCTGTCAACCACAGCGTGATCAGCTCCTTCTCTGTAACGGCCAAATTCAAACGACCACTTACAGAGCCGGGCTACTTCTTTGGTACTGCCACTTCACGGACCGTTAGTTCTCATTCGAATCCCATTTTGTAGTTCTCAGTTGTGTACTGGTGATGATGGTTACTGAAAGTGATAAAACAGCTATGCAGTGTTTTCGTCTGATGTGAAGTCAAAAGGGAAGTCTCCCGGGCAAGAAGAGGTTCTTGGTTTAGAGAATGAGTCAGTAAAAAGCTGAGCATAGTGTCATTTTAAATCTAATCTCTACACATTGTATTGTGTGAACTGGCTAATGTGTTCCGTGTGACTGAACTTGTCCAATGTTTGAGCCATCATTTTGGAACACGATTTGGCGTAGATTTCAAAATTTGTAAAATGACAAGCGTACGTATGGATTCGGTGTGATCATAAATGGCGACTCTATGAAAGCTGATTGCGTACGAATTGTTCCCGGTTATCAGCTCCATCGTAGGAATGCTATGAGTGGCTGCTCCATCATCTTCTCAGTCTTCTTTGAAGCTATCCTATATTGTTGCGGTCAATCGCTGCACAGCTGTCCACGCAAATATTATAGATGAAGTAGATGTTTCGTCAACTCATTATCCACTGAAGTCAATTTAAGTGGTAACTATTATGTGGCCTAGCTTACTACACTTTCCCCGAAAGGTCACAAAGGGAATAACAATTTTGACCAAAGAGCACATTGTTGACACTGTCATCTCTGTAATGTTACTGTGGAACATCAGTCTACTTTTTGAGCTGTGGTGACCTTGACTTTGCTCGTAAGTGATAATGAGTGTTTGCGTATGAAATAAATTAATCTTGCCAATGAATTCAGAAGTTTTATCAGTAAATAGTATTTCGCTTTCAACTTATCCGCGTTATTTTGTTCAGCGAATCAGTGGACACTCTGTAGAGGTCGAAATTCAGAACTTAGTAAGTAATTTAGTGTGATAAACAAATTACCAATATGCACTTGGGTTCCCTCAGCCTAATTTCGCGTATACTAACGCACTTCTTGCTAGGTAAAGCTGCTGTGAAGCCTGAAGGGTAGTCAAGCGAGTTTGTACGTTTATAATACGTATTTTGTTCCCCGTATTCGATTCAACTCACGAAAACCAAATATATTTTTTGAGCCCAGCACAGTTAGTTTATCATCAGGTTCACCCTCTTGCACTAGTCGAATATCAGTAAGTCGGCCTAGAGTCCGACCGGTACCAGTTTAATGGGAATGGCACTGAAACTAATCCATCTATACTACGTGATACAGTTGTCGTCAAACTTCAAAGACACGTCGTGAATACTGGGATTCATTAACATCGCACTGAGATACAAAACTTTTACGTTACTTACACGGATAATTTAGTAAGTATAGCTGCCTCTCCTTTCAGCAATCAACATGGGAAGGTGGATTCGATACATCAGTCATTCCTTATATCCAATAGAACCAAATACAAAAATATGTGTACCAACTGAGTAGAAACAAGACGTTTTTTATAATATACTGACTTATAACAAAACTTCCAAAACAAGTTTAATTTTTCGTTTAGTGCTTTATTGGTCGCCATTACTTCCAGAAAGTCATTTCGGCTTTTCTGAAGTAGGTTACACTAATCTTTCTGGAGGAAAGTCAGTCATCCCAAGCAACGAAATTTTGTGTGCATTAGGTGCATAAACGTCTTTTTCCAACACCGAGAAGGAAAGTCCACAGGAAATTCATCGGAGATAAAAGTGGTAAAGCCAGTGGTCTAGAGAGCTTTCCTCCAAATATGCTCTCGCTTTATTGCCAGTATTCAAAAGTACAGGAGGCCAGTTTGATCCCGTGGGAATATACCTGAAAATTGGGGCGATGTACGCAACTAACCAATTTTGAAAATCAGGTGATACCAATTTCCCATATGTAATTCATGGATGAGCTTTGAACAGTTCTAAAATACTTCAAGTAGTCAATTCCTGCTTTAATTAAGAACGTCAATAAACGCCTCATTCTGTCACCTTATTTAACTTCTACGTACGTCATATACTCCACTCCTGGGCAATATCACTCTGAGCTTATCAAGCATGACGGAAATGTCGTTTTTGGTAAGCAGTATACCGAAGATTGTGTCTTGGCCAATTTCTGCTACTGTCCTGTGAAAATCACATTAACCGTACACGCGTAACTTTTGCATCAGCCATACTGAAGCTATGGAAAACTTATTGTATCATCTCTACTGTTTGCATACATTGCTAGTTGAAAATAGTCTAATTTTATACTTTACTGAACAACACACTGGGCGATCTAAGTTCATTCACGACTTGTTTGTCATGAACAGTCAAAAAGTAGAGTGATCGAGCCACTTCCTGTCCCAGTATAGCCAATTACTCAACGTGTTTTCAAAATCCTAAATTCACTGAATTACTCTGCAGCCGCTTCTTGTTCTCAGTCGATGAGTTCATCGGTGATTGGTTCACACCATTCCCGTTGTCCTAGTTACCACAGTAAAACTCTAAACAATGATCCCATTCATTTAGGCATCCATTCACTCCCTACCCATTATTTGTCTAAAACGAATGCGAGTTTTAATATGATTGAATATTCATCAACTTAGATCCCAAGGCTTCTCGAGAAATCGCTCAATTATCTACTACACCTTTTTCAGACACTCTTCAGGCAAACACCCAAAGAGTTTTATCCATGATCTGCAATATTTTACCCATAACCCAGAATTCTTTAGCCATATCAACAGCAATCAGCCGCTATCCACAGTCCGCAGTAAGGGAGTTAGACCAAAATGTATCAGAATAACTTCACGTCAAGAACCGTTGGAACAATCTATTCTTTTATAAAAGATTGATGTTTCAGAGCTGACTGAAAAAATGAGAAAGAGTGACAATAGTATGCCACGTAGCTTATCTGGGTGGAGGATTCAAATGTTGCACTGGTCAGTGACAAACTACTCAGAGCTGATAAACAGCTTACTGTAAACGTGCAGATTCCTTGCTCTGGAAATTTTATTCCGATCATCAACGGTAGGAGTGTGTATGTGGTATGTTACTCCAAATGACCAACTGAACATAAAGATATTTGACTTCTTTCTTACTTTGCAATGATCCTTCTCAAACTATTTTTCACCTCCAATCTAGTACCTAAGTTCACATCCAACGAATTGTAGGCCACACTTAAAATCTTTTGTCAGGCCAGTGACCGGGATATTTGACAACTTTGATGGTGAATTCATCTTTCTTTTTGTTGTAAGCATTACATTTCGGGACCAGTAGTTCGTATGACAGCTACGCAGAAGTTCATTTCTGGCGTATTTCCAAACATTTTGAGGTAACCTCCGATTCCTCGTCCAAATAATACCTGTTAGAGAGCCCTGCTCTTGGTCACTAGTGTTCCTGTATTTCTGCTGGTAAATTTTACTCGCTTTACCACTGAATATGTGGTTGTATTGTGAACAGGGTAATTCACGATATATAGCTTCACAGAAGTAACTAAACGTGATTTGGTGTATGTCCTTCGGTAAACTGAAGAGTCCCCACAGAGTTCTCACCAAGCTGTCCAAAGTGACTAATATCTTTTTCTTGACAGATCTTTCTATCGCAGAAAAACACTATACTTTCGATCGGTATTATTCTTCATCATGTGTTTTCGGATTTTATGTAGACCAAATTCAAGAAAATGTACTTGGTTTTTCCACTTGCAGTTATTCCACTTGGCCAATAAATTCCTGTAAATTACTTTTTGTAATTTGTGTTCAGTTCCCGCCTAGTTTACTCATAAGTGGTGTGCACACGTATTACGAACCTTTATTGTTGGGTTTATAGTGCATTGATATAGTTCATACTTATGTTCTGCAATGTATACTGCACGAACATTCTACGTTAATTTTCCTGATCCTGCCATCCTAGGACTGCACATTTCCGTTGCATTCAAACTTTCCGAACCTTTACATCGTGCATATTAACTGCCTACGGAGGTTTGAACTCTCCACCTTAGGCATGCTAGCAGTGTACTGGATCTTTGAACCATCACAAATATGGCCTTCAGACAGAATTAGTGTGAGTTTCACACGTTCATGTGGACACTTGTTTATACTTACTTTTCCCAGATTCAAACTTCTGGTACCCTTCCAGTGGTAATTCTCTTTCTATTATAACTACAGATTATTTTCTAATTCTGCGGCTGAAACATTCATTCTGTGCTAGCTACAAAAATTCCTCGTTTACCGTGTGAAACGTAGGTGAGTTGTCCTAAGCTTCGTTTCATTTCTTGCTTGGTGAACCGTTTGTAACTGCTGTGTCCTTATCCATCGAATGGCTTTCTGTGCTCTTGGTCTTGGCTGCTTACCAGCCTGCAAGTCATTCGCCTTTGTATTTATACATGTTGTATTAATTAAAACTACTAGCTGAAGATAAACACGGTTTCCAAATAGAATTTGTTTCACTGACAGTGGTCGTGTACTGCCAGTATCGTATGTATAAGCCAGAGAGACTAGTTTTCTGCCAGGTGGACAACTTAGCAGATTGGGACAATTTCTACAAAACCCGTTTTGTCTTCCACATTACGCTCAAAAGTTTCCGTTGTTTTACTGCTTCAGTGGATCTGGTGATCAAATGACATACTGGACGATTTATTTTGAAACACTTCTGGTTATTTCCTTACTTGCAACATACATGTAGTAGATGTGCATAGCGTTCTTTTCATGATACATGCCTCGTGAAAAAGCAACAATTTATTATCATTGTCACTTGAATAAAACCATTCTTTGTCTAAACCACTCAATATAATCCTCAACCCTAATTTCTCACTGCCTAGTTTATTTAAAGGATATTATTCATATACAGCAAAGACGAAGAGAAAACAACTGAATTTATTTTGGATAAAACAATTATTTCTGATGGGTATTACCGTTGTAGCCATGGAAGATAATCCATAAACACGAAGCTAGTAAAAAATACCTGATTAATAGTGGTCATATAGACCATTCAGATAACTCGCACCGTAGTAGTAATGTCGAGGCCCATTTAGGACAGCCAAACGATTGATGAGAGGATTGTAGTAAGGATGAATTAGTGGGCGGCTTCTCCTTGTTTTGACGGATTCGATGAAATCCTGTGAACGCAGGTCACAGCTTTTGTGACATAAAGACTTTTGTCTTTGTATTAATTTCCTCCATTCGCCCGTTTCGTCCGGTTTGCTCTCTGAATTTTCGTATTTGTCATTCCCTTTCTTTTTCCTTCTTTTCCGCTTTCTTCGGCTGCTTTCACAACATAACGGAGGAGCTGGACACATCGAGGCACCCATCATTCGTGTGTTAAGTCCGTATCCCATCATCGAGCGGTACCCCCCGCTACTAAAAGGTGAGTATGGATACGACATTGATGAACTAGACATTGGAGACATCATTGACATCATGGACATCGACGGCACTGACGGCATTGATTGCATTGGTGCCATTGGTGCAGTTGGTGCCATTGGTGCCATTGGTGGGATTGCTTCGGCCGGTGGTGGAGCTGAAGACGACGGTGAAAATATGCCACCAACAACGTTTTTTACAGTGCTAAACAAGGACTTTCCTACACCGGCAATAGCATTGCCAATACCTTTAAAAAATGACAGAAAGCTGCGTTTCCGAACTTGAGTTTTGGCACTGTCATCCTTCTGGTTTGTGTCTGTTCCGGAAATTTGTGGTGAATTTCTATCCACACCTTGCAGGCTAACTGCAAAGCACTGAGTGCACAATAATGTCAACTGAAGCAGATATATGAGAAAGAAGACAGTGTAAATTTGAGATCGCATTGGTTGGAAATTTTCTGGGTTGCTCACTAAAATTGATTCATTTTCGTCTGTACGATGAGTTGATGTAGAACAAACTGTTTACAGATGAAAAAATCCAGTCAGCTGCAGTGTCGTCGAAACAATTTTTCTAAAACGTCCATTATCTTCGTCTCTAGAACAAGTGCATGTTACGCGTGAGAGTTTGCATGAGAAATGGGACTCATAGGGGCCGACCAATGGTTATTAAGTTAGGCAATCCAACTTCATCTAGCCAACCTACGCTAAATTTCCAAAAGATCTGAGGATGAGTGTGATGTCCTCAATCTTGGGAATATTTCAAGTGACTAATCCTGATCTTGTTCCCATGAGATATTTTTAACAAGCCCTATCGATATATTGGTACTGTTTGGCGCAGATTTATTACAGCCCTCCCCCCCTCTCGCTTATTTATTTTGTGATCTTAGCTCGGGATTTGCTTCACGGTGCTTGACTCCCAGTTTTCTGATCAAGAAAAAGTATGCTTCACTGCTTACCTTTGTCTTGGTCAAACAAGAAAACGTTATTTTCACAATTTATTCATGAAGATCTTGGTATACGAAAGATATTTTGCCAATTCTCGTTTTCTAGGGCAATATCTATGCAAAAACATTGCGAAGAAAATCGTTAGTTGGGTTCATGTATGGAATGGACTCGTAAATTAAAAACGTCCCTTGTATTCACACTGAGACTATTCCTAAGCATCAAATCGTCGAGTATCTGTATCTGTTAGAGAAAAGCCCGGGTTCGATTTCCGTACATGGCGTAACTCTTGGTGGGTGGTGAGTAAATAGCTTAGACTCTTATGAACTCGGAGCGGTTGGATATGAATTCGACCGGCGCCAATCACGTCAGTAGTAGCTTGGGTGGTTGCCACGCCAACCTTGTTGACAAATTATGTAGCACTGTAGACCGATTATTTAGTCATATTTGCCAGTCCTCCGCCACAATGTGGTGGATCCCACTGCATTCTTGGATAAGCATGGTATAAGAACCGTTATATCGGATTGGATTTTATCATTTATTACCACATATAAGTACAAACAGGAAGTCTTTAGGAAGGTAAACTAACTAATTTAAAGATGTATTAGTCCGTTATTTATTACAAACTCCATCTATAACACCATTTTCTGCTAGAGGTGAGTCAGAATCAGTGCAAAGTGATCATTATCTATATTTTTCACCCAATGGTTTGTTATGAATACAGCTATCGCTAACCTCTTATAAACAGACTGCATTATTCCTAAACATACTGCTGAGCAGTTTGATTCATCGGCAAAGCTCAGTTTCTGACATTGTGCTGCATCTTCGAGTCCACCAAGCGGAAAGTTTGAGCTAAACTGATCCATTTAGGTCCAGTACGACCACCTCGAAGTTCAAACTCGTCAAATCCTAACTGATCAATTCGGTGGGCCAGTTTTTCATGAAATCGCTTCTCACATGATCACGCAAATGGATAATACCACACGAAAAATGACCGAGTTTATTTAACAGTGCCAATGAAGAATATCACTGCATTCGACGGATTATATGAGAACCAGTTTCGCTCGTATTAAGCAAACTTAAAATAACGCTTTGGTTCTACTGGTTATCTTGTTCTCTGTTCTTGTCGGAGGAACTTCAGAGAATAAACGATGAATCCCCAATAAAGTAACTGAACTCAATTGTCACTTCATTCATATCATGTTTCAGACGAAACGGACCCTGATACCTCGTTGTTCGGCAGTTCCATGCTCTTAAGATCTGTATATGAATACAGTCTAATGATCGCAAACTAAGGCTAACTTCACGTGATCATCTACTAATGACCCCCCCCTAACATATACCTCCTTGTGATACAATTATATTACGGTTTTTACATCCTTCCAAACTATATGTAATGCTTCGTCCATGAAAAGCAATGGACTCTGGCGCGCTGATTATTCTGCTCATATTCATAGCCGATTGGAGGTGTTCGGGCGGGACTATACTCTTATATTCATGACTGATGCCCACGACCAACGTTGAATTTTCAACAACAGTTTTTTCTGTGTGACGGTAAACTACTTGCCTTTTTTCAAATCGGGCGGAAGCTCTGCCAACTGGGCTATCGTGGTACGGCCAGCTCGATGTGAATAAAGCAAGAAAATAATTGATAATGCGTGAACCACCATTCCATTGATACACAACAACTGTCCTGATTTTAATTACTGGGCCAGCCTCATAGGTCACTTCCCAATGGGACAATTGGCACACGACTAAATGTGATCAAATAAACAGTGGAATATATTTACAAAATGTATTATTGGCACAAGGAGACGGAATCTTAAGTAACGGAAAATCCAGTTGCATTTTTCACATGAGAAAGTCGAAGGCCCAGAGCAGGAATCTAACCGACTGATCGTACCGCGATAGCCCCGTTGGTGGGGCATTTGCTCGGTAAGTGGAGTTTCGCTGGTATCTATTCCGCCCTTAACTTTAATCAACCATGCAAGCTCGGTTCATGTAAACTGAAGCGACTGGCGCAAAAAGTGTATTACCCATTGATCCTTAGTTAAAATAATGAAAGCTCTGGGATGGTATCGTTGCTTTTAATCTATCCTATCAAGTGTTTGATTCAGATAGCCGTCTTATTGATTCCGGAAGACAAAGCTCGAAGTTATTCCGGATTAAGAAAACTTGTGAAGAGAAAGCAGATGAACCAACAAGGGCAAGTTCATGTGGAACATTTCCGTTTTCCAAAGGGCCGAAAATGGGATGCCTTTAGGTTTCGTCAAACACCTCACGGGTTTTGGTTCTTTTAAACGGGACTCACACAATAGGCTTTTCTGATCTATCGGACCGTATTCACAGAGTTACAACAGCTTGTTGGGTTTTGGTTTTTACAGTGATCGAAAAATGGAACTGATTGAACCGTTATGTGCAGTATCTTTTTCTGCATACAAATGTTCAGCAATGGGTAATTCCGTTTTGAGAGACATGTGCAATCAATCAATAGGACATGAACAGTGCAGATGCGCAGTGCCAAACCAAATGCACATTCCGGCGGAACACACTCTGCTTGTCATATATTTCGGCTGTCATACAATTAGTGAATAAACACAGTGTTGTAATGCGAATATATTTTTGGTTGTGGAGAATCGGGATCTTTTACGTTCTTCTATTTCTTCTTGTGTTTTCTTATCCTGTTCTGAGTGACCAACAGTTTACTCGGTTGCGCAATGGCTGACGGACTGAGAACACGAGTTGATAACAAGGTTAACACCCTATATTGTAAAATGGTGACAGGTGATGGCATGGTATGTTTACACGGGGAAGATTTGGAGTTGGATAACACACCAGAGAAGAGGAACACTGCGTAATATGCGTGCAAATTCGAGTCTTTCAATAGTATTCAAATCTTCATTCTTTGTGAGTTCCACGATGCTTTTTTGCATTGAAAGCATGTATTTTATTATCTAAATTAAGTTCGCACGCCTTCTACCATCAGAACCTTAGAGGGTAGCTTGACTGCATGGGCTCTAATGATATACACATATATATATATATTATATATATATATACATATATATATATATATATAGCGAGAGAGAGAGAGAAAGAGAGAAAGAGAGAGTCAGTGTTTATAATTCTGTTGAAGTTAACCTATCACTATTGGTTTCACTAGTTTCAGTCCACTTTCTAACTAGTATATCTTAGGATGAGTGGAGCCCATGATAGAGTCTTTCTATTGACAACGTCAATTACGAATTTCATATCAACATGGAACATCAAAGTCAGTAGATCAAAGGTAGCAATGGACTGGGAGACAATTCTATTACAAAGGGTAAGATGAATAAATATGCAGTATCAGCACCGAAGTAATCATTGACATTCCAAGGTAAAACTCACCAGAATTTTATCATCGGATTCGATCACAGAGTAGTTGAGTTGGCCCACACTTTCACAACCGGTGTTAGGTGGCTGTCAAATTACACAGTACTACTATGTGAAAATACATAGACAAAGAGGTCAAGATATTGATATGTCTTACGTGTGAGATTCGCCTTACTGTACGAGAGAATCGAGTCGGCCTCGACTAACATGTGCTAAGTGTCAGATTCTAACAAATCGGAGGTAACAGCTGTATAACCCTTCGATGGCTGCTCACTGATGAACTGAATTTTAACTGTCCACTCCAAATTACTCTGCAGCAACTCAAACCACTCTTTATCTGAGTCCAAAGGAAGCCAGTGCATCCACTTCCAAATCTTTCATTCCTATAAGGAACCAGCAACAAAATATACCTAATGATGCAATTTGGTGGGAGATTGCACTGCTGCTTGTGGAACTCAAATTTCACATCTAATGTCTCTGTCGGAACTGAGTTCAGCTCGAAGCTTCTCGAAATGTGGTTCGCCATGCGATGTCACATAAATGTTTGATAATCATGGACGGACTGTTGCCCGAAATGTTTATAATCAGTCGGCTTTTCGGTTACCATGAGCCATTTTTCTCAAAGCGGGTTCGCAACCGAATTCGGTAGGTCAACTTGGTCGTGGGGAGTTTGTACAGCTTTGCTTTCAAGAGACCCACACGCCTTATGACTGTAGACTTTTGGGAATAATGACTTGGGTAGTGGAAAATCACTTTCTCTTTTGCTCCAACATTCTCCTCATCTTTCCGATAATGTCACTGTTGTTTTCTCTTCAATATGCCCACAATGGAATTTTTCATTTGCGGTCATGGTGCTTACTGGCGGGTAGTAACGAGAACCACAACACTTCGAAATTTATAGGTTTCAGAGTATTACACGGTATGCCTTTCTTCGACATGAGATAGACGAAAAATGCTCCACCAAGGTTTGTCAGTTCATCTTGAGTTCTATTTTGAATATTTTTCCGGGTTCAGCTCATTTGACCATAAATACAATGTCGGGAGAAGTGCAGTGCCCATTTCAAATCCAAACTTTACTGTTTGACAAAAGTTCAATCATATGAAGAGGAATAGACTTTTATCTGGATGATTTCACTCTGCGTTCACGTATATGCAAACTTTCCTTTTTCGCCCAACAATCCATACGGCAGAAAATGCTTACTACAAAAAAACATCACTCATCAGTAAAAACGGCTAAGAAACTTTTGTTTTGTACAGTGAATAAAGGGTCTCACAAACAAGGCATCCATAATAGTAATGTACTTTCGAGGAAGATTGGAATTTGTTCATAATCAGTGACAAATGAAAGCCAGGCCATGCTGTTTTGCGATGAAACGAAATTTTGTAGGACAGTACGCGGCTTTTGGAACTTCAGTTTTCCATTGAAAGTCACCGTGGTTCCTCTTTTCGGATTCTCATAACTTCCGGCTTCTAATCGTACTTGCAAGGAAGATGTCATCGCAACAACCCTTGTGGAATGAGGCAAAACGTTACCAGAGTAAGCCGTTATCCTTCCCTAAATACACCTACCGAAATCGTTTTCGATGAAGCTGTTGCCGGAGTGCATGATAGCTTCTTAGGTCCCAGTGGGAGTTAGAGTATACGACTTTACTCCTTCAAAGGTAGTGTCGCTCACCTTTATTGCCTTGAATGACTTTGGAAGTCTAAATTTCATCTTCTTGCACTGTAAAATGGACCCTGGAGAAGACTTAGTAACTGAAAATACGTACGGCTTATTCCAAGCAGCATAAAAAGAAGCCTTTTGGTGATATATTTCTGATTGAATTATTCTAGTTAATTAATTACCATTGTTATGATCAATCAGGTCATTAGGGACACCTTGATCATGTGCTGCATCTGAATAAATGGATAAGGTAGTTGTTCATTACATGAT
Source organism: Fasciola hepatica (assembly GCA_948099385.1). Classification (NCBI taxonomy): domain Eukaryota; kingdom Metazoa; phylum Platyhelminthes; class Trematoda; order Plagiorchiida; family Fasciolidae; genus Fasciola; species Fasciola hepatica. The sequence goes on from CANUEZ040000123.1 coordinate 15,615,302, forward strand.
GACAGTGAGCTATTTTTCTCACCGCCTAGAAAGACGTCAGCTCTCTTCGAGGGACCACTAAAGACCCGTCAATTAAACTGAATGGAAATCGGCGGAAAATCGCAAGGCAAAAGAAGCCCCTCGCTGTAACTAACTTGTCGAATACAACTTTAATCATTTGCGGGCATAAAATAATAAGCCATGACAGCAGCAGATATAAAAGTAAGCTTGAGAAGGATACGATGAATACTGAATCCACCGTGTGATTCAGAAACCAAAAGTGCTCAACGTGGCTAGTTTCGCAGAAGCTTCACGTGGATAGTTCCGGCGAGAAGTGGACGAGTTATTAATCTCTCGGGCTTTGTTTCATTTTGATGATCGGTATGTCAGAAATCTCATTCTACTGTAGTTCATGTACTGGCCGGAACAACAACAACCTGAACAACTTTTAGGGAGCGGGTTATAGAAGTACAATCACCAGACAATTATCCAGAATTTTCACTCCGGCAAGCATACGCAACAAAAGCCAGCCAAAGGAAGCAATGAACTTTACGCAACCTCACCCTGGTGCATTTTTACACCCATCTTAAATATCTACCTTTGTGGCCGGAAAGACTATTTGAACCATCTTACGGGAGAGCAAAGTTGGTTTGCAGTCTTGTGTGTCTATTTGGATGCAAGTCACGTCGGCTGGGGTGAACGAAGCACCCTTCCCACTAAATCTCACGGAACTCGTTATATGTAGCTTATAGCAAAGATAACGATGCAATATTTCTAAATATTTTTCTGGTGGAAATTAAAATTAAAATCAGTTTTACTGACGTATTCAGCGAGTGTAATCAGTTATCTTTCCTAATAACGGAAGAAATAGCTGTCAAAAGATTGATAGAGGACACGAAATAAGGAGTTCTCATAGATGAAAGTATACAAACCCTGTGTTTGTATATTGTAAGTATCCGGACAGAGAAGACCAGGATATTTGTCTGTTCATTGTATTGTGAAAACCTATCTATTGCTCTAGAGTAATAACATTTTAATCAATATTTGTTTTATACTGACATACAAAAGCTAAGTGAATTTGATAAATAATGACGAGAAAAGAGATCAAACAAACACGACTGAAGTTCGCACTTAAAATGATTTATTTTGTTTACCTCTATTTTCCCAGACTGATAGTTGTCCAGTACAAAGCCTCAAGTCAATCAATACGGGGTGGCATAATTGAAAAGTGATCACGAATTTCCCTTCTGGCCCGATTTGCCAGCATCCTTGATCTACGAGGAAGAATACCGATGTTGTATGGTGCTTGGTGGATTTTTAATAATGATAATAATATTTAGTAGTTATAAAATTCACTTCCCGAAAATTTTCGCAGTAATGTGAGACCTTCGTTTACACTTTGCATATCATGCGCATCGAGCCAAAAAACACTCGACATCATACATTTTGTCAGACTTATTGCAATATATTGGACGACTGTGTATCCCCCTGATACGTGCACAAGCTAAACGTTTCCAATCCGACTTGTGGATCAAACTTTCGAATACAAAACAAACTAGTGGATTTCAAAGAACTAAACAAAATTCGGTTCATCATGCTGACTCATAATTCATACTGTCTTCTGCAGCGATAAACAATACTTGATGGCTCCTTCCCAAAGAATATGCGTGTTGATATTAAAAAAGCTCATGCTGTCTTGTTTGAGCTAGCATTCCATATGATGATATTTGCTCGCTAAACATAAAGTGGCACATGATATCATGCCTAAGTAGAACTGATATCCATTAAAATAATCATCTTGTCACGTAAACTTTGCTAGATGTATTGGTGAATCGACTTATGAAGGAGTTGACGAGTCTTTTCTGGTTATCGAATGACTGATATGACAGACAAATTTTTCTTTAGGTCAGGTTGATCTGAGGCTTACAGGTAGACATTTTGTTTTGCCGGACCTTTAACAACCAGCCAGTGGAGAATGACTCTTTTGACTGGAATCGAAAAAGGCGGTTCTTTTTTCTGTTATCTATAACGATGTTATCTAATTTTCGGTGGCAGAGACCAATGAGACTATTAGAAGAACATAATCCCGTTCTCACCACTAAAAATATGCATGTTTCACTAATGATCGATTTCTCCGCTGAGGGTTAAAGATTGTGAATGTTGTGGAACAGCAAAAAAAGAACCTCTTTGCTACCATCAAAATGTTTGTCGCTATACCATTAACTTTAAAAGATGGCACACAAATAGGGGCTCCGTGCATTGTTGCAACCAGCATAAAAAAGTCCGAATAACTCAACTGATCTCTGACATTCTCAGTGTATTTTCACAGAAAAATATCATGAACGAATTCCAACAGCGGTTATCCAGTCAACAGGATCAGACATAGAACGAGAGGCTGCTAGTAAAAGTGTAAGTACACAATGGCGATTCAAAGATATTTATCAGTACTACCCATTATTTGAATCAACAGCAATGACAACATCCACAACCTTGTGACATCCCCATTGGTGGCATTCCCATTGGCGGCATTCCCATTGGCGGCATTCCCATTGGCGGCATTCCCATTGGTGACATTCCCATTGGTGACCCTCCCATAAACAATCGAGAAAACAGCGGTAATAGAGAAGCTATCATGCCGATAAATCGTTTGTCATGTCTAAGATCATCTTCCGTCGTTTTCTTGTCCAACTGATCATTATTGAGAGCTTTATTTTCTGAAAGCACGGGCAGTGTTGAACAAAGAACTGGACAGAATAAGATCCAAATGAATAATCGCATACTGATATCACTCGTTTGTTTGTCTCATTTTGACTTGATGTGTTGTTTATAAGAGAAAATGATTTGAATAACGCGAGCGTACTCTTGACCGGGAGCAGTTCTGTAGTAGCAGGGTGAGTGTGAAAACGTTCTGTAATTGGTTCAACCCATTCAATAAACCAACACTGCGAAACGCTGAATTACGAACGTGCGAAATTCGTTCCCATAATGAACAGACTCTTGGTGAGGTTTTAGAACAAGTTTATACGACGGATGAATCTCACTAGCAAAAAAACATCTTGGAATAACTGACAAACAGAGTTCTTTATTTTGTTTGTACAACAATACAGTCGACAGCACCCTAAAAAGATTTAGTTGTGATCTGCAGGTAGGGATTGTATAGATAGTAGGTTGTTTGAAAGGCATCTAATATGGACAGTCTTTAGTGCGGAAAAAGAGATATTAGGTCTGGAAAGGTGGGAATTAGGTCCCGGTGAAGAAGCCTGCATTGAATGTATGGAAAAGTATGAACAATAGACAACCTTAATTGAATACGTCGTGATTCAACATGTAGTACCAACACTCAGCTCACCGTTGAAAACCATGGAAGCATTGTACAGTTATTTCATTCTTGTTAGGGATCATCTGCACTCCACAACTACCAAGCCTTGCTAGGACTAGACCCCGCAATATTCACGGTAATGGTAAGTGCGAGAGTTAACGTGAGTAGCCTGGTCTTTAGGTGTTCGACTCAAAGCTATTCACCTCAGGTTTGATTTCTAGTGATGACTCGGTAGATGTTCGTTTTATTGCTTGCTTAAGCATGGGTGCAGTGGAAAGGTTATACCCAAAAGATTCAAGGGCCCACTGCACAAATACCAATAATCAGGAACCAGATCCGGAGAATTGGAGCGGAGAACCACACCAGGTCCCAATAGGTCAGGTGTGGCATCGAGCCCGATGACAGCGGATTACTGTCTACCACCAAAGTAACCGATAATGGTGGAGATTTAACACTACGACCTCCGAGATGGTAATCAAACGCTCTAAACCACACGAACACCACCGGGTATACCCCGCTGATATTCCCTAATAAGCTTGAAACGTGTACAATGCTTCCGCAGTTTTCCGTAATGCATTCATCGTTGGTTTTGCATAGGGAATAAGAGTTTATTGTGTTTATTCAAATTATTTTGGATGCATTCGTAAAATTAAACACGAAATTGAAATCTTAGTCGAAATCGGATGCACTGGCGCGGAGATTTAGGCACAATTCTGTAAGTTTTTAGCTACGAAGTTTTGACCTTCGGTAAGCTATTGACCGCCAGCCCGGATAACATGTTGGTTAGCGTGTATGGGACTCATTGCCCCATACTTGAAATTTTAGTCTCGGTTAGGCCTTGGCTGATACGCGCCACAGTGATGACCCTGAACAGGACAGTTACACCAGCAACATCGATGAAAGTGGCTTTCAGTAGTGAACAAAGCCTCGCCACTGCTTAATGTGCTATTCGATGGCCGATTCACCAAAGAAATCAATTACTAAATAAAGCAAAACAACAAGCTACTTTACTGAGTTCCTAGCCTGTTTGTTTTGAGTAATATATGATCACTGAAGGAAAAATTTTGGTTTCATTTCTAGATTTGCTGTGATACGGTTCGCTAAAAATACTTATCAACTGTTGTCTACTCCCACGAAGTTGGCCTTATTTTCTGTATTGTGAAGAGAAATTGGGATATGAGGCAGCTTAGTCCTACTCCTCAAGAGACCACAAAAGTGGGCAAATACTGGCTGTAGGCCCTCACCCGAACCGAGGAATGAAGGTATAATTCTTCGAGGATTAATATGCTCTTCTCAGGTACTCGGTTTTTCAATAAACGATTTCATGGTAAAGTCTTGTCTTCTCACTCTAGGGCAGCGCGAATGTCCAGGAACACGACGATCATTGTCTTTGGAAAGTATGACTGTGCTGTAGAGCCTGTCGGATGGTGAAGAGTTGCTTGATAAGTCCACGACCAATGTGAAGCCCCGCCTGCTGCTCGTGAGTATCCTTACATACATTTTGGTACGAACTACGAAATACGACAGACGAAAGCAACTTCGACACTACTGGGCTGGGGTTTACACCGCTGCTTTTGCACATTCACTGCGTGAGCCCTTCTTTTAAATGGAACAGTTATCGCTTCCCCTCCCCATAGGGGAGAAATCCTTCTCAAAATTCCAGGCATCAGGGAATAAAACTCAGAGTTCCCTAACGGCTTGCTTTATAAGTTCCTAAAGCCTGAATTTCAATTCGGATCTCCATTTCGGCAGATGGATCTGTCAAAATGGACCCCTGGATGCGTGTTGGAAGAGATATAGTAATAGCCAACACTGAGGGCCAGCTAAATTGTATCTGAAAGTGTTCCGCCCAGCTTTCGAGACACAGCTTCTGATTGTGAATTTTGAACAAACAGCTTCACAGATTGTTCCACCTATACCTAGTGGCTTCGTAAGGCTGACTCAAATGAGATAGAATAGCTTGCTGGAATTTCCTATGGTGGCAGCACCTTCCATTTCTAATGCGCGTTGCAATCACCAGATTTCACTGTCCGTACGAAGACTCGCAATAAATGCGCGTCTCACTAGGAGTCATGCTTCGTTCTTTTCAGTTTCAGCCGGAATCGGCTGGCGTGCTTCGGGAAAGCACAGATAATAACCAGAAATCCAGGGTTTTGTGGCACGACGAGACAGGCGGCAACTTATCAGACCAACAGATTGCGAAGCATTCGTGATGAGCGACCAGTGCTGGTTGATGTCATCAGGTGAGACTACATCTAGCTTTTCAGCCAGCACGTTTTGGAAGACGAATAAACGAAATGAATCGGAAAGCCTATTGCAATCTAATTGTCCTCGCTGCACGTAACTGAAGCGCTCACTGAAACAGATAAACCGCAAACCAATGCTTGTTCAGAATTAACGGGGGTGCACCAGTACAAGTGACAGTCTTATATGCAACCCTGCTATTTGTGACTTACCGCGATGTGGTCGAACTGGACTCAGTGGTGACTCAAAGAGGGAGAACGCCACTGAGCGTACCGGTGATAAGGACGTCTGAAGTTCGAACTGGAGAGAAACAGGCATTGATCTGAACACCGAGCCAACAACTGTTCTCTGTTTACCGAGAGACACACTACCTCATACTACCTAAGTAGTGTGAGCCAAGGACCACGAAAAAGATAGCATGTCGTATTCACTTTCTAACGCGACGCAAAGTATCGTATTTACCCACGACAGGGGAGGCAGTTCAGTGATGCCTAACTTCCATGATGGACTTCAAAATTAGATTGTTGTGTTGAGTGCTTTTGATGCAAACTGGTTTCCTGTAACAACTAAGAGCTTCAACTCGGGCACATTTTCTTGAAATCAGAAGAAGTAAAAATCATATGATCTCGGCTGATGATGGCACTCGAAGTCACTCATGGAAACCACGGCTGAATTAGATTTGTAGGCTACAGCACGACTGCTGTTTTCTCACGCGTTTTAGGGCATCCCGTATCTGCAGCAAGGAGACGGTGGGTTATGCTGTCGGTCGGAAATCTCTCTTATTCCAATCATTCCTGATGCCAAAGGCGGATGCATCTGTGATCAGTCTGACGCGTGTGAACTGTTCGAATGGATTTAGTGTAAGTAACTTGACTAGGATATGTGTGAAGTGCCCCAATATTTTCGTGCAGTTTTTACTATACACTCAAGCATCCGATAATTAAGAGAAAAACACCGCCTTTTCGGACTCCATTCCCTCTCACTCCCTGTTGTCTTTCGAGTGTTTCGCGCTACTTTCTTACTTTGGCTGGTTGACACTACTGACATCTGACTTTTGTAGTTGTTTTTACATTGAAAATGGGGGAAGGTCTTAGAATGGCAGAAACGACAACAGCGACTGCGATAAAAACAACAATGGAGGTTCGACATGAGGACTCAGAGAGTGGTACAATGGTCGGGTGTGTACTAGACGCAGTACTCTTCCGTGGGGGTTACAAGTGCACGATCATCAAAAGCACAGCGAGGAGACTCGGGGAGTCGAAGCTCAATAAGTTTATGAACATGTATCAACACTGTTGTGTCCATAATTACAAGTAAACACGTAATGGTGGCGTTGCATTTATTTGTACGAGAGTAAACACAAAACCCGACCGTAGCCGGCGACTAAGCAGCAAGCAAGCAAGTAAGTTCGTATAAAGAAATGAACTATATGCGCTGTCACGCGCAACAGAGTAAGACCAATCAGTGCATAGCGAAATCGATAAGTCAATACTGCTGGCGTTAAAGCATGATTAAAGATAAAAGCAAATCAGGTGTATGTTCATTCATGAGAGGAATATGGATCGGTTGTCCGCGTAGTGTGCGAGACTTTAACCAGACAACAAACACTTACATCACGTAGTAATAAGAAAGATGGTCTACGCTGATGAATTATATCTCTTGTGACAGTTGACTTTTTAGAATGAATATTCACACTAGATTTTCTTGTTTGGTTTGCAATCGAGTCACCCTGATTCCAACTCTTCACGTGAAACTTTGGATGCAAAAATTACAAGTGGATTTTCTATCGTAGATATTTGTGTACACTGATTTGCTTGGGTCGATCCATATCCAAGGAGTGGTCAAATTGAGGTTTGTCTTATATCTGTACAATATTTATGAGTATTTTTTTTATAAAAAATAACTATTTGAACACAGGTGATCGTTTTTGGCTTTTTAGATTGTGCTGCGGATTATTAAACTGACAGCTCATCATTGTTTACAGTGGAAGAGAATCCTTCAGTGCCTCTCGCCCCGAATAAAGCAATATTTGAGTTTTACCATTCTGCTCTGACCCTGTGGTGAGACATCTATTTCTAGGCCTCTTAATTAGCGTGGCAACAGCTCAAAAAATCTGTCCAACCCACTGAACATAAAGAATCGATATCAAGACAAACCAACTACAGTGTTTGGCGATCATGATCTTCGGGGATGACCTGGATATGTAAAACCCTATATAGAGACTTTGCCGTTAAAACAGTTCCCACGATGAATATCGTTGTCTATATTTCCTTCCTTGGGATGCTACATTATGAATTTGAAGTTGAAATAGACAAATTGCTTTTTAACATTTATTGGACACTCTATTCTACGTTGAACACTAAACAACCTGATAGTGAGGTAGTGTTTATCTTCCAAAATGAAACTATTCTAGCCCAAAGTTACGGTTTTCGTCTCGTTCCTCTCAATAGACCTCTTTTGAATCCCATGCAGGAGACTCTTAAACACTTTAAAAGTTCGGTGAATGTTTTACTAAACGAGAACAGAGATAAGCTAATGAGGGTAACGGAAGGATAGTATTTGAGGATGCATAGATTGCTTCTCTGTATGCCGTGAATACATTCACTGTATCAAAACAAATGTACGTACTTCTTAAGATAGGGACAATTTTACCTTCACACAGCTATCCAAATGCCTTACAGATTATTAGTTTTGTTTCTCAGTGGCTGGTACAGACCAAATCAGTTTTCAGCTAGCTTATGTCAACATACAGAACATCAGTATTCTTTTGTTTTTAACACCTGTGGTTAGAACGAGCTCCATCGCTGAAGTCCACGTTCTTGATCAGAAAGTTCAGCTAAAGATTTCTATGTAAATACTAGCCGTCTTCCGCCATGGAACACAATGAAATCCAAGGCCAAGTGTGTCCATTGCGTAGTTGTTTATTGTAATGGATAGTGTCAAAGCGTAAGGCTCGGTTAATAAAGGCTGACTTGTTTCAGACCGTTACTCAATGGGTAGGCTAAATGAAACGCGGAAAGCACTTTGAGGAAACCGGTTGTTAACTTGTGGGGTGATTAGATTATATGACGCACTTCAAGCAAGTTTTTTGTTCCCGAGAAGTGAGACCGTACGAATTCGTTCCTTTGAGAAGAACGTATGACCGACTAAAAAAGCTTTCCTTAACCCCGTTAACTGGTCCAGTCAGTGTTTCAGGCTTTGCATTCTTAAAAAAGTGAACAAACAGCACAACTCCGAGTGTTCATCGTGTGTTCAAATACAAGAAATTTTACACAAGTGTATTGGCAATTCGCTTAGATCCTACTAGGAATCAGTGCTCACAGAGTCATCTGGTATGGTAATAGTTCCAAAACTTCGAAAGAAAAATGATTAAAATTTACAGAGTCTGTATTTAAAGAGAAGCCTGATACTTTGAAGTGCTTATAGTTTCCAGAAGCTTTTGAAATGAACTCAGCAGAAGGTCGCTGTCATATTTCCCACTTAATAGTAAAAACTCCAAGTGAAAATAAATCACAGATAGTTATGGCATTACTAAACCCTAGACAGTATTCACTGAAGTTTTTACATCCCTAGGAGAAAGTTGAAAATAGAGATAGCTATGGTGGAATCATTACTACTGACAAAATGTGGTACTTGTATGACTTTTTTCACTCCACTAACTGGTTAACGTACGGACATTGACTAGTTATTTATTATTTCATTATAGAATTAACTTGTTTCATTAACTGACGCATTTCTTGCATTAGCCGTTCTCGTGTGAGTGGTCAGGAGAACCAAAACACGATTATCGAAACCAGGGCTAAACCCCCTTAAATAGAAAAAGTTAAACAAATGGCCACAGGTCGAAGATCAGCTTCATTTAGTTTGGGTTGCTTAGACAGATAAAGCAATATCAGTACCATCACTCACCACTATGTTACTTTTAGTCTACCTACCCGCGAACAGGCTTTAGATTAAATACATATAATGAATTCTGCTGGCATATTTTATTTCGTGTTACAGAAAGAGAAGCTGTCAGATGTGAATCAGAACATAATCACAGCGTGCAGTTGATTTTCGGGCGCACTTAGAGATCCAGTTTTCGTCAGAAATTGCACGATCCCACAGTCTTTTTCAGTAGAATGGTGGTGGCATTGGAGGAAATCCCATACCCATTCCGGGTGGTCCCATTCCAGGCATACCCATACCCATCATTCCCATTCCCGGCATGCCCATTCCCGGCATGCCCATTCCCGGCATGCCCATTCCTGGCATGCCCATTCCTGGCATGCCCATTCCTGGCATGCCCATTCCTGGCATTCCCATCATTCCCATTCCCGGCATGCCCATTCCCGGCATGCCCATTCCTGGCATGCCCATTCCTGGCATGCCCATTCCTGGCATTCCCATCATTCCCATTCCTGACATGCCCATTCCCGGCATACCCATTCCTGGCATTCCCATCATTCCCATTCCTGGCATGCCCATTCCCATCATGCCCATTCCTGGCATCGTAGGCAACCCCAACATGGTCCGCGCGAATCCTCCGATAAGGCTTCCACCGCCTTTAAGCAAAGCCGAAATGGGACTGCGTTTTTGTGCTTGAAGATTTGATTGTCCGTATCCAATAATCGGTTGGCCGACGCATAAATGAATCGCGCAAAAAAGTAGTACGAAAGGACGCAGCATGGCTGACAGAAGACTCGATTACCAAAATACACCATATCTTTGCTATATAAACCTCTCTCGTGATGAACTACTTCAAAGGCAGGACGCGGGAAATACTCAGTCAAGTGCGAAACCGTGGGACAATACTGAGTATAGACTGGATGAGGTCAAGAGCTGATATGAGTAGATAATGAAAAAATGTATAATGGGAATGCTCGCTCAGTAAATTGCATGGTAACTGAACTCATGAATTCTAGGTTAGTGTGTTAGGATCCAGCGTGGTTTGGAGAGTATCGAAAAAACGATGCACTTTATGGTGCGGTGAAGGAGGAAAATATGACGGTCTAAAAAATGCCTTGTCAAAGGTTCACCGGAAGGTGGAATGTCGCTGGTTAAATTCCGGTTTCCGATATAAACGCATGGAGTTGATGAATGGAAGCTCGTTATGCATAACTTACATCGATCTAGTTCCTCTTGCCATCAATGAATTCTACAAATTCATCCTGAACTTGTTGAAAAGCTATTAAGGGGAAAATGAAGATAGGGATTGTGAAAAACAAATAATTCACCAAATTTGTCGGTTGATGTGGTAAACTATGTTCCCTACGAATACACAGCCATCGATTTCGACCTGCATCAAACAATTTTGACCGGGAACAAAATGGGTTTCACGATAGTTCCTTTCAATTATGACCAGCCTCCAAAAATTGTAGGACAGGGACGACCTGCAGTGATAGGGAATTGCTGTCCATGGGTCCACGGATGCTCGAAGCCACTCACTTAATTCTGCACTTTTTTAAAATTGGAAATGAATCCCGTCGTTAGTCCTAACCTTTTAACCTTTTTCGGTTTAGTTCATTTGGTTCTTGGTGTATGAGACTCTCGACTCTAAAGTGGCAAACAAATTCTAAGCAAAGTCGTTTGGCCACCCTCTGCGATGATACATCAAGTTCGGAAAGATTCTAGAGATTTGCAGTAAAGCATAGCCAAAAGAGGCCATTGAATTACCCCATGACCTAACCCAACACTGCAGCCCATATTGTTTATACTTTAATCCATGCAAAGAAACACCTTCAGATTGCAACCTTCCTGGTTACAAAATTTTACCTGCAAGAAACAGTTTTGCCGTGCTAGAAATTTCATCCTCTGACAGCTTCTCTCCCTGAATGCGATATTTATCACCAAGAAACTATCCGAACGACCCCATCTGGTGTTTCTTGACGGGCAGGACTAGAGCACTGTAATATATAAACCGTGGTAGCCTAGGAAACTGCTAAAATGAAGCTTACTTCTCTCCTGTTTCCAGGTAGGTAAAAATCATACTTCACATTAGTGAACTATTAACAAACTTGAAACAAGTATCCTGACCCATCCTCCGTTTGTTCAGAATGACCTTTACTGATTTAGACACAGAATTACAACTATCACTGACACTTGTGGATAAAGAAAGACCATTTTGTCACATGATACTTCAGTGAAAATAAAAAACACCGACTATATTGAGAGCATGAGATTTTCTCGTAAATAACCTGTCTATTCACGTGGTTTCCGAGGTACTTAAATGATTGGAAAGCTTAGGAATGGATTAATGAAGCTTAATCCATTGCTTTTTCTGAACTGTGAAACACTACCAACTGTGATTTTTCCACGTAAACATTTCAGGCGAACGAGAAAAACCGTTACGAACAACCAGGAGGGTATGCAATGTGTAATGTCCCTGAACAGATGGGGAAGCTTTTATCAGTATGCGAGCTACCTGTAATTTTATTTGATCAGACTTTTGCGTTGACCGTCGTCCGCCTTTCAGTCAAAAAGATTTACATTCATCAAACCAAGGGGTGAAAAAAGAACGATTACGTATCAAAATTGCCAAGAAATTTGGCTGGTACTATAGCCCTGTTTGTGCGAATTCGGGCCAGATAGGGAACAGTGGAACTTCTATAGATATTATTGCGAGAGGGTATGGATTGTAAAGAGGAGTGTGTAGGAATGAGAGAGGTACACTAGGATAAATCACTGTATAAGGGGCGAGTGCCATCCGCGAGGATTTTCTGAGCGGACTTTTCACATGCCATCATACAACTTAGCAAATAGTTCAGTTAAATGAATGAAAATATCCGACAAGTAATATATAGACCTTGACGAAGAATCTCAAAATCTTTCTTCAACAGACCAGTAGCAATAACAGGGAAAGGTACAGGAGAACAAGAAAAAACATTGATGGGACAGCCACAAGGTTTCAGTTTACGAAGGAGTAGAAATCGCTGAATGGATGAGCAGCCCGGAAAAACATATCGCATAGCCTTTGCTGGTCCACTGAAGGATTCGGTTATATGGTGGACTAAGGAAGCTAAAGCATCCACTGTGGTTCTGCTCGGTTTATGGGCAAACTGTGAGGGGTCATGGAGAGAGAATAAAGAAGGATTCAAATGTTTACGAATGGCATGCTCTGCAAGTTTAAGACCAGATGAAGTTGGATCAATGGGACGAAACCTTTTAAGCTATGACACCAGAATTACACAGTTTGGGTATAGGAGTATTAGTGACTGGTCTGTGGTAGACGGGGATAGAAAACGAGCACAGTGATCAGTCTGAGAGAGAAGTAATTATACATGTCAGAGCAACAGCGCCATGTCTCAAGTTTTCTGACAACAGGCCATCAAGACCATTATCTGAGGTTATTTCGGAAGTGCGAAGAGGTACGAATACTTCTTCTGTTGAGAATGGTGGCAGGTACATGCCATCATCTGGAATGAACGCAATTGAAGAGTAGTTTGATGGGCGGATGGAAGCACTGTGGACAACGTCAGCGTCTGCAGTAAATTTCTTTTGTTTTGATTTCATTCCACACAGAAACTGAATTTTTCGTCATGGTCGATTACTGTTCTGGCTAGATAAGAATTGACTATCATACACAGAGTCGGAGCTTTTGATTTATATCCTCATTGTAAGGCGAATGTATTCTGATTTCGAATTATCCCGGGTTTTGTAGAAATATTCTCCCCCCTCTTCTTAAGGATTTCAACATAGAAGTGGCATGGCCGCGGCAGAGAAAGAGAGTCTCTAAGGGGAAGCATATATCGATAATTAAAACAACCTTTTCTACAAGTAGTTTGACATTGCCACTTAGCGGCGATTCGAAGAAAGACCAGGAAGACGCATAGGAAAGAGAATTTTGTAAGAGAAGAATGTTGTCATGGGAAAGATTTCGGAGCCGGATTCTGACTTGGTTGGTTTGTCCGAAAGAGTGAAAAGCAAACCGGGAGCATATCTTAGACCTCAACAGTAGTATACAATGGTTACTGGTTGAGACAGGTGCGCATATTTTGAGGGGGAATAACTTAGGATGATTGGTGATACTCCCGAGTAAAACAGGGTTGTCTCTGGTTGGAGAAATGTAGAGATCAGTTAAGTCAAACGTAATGAGGCCTTCGGTTGAAGCGTGACTGAAATAGCGTATTATGATGTGCAAATTGTAACCTAAAAAAGAAAAAAAGAAAAAATAAATATAGTCATAGAAAGATGAAACATTTTTTTATGAGCAAAATGGATCTACATGCAAGTTTGCCATGATGGTGCTCGTATAGCGAGAAAGTTTTGGTTCGCACTGCACGGTTAAGCTATCAACGCCTTTTGCTGAGTATATGTAAATGTCTTCAAACTTGCTACACCAAGTGGAGTTGACTCATGTGACCATCTTGCTTCAGTCTTCTTGCTGGTGGAATTCCTGTCCCGCCGGAACAGTCTGAAGCCATTTACTGCAAACTACACAAATAGGAACATGAATGAGACAACGAAGAAAAGAGAAGGTACTTTCCTACTGAGCAGTGACGTGATGGACATCTTTGCTGAATGAATGCAAATGAGGGCAGCCTGTCAGCCAGAGCGGGAGCGATTTTTGGGGTCGAATGGGAGTTCCGTGAAAACTAGGATTGGTTAAATCTGACCAAGCGGAAGATCCAAGTCTGTTTTCGTAGAAGTGTTGCCCATCGCATATAACAGCGTACGGTGATCATACTCAGCAAGTCCCTGTGATTCGATGAGGTGGTGATTACCACAGAAATGTAGCGCAGCCAGTCAAAGGGTGCGCGTGTTTCACGAAGAAGGTACAAAAAGGAGGAATCTTGCGAACACGTCACACAGACCTCCTGTTGGAACAAACTAAGCTTATTTATCAACTACCCGTTTGCCTACCAACGAGACTTTAAGTAGTGAACATTCTCCTTTGATTTTATTGGGTTGCCGTTTTCTATTTTATTGTAGTTTTGCCATCTCAACTCTCAGTTTACGTTCACCAAAAATAATTATTCTATTTTATTGCCAGCCATAGCTGGTAAAACTTCTGGCGTCGATGGAGGTAGCTTCCGTCAAGTAGATCATATTCCTAATATATTTGCAGTAATACGCCTGTTCATGGCTGATTTCTGTGGTATTCACTGAGAATCGTTTGGGACAAAGGACTATGCAGATTTACGGCGATTTGCTGTTGGGACTGGTGGTGACATTCCCTTGTGATGTTTTATTACATTCTCGAAGGCTTGTGCATAACGATTGCACAGAGTACAGTTTGAAATTGCGTTCCAGTTCAAGACGAGTCCTCATTTTTTCGCAGCGCTTAGTTCGGGTCGGAGCGTTTGCTATAATCGTTGCGATAGTACTAGTTATCCAGTACAAGCACAGACAGCAGGCTTTGGCGTCCAGGTCAGTTACCACCATGGATATCTGTAATCTGAAGACTTTCACTCTTCACGGCTGTGTACAAGGGGTTGTGGACTATTTCGGGCACTTCCAAGCGTAGTGTCTGACTCGCAAATCCTGGGATTCCTAGAAGAAGACTACGCTCTTCTTGACATTCCTAGGAAACGATGCATATTCCGTCTTGAAGAATCTAGCTTTTCCGAGTTCTCCAGTACTCTGACCACAAGAATCCTTGAAGAAGCTGCTGCTTACGTCTTTTCAACAGGTAAATTTCAAAGCTGCTGAAAAAGCTTAATTTTATTCATTTATACAAGGTGCCAACCAACCCCTACGGGATTTTCTGTTGCAGTTGCAGACGGGCCACGAAATGCCATTTTGTTCGAGGGGCAATTAGGAGATAGAATAATCTCTGTGGTAAACTGTCCCGAGTAGCAACGAGAATTCTCTTGCTCCACGAATGTTCCTTCGAATCCGCCAAAATTCTTTGTTAGCATAATCAAGACGTGCGCTGAGCTGTTAATAACGAGACCCCAGTTTTGTACAGCGCGAAATATCCGAAGAGCTCTTCTGACCCACCATCGAGACAAGTGAAGTAATCTCCTCTGGGCAATTAATTAGGCCAAAATTCGCACTTTCAGCTAGTTCAACCAAACAAGCAGATACCTACTATTCTAGTAGTTGGAAACATTTTCCATTGAACTGTAGATTGCTTAATGCGAAGTGTCACAACTGTGGTAAGGTAGGTCATATTCAGTCAGTATGTAAAAGTAAAAAAGCAAGCTTTACTGGGAGTCCGACGATTGTCATTTGACTTCAGACTTTCGATCTCTTGCTTTATCTGTTGTAAGTTTCTTTATCTTTTGCCACATAACCAGTTTGCTTATCGTTATTTAATATTTCCAACAGTGTCTAGTCATTTATTCCTCAGAGAGCTTTTCGGAAAGTTAATCCTTCTTTACAGCTCCACCTCATATCCATTTCAGTTAAAGGCTTTACTGGTAATTCAACAAGTAGCTGATTCATGTGAATTATTTCTTGCCAGTGAACAATTCGATAACTGTAAGTGTCCTCTTTTTGTAATTGACTTGAACGGTTCCATCATTGGTTTGATCTGGATGAATCTGCTGAGTGTTTCACTAAAGTTTTTGTCTAATTCTCAACAACGCTACATTCGGCTTTTAATTTCAGATTGTTCAAAAGCTTCTGGTGGTAGCAAGATGGATTCTGTGCATCTTGAGGTAACCGGCTCTCCCATTTTTAGGAAACGTCGCTTTATTCTCCTCGGACTAGGAGAGCCCGCGAAAGCTGTATGGGAAGATTTAGTCAGTAAAAGACTGTTGACACCAGTGAGTTCTTCAGCATGGGTCACGCCAATTGTGACTCCCCTATTACTCGATGACTAGACTCCCAGATTCTGTGATGATTACCGTATTACCTTGAACAGGTTGCTAAAACGGCCCTGTTGTGCCACTTTCGAACCTGGGGATGTTCCCCATCAATTCCATGGTCCCAAGTACTTTTCTGAAATTTACCAGAACGACTCATTTTTACAGATTTCTCTTGATGAACAATCGTGCGATCTAACCACCAGTAATATGGCCTTTGGTTTGAACAGCACAATTTCCTGCCTTTCGGTCTTAGCGTTTTCCCCGCTATCTTCCGAAACACTATTAACTCCCTCATTTCTGTTCTGGGTGTTTGTGCTTGCCAAGATGGTACTATTGTATGTGCACCCAACAAAGATTTTCATGATGACCGTTTGCTTTTATTGCTGGACACATTCCTTAAACGTAATGTTGCCATCATCTCTCATAAGTGGGTGTACAGGGTTCTCGTCCCGTAACTGAATGACTCGCAGATAAACGAACCCCAAGTTCCAAGACAGAGAACACAGACTCGCTTTACTACGTGCAATAGAGGACAGATAGTCAAACAATAACAATAACACACCTCAAATTGTGGGCAAACCGACCACAGAATCAATATAGTCACGAAAGGCTTCAGGAGGCTCAAGCAACAATAGACGGGAAACTTTCGAGACAGGAACGCAGGAACGAGTCAAGTGTTTTACAAAGTAGGCCCATATTTATGAGGGCATATTGGCAAATCAGCGGGCAGAAGAGAAGTAGTGATTCAAGGGAACACACACACAAGTGCGGGTGAAAAACAAGCGGAATAACGTGGTTATAAGAAAGAGCGAGATCAGAAATGGCCATGTCCAGTCGTTCACACGGACAAGGCAGAGATTTAAGCCTTGTCATGTAACCCAGACAATTATGGCATGGATCATTCCAAAACCGGGCAGGAAGGTTACCTAAGCGATAAACTAGGCCAGATAAGAACAACAATCAGAATCATGAGGATTGGGGTCAATCGACAATTGCCGTAGCAACAAGACTGATAAGAACTGTGATGCAATATGATTGAACAACAATTGTTACGCGGGTGAGGAAGCCATGGGTACGGTCAGCAAGGAATGCAGTGGTGACGATGCATTTAAGGCAAGCATATAGTTAATAGTTAATACAAGATAAAATTAGGATGGAGAGCTTGGGACCTGGACTAAACCAGTTTAACGAAGTTCCTCTATAAGGCTAGTTGAATTTCTTTGTACGAATTCAATAAATGGGTAAGTGTTTATTGTTGGGTAACACAGCGTTATCGGTGTTATCGAACAACAAACACCTACCTTTAACATATCACATGACGCGTCGTTTTTTCGACACACTCCAAAAGGATCTGGGATCTGATACACTAAATTCAATAAATTTTTACAGTGTTTTCTCCACTTCTGAGTTTACTTGTCTGGGTTATTTGATTGGTGCTCAGGTTTTTGCCCTGATCCCAGCAGTTTTGCTCCGTTATCCTATGCCGTTTGTCCAAAATCTTTTGTTGAATTGCATTCTCCGCTGGGTAGCCACTAAAACTGCACCTTGATTCGATCTTCTATCCCAACAGACGTTCCAGTGGTCTTCAGTACACAAATAATACTTACGTGGTTTATTAGTGTTTTTGTCAACTAAAGCCGTATTTCTTAAGTTTTCTTCTCATGCATCTTCGACTGCTGTTACAGACTCGTTTCCTACTGGCATCGGCGCCCTGCTAGAACAAGAGGATCATCCAGTTTTGTGCATTTCTCGCCGACTCAGTGCCGCTGAAAGCGAATATTCACAAACGCAATGTGAGGCCTTGACTGTTTATTGGGCCGGTACTCGAATACACAAGTACTTGTTTGGCACCCAGTTCACAATTTCCACTGACCACGAAGCACTGAAGTTTATCTGTTATCCACATTGGTACTTGGCTGAATCTTCCGCAGCCATGGTTTAGTGCAGCAGAGTTGAGTTACCGACGTATCCTTGTGAAAATGAGCATTGTAAAGCACAATCTCTTACACATGGGGACTACTCGTCTCGCTACCCAGTTTCCGAAGAAACCTCTACTGCTTAATGTTTGCTCACACAACCACCATCTGTTAGTCAGCCAGATCTAGTTCGTGAAACAAAGAATTGCTATCAAGCCATCATATCTGGTGTTCAACATGAGTGGCGAGCAGATTTTCGGTGTCAGTTTCCGGAATTCTATAGAAGACGTGAACAAATTTCGAAGATCTGTGAGGGTATCTTGAGTTTCACCGATGGAATCATTGTACCTTCTACACTGCGGGCTGCGGTTTTACAAGGTTTGCATTTCAAAAACCCTGGGAATTTTAAAAATGAAAATTCTTCCCGTCTTACTTGTTGGCGACCAGGATCGAACAAAGATTTGTGCCACGTTGTTAAAACCTATCTTGCCTGTTTGCATAAAGTTCACTCAAAATCATCAAATTGGAGGCCGTGGCCTATTTCCTCAGAGCACTGGCGAAGTGACCCAGCTGATTATTGTGGTCCATTTTTAGGTAGGTACTATGCTCCGGTTGTCACTGATTCTTACTCCAGTTGGCCGGAGATACATTTCACTACTACTAATGCAGATTTCACGAATACAGCCCTAGGTGAAACACTCGGCCGAGAAAGTTTTCCGTGTATGATTTTTTCTGACAATGGAGGCCATTTGGTGGCGAAGTGAATGACTGACTGGCTGAAATATTTTGACTGTCACCATGTGCAAACTCCACCTAGACACTCACAATCCTATGGTGCTGCTGAAAACTTTCTTCGTGATCTTGAAGAGTGCAGTTGCATCTGTGCATGTTAGTGCTGTCGACAAACTCGACAGGAGTGTTGACGTTTTCTTATTCAGTACAGTAAATCCACCCATTCGAAAACTGGAGAGAGTCTAGCCAAGTTGTTTAAGAACAGATTATTGCAAACAAACTGGCTCAGTTGGAAACCAGGTGGGGTTAGTTATCATGGAGGAAGTGAACTGAGACCTTCTCGCAGGTAGGTTCGCAAATCACGATTTCGTGATTAGCCGTGAATAAGATGGGTCTCGGCTCACTAAATGAGCGGTCGCGAGAGATCAGTTGCAGTGCCGGAGGTAGTGACAAGTTTTTCGGTTGTCCAGAGGTCTCCTTTTTAAAACTCCACATAAATAAATCTGTCTACCGTCCATTGACGTAGATACTGTGGTCAGTCACGAAATAAGTAAATAGTCCCTGATCGTGTTCTGTTCACCAACTTGGGGTGAATGAATATTACTGTTGGGCCAACGGAAATTCTGGACCAACGGTGCTACCTCATAGGTAGCTCTTGTCTGTACAAAGGCTTGAGATGCATCCTCTAATAAAAAGAATAGTACTCTGGATCAAGTGATCAAGTAGCACTACGGGTCACTGCACAAACTACTTAGAAGCTTTCTAGGACGACTGGCTGAAGTTCCCCAAACACTACTGAAAGCATTCTTAAACCCTAACCACAGATGTGTTCCCTCAAAACCCGTCGTTCCTCTATCCTTTCCCACACAGTCTCCCATCTTACTACAGGCTTTGAAATTCATCGGGAACTTCATTTTTCCCCACCACCAGTGGCGACTTCGGTGAAACTACTAGTCACGTCCTCCAGTGTACTTTCTCGATTAGTATCCAAGTCTCGAAGAGTTTCCTACCATCAGCTGATGCCTTTCTTTGCAATTACTTTCACTTTTAGGCAAACAGCTCATAAAAGAGGATAACGCGGCTTCTTAGGTGTAGCGAATACAGCCTATCCATGAAGGACGATCGGAGGAGAGGTCTGAGCACATGGAAATCCAATTTCTCTTCCATTCTGGAACTCCGTTAACACGCTGAAGTCCTACTCACTCAAAGTTTGATCAGAAGGTACTGGTCCATGTCTGTAGCTGTCCTCCAGAGCAATAACGCCATCATGGACATGGAACGGGAGAGAGACATTGTTTTGAGATCACAGTGTCTGGATGTAGCATGATCTGTCCAAACCACCCTAGTCGTTGGCGCCGAAGAAACACTGACTAATTTCGAACTCGAAGCACAGTTTCCTTAACACGTCGTTTGAAAGCACGTCTTGCTAAACTACCTCGTGAATCCGTGTCAGAAACCAATAGTCTAACCTCCAGGCTTCGACTTATTGATCCCTGGTCCCGTGACTGTCGTCAGGTATTATGCGCAATTTAGAATCTGCTGTAATGCTGCCGGCCGGTCTCCAAGGGTATCGATGTCGTCTGATAGTTCCAAATTGGCAAGGAAAACATCTGCGGTCCACTGTATGCTAGGGTATTCGGTGAGAGCCTGAGGCATTATGCAATCGGTGTAGTTGAGCAGTATTAGAGACAGGTGACAGCCTTGCCTAACACTGAAATCGAGAGATAAATCACCGAGTTCTTTCTCGCAATGCGTATTCTTACGCGGGAAACGGTGGCAGAGTAATAATAATAGTAGTAATAACAATAATAACAATATTATTAATAACAGTAGTAACAGTAGTGGTAATACTAGTAGCACTACTTCGTGAGGCTGACAAGCTTCTGAGGCAACCCAGCGCATGAAGAATAGCTCTCAGCATTTCTCTGTCAAACGGCACAAAGGAGACAGTCAGTAGTTCAGTTTTATGCCAGTGTTTCATTATTCTATAAAGGGTGAACATTTGGTCCACGCGCCCTCTGCTGCAGCGGAATCCTCATTAACAAAGTCATATGTGGGCTTCTCGCACAGCTGAGAAGTGGTTCATAAAAGACGTTGTGAGCCTTTTGGCGGCCAAGTCGATTATAACGATACCACGGTATTTTGCGCCCATAGTCCTGTTCTTTCTTCTTCGGAATACAATGGACCAAGGAAGATGTGAAGATACCCTGCTTTTCCTAGAAGTTCATTCATATGAGCTACCTTTAAAGTGTGGATTATCCTGGGTATAAAACAGCTGAGATCGTGAGCTTGAAGTCTTCACCACCAGTCTGCATTGCATCAAAGATATTTACATTGAAGGCTTTAGTTCTATCATTCGACCAACGGCCACATCTGATCCTTCTGGGAGGTTTCAAATACGCATCCTGAGGGACCCTGGGCCTACGGCTTCTAATCCCACTGGCGAAGAGAGGGTTGAAGTTGCGCTGTTAGACTGGCCCCTACAGAGGGTGAATTATGAGCCATGAAAATTGGAGGTTGGTGGAAACTGCGCAGTTACTGTCGCGACAAATCTACTGCAGCCCAGTTACAATCAGGAATAACTTCCGCCAAAACCCATACAAACTCTTACGCAGAGCGAACCGGGCTGATGTAATTCTGATATATACATATATATATATATATATATATATATATATATATATATCAAAAATACCTCCCTTAGAGCACCCCTTATGGCAGTTAGCCTTAGAAATTGTAAAACCTCTTTCAAGATGTTTACATGGTTTTTCTATCCCAACGTTATGTCTCCTTCAGACTGCATTCACGGTAGTCACTCACACCAACCTCAGGGTGATCGAATGATGTTTTCATACTGTTATTCAAATGCTGCTCTTCAGAAGTTTTCGACAAAGCCGTTTCCAGAAAACAAGGAAAACATTTCAGTAGTCAAACAGAACACTACCAAATCGAACATAAACGAGTACGGATTAGTAAGCAGGAAAGCTTATTTATACGATAAGCCTTCAAATGATTGTTTCTGTGAGGAGTTTGAAAACTGTCAACTTTAGAAAACTACTCTCAAGAAACCACTCGTCTCACAAAATCAAAAAGGACAGATAATAATCGAAGTATTCTGGTTATGGCTAAACCAGACCAGTTTGTTCAGTGTAGAATTTTAGCAACCTGGAATTTGCTTCGAAACCCTCTGCTATGAAGTCTCGCCATCCGAACCTGGATTGAATAAGTGTAAACTACCTACACTGTTTAATATCCAAGTATTATTTCAGTTCACACTTCATTCCGGTGTTTTTCAGGTCACAAGTATTCCAACAGAGATTTGATTAGAAGTGCTACTCGTATGTCACAAACTAAAGTAAGTATGACATGACGATAGAACGCCTCCTCCGAAGCCAGGGGTTTGTGGGTCAACTTGTTCTCATATAACGATCTATGCCAATTTTTCACACAGCTCTTACCATCTCAGCAAAAATCCATTGGAATAAACAATCTAGAATTCCGGATGTGCAACATATTGGCATCACTGGTCCGTCATGGTCTCATGTGTGGAATTTGTTTGTGATGTTCAGAATACAAACCTCACATCGATAACCTCATAGGTTGACAAGCTGAAGTCAAGCGTAAGTAGCTTCATACTCAATAGAACATCTAAGCCGTCACATCAGGTTATCATTTGACGTTAGCAATCAGTAACGTTAGGTGACCCATATCTAGGTGATAGTAAATCCACATCGGAATTTACCTCTTTAACGTCCTAGTTAAACCCTGCATTCCTCTTTCTGTTCATGTTCATTTACTTACGTACATCGTTACTCAAATAGTTCCTTGATCAGTCACTCATTCACTCGCGTACCTAACCATCGAACTAAGTACCTACTTACAGAATATATACATACTTAGCTAATCAGAAATCACTGTGAGAAAATATAGAAAGTGTTTTAAGTTGTTAGAATTCACGTGTCTACAATTGGTGGTTTGCATAGTAAAATTAAATGAGGATCACTCCTCGATATGATACACTATATCAATTCAGTTCGCATATATTTCATTTACTGGGGTCATGCATACCCAAAATAATCACCTATATACCACAGTGGCACCTTGTTTAACTCACTTCTTACTCGATATATTCTTCTGCTTGATATTTATAACGTATTGTTGTTTTACTAAAATAAAGTACCCATTCCTGAAGAACTCGCAAGTGGTTAAAATTGTGTGCTTTCTTCTATGGTGTGTTACAACTACGATCTACTCGCAGAGGACGCCGCATGCTTTTATCATCATCGGTCCAAGGACACACGGAAGTGCACCCTACAGCTTGCAAGCAACCGCAGAGAAAAGGTGGAGCCAATCAGAAATGGCAACACCTCGGAAATTGCTTGGTCAATACTCATGACAAGTCCTTAAAGCTTTGGTTACTAATTGATACTGGTGTAGATGTCAGCGTTATCCTAGCTACTCGCAATGGACGCCATTCCCAACCATTTCCTTTCACTTTACAAGGAGTGAACAGCGCCACCATTCGACCACATGAAAAACAGCTCGTCACTTTGCATTACCGTTTTAGATGATGATGTTCGTGTATTTGTACCATCGACAAGGTTTATCACTCTATCCTGGGCACCGAACTTTTGACTGGGTTCGTTCTGTTGGTGGCTTGAAACACAGAACACTGAGTGACAGAGCAACATCAAAGTCAAAACCGTGATGAAAATTTTTATTTGCATTCGCCTGCTTCTGTCAGCATCCGATATAATCCAAGTCCATGTTTCCACAAATCACCCAACAATTTCGCGAAGTTACTGAGTCAAAATATGTCTTGCCCATCAAATCACAAACAAATGGTCCCTCCACAGCTACCCACCATAGACGTCTGACCTTGGAGAAACGGAAAGTAATCAAATTGTTGTTTGAAAATGTTTCAGACCTTAAGATGTTCCGTACTTCGGCAGACCATGGACCTCACCACTACATGTGGTTTTCAAATTAACTCCCGAGGACTGGAGACAGTGCGGATACTACCGGGTACTAAACAACACAGCAGTTCCTGACCACCACTCATGTTTCCCCACCTACGATATTTTTCGGATTACACGGCAAGCAAGCCTTTCCAAAATTCGACCTGGCGAAGTGTACCACTGAATTCCAAGGGGCGCGGAATGTCCCAAAACAGCTATAACTGAACTGTTTGGTATTTTTGGGTTTTTCCGCATGCCTTTTGGTCTGGGGAACACCACAGAAACCTTCCTGAGTTTTATCAAGCAAGGGTTTTGTGGTCTTGGATTAGGGTTCGCTTACACTCACGGTGTTCTAGTTGCCAGAAAAGGAATGGCCAAGCATTTCCGTTTTCCGGATGTTTTCAGGTGACTGTCAATCTGCAACATTTCAGTCAAAGCGGTCAGCTGTGCGTTCGACATTCTGAGCTTCGATTTGATGAGAAAAAAATAGGCAGTTACGACATTTCACCATCACCGTAGAGAATACTCGGATTTCCAGCACACTCGTTCCCAAAAACCTAGAAAAGGTTGTGTCGATTCATGGGAATTATGAAATACGGGCGGTCTTTCTCTCCCAAATGTTTCGAAGACCGAAGATTGTCAAGTGGTTTTAGGTGCCGTCTTGTAGAAGGTTACAAGCTATGGTTCTATGCCTATGAATCTCTTCCCATGGAAAATACAACCTACCCAATTGCGGTATAACACTGTTGGCAGGCAATCAATGGCCGTCTATCTTGATAAGATATTTTTTGACACGTATTCAGAGGTCATGTATTTGTCATTCTCAAGCTTTCACAGTGCCACAGATCGTTGCTGTTTAAGGGAAATCAGGCGCATGAATTTAATTTTCCAGTTTT
The DNA here is from genome assembly GCA_948099385.1 of Fasciola hepatica. Classification (NCBI taxonomy): domain Eukaryota; kingdom Metazoa; phylum Platyhelminthes; class Trematoda; order Plagiorchiida; family Fasciolidae; genus Fasciola; species Fasciola hepatica. The sequence goes on from CANUEZ040000123.1 coordinate 15,640,079, forward strand.
ATACAGATATTCATCATATTTCAGATTATGTCAATAAAATTCATCACCACTTAACTATGCTTTTGATGGCAGGTGTGTTGAAATAAGTGTCTGCTTGTATTAAATATATATATATATATATATATATATATATATATATATATATATATATATATTTAAAGCAATGCAATCACGCAACTTTCAACTTGTAAGTATGCAAATGCTCAGAGAACTCCTAAAATATAAATCCATAGTATTATAGATTGAGAGTGGGTTGATATTCACTAGTTTTGACTAGTAACAGATCAAAGATGAAGTAACGCTTAAGTTAATATCGATGACTTTTGTTGGTATTCGATCGGTTTTCGGGTCAATTTGAAAATACTATTTTAGTAGTGACATAAAAAAATGCTGAAAAACTCAATGAATGTTGTGTATCGAGGGTGTGGGTTCGAAATTAACTGGCAAGGGACAACATTTATTCATTTATCGAATCAGCTATCTTTGTGCAATAACTGCATCAAATATATGTGAATCTCCCTTGGGATGAACTGGAATTCATATATATATATATATATATATATATATATATATATATATATATATATATATATATATATATATATATATATATATATATATATATATATATCTTTCCTAGTCATTTTGTTTGTCTGATGGACGTCTGTGTGAATAAGGGACACGAGAGCTCAACAGACAGACCGCTCAGCTTTCGCATCGCTGACTTCTATTCTCAGCCATGTCCCTCGATGTTTCTAATCAACGATAATCCTCGTCCCTTGGGCCCCAGCCACGGAGGCCTGAATCGCCAGCCGAAGCCAATTCTGATGCTAGTTTTTTCATACATCTACGCCAAGCCATGGTTCCACCACCGGGTCGTCCCTTCCAGCCTTGCCCAGCACGTAGGAATAGAGCACGGAAAGGTAGACAATGGACAGGCACTCGTAAAACCTGACCAAACAACCGAAGGCGGTGTAGAGTGATTACTTTGTTAAGAGGATGGCTATCCGTATGTAATACACGAGAGCTCACCTCGTCATCACTCACTCGATGTTCCCACTAAACGCGAGCAACGCTTTGGAGGCATCGGTTGCCAAACATGGGAGGACGCCGAGCATCCTCAGCGCGAATTGGTCAGGGCTGGCAACAGTAAACACACCGTAAAACACAACGAACCACGGCCATACACACTTGTCCCTCACGAGGGAGTTGGATGTCTCGGCGATGCTACAGGTGTCGCAGGTTTGTGAAAGCTGGTCAAGTTATCGCAGTGCATGAACTAATCTCCTTCCTAACAAACTCTCCAGATATTATCATGCTCCCAAGGTACTTAAAGTCGTCAGTTAACCCTGGCTGACCAAGACACAGGTGCAAAGCAGTCATAGGCTCCAGCCGATCTCCAAAAGTACTTTGTACTTTGAAGGCAAAAGGAGCATTCTATATCAGTATAACTGAATCTCCAAGCGGTCCAGTGCATGTTGCATAGCCTGTACGTTAGCACTCAGTAAGGCGATATCATCGGCTTCTTCTAAGTCGAAGACTCTGCTCCCTGGGAGGATTTCAACTCCACCTTTTGGAGACCGGATAAAACGTTCCGCATAAGATGCTCTTTGGCAAATGTAAAGAGAAATTTTGATAAATAGAAGCCTAGTCGTACTCCTTGAGAGACCACTAAAGGGGGCAAAAGTTGGCTGTGGGCCGTTCACCGACCCAAAGAATAACACTACAACTGCTTGAAGATTAACACGCACTTCTCAGGTACTCGATTTTCCAGTAAACAGTTCCAAAGCAAAGCCATGTCTTCATAGTCGGGGGACGCTCGAATGCCCAAGAACACGATGATCGTTGGTCTTTGTAAAGTGTGACAGTGCCGTAGAAGCTGTCGGATGGTGAAGATTTGATTAACACATCCGTGACCGGCAAGAAGACCAACGTGCTCCTCGCGGGTCTGCTCTTCACGCGTTAGGTACAACCTGCGAATTATGACAGACGCAAATAGCTTCGACGCTAGTCGGATAAGGCTTACACCTGGAAGTTTAGCACAGTCACCGCCGCAGCATTTCTTTGAAATGGAAACAACACTCGATTTCCCATAAGGATGGAACCTTCTCAGAATGCCAAAGTTTTGATAACAAAACACAGTTATCTAAAGAGCGTCACACCACCATCTTGAAAAGAAACTGGGAGAATGTCATCGGAGCCCCGGATTTCAATTTGGATCTACGCCTCGGTAGGTGGGTCTGTTGAAACGAACCACTGACTGTGTGCCGAAAATACTTCAAGAAAGGCGGACTCTGACATCCAGCTAAATTTCGTCTGAAAGTGCTCCGCCAAGCTGTCGAGATACCGCTTCTGGTTGTGAACTGGCGGACCACCAGCTTCACAGGTGGTTTCAAGCACACCTACAGGATTTCTACGCTGGCTCGAATAAGATAGAATAGCTTGCCGGAATTTTCCATGGCGGCAGCACCTTCCACCTCTAATGCGCAAGGCGATCACCAGATTTCAATGTCCATACAAAGACTCGCATTAAATGCATGTCTCATTACGAGTAGTGCTTCGTTACACTAGCTTCCAGTCGGAATCAACTGGAGTGCTTCAGGAAAGCGTAAAGATTCGGCAGAAACAGGGTCTCGTGGCACGAAGAGAAAAGCCACAACTTAGCAGGCCAACAGATTGATCACTGAAACACGTGAACAGTGTAGGGCAAACCAATGCATGATCGGAATCAAGGGGGTGCTCCAGTACAAGCAACAGTATGGTATTCAACCCCGCTATTCGCGGCTTATAGCGACGTGGTCGATCTGGGTCCACTGTTGACTCGAAGAGGGCAGGCGCCAGTTGGCATACAGGTGATTAGGACGTCTGAAGTTCGAACTGGCGAAGAACTGGCGACGATCTGATTAGAGCCAACAACTGTTCCTCGTTTTCCGAGAGACAGGAATCTAGCCCGAAAGGGCCTTCCAGATACGCCTTGCTCGATGACGGACGACTCACTCCAGCCTTCAGATACCCAGACAAAACCACGATGTTAGCCAGGCTTACTTTGTGTAAGAGATGGTGGAGGTTTTGGTAGAGGGTATATTTAATTGCATCTGGGCTACAATCGGTGGTTGCATACACCGAAACGACAAACAGATTGCAGTGACTGCTCACTTTGCTCGAATCCCTGAGTCTCATTGAGCATAAACGACGGTTGACTGAGATCCAATCTGGCAGCGCCGATTCAGCTGCTTATCTGAGAGCCAAGCCAACGCCAGCAATGCCTGGGGCTGTAACCTCAGGATCTCCAGAAGGGCACAAGTGAAACTTCATGGAAGTATTAGTTGGGGGGGGGGTCAATTGAATGATTGAACTGGAGTCTTGAATGCTAGTCTCTGGAAAGCTGCACACATCGATGGCAAGGGATTCAAGCGTACGAGCCAAACGTGCCTGTTGTCCTATACGAATCAGGGTTCGCAAGTCGAACGTGGCTAGTTCGTATGGGCATCAAAGACAGAGCAGGGCACGAGCCGGTGGGAGCGGGTTCGGCAAAACTCGGAAGCTAGTCGAAAAAGGACATGAGAGAACATAGCCAGGATTTCCACCAGTGTTACTTCAGCAGGCACAGTCGACCAAAGAACCCGTAGAGTGTGAAAATATAAGGGAAAGAGGGAATAGTGTAGAAATCGGAGTACAGGTTGTGTACGGTGTATGAGAGTGTTTGTATGTGCTCACGGAAATGCAGTCAGTTATAGTGGTAGAATCTGTTGTTCGCGTTGCTGGCCATTGTACTACTCGACCACCCATTTCAGAGCATGAACTTTTATCCGAGGATGCACCCCTAGCCTTTGCGCAGCCATGCGCGTCCTACGACGTAGCACGACTGGTCCAGGTGAGCCGGTGGCCAATTGTATGGTTCATTCGCCTCTTCTGGGAACCACTGGGAGCCGGTGACTGAATGCTCAGTTCATTCGCTCTTCGGATGAAGCTAGGCATCCTGGGTGCCCAATATGCCCTCCGCCACAGATGCCGATGAGCATAGTGTTATTCGCCTCGTATGCCACCCGTAGTTGTGTTGGAATTAGGGTTTAGCCACCTCCCCTAGGCTGACTTCCAGTCAGTCAACCTGATGGAATGCATCGAGCGTTCTCTTTCGTCCTATCACTTTAGTGGGAATATCTCCGCCACAAGAGGGCAATGATTAGGACTTATTCGTCAGAAGCTGTGACGGACCCACAGTCATTTGGAAACATTTCGAAAGACGTTCAGTGCTACCAGCAATCTCGGACTCTGAGACATCCACCTCACTGAGGCACTTAATGGCTTGGAACTGGTGAATACCACAATATTGTGTTCAGGCAATCAAACGAGAGATTTCTGAGGTTCCTGAGAAATAACGGCAAATTTGCTTGGCACAAGACTGTTCCATCATCCAGATGGGCAAATTTAAAAAATTCAGATCAGTGCAAAGAAGTTCGGACGATTGATTCGATTATTTCAGGAAATAAATATGGATAATTATCCGTATGGGTATTTGTAAGTATTGTGTAAATAAAAGTTCACATTTGAGTTCAAAACAACTTGGATTTTCTACTGAAGTATTATTGTATACGGATGTCGGGGGAAGATTCCCACGGAAGCACACAAATGATTCTGCGGCTATTATCGTTCTTTCGCTTAGTCATCCCTGTGCGTGTACACTCCGTGCTGTGTTTTCGGACTGCACTCTCACTGGATTCATTTTGGATGTGCATAGAGGTGAAATCGATTTTGAGATTCACGAGACGATTTGCCGGTTAGTCAGGGCTGATCTCCTACTTTAGAAGTACACTAACCACTTTATTGAATTGAGGAAATAAAAAATGGTTACAGGTCAAAAGGTTAACGGAAAAGTCAACTTTATGGATTCATTCCCGATGACAAACAGTAGATACTTTGTAGGTGTTAGCTCGGGAAGATATGGAACGAAAAGTTGAACGTGTAGACTTGGAGGAATGACACTTGAATAGATCACTGTGCAAAGGGTGAGTGGAATCCAAAAGTAATTTGTGTGCGAACCTTTCGCAAGCGGACAGTTGTAGAACACCCATTTAAGAAGATAATCCATTTGGTTGTATATAAGATATCCGACTAATAATCAAGAGTGAACGACGATGAATTTTGAATATTCGTTTAGTAATCTAGCAAGAAGAACAGGGAGACACTAGGGTGTGAAGAAAATAATCGATATTGAACCTCAGGGAGAATAGCAGTATTCTGTTCAAAGTTTATAATTCTAAACCTTTGTATTTGGTAAGGTAAATTGCAAAGTTTTCTTGCATCGTTTGCATCGATGCTGGTTCACGAATAGTTTACAGAACCTAATCTAGTTATTGGTTATGTCGAAATGATAAGCTGGTCGAGAAAGAGATAATAAGCGTTCAAGAAATTTGGATGCAATTAGAGATGAATCAGGTCGAACAGAGTAATCATAAGTATACGACGTAATACTAAAAAAATTTCTGAAATTCCAAGTTTCATGAATAGCCTAGTGGAGAACCATTTTCTTGGCATATTTAAGTAACTGTGTCGGAGAACTGATTCATGAGTAAATGATACAAGGTGAAAAATAAATAGAGGAAAAGGAAGGCTCCCTGTAGCACCTCTAAGTTACTGATCAGATGTTTGGTTGTTTTAAAACCCAGTTGTGTGTGTAAATAAAATGATCAAAGAAGGATGCAAATAACGGTTTGGAAAGACCGACAGCTTCTAACTTACGAAAGAGATAACACAGAACAGAATCAAAAGCGGATGAATATTCTTGGAGGGCACACTGTACAAAATTCGCTGACATGTCTGGGAATCTGGGTAAATGACGGACTAGGGAAGCGATGGCATTTACAGTGAACCGGTTTGGTTTATGGGCAAACTGAAGGGAATCGTACGGCGCATTCATAGAGGGACTCCAGCATGTAACAACGGCCAGTCAGCGACCAGATAAACTTGGACCAATGGAACAAGAGCTTTTGACCAAAAGACTAGAGTTACAGTGTTTTGGACTCGGAAATTATAGAGACGGGTCTTCAGCAACCGGAAATAGAATACGAGCACAGAGACTTGTGTAGAAGAAAATCAAGTAAGTCAGTTCGATCGATGGAACGGTGTCTCAAATTTGAAACCGATCGCTGTCAGAACCACTAACCAACTTTGTGTTGGTCGTGCGAAGGAGCTTAAACACTCCTCTGGAGAGCTGTGTCATCTCTGTGTTATCTTCCGGGATAAGGGAAATCGGAATGTCTTTGCATAGGTTGATAAATAGACGCGATAATGTGAACATCCGCAGTACAGTTCACCTATTTCATTTTCATCCCGCACGGAAGCTGAATGTCCTAATATGCTTGGTTACTGCAGCACCTGAATAGGAGTTGACTGGAATACGAGGGTGGAAATGAATCTTAATTTTCAGTTGTCCGGGGATTCGTAGAAATGCTCTTCATTACTTCCTAATTATTTGAACTTGGAAGAATCCATAGATCAAACAGAGAGGGAAGGTATTTCCATTGAAAAATGTGGCAAATATTAAACTGACTGTCGTACTTGGAAAGTGTACCTTCCCTGATAAGTGATGATTGGGAAGGGAACCGAATATGGGTAGAAAAGGGACCTATGGATGAAAAGGATTTTTTTCACGTGAATAATTAATGAGGCTGATTTCGATTCAGCTATTTTACCTGAAAGAGTGAAAATTATATCTGACGTACATCTTAGAACCTTAGAGAATTAGGCAGTGGTGACTGATTGACACAGGTGTGTGTAGCTTTAGGACGAATAATTCAGGTTGATTGGTGAGAATTCTTTCTAAAACAGTGCTTCCTTCGGTTTGAAAAACAGAAATATCGTTTAGATAGGATTCGCTGAAGAGAGGTTTTCATATATGATCTTGGTGACATTCAACGATGTGAATTCATACTGAACGAAAAATACTTGTCACAGAGGACAAAACTGTGATTTGCGTATCAAACAGAACTCCATAGAAGTGCTCTTTTATAATGCCTCTTTAGTGGGCAAGTTTGGGATGGCACTGAGTAATTAACGAGTCAACGCCTTAGTCGAATAATTAGAAGCCAAAGACAACCTAGTCTGGTTGTATTTTGTATTCACTCAGTCGGTATGTATGAGGAGCACATCATTTGTTGTATCATACCTTTCGCGGAATGAATGGTGGAAAATTTCTCACAGTAAAGCGTATAAACCGGTCAGTTGATCAAAATACCCTGAGGGAAGGAAAATATAGGGTTTAATTTTAAAGTGATATCCAGTGCCAGTTTACAAGTAAAGATGAAAAGATTCTGTTCATTGCATAATAGATCGTGACATTCACTTTAGGTTCACTAGAGAATTATATAGTTCCAACATGTGCAGGAATTTAATAAATAGGTTTTGAACTCACAGTTCTAGACGGAAGTGAATGACCAATCTGCTGACTGCGGAAACACCCGCGTTTAAGATGTATAGGATTTTTCGCAATAGGTGTCGTTTCTGTGAATGTCATCAGGTTTGAAGGTCAGAGACAATTCTGATTTTGAACAAAGTTCACATCGTAAGCTCTGTACACCACCACATATGACTTGTGATTCTCAATCTGCCTATCTATCCGCCCCGACTTTGACACACACACACACACACACACACACACACACACATACACTCTCATTCACACCGACATAAACACATGCACGCACCAAGGGGTTGCCCCGGACTAGTAGCAGAAATTTCATATATAAAGGTTGGATGTCAAGTTGATTCGCTCCGGATCCGTATTTTGCAACCGCGAAACATTCTTGAGTAAGCCACATATGCACTTTATTCTGTGGGCCGCAATTCGAAACGCGACCGTTTTAAATGTCTTGTTTGGTAATTGTAGTCATCATAGAAAGTACTGTTGGCATGACGAGCCTGAATCTTATGTAATGGAAAATCCAATTGCTTCTTCACATTGAAAAGCCGGACTCCGCGAGCCCATAGATTTGATGAATATTGACCAGATAATTTTTATGGGGATAAACATATAAGTGTACAAGTGATAAGCATTCGATTAGTTACTATGAAACCTTTTTTCCCACGTAGCCAAACAGGAAAGTATAGATCTAAAAATAAGCTGGATTGGTTTGATAACAGTGGTTCTTGTCTGACAACGAAGAACACGATTTTGGCCAGGCATATGTTCACCACTTGTTTATCGTTTATACACATTGCTTATTGTCATGAGTGGCTAAATGAGAGGATTCTGATTTCCTACGAATCAGTTGTGCGTAAAGTGTCTGCTCATTTTCTTGTACTATAAAGTTGCACGACTGATAATTCCAACCAGACTGACAAAGTTGACTGTAGTTCTCGCATGAACAAACAAGAATAAGTGCAGGTACAAAGTCGACAATGCTTCTTTCTTTGGCAAAATGTTAGGCTAAGACTAAATTTTCCAGCTTCGTCGGTGCACTCCCTTTGAGTGTGGTGACGGGAAACTAAGGAGCTTTTCTTTAGACGTTAGATGAGCTGTTTGATCGCCTTGTAGAGCCATTAGTTTGGGAAATGAGTATCTAAAAAGGGTGTGCCCATGAAAACTCCAGTGATCTTTCAGACTACTATCACCGGCTACACTATTCCCATTGGTAAACATATTCTCAAGCAGGAGCTTTCTATCTGAATTCCTCCAATCTTAATCATAAACAGTACAAGCATAACACAGGGACAGTCAATCTAAACTTCTGCCAATAAGAACAATTACAGCTGAAAACTCATCGGAATCGCTGTGCTCTCCAAATCAGTTTTTCAGCGAGTTTTCTGTTTAGGTTAAGCAAAGTGCTACTAATTGACGTAAAACATTTCCTCAAAATGTCTGGTTGAATTCCATTTCATCCAGAATCAGGTGGAAACGGCCTTTCAGCTTTGTGTATTTATGTGGTCAAATAATAAATGATGAGGTTGGCAAAAAGAGTTATAACAGAGAGTATGCCGTTCAAAACTCGAAATATCACTTGAACCGCCATGACGTCAGGTTTATATAATGTGAGATGGGAAACGAATGCCAAAATACAAGCCTTTGATATTCCAAAGCTCCATAATGACTATGTTCGAAGGATATTTTACACTCTGAATTTCAATTCAGTCACTAAGTCTCCAAGAGCGATGTATGACATCAGATGTTTCATGTAATTACCCAATCTCTAATCTTCAGCAGTAGTTGAGGCATGTTTTTCATGTATCTAACAACGGGCACTTTATGACTATCGTAGGACAAATTCAGTATATTCTCTCAAAAAATCCTACTGGCAAAAATTTGAATCATCTACACTAAACAGAATAATAACGATTATCAGTAGGTTGACTGATTAAGACACAGTTGTTCGGTGTAATTTCTACAATTTTCACAGCAAGCTAATCATCCTAAGTATACGATGCTCTCCGAGAGATAATCAGCACATGCCCAATTCCTCGCAAAGCACAGGTTTAATTCTATTGTTATCGTTTCCCTCCCATTTCACATTGACGAGACAACCAACCACGAATTCACCTTACTCAGTATTGTATGCAGTCATAATGGACGAAAATACAGCTCCATTTCCGCTGTTCCATGAATATATTACAGTGTACCACTCGACAATACATTGAAGTTCAAAATTCAAACAGTCCATTGCGTGCTATCTTAACACGAAATATATTTTTCTAGATCGTGTCCATATCCCAACAACCATAAATTCAAGGATACGGGAAAGTTATTCTCCACTTTAAATGGTTCATTATCCACAATGCGTTAACCAAAAATGAACCATACAAAGATTTTACCAACAGGTATAGTTCTCATGGTAGATACCTAGTTCAGTTCAGTTCAGTCCAGTTTATTCAACCATTACCCTCGCACTTCTATGCTCTGGTTTCGGTTGCTGTCTTCCAGCATCGTCGAGTAAAGGGCAACGAGAATAGAAGCATAAGGCGAAAAAGATCCCAAAAATTCATAGTAATGGGTGGAATGGATGAAAACAGAGGAAGAGCTTGAGTGCAACTAAGCCACTGGCCGCGACACCTTATCATATCCCCTAACGTCTCCAAACTTTCAGCAGATGGGTCACTTGGACCCAAACCTGGAATGCTCAAAATTCCTACGTGGCCACTTCCACTGGTCAAGGTTTTCATGCCTTTTTGCTACTTCATGAAATGACCACCTCAACCTACCTTCCGATCACTACCGGCCTCAAAGAGCAGAGTACGCCGAGGAAGTCTATTGGGTGGCATGCGTAACACATGTTCCAACTACCTTAACCTGCTTAGACTCAGCACTTCATCCAGAGACTGACCTCTGGTTCCCAAAACCTTACGTCTAACCTCAGCATTGCTGATACGGTGTTCCGACCATACTTGAGCAAAGCTACGGGGAAATCGATGCTCAGACATCGACAGTCTTCGCCTATCTTCCACCATTAACGGCCATGTTTCTGAGCCGTATAAAAGGACGGATCTAAGAGCAGCACTGTACACTCTGCCCCATAAAGATAATCGAATCTCACATCGGTGCCACCGATGACGGAGGTTGGCAAAAGCCAAACGCACCTTTCGTATACACGATGACACTTCATCTTATATCTGTCTACCTGATGAGATTTAACTGCTTAGGTAATAAAACTCATCTGCTTTAGCTGGAGCTTCTCCTGTCAATCCAAGGTTTGGTGTTGGGCTAACCCAGTCCTGCAACAGCACTGTATAGTTTGAAGGTGCAAAATTTTACTGCTACACTGTTGTTTACACTATCTAAGGAAGCTTGCAACCTACCTGGATCTTCGCTCAGAAGAACAGTATCGTCCGCGTATTCCAAGTCAGAAAGTTTGCTGCCTGAACAGAGATCGATGCCATTATTCTCAAACGAGGATAGGGTTATCTCAAGAGTCAATCCAATGACAAAATTGAAGAACAAGGGCTAAAAAGGGTAAACCTGAATAACACCACTTCTCGTGGTGAACTCGGGTGAAAGATCACGGTAAGCACGAACTCGGCTTCGGCTGTTTGCATACAAGCATTGGAAAAGAGAGATAAACTTCTCTTGTGCACCTTTCAGCGGGAGGCAGAGCCAGAGAACTGTGCAGTCGACTGAATCGAACGCCACTTTCAGTTCAAGAAAGACATATTGTGGGCCTATGGAAGACGTATCTGTGCTCTAACGTTTGCCACAGAGTGAAGATGTGGTCGATAAAACCCCGACGGGGTCTGAAACCGGCTTGATTCTCACGCGAACATGTTTCGCGTGCGCTAAATAATCGGTGGAGAGTGAGCCCGGTGGTCAGTTTGGAGGCGATATTCACCAAGCCAATTCCTCTGTGGTTTTCACAAGAGGACCTGTCACCTTTCTCGTAAATCGACACAACCACCGATTCACACCATTTACCGAGAATCTGAAGGAGGTTTGTTAAATCCGAAACCAAAGCTTCGCCTTCATTCTTGAAAAAAATGGAGACATCCCATCCAGTCTAGCAACCTGGTACTTTTCCATGCCGCCTATCCCCCGGATAAGTTCTATATCTGTTGGAGCAGTTAAATCCATTTCCATTGTTTCCCTGGTAGGTGTATTCGGAAGGTTCATTGCTGAAGATGGCCAATTAATTTGTTCCTTAAAGCGCTCCGTCCAACTATCCAGATGAAGTCGCTAAGAGTGAATCAGTGAGCAGTCGGATTCCTTGATTAACTCACTCACCTCAGTCTTCCGTGGCTCTGTATCTCCAATCAAATAGTAATGGTTTCGAGTGTTGCAAATAGACAGCCTTCGCCATCTCCCCACATTTCGCAATCCACCACTCAGGCTCCTAGTCAATTGGCGTTTCAGAGATATGCGCACTTCAGTGAATGGGGCTTCCGAAGGGGCAAATTTGCGAGCATCCAGCAGAGCACTTGATGTCGAGGATAGCCATTGTTTTGTGAGGCTCACTTAATCCAGAGTCCTGGACGGCATTAGAAGCGGCATACAAGGCTTCCTTGATGTAATATCAACGTTCACCTGCGTCCTGGAAATCCAGCTGCATCGATCACCCTGCGGACAGCTCCGCCTGAAAAGCAGATCCTCGGTTATCGTCTAGAAGTGACTGCTCGAGACGGGTGGCCTTTAGTTTGGTGCGACCGTGGACGAGACGTAAACGGAAGTGAGCATGTATCAAAGCGCGATCTGAATCCACAGGTGTAGACAAAAATGAACTGCAGTCTTCAACTGATCTAAGCCAGAGGCAACCAATGAAAATATAGTCAATCTGAGTCTAGTGTAGTGAAGAAGTAGGAGGAAGGTATTTCAGTCTAGGTGGCTTCTTATCGCCGAAGCTTGTGCTCGTCATAAACTATTTGTGGTCCATCACATCTTGATGAGAGGATAGCCGCTGTCAGTGAGAGCAGCCGGGATAGCAAACCGGCCTACAATATGCTTTTCCTAATATACCAGTAGGCCAGCTTAGGTGCTAAAATCTCCAACATTGATAATCAACCACCCAGAGAAGAAAGCGGAATGTGGACGGGATGATATCCTTTGACAAGGAGGCTCCTTGACTCATGCGCGCGATAGCTGACTTCTCTCACCGTCAACAGAAATCCCAGGTACTCCGCTTCTACGTCCATCCATTGAGCTTTTACTGACCGATAAACTGTTCCTCTCTGTGTTTATTCACTGGAGTGTCTTCCACAGGGCCATAGTGGTTAGAATCGGAAATAGTCCATTACCTCGGTACGGGAATGGACTTCATCTGACGTCTACCCATTGACCAGACAAGCATAAACGCATCTCTACTTTAAGGGAGCTATCCTACGTAGCTCTTAGTGTCACGGGGGCAAGCAAGCCATCACACAACCCCAAGTTGCAGTTCCACGGATACCGAAAAATGTTCTGTTCGTTACATAACAATAAGTACTAATCAAGACAAAATGAACACAGGCACTCGTAGTATCTTGCTCAGTGAATGGGATGTGATGTCAAGATTGTTTACTTTTTTGGTTTATCTAACATAATTTCATCATTTTCGAATTAGACTTGAAAGATCCTAACCACCGGTGCATTTCGGCAAGAATGAAACCTCTCTGTGATACTTCACATCTTACTTATTGACTTATTCTCAGTTTGATGAACAACTTACCCCGTTCCCCAGCTACAGTGTCGGTTCAAAAGTGTTTGATTTGTTTGAATTTCAGCTACAAGTCCAGTCAATCTCCAAATTCAAAAGATAACAAAAGAATCGAATAAATATGCATTCCGTGACGTTAATCACAAAGTTAACCCTGGTAAGAACAAAACTTCTACTGAGTTACTTAGCCCGAAGCTCGCAAAAATTCCATTATACACATTCTTCCTCAAAATCCGTATCAGTTAGTAGCACGGCTAAGCAATAAACTAGAGATTGTTGATAAAGAGTATCAAAATGAGGCCGAAGATTTGAACAGATTAAAAATTACGTGATGAGCAAAGTCATTATGAGTTGTCACTTTGGCGTACTCTCAATGAACTAAGGGCGCATTGTGATGCGCTTATTATTTAATACCGCTGTCGTTGACTACTGATGTATTTTCGCACATGATAACAAACCTTTTTATCTAAATAAAATCTTATGCACATTTAGCGTGGATGAATAAAAATGTTAAACAATAGAAAGTAGATGAAAGATTTCGTATAAGACGTCATTTAAAGAGTCTTTTACGAACTTATTCATACTTTCCTTTCGCCTTCACAGATTCTGTTTGTGGCATTCGAATTACAAGTGGAATGTGCCAGGCTTGGTATCGGTAAAATGTAGGTCATTGTGTTTACTGTTTCACCTCTTTGGAGAATATTTAGAAAACCACTTGTGTGTCACGTTTCCGGCTCAAAATCACCAGCTAAATTATTGGATCATCTTTTGCCTTCACCGTCGTCACTTCACTCTGACGTCATAATGCAATACAGATGACAGTATAGATGATGGATCTAGTTTGTATATCAAATGATTCATCTTTCGGTATCCAGTGCTAAAGGCACAAATGAAATCAAAGAAAGAGCCCTTACAGCTGGTTCGTTCTTCTTAGTAGTCATCAACCATGCACATCCACCTAGTTTGAACCATTTGGTATTGATGTTAAACAAATAATTAAGAATTAGCTCGGATAGCTTGGTGGGAGGGTGTTTGACTCGTTATCATCCACCTCAGTTTCCAGTCTCAACTGTGGCTCGGTGAATGTGCACTGCTGACGATCCCTGATAAACATGAAGCAGTTGTATGATGACAACAGTTGTCAAGTTATCCATCCGAGACCAGCTGATAGGACACAAATACACACACAGGGCACTGTAGAGTAGTTGGCGTCCATGCTTGTATTCCCATCCCGCCAGAGTCAACAAATTTTCGCGTTTGGATCATTTTCATTGTTATCCTTCCGACTGGTAAGCACTCTTGAGAGCACGGAAGGTAACTCGCATTATACTGCTGGCTTGGTTATATATCCATATTTTGTAAGACGATTCTGTGTTCAATATAAACGCTTAGTTCACCATGGAAATTCATTGATGCTTTCTTGGTAGGGTTATGGTTCCCGGAACTTTTGAGAATCGTCCATATTGAGTATCTATCGTCTCCTAAGTGTGACCGGCACTTGATGTGCATGGTTGTGAGTCACTCTTGTTCACTTCTGGGGTCTTCCGGCTTCTCTCCGATAGATTCTTCTCGTGTTAACGTCAGCCCATCCCCGACTGTGGACCTTACCAACTCGACACCGATTAAGTGATCGTCTCCCAGTTTAAAATGTTTTCTTAAAGGGCCCAACAAAACCAATGCATTGCAATTAGCCTACTCAGTTCGACTATTTGATCAGATAAAGTACTGAATATGTGAAACACACTGTTCAGAATCGGGCTGAATAGCCTAAGAATTAGCGAAATTGTCCCATAATCTAAGTTCGGACCAGGTAGGTACACACAGTGGATATGCGCGTAAGTGGTGCAAGTCAGATTCACATTGCTTCACCGATTTCCAGTGGTAAACTGGTAGCTGTTTCGTCAGTAGGACACATTCCATCTGTTTTATTCCGTCCCACTAACTCTAGCGATAACTCAGTTCTGCCTCAGAATCAGTTTTTCTTTTTCTTTTATTGGTAAAGCATACTTGTTTATGTAAGATATGCGCTCCTCATAACCAAAACCGTGCATAAAAGCCTATTGGTCTACTGATAAACCTAAAGGCCCGTCTGGCTGGTTCATCTGGCTGCGTCCGGATTGGTTGACTTGGCTCTAGTCGAATGTTAACCGCTGGCTGATCCATTGATCGCCTGACTCGCTCTGATCTTGTCGGCGATTCTGGTCAGCTGATCACGTGCAGTCTGCTTCATTGAACCGAGCCGTCTATTAGAAACGAGCTGGGTGCATTCCTTTAAACCATCTACTACGAGAAACAAGCGAGTAACGTTTAATTTGAACCATAAGTTCTTTATATCGGCTGCCTACTTCAGTTCATTGCCGTCCATGAATCGTTTCCCCCTTTCGGTCCAAATCACTCGTATTTTATCCATCCACCGTATGTTTTGTTAGCTTTTGAACCACAGGTAGTTTGAGGGCATTTTTAAGAAAGACATCACAGGACGATTAGCTACGGTGCGAACTATATTATTTTATTTATCGATGGTTGGTGATATCTCTGTAACACCAAAATAAACTGTTTGTGGATGTTTAAATGGCTGCATTCGAACAGTAACCTCAGGTTGACGCTTTTCTTTCAGTTACCCGAGTGTCAAAAGTATTGGCAGGCTGTTGGAAGTAGTATCAGAAAATTACAGGAAAAGTATATTTATTGAATTCATCGGCTCACGAAGTGAAGACGGACAATCATGGTGCCCCGACTGCAGAAGAGGTATGCAGTATTCCAGTTCCCGCAAATTTCGTGCCACTGCTATTTCTGAGTTTGTGAAGGTTTACGCTATATGCACTGCTGGGTGATATACTTCGAGGTATTTCTCATCGAAGTTATTTTCATAAGTATCCACATATCTTGTGACACTTAACAAGGCACCTTGTTATTCGAACGAAATTGTTGTTCATGGTAGTTTTTTCAGCTTCATATTATTTCTCCCCCCCAGCTATTAACACTGCCAATTACACTGTCAGGATCGACTGAAAGATATGCATCTTGTCTCCGTGTCTGTTGTGTGGACTTAAGACTCCATATCGATAGGGCTTTTAATTATTCGAGTAGAAAAAGAGCCAAGTCCATCTCAACATTGACTCTCACGTGTCGCACATCACTAGTTGCATCGAAACTAACATTTTACATATCAAACCGGGTTCATGGAACAGATCTTTAAACTATAGTCAGCACACACACAGGAGACCATAAAAACCGATTTAAGACTACAAATTCAGGCGAAAACAAAACACATTGATTGAAATCACTGTGAAATATTATCTCACAGAGTGAATAGAAAAATTAATTTCAAATCCTAATCTAATATGAATGGCAACATAGAAAGACTACCAAGGTACTGCCGGTATGTGGACGACATCTTCATTATGATTGACAAACATGTTCACCTAGATGAACTAATGGAAAAGTTTAACCAGACTCACAGTGCGCTCAGTTTCACATCCGAAGTGGAATTAGACGGCAACTTTCATTTTCTGGATGTAAACCTTACGAAAAGGGAAGATGGGAAGCTTGTCCGCCGCGTCTATCGTAAACCAACATGGACAGGCCAATACACACATTTTGCCAGTTTCGTGCCTCTAAAACGCAAACAGAACTTAGTCCGATCCCTAGCGTCTCGCATACGAAAGATCTGTTCCGAGGAAACAGTGAGTGAGGAATTGCATCACATAAGACAAACATTACTAAACAACGGGTATCCGGAACGTTTCATTCAAAAGAACATTTCGGAAGTACCCAAGCGACCATTGATAATCACCGCCAAGAGGAAAGAATTGCACATGCAACTTCCCTTCAAAGGAGATGTTAAATGCGAACTACTAGTTCGGCGCCTTAGGGATGCAATCGCCCGTACATTTCCCGCCGCTACTCTACGCGCCCACTTCACAAGCCGGTCTATGATTTCTATGAATCTCAAAGACAAAATGCCTGTCCTTTCCTCCTCTATGTTAACCTATTCATTTGTTTGCTCATGTTCGGCAAGCTATGTAGGCAAAACGACACGGCAACTGTCCCAAAGAATCAAGGAACACAAACCAGCTTGGCTGAGAACAGGAACTAGAAGAACCATAACTAGTGCAATCGTAGCGCACCTTGCCGAGACAGGGCACCAGGTAGACAACGAAGCCTTCAAGATAATTTACAAAGTGCCTGTGAATTCTTCGAAGATCGTTCGCCAAATCACTTTGGGAGCAGCGGAGGCAGTAGCGATTAGGCTGTTAAATCCATCGCTTTGTTCACACAAGCGATTTGTCAAATCACTGCAGCTACCCTGGCCGCGATCGGAAAGTGGGGGACAAAATCATGGTGACCTCGACCGCGACCTTTCAGTCGTGACAGGAAGCAGCCAACCCACCCCAGATGTACTTTCTACACCGAGTTTTCCCAACCGCGAACAACCAACTTCCCACCCCTTTTCCGAACCGCAAAACACCTACAATATTGATTAACCAATCTTAATTTGATACTGTAAATACCCTGTATTTTGTTCCGAAAATATGCATTCCTATCGTATATATATGTAACTGTATTAGCCAGAGGATGAAGTTACCGAAAACGAGCTTGTTCGCTATCGTGCCTTTTTCTATAATAAAATGAATAAGAAACTGGAACTGTGTATTTTTACATTTCAATATTACCGACATAGCATATAATCATCGAAGTGACCCAAACGCGGTTTACGTACAACGAGCACATACTATTCCCGTTGTATTATATTGCATCCCAACAATCTTGTTTCTTCTTTGAATTTTCTCTCTAAACTGTCAACCTCAATATGTCATAGGATTTTGCGTGAGGTCTGCCATTAACAACATTTTGTTTCAGCCGAACCTATTGTGAAATCAGCCTTGTCTGAACTACCTGAGAACGCGGTATTTGTTGTGGTCGAGGTTGGATTCCGTGACGCGTGAGTTTAAAAAAACTATTGAGCTAAAAGCTCTAAACCACATCAACACAGATGGAAGAATTCGTCCAATCCATTCCGAAGAAACAAAGCGTGTAACATCAACAGTATACCAACTATTATTCAATTCGGAACGGTGAGCAAGTGATATTATAAAGATTTGAGCAAATATAATATCTTCCAACTGCATTCTTTCTAGGACAAACGCCTCTCCGATGAAGATGTGGAATGTAGAGAGAAAATAGTGAACTTATTTAAAGAAGTATCGTGAAGGACTGAAGCATCAAACGAATGCACTACTATGTTGAATTTGTTTTGTCCAATTTAAAATAAATATGGTGAATTCTGAACCACCGATGTTTTGCTTAAATACTTCTACTATGAAACGCGTATCATCTTCGTCATCATCATCATCTGAAGTATCAAAGTTAGGATTTCTCTCAGTAATCATCACCGTACGCGTGTAATATTTTCTCTCACTGTCTTTCACGACAGGTAAGCTTATCTGTTCTATTTCCATTGTTAAATAAAGCATGCGCAAGTACTACGGCCAAGATTTTGGGTAGGACGTGAGAAGACTCTTCTGCAAATGAGAATTTTTCTTAGTCTAAAACATCTTCAGTGTTCGTATTGCAATGTTTAGAATATTTTACTTATCAGACAAATTAGTCATCCTAAAGACGCGGATTCTGTAGCCGACTGCGTATAAAGTTCGCAACATTTCCAGAAGTTTCGAGAATATCTGATGCAATAAACGACTGCTTTATATCGTTCTCATGGCTGAAAGACGTTAGACTCTCGGTTCAAATGATTGGTACCATCAGTGAACAAGTTGTTGGTGACCAAAATATCCAAGTCTTTCGTCCAAACTGATCAATAATTGATTTTTAAACCCTTACAAATAAATGACCTTGAATAAAAACAATAATTATACGGGATATAGCTTTCCCCTTCTGCACAAGGGTTTATGATTCAAATACATCAGACAGCCAATGACACTTTTGGGCCCACTATTTTTCCATCACTTTAACTCTAATTCATCACAGAAATTTTATTTTATTGTTAGGGATGAGATACTAATTCAAGCATTATCTATATGAAACGTGATTTATGAAAAGAATTTTAAACAGACGAAGGAGATATAAAAGACAACCAATGAAACGGAACAGCAAACAATGTTTATGCACGAGTTTTACCCACCGCCAAAACTGACGACTAATTCGTTTGCTCGAAAACGATAATCTCACAGTGACCTGGAATCTTAATACTTTTCTTTAATTAATCCTAGTAAGATGTGGGTACCCTATTCACCACCGAATAGACGAGCTTTCTCCGTTAATCGGTCTTGCATGTGTTCTTCATCTCACTGAAAATTCACTGTCAGTGAATTTGAGGCCTTTGAAGAAAGACGCCAAACTTTAGCCAAATGAACCACTCCGATCATTACTGGAATTGAGAATGATATCAACGGTAGTAACAGTATTGGTAGTAGTTGTTGTGTTCGTAGTTGGTAGTAGAACATGCAGCGGTGGCGCTGCATTTATTTGTATGAGCGTAAACGCCAAACCCGGTCATAGCCGTCAAGTAAGCCGCAAGCAAATGAGCAAGTTAGAAAAAAGAACTGAACTACATATACTGTCACGCTCAAAATATCAAGCCCAATCTGTGCACAGTAAAACCGAAAAGTCAATGCTGCTGGCGCTGAAGTATGATTAAAGATCAAGGCACAGCGGGATTATGTCCATTCATGAAAGGAATGTTGATCGGTTATCCGCATAGTGTGCATGACACAAACGAGACACAACAGTAGTAGTAATAGCAATAATAATAATCGTGTTATAATCCACACGACGTGCCGGTTGTGTATTGGAAACCATTCGTCCGGACATCAGCAAAATCAGCCATAGAAACACTGGTTATTTTCATAACGGCCATCTAGCCTACTTCAAGAGGGCCGTAATCCGATCAGAGGATGCCGTGATGTAGTCTGCATGCCTCCCTTCATTGTATTGCGTTGAGCCCATGTGGTGTAATTAAATTCATTTTCTCTACATAACAGTCCATTATTGTGTTCTGAACAAATAACTACTTACTCATTCAGCATGCTGCACCACAGTAGTGGTAGTATTAGTAGTAGTATTAGTGGCAGTAGCAATGCTATAATCCACAACACGTGCCTGCGTGATAGCCCGTTTATTGCAATCAAGTTGTATAAACATCGACAAAACAAACCAAACGTTACAAACATGCTCATTTGCAAAGTCGCTGTTCTTTTCACTTGAGAAAAATCACCACCCAACGGAGGAGGAGGAGTGTGATTGACCTGTCGTCGTTCACTTCATTGCGGTTAGTCTCTTGGGAGTAAGGGAGTTGGTAATCCACATCTGCCCACAGTTCCGTTTTCAGCAACCAACTACTTACTACGTAGTATATACACACACCATAATACTAGTAGTAATAGTAATATTAGTAGTAGTAGTAGTAGTAGTAGTGATAGTAGTAGTAATAATAGTAGTAGTGGTTCTGGTAGTGGTGCGGTGGATTATATATATTGCCCACCGAATAATCAAGTAATTCGTTGCTTAGAATCTAGTTGTAGACGATCACGGAGCGACAGTGAGTGCAATCACGTCACACGGAATAGAATGAACAAAGAAGTACAAACAAAGGATGAGGAGGGCAATGAGTAGCAAAAAAACATTCGTATCAGTAAAAGGTGCAATACTTGTCAAGCATCGAATAAAATTTGCACAAACAACACTGCATATGTATTTAAGACAATGCAAAATTATAGTTTCCACTACTTGAAGAGTTATTTATTCAAGCATTATAAAAGATTTGTTAGTTAACGACCATCTTCGGAAAAGTCTGATGGGATTCCATACAGCAGTCTTTGGCAGAACGAACAGGAAATCTTGACCGAGTCCCACTGAGCGGTCGACAGAGTGAAGGAGAGCGAGTTATGGAAGTGTCAAGGATGTACGTATTCAGCAAAACTGAATCATGAGTCAACGTGACCAAGACAAATTATATGTGAGATTCTTTCGGAGCTTAACTTGATGCTGGTTCTAGTGAGAACCCAAAAACAACAATTCGAACATAACAGAACTACGGGAAACACACAATACTAATCGAAAAGGAATATTACGGTTTGTTCTTGGATCTGTGGAAAGAAACATCTCAGTATGCCAACAATGCTTCGTGTACACTCGATTCAGCAAAAAAATTTGCGCAGCATAATACCAACCGACACTCGGAGTAGTTTAAAATAAAACGTGACTAGAGATGGAATCAGCTTCTATCACTGTTATCGAATAGTTCTCAAACCCATTCGGTGACCTTTATTACAACGTGAGTACACGTGCAGATAAGGCATAAACCATTATTAAAAATATACTGAAAGTAAGGTGTAACTCAGATTGATATTCGAACGGAACGTAAGAAGATGCGATGGAGTTCGATCACAGTTTACATCATCTTTTGAAGAAATTGTTTTTCATCTCATTGTACCGCGAAGTGCACAAGTATTCATGGCCCACTTGTCAAACAGAATTACAAGTGCATCACTGATTAATTTGGTCTAAATAAACTATCATTTTGCGGGGCTAAGTAACGCGGGGCTTTCGATTATATTACTGAATAGAAAAACTGCTTATATTCTCATGTTCGCAGGGGAAAACCATTCATTTTCGCTATTCATCATACGATTTTTTCCATCATCGATTGATATTCGCTATCCTAGACCGAATGTTCTTGTTTCTTATGGTTTATCAAGGTTCATAGATCGGAGCATGCATCGGACTTATAAACACTGAATTACGTTATTGTAGCAAACAGTGTCTTCTGCATACGATCGAAAAACCAAAACGATCCAATTGTGAAGGACTTGTCTGGTAGTGTGCCGGCTACATTTTATCCCGTTTCCGGTTAGTGATACCAAAGAATCATGTATAAATGTGTGAACGAAGAGTTCGGTTCATCGAATCAATAAAGTCCTCATCGTTCTGAATTGCACAAAATGCATAGATGTTCGAACGTAGACAGAAGTCTTGGACACTGAGAAGTATGAAACCGAGTGAACAGAAGTACAAGAGGCAAAATTGCACTGCACTGTAAATGAAATCTCAATATGAGAATCCGAACAAACTGCCACCCTGTTCTGAGACTTCCCACTTGTTCTGGGAAGACAAATCTCTGCTCCTGGATCGCCTTACAATATTGGTACAAAATAGATTGTTCATTGTGCATGACAGTCATAACCGATTCCCGGCCAGTTAACTTATTGGTCCACCTGGTATTCACAAATAACTCTCCGGAGTGGTTAGTGCGAATACACAAACCCAGTTGATTGGCTCGGTCTGACTCGTTCATGCCAATCTTGTCCTCGATTCAGTACAAGTGAGGACGTGCTGGCTGATCGACAACCCATCGTGACATCTGTTAAACGAACCAGATCCGCCGTAGCCAATGTGCCAGCCCATATTATCACAGAACCCTAGTCCGGAAACCAAAATGGAAGATATGGTAAATTCGAAGTTTGGTTGCCCACCATCAAGGAAGGCGCAATACTGGACAAGATCAAGTTTATGATACACAAACAAGACAGAAGTGAAAGAGAGAAATTGTACGAAATTCTCTTTGGACCGAACAGAACCGACCACCGTATAGAGTGTAGAAGTGTGGGAAATGGGTCAAATGATAGTAAGCATGTGGCCAGTAAAACATTTTCCTGGTAACAAAATAGAGGAATATTCTCTTACTCTCTTTATTTACTATACGACAGAGTACAATATTTTGGAGGGGAGCCGCGACCAATTAAAAGCCACAGAATTGGGAAGAGAAAAATAGGGTAAGGAAAATAAGGAAGAACCACTGAATTTCTCAAAGATTGCACAAAAGTGCGAGAAAAAACAGTCTATTCAAAATACTTAAACCCAGGCCAGTACAGTACACGTGCAAAGTTTCAGCGTTGTTCAAAAATATGATCCGGAGTACTCCCATGTAAGAGCAGAACAGAATGTCGAAAAAAAACTCACAAAGACCATAGAGAAAGCATATGTTGGCAAAATAAGTCAGCAGTAGAACTGTTAAAGCTATATATCAAAGAAGAAAGTGTTTTTCTAAGATTGCTTTCCTTGAGTTCCATACTCAAAGACACTACCCCTGACCACTTATGGAACGAAGTGAAAAAGCACTGTGGTGGTCCGCCTCAATCAAGTTAGATAAGAAGTGATGTGGAGAAAACAAACAGATCTTTAACCTAAGAAATTAATCCGATGGATTTACTTCACAAACTACCTGGAAACCTGAAAGAACTTAGGAATTCCCAGTGCCTTCAACCAAAACATGTTTCCAAGGCTATTAAGTTGATTACCATCAATAAAGTTTCTAGACCCAATGCCCTCAGTTACATCATTCTGAAAACTTGCCCTGTCTACTTAGCTCCCACATTCTCCTCCAAATTCACTCGGTGTCTGTCGGAAGGCAAACTTGCTGACTCCTGGCATCAAAACCGAAAGAAGAAAAGGCGTATTTCGTCCTGTAGTACCAATCTCAGTCTTACTCAATACTTTCGAGTGCTTCGTTTTTGATGGCTTTAAGTCCCCTAATAATAGTTCGGATATAAGCCAATTTGCCTACCGGAAACAGTACTCTACTCTGGATGCAGTCAGCTGTCCTGTTCGCCCGATTGAGTCATTGAATGGTCAGAAGAGCAAACCTGTTCATGTATGTTCCATTTACCATAAAAATGCTTTCATTTCCCTCAGTAAATAAATTTTACTATTACTGTCAAGAGAATATTTCATGAACCGGTCTCAATTCATCAATCTCGATGGTTATAGATCTTCTACACTCACTACTAACAGCAGTGCACTGCATCATTTTTACTCGCTTTCTCTATCTATTACCTTCCCTCTACTACAGCATCCTCTACTTTCAAATACTTTGAGTATGTTTTGATTGGTTCTGAATCTTGGGACAGCGGAAATGTCAATCCACTACAACAGTCTTTCTCTACGATAACGGCATTGTCCAAAGCCGCTAATTTAGCACTGTTTTCAATTGATCTCAAATTCACGTCACAAACAATCTAATAATCATGATCAAACATTCAAAAGTAGAAAGGGCCCATTGCCAGAAATATCTTATTGTACATATCTCATCAGATCTTAAGTGGAACCCATCATGAACAGGATAGTTTTCCATGCTAAGAAGGTTGACATTTTACACCCCCCGCTTGTGACATC
Organism: Fasciola hepatica; assembly: GCA_948099385.1. Lineage (NCBI taxonomy): Eukaryota > Metazoa > Platyhelminthes > Trematoda > Plagiorchiida > Fasciolidae > Fasciola > Fasciola hepatica. The sequence continues at coordinate 15,664,375 of CANUEZ040000123.1, forward strand.
TTTTCTAAGCTCATTAATTCTTGTGTATCATATCACTGGTTGTCAAAAATATTATGTTCATCAAAGGCTCTCTCGAATGTATTTTAAAGTGCAGTAATATATACTACTATAAATTATTTATATTCGTGAAAGCATTTATTGTTTTCCGCAAGTGGATTTTTGTGCAGTACTATACTATCTCCGGGCACACAGAACTTAGTCACCGCAGTTTTTCCTACTCAACTTCACGTAGTAAAGCTAATGTTACCTACTCCGAAGCACGTCTTATTACTCTCTTATTCCATTATATATCTAAGCCGTTTCTTTCGGAAGCCCACCAAGTGAACGAGTTTCGAGTAAAGCCCCATCTGACAAACGCAAAGCACTCATTCAATCGTTACCTTTTTTGGTATTTTTTATTGCCATTGCCAAAGTTAGCAGGCGATAAATCATCGCTGAAAAGTTCCCAATTTCGGACAAATAAAGTGCTTCTTTGACTCGACTTGACTTGTATGATACAAAAAGCAAGCAAAATTTCACTATAACAGTTACTGGTATTATCACCAATATGACCTCAGTAGATTCGAGTTCTTAAGCGGAACTTCTGGGTTATATTAATCACGTAATTTGGCACTTTTCTTGTGCACAAACATCTCACGTTGGAGTAGTCACATCATCATTCGGAACTTTACGGTGATATCATTCTATAATATGGAACTTACAAAGGCATGTCTCTACACATTTTGAGTCCCATACTGCCTTTCAGTTTGGATGAGCTCAACAACAGTGCGCGAATGTACGTGTCACAGACAAGTGCACATATCCCAAAACAAAACAACAACATAAATGTGTACAAAAATACTCCAAAGTATGTGTACCGTTCCATCAAGCTCGGAACGAGGTGGATCAGCCTGTATGAGATAGATTGTTCTCTCACTCCCGAACATCGGTTGAGCATAGTACGCTTTCCGCACCGCGATTTGGTCAAACTTGGGGGTTAAAGATTCACCCCGTATGGAGAAATCCATGATAGGAAAACGGAATCAGTAGAACGCTGAAACACAAGGCATCGTTGCATTATGACATCGTCTAAAGTACATTCGAAGGGCGTTATTTAGTTCCCCTCACTCCTCCATAAAATTTGAAATATCAAGCTAGATGGTATGTAACAAAAAACTGACTGATTACGAGTCCAAAGTAAGGTACAGTAAACCCAAATGAACTACCCGATTTTGAATGGACTACAGTTCCTTTTAACTCCCAAGGACATCAACCTGGGCCTAGAAACGAGCATAGTGTGATTCTGAACGATCAAAGAACAGCTTTCAAGAGCACATTAGTAGCTTACGAACTAAGAAGCATGTCACACAAACAGCTCAATTTTAGCTATGAAACTACATGCTACGGATTAATTTTGACCTCTATGAATTCCCGGAAATAAACAGGAACGTGGGTTTTAAAAGTTCGTCTTATTCTAATCAGTGAAGATTTGAATCAGTCCCACTGCCAGTAATCAAAAGTTAGTTATTCTCTGAACAAGAGACAATTTCAAAGGCATATAAACAATGAATGTATGCTGGTGTCTATGGAGGTAGTCATTCGCGCACTTCTAGACACAGCTGTATTCTATCCGAGACTAGTATAATTTATGCTCAGCGAGATTTATATGGCGGAACAACAGGAATTTCATGGGGGTTCGGAGTTGAGTCACCTTGGTGATAGCACTAGATCTGGTATAGTGAGCAACCGAGAGATAACCCTGAATATCTACGGCACACATTCAGTATTATTAAGGGTTTGAAATCTAATCCACTATGTTCATTTCAGATTTATTGAATTTGACATTTTGTATTGCATTGCAAAATGATAGTTTATCATGAATTTCGTATATTTTCCTGCCTGTTATCATCAGATTGTCTGTGTACGATGGTAGGGAATGAAGAACAAATTACCAGTCAAGTCGCCGGATTCACTAGAGTAGCTGGAAAAGAAATTCTATGGATTACTTTTATTGTTTCTCTCTGATAACACTGAGGATTGGTATCCATGGATATTTGTAAAAGACAAATGATTCGTTTGCAAGAATATCACGAAGCATCCACTAGGGACAAATTCTAACATGAGGCCAAATCACAGTCCAAATTCTACGGTGTCTCCTCCAGCCTTACACTGATCACGTGAAATAGGAATCGTAGAGCTTTCGGACATCCATTCAAATAAACGATCCGACGTATCGTAATCACATTGGTGACAACAAGAACATCTGAAACCAGTCCATAAAAGCAAACCTGTTTACGACATTATCATTGGTGAGAACAAATCTCAACTTTGCTTCAAAGAAGATATTCGTTTGTCAGCTGCTTGGGTCGGTTAAGTCTGACAAAAGAGGATTGAAGTACTACGTAGCTCGACGTTATACACTAGATCATTCAAGCAGATTCGAATGCTGACTTCAAACCTCGATTATTGGACATTGAAGAAAATAGATTTTTCTCTTGCTGTTTATGCAAGATGTCTTCTCAAATACCACTTGTTGCAATGGACATATCCGCTATAAATATAATCAATCACCACAAAATCTGGTTTCATTCTCAGGCTCATTTCCGTCCTGTAAGTACATTTTACATTCGAATGCAGCTAATTACATGCTTTCCTCAATAATTCACTGTAATCTCGTTTGAATCGTAAAGAGCGTGCATGGTTGAAGAGTTCAGTTTTAGATTCACAGTGTGATGAGATTATTGTGGTAAGGGAACTGTGGCATGCTCAAATATGGGGATGATTGGGCATGAGACTGTCGGGTACGCATACCTGATGAGCAGGAACAACCACGAAATCGGTCGTGTGTTTTCGGGGAAGTTTTGTCTGATCTACGGAATACATTACTCTATTATTTCCTTCGACACATTGATATCCAATATACCCACTATTTATGGCGTTATGTGTGTTACAAGCGAGTTCCGATTACGCAACTATATGCATAAGGTTATTCTTGCAGAACGATAAATTACCTGAAGTATATTTGTCATACCATACAGCAGAACGAACACGACGGGGGTAGTTGATTGTAGACCCTGACACGATGTGATGATTTAACTCGGCTGAGAATCAAAACACGCTCCCCTGACACATCACTTTTCAGCGGGAATCTTGACATTACAACTTTGATGTTGAGGTCGAAAGTAACACAGGTGCCAAAAAATATCACGTTGATAGATTTCTGGTAAATGATATTGTGTTACAGGTATTTTCAAATTGCACGGTAAAATGATTCATGAGATGTGCGTGTAAAGAATGAAATCATGTGCATTTTTGGTATGATTTGAATTTAAAACTGAGTACGAGGCACCGAGAAACACTGACAGATTAGGGCAGCAACAGTTTCAGGCCCAGTGCATCTCGAAACCAGGACGTATGTTAAGCTTCCATCCTCGACGGTGGTGGTCGAGTGAGTTAGAGTGTTCGGGTACCACCTCGGAGGCCCGAGATTCGAGTCCTCATCACCACCGGTTACTTTGGTGGTAGGCAGCATTTCACTGTCGTCCGGATCGTCAACACACCTGAGCTACTGGAGCCTTATGTGGTTCTCCACTCCAATTCTCAAGGTCTGGTTGCCGGTTATACCTGATAGTGCAGTGGGCCTTTGGGGCTATTGGGGTGTATACCCCCTTCCACTGCACTCATGCACAAGCATGAAGTGAAAAAATAGGCTGCTGAGAAGAAAGTGCATAGCGGCTTTAGCACATTTCTCATTGTGTTACGGATATCAGAAACACTGAGATCATCACTTTATTAAGATAATCTCTAACAGAGGTAAAACAGCTGAACAGTCCTCTGATATTTTTTCGAAAGTGAGGTGAGCATAGCGCACGATATTCACTTCCGTGATGAAGTGGATATTTTTACCTAATCAACCTTTTGTACGGAAGTAGCTGTCACCCGAAACCAAACTCTCCAAGAAATGACAAAACGAGAATAACGAGTATGTATTCTGTCGGTTTTATTTACTGTAATTTGAAATGCATGTATATGAAGCAATGAAGCAAGCTAAGCAGCAAATCTGACTACCGACTAACCAAAACCCTACAAGACAGACACAGACTGGTTCTAGGTGGTTCCACGTCATTTTGGGTACTCAGATTAGGTAAATATTTGTGTCAATCCCTAGAATGCTTATCGGCTAAAAGCGTGTACCAATCACGTAAAATTATGGCCTCTGACCACAACGGAACTCTCTTAAGTCAGACTGCTGACCACTAAGCTGCTTGGGTGATGATATCGTGTACGCTTTCTGACGCCACGGCGTAAATCATCCGTGACTCCATTCGCTCAGTGTTCGGTTGTCTCTTGTATTACTTTGGACGATATACGTAACAGTATGTAATTACTTATATCATAAATGGGCAGTCGAAGGTCATCCTTATCTCAGCATTGTATTTCGTCAGTGTATGACTCATCCTGTCTTCTATAACACCAAATTTTTATCACAGATTTTAGAAGCAGGTTCTTGCATGAAACTAAGTGATTTTTGCATCCCAGTGATCGTACGTTCCTATTTTGAATCACTTTTAGCACGGTCTCATGCACACTGAGCAAGCTGACCTAGTGCATGTTTCCCACACCTTCGTTCAAGCTCAGCTGGTTGTGCCAATGTTCAGATCACATTATCTGTGAATATTAGTCAAGCAAGCTCTTATTGGCCGGAGTCGGTTTCAAGCGTCCGCATGTGCCTTTCTTATTCAGCGACATTTTCAAAAAATGAAAACCTCTAAGTAATGAACATTCAGTACTTATTTAATTTATCATACTGGAGCATATACATGTCTTATTTTTCGATGGACCGGATGAACTGATTAGATACATGCTTATCTCAAACGCGTGAACCTAGGGCTACGGAAAAATTAAGCTGTTGTGACGGGTGGCGAAATATCAGTGCTGACACTTCCGAACTTACAGAAAAATGACGACACAAGTATTCGATACACAAGAAAATAGGCCCATATGACCGTATTCCACTGTGTATTTCATGAAAATAGCCCTTAAATGGTGTGCCTGACGATGGTGACTGGAAGAGTCAATATCCACCTAATTGTCATTCTCTTTTGTGCTTACCTCTATCTTGCATTTTATCCATTCGCTACTCAATAGTAGTGAAAATTCGGTTATTGAAAATCATTTCAGGACGAGTACTCTATCCGCCTATTAACCACGTGAAAGCAAGGATCGCATTCTCATTTAGGTTGTGCGAGTGAATGTGCATCATATTTTTAAATATCGAGGTCGCAAAGTCCGGAAGTGCAAACTGAAATGAAGTTGGCTCATTTCATGTTATGTGACTCGTCTATAATGAAAATCTATCATAATTAAAAGCATCCCGTTTTGCTGCGCTCGAAACGTACCCCACCGTGGAAAAGATGTGAACATCGATTGTTTCATATCCGTATCATGAATTTTGGCAATTTTCCTATTATGTGGTGTTTATGAATCATTTTCAGTGTCAAGTTTATACGCTACCTTCCTATTCAGATGAGCAAGTGAGATGATGCTAAGTGGTCCATCCGTCCATCTGCCCATCTGCCCATCTGTCAATAAACTTAATAGATTCAACAGGTACACGGACACCAGTAATGGAACGGCAGGGGAAAATTACGATCAGGATAATAAATCACTGCATCTGTTATTTCGAATCAAGTTGCGAGTTACAGCATAGGTTTTTAGTACTCCGGATTACGAGATACAAACTAGATCCCGAGAACGGCCTAGGAAAAGGACGATAAACCAAGAGATACAACAATTGCCAAAAGACGGTAAAAGTTGGTGGGATAGGTTAAATACGGTTTTTATTGAAACACTAACTATCACTTTTAGGTGTACATCATCGTGTATTTAGCGATATTTTACGAGGAACCTTTGGGAAAGGAACTGTTGCGTGAAATCATGTCAACAAGATGTTTAAATTTCTCGCCGCTTGTGTTTGGTTTTGGCTTGTAGAATATACTGTTATGCTTTCGGGCATTTTTGAGGTTGAGTATTTGGCAACTATCTACTTGAGGTTTGAATACTAGTCACCACATTCTCCCCAATGCCGAAGAATAGGGTTAGTTGTGTTTTGTTACAAAACAAACTCTACACGGCAATTGTTTGGTAGCCATTTTTGACCTGGTGGGTTGAGTGGAAATTTGTCCCCTCACCGAAGATTTCATTTCACGAGTAATGCAAACAAGGAGTAGGGTGGGAAGAACAACCGTTTAAGCGAGTCCTTGAGGAAGTGGCAGGGATCCACATGCTAGCGTTGTGTACTCATCCGGTCTCTGAAATAAAAATTGAGGTAGATTTTCGCTTGTTCTGTGCCCCATCTGCAACCGCGTGCGGTGCAGCAGCGTATTCACGTTTAACATGATATTTTGCATACTGGTGTTGTTTAAATATCAAGTAGCTCCGTTGAAAGCCATTAGGATTCTTCCTTCGGAATCGAATGCTAACGATTTTGCCATCGAACTTACTAAGTAAGTAACAGAAGAAATGAAAATATTGGTGACTGATAGAATGCTCTGGATCGATTCACCTGTAGTTTTTATTGTATGAAAAGTAAGAAATGTCGATTTTTGATGTTTGTTCCAAATACAGTGTCAAATTAATGAGGGAAGCCCACAATCTGTGAAATGGCAACATGCAAATTGTGTGGCATTAGATGATCACCTCAAGCCAATGTAGTTTGAAGGCCACAGGTATCGAAGAAAATCTGAAGTTACAATGCGAGATATTAGTGACTAGTTCCCGATCCTAGCAGATGCTGTTGAGTGTAAAACAAAGAAATTTGTTATTGCACGTAATTACACTTCGTCCGTGTAGTATTTGTGTTAGCTATTTTTGTGTTCAACTGATGATGCGTGTTTCATGGATCTCCAAATCAAAAAGTTATTCAATGATGTTCTTAAAAATACAGTCTGATATGTCCCCGTATCTACAGCCGTCAGTTATTCGAGGGTTAAGTAATAGCTGCAAGAAATAAGTAAGCTTTCTTACTCCCTGTCCTCTCAAGCAGACCGTCACTCTGAAGTCCCCGAAGAGGAGATTCAATTAAGTTTTTCTTGAATTACTTTGATTTTTGGCTCCGAGATGTATGAAAGACTGTGGCTTCACCTCAGATACCAGGAACGTTCATAAAATAGTAGTGGTAGGAGCAGCTGATTGTCACATTATCCTTACTGCTTAGTGTCAATAAAGGTGCAATCAAGGGGCGGCCAGCTATGAATCCTGAAAGCACTTGGCTGCACCCTCGTTGCATACTGTTTTGAAAAAACCTAATTTTCAGAATTATTTGATGCAAAAATGCATGTTGACTATAATCAGCTACAAGCAGGCCACCCAGGGGAATTGCAACCTGATCTGACTATCTATGGTGACCTCCCAAAGGGAACTCTAGCATTCAAACCGGACCCCGAAATTTCGAAACCAATTATGGCTAGCAACGACAGGTATGGAGAAACAAGTAATCCTACTGATCCCAAATTCTTTAATAAACTGAGCCACCTTAATCTACAGTACTGTTTTCCAATGGCTATAAAATGCACATGGTAATCATACCTCTGTCAGTGAGCCTCAGTCACTATCCAACCGAGGTTCCGAAAACATACGTGACAGAAAATCTGACGCAACAGAATTATCATTCGATTGGGCAAAGAATAATCTCAAAAATCCCTGCCAAAATAGTCTTTTCAAGAGGAAACTTTCGAAAAGCCTCATCAGGCCGAACAAATAAAATACCTGACCGTAGCAACCGAAAACGAATTCAGAGCAGACAAAGACGCAAACGGTCACTCCGGGAGCAATCGGCCGAAACTGAGACGTAATGAAACAAACTGAAGTAAAGCAGTCCATTTCAATATCACGTGAAGTGGTTGAAAACTGGGTAGAAGAGACTCGCCCAAAGATAGAAGAGAGAAACTCAATATTCAAGATGCAAATGTTACTATCGCAAAAATGAGTGTCACTGGGAATAAAGCTGGGGTTGTGTGGTATTCGTGACTGACCGTAAATGTGACCTTTACCAATTCTTTTGTGTTCCTTTACCGTGATACTGAAAATGAATTACCCTTATTTCCAGCTTTGATAAAACAAAGTTCTATGTTCACAGTCATAATCTCATTTTAATCGAATGCAGCTTGCACAGACGGAGAATCCATTTTTCAGAATCACACGGTGATTCTTCTACGGTTAATTTGTCAGTAAACACGGCTGACCTTCAGAACGATGACATTCACAAATGATTGCTTGGGTGGGTGCAGTGAGGGTGTCCAATAGTACGTCGTCCACGAACAGACGATTTGATAGCAAATCGCGTGAAAAAATTGTCCAAAACATCAAAACATCAAAAAGGTACACTGTCGGCCAGTTTATAATTTTTGCGGGGCTCGGTTGGAGAATTATACTTTAATTTGGTTGCATAATAGATTGAAGGACAGATACAGAACACAGGATGAACGCGCACTGCACGAACGACTATGAAAATATCATCTGGAGCAACATCACCTTCCTTTCGGAACGCATGTTATTGACTTCATGAGTTCGTCAGCATAATTTTTCTGCTGATCTTGCAGGTCTCTTGATGAATAGCGTGAGTTTCCCAAGGTACCTTTCTTGAGGGAAACAGAGAGATGCATTTCACAACCTTGGTGTACGAGGTATTGTCCTTGGGTCACGCGAAGTACCTGGCAAATGATAGCTCAGAGCGTGCAGCAAGTCCCGAAGTTGCCTCGTGGTTAGCACGGGAGTTATAAAATCATAGGACAAGGACTGTAAAAGCGAGTCCAGGCTGATTTCATTACACACGACCTTCTGAAAGAATTAAAGTAGTGGTAATATTCTAATCTGCATGGCTGATCGACTTCAATGCTCTGGTAGTGAGTAGGCCGCTGCTTGAAAGATCTCCAACTCCAAATCTGCTGTTGGTGCAACTCTGGGGACTCTATTTCAACAGTATGGATACACGGAGTGATTATCCATTATGAACTAAGATTGAGGAGATACTTGACAGCCTTCGGATTTTAGCATACCTATCCACTGTGATTCAGGTCACGAATGCCGGTGCTCTCATAATATCGCCTCGCCACATATGAGGTATTTTGCACTGAAGACCCTGTTGCACCTCCAACAACTCTTCCACCTCGCCTCTCTAGGCATGACAATGTTTTCTGATTCCCAGAATCTGAGATTGAATGACTAAGGTAACACAGAGATTGGTACTCAATATTGCATGAATTTCACAAAAAATAACACTACAAAACAACTTCCTCAATGTCCAAGGATATATATGCATGTACACATGAATATATATATATATATATATATATATATATATATATATATATATATATATATGAGGACGAGTGGGCAGAGGAGTACCGGGTACACATACCTGATGAGCGGCAACAAACGCGAAACCGGTCGTGTGCTTCCGGCGAAATTTTGTCCGCAAGTTTACATACTACTTACTATCACTACGAAAGCTTGCACATGCAGCCTCGTTGTTCGTTGGGTTAGCAGTGACCCAGACACAAATAACTGTGGGAAATCACAGTTGTGATTTACTTGTGGGCTCTTCAGTGAGAAGTATCCAATCACACTCCAGACGATTCAAATTAGGTTCCCGTGAACACAAATATAGATATATATCATAAATCAGGTATGGTTAACATCCGATTACCGGACTGGGGATCGATAGAAGGCATAGAATTTTTTAAGCGTACGAACAAAGTTCTCGACTAGTCCATTAGACTGAGGATGACGGAGTGCAGCAGACAAATGATGACAACCGAATCCTTTCAACAAATCATCGAGGGGCTTAGCAGATAACTAGGTATCATTGTTTACAACAGGTGTTAGAGGCACCCCTTCTCAACTGAACCTTTCGCGCAGAGCAGTGTGTGTGAACTTGACCGTGGATGATATTGTCTAATTCACATCCAGTCAGCGAGAAAAAAGCATCAGCTACCACCAAAGCATGAAACTTGCCCAAAATGGACACTGCCATGGTTCATAAAACTAATCATGGGAAACATTTGCTAGGTTTTGAAAGTTGCTTGTTTAGGCACCTTAAATATTCACGCCAATTTTGATAATATCTGCGTTTAGCTCAGACCATAAGGATATCAGTCGAGTCAAGGACCTCATTTTGTCTACTCTCAAGTGCCCGGAATGTAAATCTTGAAGTTCGGCTGATCGATGCTTCGGAGGAAATACAACACGACCATTAAAGCACAACAGTCCGTCTGAATTGACCTAAAGTTTCTCTCTGTGAGCGTGGTCCATAACTCGTCGCTTCTCATCGTTTTTCCGCCAAAGACTCATAGACAAGAGTGCAGGTGCAAAGTACTTACGGGTAACTTGAATTAAATATTCTATACCCACAGGAAGAGGTTTTACCAGCAAGCAATCAGAAGTACGCGAAGGCTTGGGTGCATGAGTATATCGAGATAGAAAGTCTGCTTGCTGATTGTGCTCAGCACTTTGAGGAACCATACTGTAGTCGGCCGAACTCAATGCGATACCCCAACCTTGAACCTCTGAGGCAGATTGCTTTGCTGGTGATTCTGTGGGATGATAAACAAATTTTAACACCTCTTGGTTAGTGAAGTGGTGAACTTGGTACCTAACAGGGCTTTTTCCGTTTACTCAAGAATCGCTATTCGCCCATGGTCGTAAAGGAACTCAACCAGCTCCTTCGATTTTCCGCCCGACTGTGTGAGGCTATCATTTGTAGGGATTTTATTCAGAATTGTGTGAAAGAAAATGCTACCCCATACCTTACTGGGAACACGTACGCCGATACCGGATATATCCTGACAGTAAAACACTCAACAGCCATGCTTTAAATCAGTTGGACACCATGAAATCTAAAACTTCTGAGCTGGAACGTAATACGGCTCAACACCAGGTCGCTGTTGAATCTCTGTGTGAGACGGATAAGGAACTGTTCACGAAGTACGCACAACAAATCACAAAAAGCCGTTCGGAGAAGAAGTTGTCAGCTCTGAACCAAACGCTAAGCCAACTCAAACCACAGGCGAGCTTTCCGAATAAACCTGAAAGGTACGTGCACAACGTTTCTGATGTAATATTGAGTCCAATTTTAATTGAAGCCCTGTCCCTCGGGTCTAGGTTTTGTTACCCAAGCAAGAATGAAAACCAGATAGGTCTAGAAGTCTCCTTTGAGAGCCTCATGGGACAAATCAAGGACTTAATACCGAGATCACTGACTGACCTAGAAAGTTTCAAAAGCTCACTAGTCACAGCATGCTACCAGTATCGGAGATATCAAACCCCAAACCATGGCCTTCTAACAAAGAAACATATAGATGAACTCAAGGAGTTATAACGAAATCGACAGGTAATTCTCAGTAGACCGGATAAAGGAAGTGGTGTAGTGGTAATGAACCGTTGTGATTATGTTTCTAAGCTGTTGGACATATTGGGTGACGAATCTAAGTTCACTCATGATTTATCAGGAAAAGACCAAACGGACCTTGCAGAGAAAGAAATTACTAACGCACTGAGGAATATGAAAGTCAATGAATATATATATCATCCAGTCTATTTGAGAAACTCAAACCTGTGGGTTCAACTATGCCTCGTCTTTATGGGTTAGCAAAAGTGCATAATCCTGGCCTACCCCTTCGTCCAATTTTATCTATGACTAACTCGGCTTATCATGCTACAGCACGGTGGTTGGTAGGACTCTTGGAGCCAGTTCGACAAAAGCTTGTCAAGCACACGCTTCGTGACAGCTTCCAGTTCGTTGAGGCCATCAAAGATGTGGACGTTCAACAGAAGCGAATGTTCTCATTAGACGTGAAATCTCTGTTCACCAATATACCCCTCGTAGAAACGGAGAACTTTGTTTGTGCTTTCATTGAACGGGAAGATATCGATACAAATTCCGACGGATAACTTAAAAGAATTGTTGCTCAGGTGCACACTTAAGGTACAATTCCTATTCAATGGCGCATACTACGGACGAAAAGATGGTGTCGCAATGGGATTCCACTTGGGTCCACTTCTGGCTGATATCTTCATGGCCAAATTGGAAGCCGATGAACTGAATGCAACTATAGAGGGTTTAACTCAATATTACCGCTATTTAGATGACATATTTTGTGTTGGTGAGCGGCATTTGAACGTGGGAGAAGTGATAAGATTATTCAATGCTGAACACCCAGCCATAAAGTTTTCGGTTGAGACAGAAGTTGACAATTATCTCCCATTTTTGGACGTTGATTTATCAAGACGCGCAGACGGTTCTATCCAAAGGGCGATTCACAGGAAAACAACATGGACTGGGCAATATACAAACTTCCACAGCTTTGTTCCAATCGGCCGGAAGCGAAACTCAATAAGACGCTTATTATCCCGAGCCACTCGTATTTGCTCGGATGATACACTACAGGCTGAGTCAAGAGTGATTCGTCGGATCCTTTCGGAAAACGGTTACCCCGACAGATTCATTGAACGTAATATAAAATATCGAACAGAGCCAGGAAGGATATCACAGGTGGAAAAGAAAACCTGGTTCCTCAAACTCACTTACAAGGGGGATGCAGCTGCCGAGAGAGTAAGCAGGGTTTTATCTGCCACATGCAAAGCCACTTTCAAAGCTGCCAAGCTTAGGTGTTTTTTCCTCGACATCGACCATCATAAAATGCGAGAACAAGGATTAGTTGCCCTTGTTGACCTCTTCAATGATTACTTATCAATTCAAGTGCACCTGTGGTGCCACTTATGTGGGTCGAACGACTAGGCATTTATCTAAACGCATCAAAGAGCGTCAACCACGTTGGCTTAACATGGAGGAAGAGGGGCAGTATCGAGCTCCATTCTCGCCCATCCGTTAGACACAGGCCACAAGGCTGATCCGGCTACATCATTCAGTGTCCTATACAGGGTTCAACCGAATGAGTCAAAATCAGTCAGATATAGGACACAAGCGACGGCTGAGGTAATCAACATCCGGCTACTGCGGCCCAAGTTGTGTTCACAAAAGAAGCTGGTCCAAGTACTTGGACTTCCGTGGCCGAAGGTCGATGATGTCATGCTCGAACGTGATACCGATCCAGGCCTCTGACGACGACACGTGATTTTACCCTGTCCCTTTTTCATCTATCGATTAGTCGGCTAACCAATCGAGTGACTGACTGACTGATTGACTAACTGATTAAATGTGTCCCTTTTCTTCCCTTATTTTGTTTCATATAAATGTGATTGCAATTGGTTTGAGAATGAAATCACCGAAAACATATGTTCGCCTACGCCTTGTTTTCTAACAGGTATTTGATTAGGCTTTCTACTCCCCAATAGTGCCTTCTTTTGGGTCTGAGAATAGCCTATTACAGCTTTCGTGAGTTTCCGCAAATATTAGATCTCAGGTCAGCCTTACTGTTTCAGAATAGCACGAATGGCTGTCAAGGATGCATCAGTAATTTCAGTGATGTGATCCTTTGGTGAAAAGGGTTTAAGAACAATATTCGACTTCAGAAGTGCTAACAGATTACGCAGTGTTTGCGCGGAAACTGGAGACTATGACAAACGTTTAGCAGAAAGAATGTCAAACAAACCAAACAGCACTGTACCCAGCATAATTGGGCGAACTTTGGGCTGACTTCGAGCGAACGTTGGGCTAAAATGACTCCTGACATGCGCCTTGGAAACTTTCACAGAAGTCTGTGAAATTTCATAGTGAATATAACAGGAGTACCACATAATTTACTGATATGTATATGCTTTACAAAAAAAACACATTTTGTTTTACTGTATGCCCTTGTGACCAGGAGGTGCAGTTCTCTATTCTCTATTGGTAGGATGTGCTGTTCTGTATTTCTACGGACAAAAGTGATTCATCAATCATAGAGATGACTAATTCGCATTATTACAGTTTTTTCTAACTCTGGAGTAATGTTAATTTTCCGTATATATATAAACTCATCCATATATATATATATATATATATATATATATATATATATATATATATATATATATATCATGCAGGCACTGTCCACGCCATGTATGTCTCAGGGAAGTTGTTGTGAGATTTGATGTCTGGTGTAGTTAGTCTTTCTGGGTGCGGCCGTCAACAGCAGTCCATGTCTCCCAATCAAGCAGTTTAAAGTATTTTAGCGGTTAGTCAACTTGTATCGTCCTTTCATACCCCACGCTGCTGAACATTTGCTTCGATAAATCAACCCACTTCGTAAAAAATCTATGTAAGCTGTCGCTTGCGGATGCTGAACCAGAAGCCTTATTGTAGTATCAAACGACATTAGCACAGACCAAGCTCCTTTTCCACCCACTTCCTTCTGTCATGCTCAGCATAGCGATGGATGCATCTGACTTTGCCATGCGAGTTGTCTCACAACAGTTTGTTTCTGGTGTTCTGCTCTCGAAGCCTCAGTCCCACAGAAACGAAATATAGTACTTCCGATTGAGAAATACTGGCCATATATAATGTCGTCAAGCACTTCTGCCACGCGGTCGATAGTCGATATTTTATTACTCCTCACTGACTTATGCATTACATAATAAGTTTGACCGTGACTCCCCACGAAAAGTCAGACACTTGGACTAGATTTCTCACTTCATGACAGACCCACGACACGTTAAAGGTGAGTCGAACTGCGTTTCAGATGCTTTGTTGCAAATTCAGTTTATTGCTATCCTATTTTAGACATCCTCGTCGTGGCTGCAGCACAAGCGCAAGATACATCATGCTTGGAAACTGTTCAGTACTGGTCGCTATAGTTTCAGACCGTACCGCTGCCCACTGGTGCTATTACTATACTCTGCAACATGTCTACTGGCCTACCTCGACCTATCGTACCCACTTCATATCACACTCGTGTTCCATATCCTACATGAACTTTCACATCCAGGTATCGCAGCTAGTCTCCGACCAATCGCTGCACAATACATCTAGGTGTACATGAATGAAGATGTTCGTATAGAGTTGACACAATGTCTGCAATGTCAACGATCTAAATTGCATGGCACTTAGCTTCACCTATCGGTACATTCGCTACACCTTATGCTCGTTTTGAGGAGTAAGAGTGAATTCGGATCCAAACAAATATTTACGAACAGAACAATAGACAACCAAGGTTTCGCGTTGTATCTAAGAATAGTCTTTTTTGGCAGTAGCGAGTCAACATGAAGCACAAACGAGAGGAAATCCATCCCGTTCTAACAGTGACGATTGGTAATGACAGTACTTCATGTTGCTTTCTTGCACCTGCATGTTTATGTACATTACGATTGCATCGAATACGAGGTTGAGTGTGTGCCCACTCACCCGGTGTTCTTCATCCTCAGTTGAGCGCAATTCGGTCAGCAGCTATATCGCGTTCGTTGCGATTAGCACGAGTATTCTAATCTGATTCTTAATTATCACATCTAGCGTCGCGGTCATCAAGACCTGTTTTGGATTCCTGTAGCTTAGAACCTCTGAATATTCATGGAACTTCCCTTGAAGTTGAAGATTTCTTGGAACGTTTCGAAATCTGATGTTTAACGCAGAAAAACGTGGATTGCGAGGAAAAAACTGCTCATTTCTTATCTATCATCGGAAAGCGTGGTTATTCTCTAGTGAGAAATTTGGCTTTTACCAATTACTCACTTCTCGACTCTTTCGATATCTAACTATACACGGTCGATTTTGAGCAAGTTCATTTCATGTGGTCAGATACATTCTCGTTCCACCTGTTCCTATCGATGAGCTACGTGTTTTTCTCTTTGGAAAGGTTGATCACATTAAAAGTGTTTGTTGAATTAGCCCAGCATCATCTGACATTTCTCCACATGATACATGTTTTTCGACACTTGTCTTATCGTTGTTGCCAGAGAAAGTTTCACATGTTAACCAGACATTGCGTACTTCAGAAGGTAGCAAACACACTTCTATTGTTAACACTAGGCGTGTAGAATCAATAGTTTTACGTCAAGCTCTGGATTGACTTTATCCTATTGCTAAGATTATTCCCACCAATGTGACTATTCGAGGTATTACTGGGCACAAGCTCCCACTTGTCGGTTCTTGCATGGTTCTAATTCAGTTATTTGACTATGATCCTATTGAATATGAGTTGTTGGTTTCCGATTTAGGACCTTCAGTTTTTGGTTTGAAAGTTCTTCGAAAATTGCACAATGACGTAACTTTCTTAACTTCTTCACCTGATTCGTTGGATATACAACAGCTTGTTCTTAGATGTTCTAAGGCTTTTGGTAGAACGCACATTCCTGGAGTAAGGCTAGCGATATCTGGCGATCTCTTTTTTCCTAGAGCGCAGAAAATTTCCGTTTAGTTCGAGAGAACCTGTTCGTCAAGCAATACAGTCTATGTGTGAGCGCAGAATTACTGGCCTTTTGGGGTCGTCTAACTGGATCATATCGATTTTTGCTCCGCTAAAGGCTGATGGAAAGACACCATGTATCTGTGTTGACTGCCCTTCGCCATTGAACGAGTGCCTACACCGACACACACACACACACACACACACACACACACACACACACAACTCAAGAACACGAAGAAGTGCTCTACCGACTTGCAGGGTCTAGGGTATTGATAATAAACAACGTGGCAAACAATCTCGTTTTCAGTTATTCGTACTCATACCAATACATAACAATATACATATGACTCACAAAATAAGAACGGAGAATGACAATCCAAATCTGTTCTGCACATGCGTGTGTGCATGTGAAATTGATCACAGTGTGGAATGTTCAAGTGGTTGCACATGTGTTCGGGACCATGACGTGGGCCGCGGAAGTTTAAGTGCTTGCACAAATTGTTTCTTAGCCCACAGGGGAGGATTGTAGAGACGAATACTCACGGCTTCGGCTTTGGGTAAGATGCCTCCCTTGTGTGCTCAAAAACAACTGGTGCAAGCTCTTAAGCTTCCGTGGCCCAGGTCTTGGTCCCGAACACATGGTGATCAATTTCACACGCACACAAACACGTGCAGAGACAGATTTGGATTATCATTCTCCGTTCTTATTTTGTGAGTCATATATATATTGTTATGTATTGGTATGAGTACGAATAACTGAAAACGAGATTGTTCGCCACGTTGTTTATCCTCAACGTATTCTGTGGGATTTCTCAGTCTAGTGCATTTTCGAAAACTGATTTAAAAGATGTATAGCTGCGAATACCATCGTGTTAACTACCATCAACAACCTTTCGGTTTATTCCGGTACAACATTTTGCCTTTTGGTCTGAATGTCTGGTCCATTATTTTTTCAACAGTCTCTTAAGTATATTTTACAAAGTCTTGAGGGTTTCAAGTCATACCAAGATGATATTGTTGTCCATGGTTCCACTCGGGCTACATAGGATTATCGTCTTTGTCATTCGCTGAGGCAGTTCATTAAGTCCAAAGTTTCCATTTACCCAGACAAGTGTAACTTCGGTGTCCCTGAGTTTTCGTGTCTTGGTTATACTATTAATGCTAAAGGTTTCTCTCCGAACCCAGCACGTTTAGCACGGCTCATTGACGTACCTTCTACAGAAGTTCATGAATTGCGTTCTATTGTTGGTGGTCCTCAGTACTATGCTCGTTTTGTCCCAAATGTTTCTCAACAAGCTAGTTCTCTGTTCGATATTCTGTCCACCGATTCCTTCTTTCGGAATCATAATCATGAAAAGATCCTGCGTAATTTGTCACCTTACCTACAATCCGGCGTTGTTCTTAAGACGTTTTCTGCGAAAGATCATTCAACAGTTATTATTGATGCATCTCCAACTGATATAGGTGCTGTTCCTGAGCAATGCGAGCGTCCAGTCATTTGCATTTCAAGGAGGCTTAATGAAGCTGAACAAGAGTATTCACACACAAAGAGAAGCCCTGGCAGTTTATTGGGCCGTCAAAAGTTTACACAAGTATTTTTTTGGTCAGAATTTCACCATAAATACTGACCCATGAGGCATTGCAGTTCATCTGTCATCCGTATCATTCGTCGTCAAAATCACCAGCTGCAATGGTTCAACGATGGAGTACTTCACTCAGCTCATGTGATTATGATATTGTGCATCGTAGTGCTAAATACATACCATACACTGATCTTCTATCCAAAATGCCATATTCATCTCGACCATCAATCATTCATGATTTTTAGTTGACACGACCACTACCAGTGAGGCGTAAAGATCCTGTGAAGGATATAGAAACGTATTTTGGTCCAATCTTTTTAACTCTACGTCTGGATTGAACGTTGAACGAAGAGCGACGATTCCCTGACTTCTACGCTCGTGTTGATGATTTTTCGATCAATCCAGGTGGATTTTTGTGTCCTTATGATCGTATGATCATTCCTCCAGTAGTCCGTTGTGTTAAGTTGGCAAATCTTCATTCAGGGCATTTGGGGTGTCGACAAAATGTAGTCACTGGCACGACTTACTTGCTGGTGGCCGGAACTAGATGCCCACGTGGTACGTACAGCTGAAAAACTGCAAGCAGTGTTTACATAGGATATATTGAAAACCTTCAAAGTGGCTTCCTTGGTCAGTGCCTTGTGAGGTGTGGCAGCGGGTACGTGCAGATGATTGCGGACCCTTTTTGGGTAAATACTACGGTCTTGTGGTCATTAATGCTTTTTCCCGCTGAGCAGAGGTATATTTAACAACTTCACCAACGGCTGACTTCACACAGGCTGCGTTTAGGAAAACATTCAGCAGAGATAGAGTTCCGTTTGTGCTAGTTACACTTGGAATGGGATGGATTTCCTCTCGTTTGTGCTTCATGTTGACTCGCTACTGCCAAAAAAGGCTATTCTCAGATACAACGCGAAACCTTGGTTGTCTATTGTTCTGTCAAATGGCTTCGTAAATATTTGTTTGGATCCGAATTCACCCTTACTCCTGATCATGGAACACTTCGTTTCATTTATGACTCATCCAAAAGATAACACAAATTCACGACTGTTTGATCCCCCGATGGTGTGAAGCACTTTCTGCATATGATTATGACATTTAATATCGTAGTGGTAAACAAATTTCACATGTGAATTATCTACCTAGATTCATACAGTCAGGCTATCCATGTGATTCTGATTCTTTACTTGTGCAACCACTTCTCGTGAGCCGACAAGATCTAATTCGTGAATCACGAAGATACTTCGGATTTATATTATCTGCCATTAAACGAGAATGGGATGCCAATATGAAGCTCCGATTTCCAGAGTTTCTCCAAGGAGAAAGGAGTTAGCTGTGGCACCATATGGAATTTTGTTTCCATCATTCCGATAAATATTACTATCTGATTTGCATTCTGGTCATTCGGGAATTGAAAAAACGAAATCGTTGGCTCGCCTAGCTTGCTGGTGGCCTGTGATCGATTGTGATTTTGTTCAATTCACCAGACGGTGCGATCGTGGTGTACCCAAAACCTATCCTCTGTCTTCTGAATGGACTCCATGGCCTGTATCCTGGGAAACTTGGGGAGAAATTCACGCCGATCATTGCGGTCCGTTCCCTAGTATATATTAGGCTCTGGTGATTACTGATTCCTATTCTCGTTGGCCGAAAATATAGTTCACAACATCAGCTATGCGGAATTTGCAGCATCTATCCCGAGGAAGACATTCGGCAGTGAAGAAGTGCCCCATGCGTTGATTATTCATGATGGAGGTCACTTCACTGTTGGAAAGATTACCACCTGGCTCAGAGGAATAAGATGTCGCAACCTACTCACTGCACCCAGATATCCACAGTCAAATGGAGTGGCTGAAAACTTCGTCCGCAAGTTGAAGAGTGCTGAAAAAGCGATCAATCCATCAAACATCCAAGGGCTTGAACGAAATGTTGACAATTTCCTGCTTCAGTACAGAATTGAGGCTCATGGCACCACACTTTCTAACCCGGCAGAATTATTTACGTTCTGGGTGCTCAGTTCAAATTTAAGGTGCACTGAGTCCGCTGGTGTATCCTCCCAATGAGGGAATGAGTTACGACTAGCGTCTAGAATTGTGTTGGGACAATTGAGTAGCAGTATGATATAAATTTAGGATATGGATGATAAATCGGTGCACGAGAGACGTCAAGCAAAGTCTGTACAGAGTTCCTGAAATTCCTGCGGATGCAGATAATGCTCCAGGTACTTCACATGTTGATTCGGACTCGGAAATACCTAGTGAACCCATTTTGAAACGTTCAGAAAGCCTGGCCACTCAACCATCCAGGGACTACAAAAACCCCCGGGTTTCATTCGAGCTGTGGTGGGTGTGATAATTTTCCATAATGCAGCTGTTCATTATCACGCTTTGTATCATTATATGCATGTGACCTTGGGTTGTGTAAATAATTAATTGTGTTCCGTACTTCAAACTGTTGTGTTCTGCTATTCGTCCAGACTTGGGATAATTGCTACTATTCATTCATTGCTCTAGAGTCTCACATTCAAGCACGTGCTCAAACTCAGCTCGCGCGATTTTAAGTTTGTCGGATGCAAGCCGACGTGCCCTAGCAAAATCTGGAGGGCTTTATATGCTAGTGACACGGTCCAAAAGACGTTTGCGGCGAGAATCAACCAAGAGGTCGAGGTGATACAGGAAATTATTACGAAGAGTGGCGTCTTGAACTTCTGCAATCAAGAAAACCCAATAAAATGTGCGACGAAGATCAAAATCAAACGTCTTCGAAATTTGTCTATGAGTCTGTATAGAAGTACCATCAGCGACACGTAAGTTAGAGAAGGGGCATCTATCTGAATTTTGACCTGAAGGTGGGATCACAGTGATTTCAGCACCCGTGTCTACCAAGTAGTGTGTCCCTGAACTATAATCGATAATGCAGAATAGGCGACCACCCTGGCCAATCGCGTCCGTCGCAATTACCCGCTGTCGTCCTCTTTTGGTGGTGCTTTGAACAGGGTGAGGTGGGATAACGCGCCTTAGAAAGATACGTTTGGTGATATCAACAAAGAGCATGAGTTGGCGATGATTGAACCGGAATTCTTATACGAGTGCTATTTAGAGATCTCATTCCGCAAAACTGTCTGTTAGGTGATGCCTGCATATCCCTGGGAAGACTTCGAAGCCATATCTCTTTCAGGAGGCTATTATCGATCTTAGTAGTTGCTAAAAGAGTGCGGATGTGCCGAAGCAATTGGGTAGGTTTGCAATCTCCAAGCTCAGTTCCTGAAAACAAAAGGACTATTTGCCTTTTATCAGACATTCCAATCCGAGCTTTTCTGACTCCAACACATCTTGCACTTCATCGACGATATGTGAAGGAAGAACTGTGACCAAGTATTGAAATCCGCTACTTTCCGTCGTTACATTGTGCGGATCGAAAGTTGATTCTACCTACTCAATGGATGCAAATGGAATGGCAAGTACATATAATTCGGAGCCATAAATTTTGGCCACTCATACTACAAATAGTAAAACGAGTTGAAACAATTCCGTGCGGTACGCCCAGTCAATGACAACCTACGTCATCGGACTCATCTGTTGGCTCCTTTCGTTGGCTCATGTTGTAAGCCTCAGAAATTCGTCTGGAAATATGTATACGGGATCTGTTCAGGACCCTGATGATTAGTCCAAATCCTGACATGAACGACTCGTAAATGAAGGTGGGAAGTCGGCTTGAATTTCCAAATTATTTGACATCTGAATCTAGTTCTGTCAATGAGTGAATTGTGTATGACAAATGCGATTGTGCACAAAGATATGGAAGTTGATGAGAGAATTTTGGTAAAATCCTATCTTCTAACCGTGTTTTGGCGCGCTCCACCATTGGCTGCGCTACATTTTGTTGTGAAACTGATCAATGTCACTTTGGAAATATTTCCAACATCAACTCATTTCACTCAGAATTCGCTACTCTAAAGAATCATTCACTCGGATTAGAGACACAGTATGTTCTGCTTCACGATCTACTACTCGTTTTTACGAAAGCTGGCAAAGATCAAATTGGACTGAGAAATGCAAGCGAGCGGATGGGCAGACTGCTTTTTGTCGCTCAGCGACGAAGAAGATGACAGTTCCCCCTTTGGTCAGTACTAACATTCGGTCCCTGTTTGGAATGGTCTTTCCTAACCAACGTCCTGAACTCTCGGATCATTACGAACACGTGTGTGACGCGTATCCAACAGTTTTGATTCATTGGCAGTATTTACGACGAACTCGTTCTCCTTGAGAAATTTGAGTGCTTCCGTCAAGACAGAAAACAGGTCCAGAAGAAGACCGGTGGTAGTGTGATCACTTACATCAATTCCCAGTGGTCTGGAAAGTCTGAAGTTATTTTTACTTTCTTCTGTAATGGCTTTGATTGCGTGCGGTTTGGTGAATGTCATCCTCAATTCTCGCCTTTTCGAGGCACTGTGATCAGTAACTTGTATATAGCTCTTTTCTGCTCGCAGAGTGACATCAACCTGTTCTTTGGAGCTTTCTCACCCGTCCTGGTTCAATTACTGTCTGACTGTTCACGCTTTGTTTTCGGTGATTTTATTCATACGCCTATGTATCCCTCACTTGCTTTTTGTTTAGGTGAAATCTGTCTTATTCCAACTAGGGGGAATACTGTTTTAGACAGAATTATCACAAACTATCCGGATCTTCTTCACTTACAACTGAAAGCTCCAGTTTCAACGAATGATCACCCTCTCCTTATCACTTTCAGCGCGCTGTCCACTCGTCAAGACAAAACAACTAAAGATGGCCTCTAGAAATCTGTCACCAACATTACCCTTCTTCAGAGGTCTTTTTCCATTGGTAATTCGTGGTTTTGCTTCCATTGCTCTCTTTGCCCACTGGACCTATTTGGGAAGACACTGATTGAGTTATTTGATTTGTGTTGTCCTATGGAGACTGTATTTTTAACAACTGCAGAATAGCTTCTCCATTGCTGAAATCTCTGAGAAGGCTAAAAGAACGTGTCTACAAACTACACGACCAGGATTCCGTGAAACGACACTCCATCGTGATCAAACGACAGATTCGACGGCTGAACAAGACATTTGCCCACCAGTTTTTTTGTACCACAAATAGCTAACTTCTCTGGCTAGGGATCAGGCTTCTATGTGGACAACCAGCCCGATCAAAAAACTATAAGGTAGATGCCGATAGCCTGAAAGCCGCGTTTAATCCTCATTCATCGGATTTGGTTCCCCGTTCTCTACTTCTTCAAAAGTTAGAGGCCTTTGGCTATCCCACTTCTTTACTCTCGTGGTTCAAAGACCACTTTTCCAACAGAACTCAACATACTAGAGTTGGTACAAGTTTATCCAATTCTTTGATTACCAACTCAGGTGTTCTTCAGCGTGCCGTTCTTTACCTTTTTTTCTCTTCTCCACAGATATTAGCGACTTGACCACTGCACCACCTACACAATTTTCTAAGTACGCTGATGATGTCGTGCTTTGCTAACCTATCTCCAACCAACAAGAATTTATCTCTTTTCTAAGAACTTAGATAATATTCAGAATGTTTTGTACCTTTCTGGACTACATCTCAACACTTCCAAATATTTTGAGTGTACTTTCTCCCTTTTTCTTTCTTTTTCCCAATGAGCAATCCATCATCAGCAATGTCCCAATTTCTAGAGCTGACTCGGTCGAATACTTGGACGTCACAATCAGCGCAAATTCACAATGGTCTTCTCACATTCTTGATTATGTAGACTGTTTTTTCAAGGCAGTTTGGTGCCACACAAGCTGTCATTCTTTCTTCCTTCCATCAATGTGTTCTACCAGTCTTACTCTACTGCTCTCCCGTAATCTTTCCTGATCAACTTAGGAAAGATCGTATCACTTTAAGCCGCAGCCTACCCAATATCAATCGTGTCTGTTTGATTTCCATGGGCTATCTCATCTCCATGGTTTGCGATTTGCACATTATAGCCTGTGAAAAATTCGCCAAGAAAATTTTCGCTGACTCCACCCATCCCCCGTACCGTGACTTATCTGCATGCCGCTCGCATCCCCCCACATGTTCCGGATTTAGACTTATGCCATCCCGCATAAACGTCCATCGTAACTTTACAGTACTTAGATTAGCAGCTTTTCTGATTGAAAAAATAATAGTCACAGAGGAACTTCGAACATACTTCGATGGCTGAACCAGTTTTTTTCAAAAGTACCTATTTATAGGCCTATTTCAAAGTGTCAATGATCAGTTTTCCCTCTATTTGGCTGAAATGTGAGTCTATGTTAACTTGCTGAAGTCTTGAATACAATACAACACAATACAATACAATACAATACAATACAATAATGGAAATTCTGTAGGAAAATAACCACTACAAATTATATACATAAATAAATGACAAGGTTGAAAATTTCAATTGTGGTAACCTACGTAGAACACGCTGCAAATAAACCGGTCCTGTATGAAGCGCCAATGGCCGTAGTTCGGTAGCTTTCCACAGTTTCAGGTGACATAATGCCTGCATTTTGGGGTAAAACCACTTGGGATCCATTTACCGCATTTTATGATTCGATCCGAAAGACGATTTTTTCAATGTCGTAATATTTCATAGTTTATTTCATTCTTTCACAGTAACATAATATTCCAAACAACATTTGAGAACACCAGATGCACAAGTTCACAAGGGAATGCAGCTATCATATCAATAAGCAGTTCCTCAAAAGGTGAGCGTGCCAATTAGTAATGACCCGGATTCATACGCATGCTAAAAAAAGCGTTCGTAAAAGCAGACCTGCACAAATCAGGAATTGTCATACAGCCCGCAACATAAACACCTCCGTAATCACATCGGTCACATCCTTGGTAGCCAGTGTGACCGTGATCTGCTTTATGAAAGCTGGAGCATGAGCTGGCTGGCACAGTCACGTCAAATTTTGGAAGGCCTTTCAGGAATGGAAATTCCATCTCTTATCCACATGTTCGCATCACTCATAATGCCGGATTCCGAAGCCGCAATGAAATTACGAAACGTAGAGCTATCCACGTGTTTGGCATTGTCTAAGACAAAAAATAACATCCCATAAACGAACTTTATCCTACCGGCTGGACTCAAGCAAATAGCTGTTTCGGCGAAATCAAAAGTAGACACTCCTGTTGTTGACCTGGCTGATGCTCGAAGCAGCTGAGTCAGCGTTCGCTTCTCAGCGCATTTCGACGACCTACGGTGGGAAAACATTCTCCTAGGCCTTGTTTATTTAGTTAGATCTGTATAATTTAAGATAAAATGCTAATAATTTAGGACCATTCACAACCAATCACCTGGTTTCATGATATTACCGAATATTATGAAAATGAATAGGTAGATCGTTGTCCTAGAACAAAATCCCAAGACGGCAAGTACTTCAGAGAAGAGGTAGTCGAAAATAGAGTGCACTGTATTGCAATAATTGATTTGGATGATTTCATCTTAAACTTAGCCATAAATATCGTCACCTTGGGACAGAATCACGAAAGCGAAAATTGCTCGTAGTCTAGATGAACGTTCAACAGGATGGACTAGCAGGTACGCGCCAGAAATTAATAACATACTAAAACAAATGAAATTCAACCAGTGTTACTAACGCGCTTTAAACTGAAAGTTCCTCGAGCAATGATGAATCACTAAGCAATACAAAACATCAATTTGGTGGTCTTGAGCAAAAGAATGCACATATCTACGACAAAAAGAGTAGTAGTATTTTGAGAGGTGAATCTACCAATTCGAAAATGGTATTTTGTACTGGCTGGGGTCTTGGGAACTTGTCTTCTATGAGGTCTCACAGCGAACTACGACAGAGATTCCCTTGATTAGATAAATAGAGATGACTCAAGTAGTAGACAAATGCGATAGTGTATTCTGTTTATCGTGGCACCGAAACAGCACCGATACGAGAAATAAGCTGAAAGAAAACGAACGCAAGGCTGAAGAGAGAAGCGAAACGAGCTCGTACATTGAGAGAAAACCGAAAGTGTGTCAGAAGTGAGGTCGGTGGAAACTTCGCAGAGGTCAGTTCAGTTATATGTTCGTAACCGAAGAAAACAGTGAAGTAGAACCCGAGCGCCAGGAAGGATAGTAGAGGAAATAAATCCCGAATTATATCCTGGAAAAGTTCATGTTCTCCGCTTGATCGAGAGAGCTACAGCAGCCACTTGTGAGAGAGCTTGGTAAACATTGGAAAAGTGTTAGGGATGTAAAGACTATAAACGACATTCATGCGTGTAAATACGTACTGTACTGTAGGATGCTTACTCACGAAATCAGTGGCTCGTAGAAACCGTGAAATGTTGGTCGTGTGTAAACCAGTTTCGTTGCCATTGACGTCGGTTACGTGAATCGTCATCCAGGTATGTTACAACAATTAAGTCAAGCCTCCGAAAACCGTTAAGCAATATGGTATCCGGAAGCCAAACCCGTAGGTTCTTCAGTGGATAGAAAAAACAGCGATCGGGTCAAACCAAAATGTGAATGTCGGTGCCAAAATTTTCCGAATTTCGTGGACCATTGAAGCGTATTATACGATGAGGTACCATGAAACGAAAAAGAGGGAAAACTGGTGTAGCAACCGCGATGGACGTGACTACTACACAGTAGTTACTAGTGGTGTATGTTAAATCGTGTCGAAACGATAAACCCGAAA
Source organism: Fasciola hepatica (assembly GCA_948099385.1). Lineage (NCBI taxonomy): Eukaryota > Metazoa > Platyhelminthes > Trematoda > Plagiorchiida > Fasciolidae > Fasciola > Fasciola hepatica. The sequence goes on from CANUEZ040000123.1 coordinate 15,690,948, forward strand.
GTTAAAACTATGAAATGTAATGGCATAAATCGTATTAGACCTAGTTGCGAAATCTTGCCGGGCAAACGATCATCCGACCGAAAAGTGAGACAGAAGGCTCATTCGAAGTCCTTGCATTGCCGCCTGCAGACCCTGACTCGACATGGAAGTGCCGTGAAAGGGCAGCCCAGAGTTGACATTAAATCTCATGCTATCACCAAAATACGATCGATACTAACAGTATCTATGCTGCTTTGTCGATCAATATTTCCAAGACTCTCACTCCCTGTTCGACATAAGGTAGCCGTAATTTTCAATGTGTCTACTATCACGTGATATGAAGGCGGTATTGCAAGCCCAACAAATGAAGACTGGTATTGGTTTCATCAAGGGATTCAAATAGCAAGGCCCGTCATTTCGGCGATGAGTTTATTTATCTTATGAGTGTTTGGCAAATGATAAGCCGTAGAATGCTCAAAATATGTCATTTGGTGTGAGAATGTCCCCCAAAAGATAATCTTACCAAAAGTCAATATACCATGTCAACCAACGTTATTGATTTGGATTGGAATGAAACAAGTTTAGAAACACACCGGTTGGTGAACAAGCTCGTTTTCAGTGATTCCTAATCATGCCAATACAACGCAGTAAGTATGACGAGATGCATAAGGGATAGAGTTATCATCTAATCATATGTATTGTGTAGTGTAGGTATGATTAGGAATCACTGAAAATGAGCCTGTTCGCCAACCTGTGTTTTCCAAATGTGCTCTGAGGGATTTTCCGGACAAAACAAGTTTAGCTTTGTTGGTGAACCTCAATTAGAGAGGCGTCGAATATTGGGGAAATCTTCAAAGTTGTGACTGAAAAGTCCCCTAATTCAATAAAAAGAAGATATCTGAGTAGGTAATCGTTATTCAGGATAAAGCTTCATGCTTTGTTTCAAAAGAGATTTGTAATGTAACGTCAGACAGAGCGATTTGTCTGTTAATTATTCAATGTAAGACCTGCAAATATATGCTCAAATTCGGAGCCCAGTTCATACAGTTATTCATCTAACAGCCCAGGTTTAAACATAACCATAAAACTTTCTCTGTTCTAAAGAGATTAATCATAGGGCTGTGTACACACTTGCTATTGAAGTCTAAGTGCAAAGTGTGATAATTTGCATGATAAAGAATTATTTCGTCGCGAACATGGTGAACTCTATGCCGAATAAAGGTAGACCAAATGTCGAATATCGTGTAGAATTATTGTGTTCTCCGAGGCTCAAATTCCGTTCCAGTTATGGTCCACGTGTAGTGTTTAAAATATAGTTTCGTCTGAATTTTGAGCATGCATATTCGCCACATTTAAGCCGATCACATGGGCTGTTGTCGTGAAACCTTCCCCTTCACTTTCTTGTTATGTTACTAAAACATTTTTACCGTTGTGCTGCTTTACTGTCCTTTAGGAGTACAAAATTTGCTTATTGGAAACCCTAGTGCTTCAGTTACAGCAATACCTTCATGTGAACAAGCTTTAATTAGGTCGGAACGAAAATCGATTGTTGCTGCATTTAAATTTGCTCCGAAGCGAGGTTTTCCATGTACATAGACAAAAATGAACTCAAGTTTGTACTGCAAATGAATCTATACTCCGCGGTGTAGAGAATTCCCCAGGAAAACCTTATGTCTTTTCGTAAACAAGTTCTGTGGAGGAACATTGGATGTCTGCGTTTAAGCAAGTCCTGGTACCAAGAAGAACTAACGGTAACTCTTCGTACTAACCGGGGCTCTTGTGTGCTTTGGGAGCCGTTTTCAGTTGGCGATGGAAATTTTCGAATAAACCATTTGATGCCGAATGGTAGGCTGTCGTGTGAATGCGTTCCCTAACTGGCATGTAAGTTAAGGAAAAGAATAAATCAGACTCAATATTTTGCCCTCAAACAGTGATAATAGCAGAAGGACAACCATATAGAGCTATCCATCTTTCTATCAGATGTTGATCCAGCGTTTCGACCGTGAAGATATGAATAGGTATACCCGTGTGATGGGATCACCGGATCCATAGTGTCCACGTGAACAAGATCAAAGCGAGCATAAGGTGTAGCGAAAGTACCGATATGTGAAGCTAAGTGCCATGCAATTTAGATCGTTGTCATTGCAGACATTGTGTCAACTCTATACGAACATCTTCATTCATGTACACCTAGATGTATTGTGCAGCGATTAGTCGGAGACTAGCTGCGATACCTGGATGTGAAAGTTCATGTAGGATATGGAACACGAGTGTGATATGAAGTGGGTACGATAGGTCGAGGTAGGCCAGTAGACATGTTGCAGAGTATAGTAATAGCACCAGTGGGCAGCGGTACGGGCTGAAACTATAGCGACGAGTACTGAACAGTTTCCAAGCCTGGTGTGTCTTGTGCTTGTGCTGCAGCCACGACGGGGATGTCTAAAATAGGATAGCATTAAACTGAATTTGCAACAAAGCATCTGCAACGCAGTTCGACTCACCTTTAACGTGTCGTAGGTTTGTCATGAAGTGAGAAATCTAGTCCAAGTGTCTGACTTTTCGTGGGGAGTCACGGTCAAACTTATTATGTAATGCATAGGTCAGTGAAGAGTAATAAAATAGCGACTATCGACCGCGTGGCAGAAGTGCTTGACGGCATTATGTATGGCCAGTATTTCTCAATCGGAAGTACTATATTTCGTTTCTGTGGGACTGAGGCTTCGAGAGAAGAACACCAGAAACAAACTGTTGTGAGACAACTCGCATGGCAAAGTCAGATGCATCCATCGCTATGCTGAGCATGACAGAAGGAAGTGGGTGGAAAAGGAGCGTGGTCTGTGCTAATGTTGTTTGATACTACAATAAGGCTTCTGGTTCAGCATCCGCAAGCGACAGCTTACATAGATTTTTTACGAAGTGGGTTGATTTATCGAAGCAAATGTTCAACAGCGTAGGGTATGAAAGGGCGAAACAAGTTAACTAACCGCTAAAATACTTTAAACTGCTTGATTGGGAGACATGGACTGCTGTTGACGGCCGCACCCAGAAAGACTAACTACACCCGACATCAAATCTCACAACAACTTCCCTGAGACATACACGGCGTGGACAGTGCCTGCATGGTATATATATATATATACATATATATATATATATATATAAATGGATGAGATTGCATTTATATGTATATATATATATATTTATATAGAAAAGTAAAAATATACCAGATTTAAAATGAACTATTATAATGCGCATTAGTCATCTCTATGACTGATGAATCACTTTTGTCCGTAGAAATACGGAACAGCACATCCTACCAATAGAGAATAGAGAACTGCACCTCCTGGTCACAAGGGCATACAGTAAAACAAAATGTGCTTTTTTGTAACGCAGATACTTCTCAGTAAATTATATGGTACTCCCAATACTGTATTCCTTATAAAATTTCGAGGACTTCGATGGCACTTGTCAGGAGTCATTTTAGCCCAACTTTCGCTCAAAATCAGCCAAAAGTTCGCCCAACTGCGCCGGGTACTGTGCTGCTTGGGTTGTTTGACATTCTTTCTGCTAAACGTTTGTCATGGTCTCCAGTTTCCGCGCAAAACTGCCTAATTTTCATCACTTTTGAAGTCAAATACTGATCTTGAATCCTTTCCACCAAAGGAACACATCGCTGAAATTACTGATGCATCCTTGACAGCCATTCGTGCTATTCTGAAACAATAAGGCTGACCTGAGATCTAATATTTGCGGGCAACTCACGAAAGCTGCAACAGGCTATTCTCAGACCCAAAGGGAGGCACTAATGGGGAGTGGAAAGCCTAAACAAATATCTGTAAGGTATCAAATTTATCACTTAACTAACCAAGAGGTGTTAAAATTTATTTATCACTCCACAGAATCACCAGCAAAGCCATCTGCAGCATAGGTTCAAGGCTGGGGCGCGATTTGCCATCAAATCGTCTGTTCGTGGACGACGTACCATTGGACACCCTCACTGCACCCATTCAAGCAATCATTTGTGAATGTCCTCGTTCTGAAGGTTAGCCGTGTTTACTGACAAATTAACCGTAGAAGAATCACCGTGTGATTCTGAAAAATGGATTCTCCGTCTGTGCAAGTTGCATTCGATTAAAATGAGATTATGACTGTGAACATAGAACTTTGTTTTATCAAAGCTGGAAATGAGGGCAATTCATTTTCAGTATCACGGTAAAGGAACACAAAAGAATTGGTAAAGGTCACATTTACGGTCAGTCACGAATACCACACAACCCCAGCTTTATTCCCAGTGACACTCATTTTTGTGATAGTAACATTTGCATCTTGAATATTGAGTTTCTCTCTTCTATCTTTGAGCGAGTTTCTTCTACCCAGTTTTCAACCACTTCACGTGATAGTGAAATGAACTGCTTTACTTCAGTTTGTTTTAATACGTCTCAGTTTCGGCCGATTGCTCCCGGAGTGACCGTTTGCGTCTTTGTCTGCTCTGAATTCGTTTTTGGTTACTACGGTCAGGTATTTCATTTGTTTGGCCTGATGAGGCTTTTCGAAAGTTTCCTCCTGAAAGAACTATTATTGGAAGGTATTTTTGAGATTATTCTTTGCCCAATCGAATGATAATTCTGTTGCGTCAGATTTTCTGTCACGTATGTTTTCGGAACCTCGGTTGGATAGTGACTGAGGCTCACTGACAGAGGTATGAATACCATGTGCATTTTATAGCCATTGGAAAACAGTACTGTAGATTAAGATGGATCAATTTGTTGAAGAATTTGGGATCCGTGGGATTACTCGTTTCTCCGTACCTGTCGTTGCTAGCCATAATTGGTTTCGAAATTTCGGGGTCCGGTTTGAATGCTAGAGTTCCCTTTGGGAGGCCACCATAGATGGTCAGATCAGGTTGCAATTCCTCTGTGTGGCCTGCTTGTAGCTGATTATAGTCAACATGCATTTTTGCATCAAATAATTCTGAAAATTAGGTTTATTTTCAAAACAGTATGCATCGAGGGTGCAGCCAAGTGCTTTCAGGATTCATCGCTGCTGCCCATTGTGTTCCTTTATTGACACTAAGCAGTAAGGATAATGTGACAATCAGCTGCTCCCACCACTACTATTTTATGAACGTTCCTGGTATCTTAGGTGAAGCCACAGTCTTTCATACATCTCGGAGCGAAAAATCAAAGTAATTCAAGAAAAACTTAATTGAATCTTCTCTTCGGGGACTTCAGAGTGACGGTCTGCTTGAGAGGACAGGGAGTAAGAAAGCTTACTTATTTCTTGCAGCTATTACTTAACCCTCGAATAACTGACGGCTGTAGATACGGGGACATATCAGACTGTATTTTTAAGAACATCATTGAATAACTTTTTGATTTGGAGATCCATGAAACACGCATCATCAGTTAAACACAAAAATAACTCACACAAACACTACACGGACGAAGTGTAATCACGTGCACTAACAAATTTCTTTGTTTTACACTCAACAGCATCTGCTAGGATCGGGAACTAGTCACCAATATCTCGCATTGTAACTCCAGATTTCCTTCGATACCTGTGGCCTTCAAACTACATTGGCTTGAGGTGATCATCTAATGCCACACAATTTGCATGTTACCATTTCACAGATTGTGGGCTTCTCTCATTATTTTGACACTGTATTTGAGACAAACATCAAAAATCGACTTTTCTTACTTTTCATACAATAAAACTACAGGTGAATCGATCTAGAGCATTCTATCAGTCACCAATATTTTCATTTCTTCTGTTACTTACTTAGTAAGTTCGATGGCAAAATCGTTAGCATTCGATTCCGAAGGAAGAATCCTAATGGCTTTCAACGGAGCTACTTGATATTTAAACAGCACTAATATGCAAAATATCATGTTGAACGTAAATACGCTGCTGCACCGCACGCGGTTGCAGATGGGGCACAGAACAAGCGAAAATCTACCTCAATTTTTATTTCAGTGACCGGATGAGCACACAACGCCAGCATGTGGATCCCTGCCACTTTCTCAAGGACTCGCTTAAACGGCTACCACCTATCAACGATTTCTGGTCCTGGTTGTTCTTCCCACCCTACTCCTTGTTTGCATTACTCGTGAAATGAAATCTTCGGTGAGGGGACAAATTTCCACTCAACCCACCAGGTCAAAAATGGCTACCAAACAATTGCCGTGTAGAGTATGTTTTGTAACAAAACACAACTAACCGTATTCTTCGGCATTGGGAGAATGTGGTGACTAGTATTCAAACCTCAAGTAGATAGTTGCCAAATACTCAACCTCAAAAACGCCCGAAAGCATAACAGTTTATTCTACAAGCCAAAATCAAACACACGCGGCGAGAAATTTAAACATCTTGTTGACATGATTTCATGCAACACTTCCTTTCCCAAAGGTTCCTCGTAAAATATCGCTAAATACACGATGATGTACACCTAAAAGTGATAGTTAGTGTTTCAATAAAAACCGTATTTAACCTATCCCACCAACTTTTACCGTCTTTTGGCAATTGTTGTATCTCTTGGTTTATCGTCCTTTTCCTAGTCCATTCTCGTGATCTAGTTTGTATCTCGTAATCCGGAGTACTAAAAACCTATGCTGTAACTTGCAACTTGATTCGAATTAACAGATGCAGTGATTTAACATCCTGATCGTAATTTTTCCCCTGCCCTTCCATTACTGGTGTCCGTGTACCTTTTGAATCTATTAAGTTTATTGACAGATGGGCAGATGGACAGATGGACCACTTAGCATCATCTCATTTACTCATGCGAATAGGAAGGGAGCGTATAAACTGGACACTGAAAATGATTCATAAACACCACATAATAGGAAAATTGCCAAAATTCATGATACGGATATGGAACAATCGATGTTCACATCTTTTCCACGGTGGGGTACGTATCGAGCGCAGCAAAACGGGATGATTTTAATCATGAGAGATTTCCATTATAGGCGAGCCACATAACATGAAATGAGCCGACTTCATTTCAGTTTGCACTTCCGGACTTTGCGACCTCGATATTTAAAAATATGATGCACATTCACTCACACAACCTAAATGAGAATGCGATCCTTGCTTTTACGTAGTTAGGAGGCGGATAGAATACTTGTCCTGACATGATTTTCAATAACCGAATTTTCACTACTATTGAGTAGCGAATGGATAAAATGCAAGATAGAGGTAAGCACAAAAGAGAATGACAATTAGGTGGATATTGACTCTTCCAGTCACCATCGTCAGGCACACCATTTTGGGGCTATTTTCATGAAATACACAGTGGAATACGGTCATATGGGCCTATTTTTTCTGTAAGTTTGGAAGTGTCAGCACTGATATTTCGCCACCCGTCACAACAACTTAATTTTTCCGTAGCCCTAGGTTCACGTGTTTGAGATAAACATGTCCCTAATCAGTTCATCCGGTCCATCGAAAAATAAGACAAGTATATGATAAAGTATGATAAATGGAATTAGTACTAAATGTTCAGTACTTAGAGGCTATCATTTTTTGAGAATGTCGCTGAATAAGAAAGGCTCATGCGGACGCTTGAAACCGACTCCGGTCAATAAGAGCTTGCTTGACTAATATTCACAGATAATGTGATCTGAGCATTGGCACAACCAGCTGAGCTTGAACGAAGGTGTGGGAAACATGCACTAGGTCAGCTGGCTCAGTGTGCATGGGACCGTGCTAAAAGTGATTCAAAATAGGAACGTGCGATCACTGGGATGCAAAAATCATTGTTTCATGGAAGAATCTGCATCCAAAATCTGTGACAAAATTTGGTGTTATAGAAAACAGGATGAGTCATACACTGACGAAATCCAATGCTGAGATAAGGATGACCTTCGACTGCCCATTTATGATATAAGTAATTACATACTGTTACGTATATCGTCCAAAGTAATACAAGAGACAACCGAACACTGAGCGAATGGAGTCACGGATGATTTACGCCGTGGCGTCAGAAAGCGGACACGATATCATCACCCAAGCAGCTTAGTGGTCAGCAGTCTGACTTAAGAGAGTTCCGTTGTGGTCAGAGGCCATAATTTTACGTGATTGGTACACGCTTTTAGCCGATAAGCATTCTAGGGATTGACACAGATATTTGCCTAATCTGAGTACCCAAAATGACGTGGAACCACCTAGAACCAGTCTGTGTCTGTCTTGTAGGGTTTTGTTTAGTCGGTAGTCAGATTTGCTGCTTAGCTTGCTTCATTGCTTCATATACATGCATTTCAAATTACAGTAAATAAAACCGACAGAATACATACTCGTTATTCTCGTTTTGTCATTTCTTGGAGAGTTTGGTTTCGGGTGACAGCTACTTCCGTACAAAAGGTTGATTAGGTAAAAATATCCACTTCATCACGGAAGTGAATATCGTGTGTTATGCTCACCTCACTTTCGAAAAAATATCGGAGGACCGTTCAGCTGTTATATCCCTGTTAGAGATTATCCCAATATAGTGATGATCTCAGTGTTTCTGATATCCGTAACACAATGAGAAATGTGCTAAAGCCGCTATGCACTTTCTTCTCAGCAGCCTATTTTTTCACTTCATGCTTGTGCATGAGTGCAGTGGAAGTGGGTATACACCCCAATAGCCCCAAAGGCCCACTGCACTATCAGGTATAACCGGCAACCAGACCCTGAGAATTGGAGTGGAGAACCACATAAAACTCCATTAGCTCAGGTGTGTTAACGATCCGAAAGACAGTGAAATGCTGCCTACCACCAAAGTAACCGGTGGTGATGAGGACTCGAACCTCAGACCTCCGAGGTGGTACCCGAACACTAACTCACTCGACCACCACCGTCGAGGATGGAAGCTTAACATACGTCCTGGTTTCGGGATGCACTGGGCCTGAAACTGTTGCTGACTTAATCTGTCAGTGTTTCTCGGTGCCTCGTACTCAGTTTTAAATTCAAATCATACCGAAAATGCACATGATTTCATTCTTTACACGCACATCTCATGAATCATTTTACCGTGCAATTTGAAAATACCTGTAACACAATATCATTTACCAGAAATCTATCAACGTGACATTTTTTGGCACCTGTGTTACTTTCGACCTCAACATCAAAGTTGTAATGTCAAGATTCCCCGCTGAAAAGTGATGTGTCAGGAGAGCGTGTTTTGATTCTCAGCCGAGTTAAATCATCACATCGTGTCAGGGTCTACAATCAACTACCCCCGTCGTGTTCGTTCTGCTGTATGGTATGACAAATATACTTCAGGTAATTTATCGTTCTGCAAGAATAACCTTACGCATATAGTTGCGTAATCAGAACTCGCTCATAACACACATAACGCCATAAATAGTGGGTATATTGGATATCAATGTGTCGAAGGAAATAATAGAGTAATGTATTCCGTAGATCAGACAAAACTTCCCCGAAAACACACGACCGATTTCGTGGTTGTTCCTGCTCATCAGGTATGCGTACCCGACAGTCTCATGCCCAATCATCCCCATATTTGAGCATGCCACAGTTCCCTTACCACAATAATCTCATCACACTGTGAATCTAAAACTGAACTCTTCAACCATGCACGCTCTTTACGATTCAAACGAGATTACAGTGAATTATTGAGGAAAGCATGTAATTAGCTGCATTCGAATGTAAAATGTACTTACAGGACGGAAATGAGCCTGAGAATGAAACCAGATTTTGTGGTGATTGATTATATTTATAACGGATATGTCCATTGCAACAAGTGGTATTTGAGAAGACATCTGGCATAAGAAACAAGAGAAAAATCTATTTTCTTCAATGTCCAATAATTGAGGTTTGAAGTCAGCATTCGAATCTGCTTGAATGATCTAGTGTATAACGTCGAGCTACGTAGTACTTCAATCCTCCTTTGTCAGACTTATCCGACCCAAGCAGCTGACAAACGAATATCTTCTTTGAAGCAAAGTTGAGATTTGTTCTCACCAACGATAATGTCGTGAACAGGTTTGCTTTTATGGACTGGTTGCAGATGTCCTTGTTGTCACCAATGTGATTACGATACGTCGGATCGTTTACTTGAATGGATGTCCGAAAGCTCTACGATTCCTATTTCACGTGATCAGTGTAAAGCTGGAGGAGACACCGTAAAATTTGGACTGTGATTTGGCCTCATGTTAGAATTTGTCCCTAGTGGATGCTTCGTGATATTCTTGCAAACGAACCATTTGTCATTTACAAATGACCATAGATACCAATCCTCAGTGTTATCAGAGAGAAACAATAAACGTAATCCATAGAACTTCTTTTCCAGCTACTCTAGCGAATCCGGCGACTTGACTGGTATTTTGTTCTTCATTCCCTACCATCATACACAGACAATCCGATGATAACAGGCAGGAAAATATAAGAAATTCATGATAAACTATCATTTTGCAATGCAATACAAAATGTCATATTCAATAAAGCTAACGGGGTCATAGTGGGTTAGATTTCAAACCCTTAACAATACTGAATGTGTGCCACAGATATTCAGGGTTATCTCTCGGTTGCTCACTATACCAGATCTAGTGCTATCACCAAGGTGACTCAACTCCCAACCCCCGTGAAATTCCCGTAGTTCCGCTATATAAATCTCGCTGAGCATAAATTATACTGGTCTCGGATAGAATACAGCTGTGTCTGGAAATGCGCGAATGACTACCTCCATAGACACCAGCATACATTCATTGTTTATATGCCTTTGAAATTGTCTCTTGTTCAGAGAATAACTAACTTTTGATTACTGGCAGTGGGACTGATTCAAATCTTCACTGATTAGAATAAGACGAACTTTTAAAACCCACGTGCCTGTTCATTTTTGTGAATTCATAGAGGTCAAAATTGATCCTTAGCATGTAGTTTCATAGCTAAAATTGAGCTGTTTGTGTGAAATGCTTCTTAGTTCGTAAGCTACTAATGTGCTCTTGAAAGCTGTTCTTTGATCGTTCAGAATCACGCTATGCTCGTTTCTAGGACATGATTTACGTCCTTATGGGTTGGGATGAACTGCATTCCATTTGAAGTTGACCATTGCATTTGAATTTTTGTACCTTAATTGGGACTTGTGATCAGTCATTTTTCATTACCGTGTAACTTGATACACCAAAATCTATGGGGGGGGGGATAAAACCATGCCTTTTGATTGTACTTTGGTCGATGTCATAGTGCAACGATACGTTGTACTTGAGCGCTCTACTGATTCTGTAATCCTACCATGGATGTCTTTCTACAGGATGAACCTTTGACCCCTAAGTTTGAGATGACATCCGTGCAACGAGATGATCGGCAGAAGGCGTACTATGCTCAACCGATATTCGGGAGTGAGAAAACAATCTATCTCATACTGGCTGATCCACCTCGTTCCGAGCTGGATGGAATGGTACACATACTTTGGAGTTTTTACCGTACACGTTTCCGTTACTTGTGATTTGCCGTTTTTTGTGATCTATACACTGGTCAGTGACACGTACATTCACGCAAGGCTGTTGAGCTCAACGAAACTAAACGAGATATAAAAAGTAATTCGGCATATATAGCATTAACTTTACTACGTGCAGGGGAGGACGGAAAACCGCGATAAATGAGTTTAGTGAGTGTGTCGAGGGTATAGTAGTTCGTAACCTTTCACATACAGAAAAAATCAATTTTTCACGAAGATAAATAATTCATAGCAGGATGCTTTACTACACTTGGAAATGAACATAAGGGAGCTTTGGATGAACATAACACACAAAGACAGGGGAGCAGTATAACCAGTGATATAACGCACAAGAATGAATAAACTTAGAAATGATATGGTTAGGAACTCGTGGATATCTCAAGCTTGCGATGTAAAATGTCAGCCTTCGTACCTCGAAAGTGCGCCCCGTTCATGATGGGTTCACTTAAGATTTGATAAGGTAAGTACTCCGAGATATTCCTGGCACCGGGCCCTTTTCTTGTTTTAATCTTCTATCATGAATACTAGATAATTTGATGGTGCTCAGTATGTGTCATCAACTGAAAGCAGTGCTAAATTAGCGGCTTTGGACAATGCCATCATCGTAGGGATAGACTGTTGTAGTGGATTGACATTTCCGCTGTCCCAAGATTCAGAACCAATCAAAACATACTCAAAGTATTTGAAAGTAGAGGATGCTGTAGTAGAGGGAAGGTAATAGATAGAGAAAGCGAGTAAAAATGATGCAGTGCACTGCTGTTAGTAGTGAGTGTAGAAGATCTATAACCATCGAGATTGATGAATTGAGACCGGTTCATGAAATATTCTCTTGACCAATCAGAATGTATCGGGGATATCCCTTACTGATCTAACAGTATTAGTAAAATGTATTTACTGAGGGAAATGAAAGCATTTTTATGGTGAAGGGAACATACATGAACAGGTTTGCTCTGCTGACCATTCAATGACTCAATCGGGCGAACAGGACAGCTGACTGCATCCAGAGTAGAGTGCTGTTTCCGGTAGGCAAATTGGCTTACATCCGAACTATTATTAGGGGACTTAAAGCCATCAAAAACGAAGCACTCGAAAGTATTGAGTAAGACTGAGATTGGTACTACAGGACAAAATACGCCTTTTCTTCTTTCGGTTTTGATGCCAAGAGTCAGCAAGTTTGCCTTCCGACAGACACCGAGTGAATTTGGAGGTGAATGTGGGAGCCAAGTAAACGGAGCAAGTTTTCAGAATGATGTAACTGAGGGCATTGGGTCCGGAAACGTTACTGATAATAATCAACTTAATAGCCTTGGAAACATGTTTTGGTTGAAGGCACTGGGAATTCCCAAGTTCTTTCAGGGTTCCAGGTAGTTTGTGTAATAATTCGATTGGATTAACTTCTCGGGCAAAAGACCTGTTTGTTTCCTCGACATTATGTGTAATATAATTTGCTTAAGGAGCGAAATCACATGGTGTTTTACAGTTCATTTCATAGATGGTCAGGGGTTTTGTCTGTGAATATGGTTTTCAAGTAAAATTAGCTAAGAATGACACTTTCTTGTTTGATATATAGCTTTAACAGTTCTACTGCAGAATGCTTGTTCTAACGATTTGCTCCCTAGTTTACCTTCGGGAATTTCTTTAGTTTCTCCGAGCAAAAACGGCTTGTACACATCATGATGTTCTTTCGTGTACAGCATGTTTCGTAGCAGAAGCTTAAGAAGTTTGTAACATCGTCAACTTTTATTGACACATCAGGGTCGCAAAATAGATCAAATTTGGAAGAGGCCACTACGTCTTCCAGTACCTGAATATTAGGCACATCTTGTTTCCGCAAGTGCATCTTTTGGGCCGGGTGCCTTATTAGAATCCGTTGGCTGCAGTTACTAAACCCTTAAGAAAGAACTTTGCCGAAACAGTGAATAGATTTTTCCATGAGGGCACTCCACACAGCATAAAAGAAAGATGACCCATTTACGTAGAAGCAGTCGGGACAAGAACCGTCTTTTATGAGAACATTACCAATGTCATGGAGAGATAGTAGACTGCAGAAAGTAGAATTAGAACTGGTTAAGTCACCAACTACAATAAAATGTGAGATATCAATTCACACTGTTTGTGTCGATTAGGAAAAATCCGGAATATCAGCAGGTTCTGTGGAATTACAGACTGGAGTTACTCACTGATTAAATATAACGAAAAAAGAACGTCTCGTGATAAAGCTTGTGTTACATAAAGTGGTCCAACAGTGAATATGGTATGTGGTGTATGGAAGAATGCACCAGGATGATTGACGCACATAGGTAATATCACCTGATTTGGACTTCCTGTTTGTCTGTCTGTCCAGCTTATTTCTGAAGAATCTACCAAGGTTCAATAACATATCCCCGGTCTCCGAAAGAAGCAAAAGTTCATCAAATAAAACAATATCGTAGCCTATATATTCCAAAGTCTTCAGTAGATAGCTGACATTTTCAGTATGATGAAACGGATATTAGACGACGTGATCAACGCGACAACCACTTATTAGACTTTCCTACTCGATAAAGCAATTTTCCACCCAGCCTGATGTCTGTAAATTTTTTCCCATGTCAAGTTGTCTGATTTGTTTTACTTTATTCCTCAAAGGATGAGAGAAATGGTTTAGTCCCGCATTTCTATTAGGTTTGGTTGTATCTCGTACGAAAATGAAAACATACGTGTCGCTCTTTAACACCGAGGACAAAACTTTGTTTTGGAAGTGAAGGCAGTGGAGTACGATGAGGCGAATATGCCAGAGCGGTAACCATAACACAGAATAGCAAGGCCGTATTCATATGCCTCAACGACAAAGTTACAACTGTTCTGGAATTGCATCTCAAACCAACAGAGTTTGTCGAACTGGGAAGTGACAGCAAGATTCAGATCTGGAACCAAAAGGTCTACTGTTCACCATTTTGTTCGGTGCCGATATACATAGTTTCATTGCTCCATTATGTCACTCATCGGTCTTTGATGGTTCATAAGCAGCAGTTAGATGATGGTAAGTTTCAGTAATGCTGATACTTAAGTTAGTTAGGACCTGTCAGTCTGTCAGTACAGTGTAACCATGGTATTTACGGATTCAAAAACTGACTGTAGTTCACTACTGTACGAACACCGTCGTGGCCTCACCTAGTTAATTAGACTACGAATAATCTTCATTGGTTGAGGAGATAACAACTTCCACCTTGTCACGAACCTGAGTATCAAAGAAAATTAACCACTTTTTATTTTGCTGATAAAGTAAAAAAAATAATACCATTTCTAACTGCATTACGAAATCGCTTCAAATACACGGAACACTTTTGAGAAAGGAAGACGGACTAGGAAATATTCTTGACTCGAAAATTCAGACTGCTTCCAAGACACTGACACCAACTGTGAGACGACTCATCATGTAACGAAATCAATCCATCCACCAGTTAGAACACCAGAAAGCGCTGTTTTTCGGTTATTTTATCGGGCTTGTGGTGAATCATCATCTCAGGACGTCTGTTGAGTTTCTTCTGCGGTTTCTGTACGACAAGCAGGATTGTGCATGTGGTCTTCAACCATTTGATTACCTGTGCTGGGCTTCAGCTGGCAGCCTAACTTTGCTGCTACATTATCTAAAGCATGTCGATCAAAGGCGTAAGTGAGACAATCACAACGTTACACTACATTGTGATTATTATGCAAAGATGCCGTAGTGGCAAAGTCTCAATGGCACAAGGACCAGTAGTTTTTATCCTAAGAATAATCAGTGTGCTATGCTATGTACTGTCGAAAGAATAGTAACCCAAGTGTGCTAATTATCCTGGTAGACTAACCAACAACGAAAATAGTATTTACTTATGAGAAAAAATTGAATACTACGCTGCTCTATGTGGGAAATACCTTCACAACAGACTAAATAAATCTGGATTGTTGATTTATTTTGAAGATTGGCATACTACTAGAATGAGTAGATTCCATTTCTTTTACTGATCACTCAACTGGTAAACGGAACCAGTCTAAGTGATCCTAATAATCAGTCATGCTCCGCGTCAGTCCACGTGACAGCGATACCACATTCCAACTTAAGTGTGTGATCTTTGAATAGTGTCAGTACTGTTTTGAAACTGGTATTTGAAATTAGGTAAGCAGACAACACCTTCCCTCTAATCCCTCCAGCTATACAGTACAAAAACTACTACAGAAGTTCAATGAAGCAATTCTGAATTTACTGTTCACTCTAGAAATGGAACGGGACGGTGCACTTTCATTCTTTGACGTCCTCCTACGACAAACAACAAAAGGACCAGTAGAACACTGCGTTTATAACAAACCAAATTGTGTAGGATAGTACACTAGTTTTGCAAGCTTCGTTCCCATGTAACGAAAAAGGAATTAAGTACTTTGCCTGACCTACAGAGCGCGCCAAATATGCTCCAGACACTATTTTCCAAAAGCATTGGAATCTGTCGGTAACCCACTCAGAGAACGTGGGTACCCAGATAGTTTTTTCAGACAACACATGCACATAAATCCTCTACCCAGGTTCCTCAACGTCCCGAGAAAGATCATCTTCACTGCTATAGAATACAAAAAAGATATGGCTGCAGACATACTGACCTACTGGTTACCTAACGCTATAACTCGTACGTGCTACACAGCCTAGCTGCAAATAGCATTCAACAATAAACCCCTTTTACAAGTGAAACTTGTGCAGTATATATTCCTACTCTTGCTATTGTGTAGGAAAATCCGTCAGAAGAACAGCGAGACACCTGTCCGGTTGAGTTGAATAAAACTGTTCCAACTGATTGGCCAAACGTATCACTTAGACGGTAATCAGCACAGTACTAGCCGATGAAATCGATATGGGTCACAATATCGCATGATGGGTCTTTTGGTGTTATCTACTGGCAAACCTATCTGTCGGCAAACCGGTTTTAAGGGGTCGGACAACGAATCCTCTCTACGATAAAGGAGACTGCACTCAGGTCACATAGACCAATCCTGTGCCCGAAAAAGCAGTTCGTAAAGACGTGGTGGCTCCCGCGTCCAAATTCAACGTGATAGTTTGTTAAACACAGAGGTCTGGTAAACATGGTGTCTAAAGTACCCCTACACGAATGCAACGGGAACAGATCTGAAACTCAGGTTTGTGTGAAATCTGGATCATATATTTTTGAACAACGCTGAAACTTTGCACGTGTACTGTACTGGCCTGGGTTTAAGTGTTCTGAATAGACTGTTTTTTCTCGCACTTTTGTGCAATCTTCGAGAAACTCAGTGGTTCTTCCTTATTTATCTTAACTTATTTTCTCTTCCCAATTCTGTGGCTTTTAATTGGTCGCGGCTCCCCTCCAAAATATTGTACACTGTCGTATAGTAAATAAAGAGAGTAAAAGAATATTCCTCTATTTTGTTACCAGGAAAATGTTTTACTGGTCACATGCTTACTATCATTTGACCCATTTCCCACACTTTTACACTCTTTACGGTGGTCGGTTCTGTTCGGCCCAAAGAGAATTTCGTGCAATTTCTCTCTTTCACTTCTGTCTTGTTTGTGCATCATAAACTTGATCTTGTCCAGTATTGCGCCTTCCGTGAACACACTCTCACACAAGACGGTGGGAAACCAAACTTCGAATTTACCATATCTTCCATTTTGGTTTCCGGACTAGGGTTCTGTGATAATATGGGCTGGCACATTGGCTACGGCGGATCTGGTTCGTTTAACAGATGTCACGATGGGTTGTCGATCAGCCAGCACGTCCTCACTTGTACTGAATCGAGGACAAGATTGGCATGAACGAATCAGACCGAGTCAATCAACTGGGTTTGTGTAACCGCACTAACCACTCCGGAGAGTTATTTGTGAATACCAGGTGGACCAATAAGTTAACTGGCCAGGAATCGGTTATGACTGTCATGCACAATGAACGATCTATTTTGTACCAATATTGTAAGGTGATCCAGGAGCAGAGATTTATCTTCCCAGAACAAGTGGAAATTCTCCGAACAGGGTGGTAGTTTGTTCGGATTCTCATATTGAGATTTCATTTACATTACAGTGCAATTTTGCCTCTTGTACTTCTGTTCACTCGGTTTCATACTTCTCAGTGTCCAAGACTTCTGTCTACGTTCGAACATCTATGCATTTTGTGTAATTCAGAACGATGAGGACTTTATTGATTCGATGAACCGAACTCTTCGTTCACACATTTATATATGATTCTTTGGTATCACTAACCGGAAACGGGATAAAATGTAGCCGGCACACTACCAGACAAGTCCTTCACAACTGGGTCGTATTGGTTTTTCGATCGTATGCAGAAGACACTGTTTGCTACAATAACGTAATTCAGTGTTTATAAGTCCGATGCATCCTTCGATCTATGAATCTTGATAAACCATAAGAAACAAGAACATTCGGTCTAGGATAGCGAATATCAATCGATGATGGAAAAAATCGTATGATGAATATCGAAAACGAATGGTTTTCCCCTGCGAAAATGATAATATAAGCAATTTTTGTATTCAGTAATATAATCGAAAGCCCCGCGTTAATTAGCACCGCAAAACGAGAATTAATTTTGACCAAATTAATCAGTGATGCACTTGTAATTCTGTTTGACAAGTGAGTCATGAATACTTGTGCACTTCGCGGTACAATGAGATGAAAAACAATTTCTTCAAAAGATGATGTAAACTGTGATTGAACTCCATCGCATCTTCTTACGTTCCGTTCGAATATCAATTTGAGTTACACCTTACTTTCAGTATATTTTGAATAATGGTCTATGCCTCATCTGCACGTGTGCTCATGTTGTAATAAAGGTCACCGAATGGGTTTGAGAACTATTCGATAACAGTGATAGAAGCTGATTCCATCTCTAGTCACGTTTTATTTTAAACTACTCCGAGTGTCGGTTGGTATTATGCTGCGCAAATTGTTTTGCTGAATCGAGTGTACACGAAGCATTGTTGGCATACTGAGATGTTTCTTTCCACTGATCCAAGAACAAACCGTAATATTCCTTTTCGATTAGTACTGTGTGTTTCCCGTAGTTCTGTTATGTTCGAATTGTTGTTTTTGGGCTCTCACCAGAACCAGCATCAAGTTAAGCTCCAAAAGAATCTCACATATAATTTGTCTTGGTTACATTGACCCATGATTCAGTTTTGCTGAATACGTACATCCTTGACACTTCCATAACTCGCTCTCCTTCACTCTGTCGACCGCTCAGTGGGACTCGGTCAAGATTTCCTGTTCTTTCTGCCAAAGACTGCTGTATGGAATCCCATCAGACTTTTCCGAAGATGGTCGTTAACTAACAAATCTTTTATAATGCTTGAAGAAATAACTCTTCAATTAATGGAAACTATAATTTTGCATTGTCTTAAATACATATGCAGTGTTGTTTGTGCAAATTTTATTCGATGCTTGACAGGTATTGCACCCTTCTACCGACACAAATGTATTTTTACCACTCATTGCCCTCCTCATCCTTTGTTTGTACTTCTCTGTTCATTCTATTCCGTGTGACGTGATGGCACTCACTGTCGCTCCGTGATCGTCTACAACTGGATTCTAAGCAACGAATTACTTGATTAATTCGGTGGGCAATATATATAATCCGCCGCACCACTACCAGAACCACTACTACTATTATTACTACTAATACCACTACTACTACTACTAGTATTACTATTACTACTAGTACTATGGTGTGTGTATATACTACGTAGTAAGTAGTTGGTTGCTGAAAACGGAACTGTGGGCAGATGTGGATTACCAACTCCCTTACTCCCAAGAGACTAACCGCAATGAAGTGAACGACGACAGGTGAATCACACGACTCCTCCTCCGTTGGGTGGTGATTTTTCTCAAGTGAAGAGGACAGCGACTTTGCAAATGAGCATGTTTGTAACGTTTGGTTTGTTTTGTCGATGTTTATACAACTTGATTACAATAAACGGGCTGTCACGCAGGCACGTGTTGGGATTGTAGCATTGCTACTGCCACTATTATTATTACTACTACCACTACTGTGGTGCAGCATGCTGAATGAGTAAGTAGTTATTTGTTCAGAACACAATAATGGACTGTTATGTAGAGAAAATGAATTTAATTACACCACATGGGCTGAACGCAATACAATGAAGTGTGGCATGCAGACTACATCACGGCATCCTCTGATCGGATTACGGCCCTCTTGAAGTAGGCTAGATGGCCGTTATGAAAATGACCAATGTTGTTATGGCTGATTTTGCTGATGTCCGGACGAATGGTTTCCAATACACAACCGGCACGTCGTGTGGATTATAACACGATTATTATTATTGCTATTACCACTACTGTTGTGTCTCGTTTGTGTCATGCACACTATGCGGACAACCGATCAACATTCCTTTCATGAATGGACATAACCCCGCTGTGCCTTGATCTTTAATCATACTTCAATGTCAGCAGTATTGACTTTTCGGTTTTACCATGCACAGATTGGGCTTGCTATTTTGAGCGTGACAGTACATGTAGTTCAGTTCTTTTTGCTAACTTGCTCATTTGCTTGCGGCTTACTTGATGGCTGTGACCGGGTTTGACGTTTACGCTCATACAAATAAATGCAGCGCCAACGCTGCATGTTCTACTACCAACTACGAACACAACAACTACTACCAATACTATTACTACCGTTGATATCATTCTCAATTCCAGTAATAATCGAAGTGGTTCATTTGGCTAAAGTTTGGCGTCTTTCTTCAAAGACCTCAAATTCACTGACAGTGAATTTTCAGTGAGATGAAGAACACATGCAAGACCGATGAACGGAGAAAGCTCGTCTATTCGGTGGTGAATAGAGTTACCACATCTTACTAGGATTAATTAAAGAAAAGTATTAAAATTCCAGTTCAATGTGAGATTATCGTTTTCGAGCAAACGAATTAGTCGTCTGTTTTGGCGGTGGGTAAAACTCGTGCATAAACATTGTTTGCTGTTCCGTTTCATTGGTTGTCTTTTATATCTCCTTCATCTGTTTAAAATTCTCAATAACTTTTCATAAATCACGTTTCATATAGATAATGCTTGAATTAGTATCTCATCCCTAACAATAAAATAAAATTTCTGTGATGAACTAGAGTTAGAGTGATGGAAAAATAGTGGGCCCAAAAGTGTCATTGGCTGTCTGATGTATTTGAATCATAAACCCTTGTGCAAAAGGGGAAAGCTATATCCCGTATAATTATTGTTTTTATTCAAGGTCATTTATTCGTAAGGGTTTAAAAATCAAGTATTGATCAGTTTGGACGAAAGACTTGGATATTTTGGTCACCAACAACTTGTTCACTGATGGTACTAATCATTTGAACCGAGAGTCTAACGTCTTCCAGCCATGAGAACGATATAAAGCAGTCGTTTATTGCATCAGATATTCTCGAAACTTCTGGAAATGTTGCGAACTTTATACGCAGTCGGCTACAGAATCCGCGTCTTTAGGATGACTAATTTGGCTGATAAGTAAAATATTCTAAACATTGCAATACGAACACTGAAGATGTTTTAGACTAAGAAAAATTCTCATTTGCAGAAGAGTCTTCTCACGTCCTACCCAAAATCTTGGCCGTAGTACTTGCGCATGCTTTATATAACAATGGAAATAGAACAGGTAAGCTTACTTGTCGTGGAAGACAGTGAGAGAAAATATTACACGTGTACGGTGTTGATTACTGAGAGAAATCCTAACTTTGATACTTCAGATGATGATGACGACGATGATGATAGGCGTTTCATAGTAGAAGTATTTAAGCAAAACATCGGTGGTTCAGAGTTCACCATATTTATTTTAAATTGGACAAAACAAATTCAAAATAGTAGTACATTCGTTTGATGCTTCAGTCCGTCACGATACTTCTTTAAATAAGTTCACTATTCTCTCTCGACACTCCATATCGGCACCGGTGAGACGTTTTTTCTAGAAAGAATGCAGTTAGAAGATATTATATTTGCTCGAATCTTTATAATATCACTTGCTCACCGTTCCGAATTGAATAATAGTTGGTATACTGTTGATGTTACACGCTTTGTTTCTTCGGAATGGATTGGACGAATTCTTCCATCTGTTTTGGTGTGGTTTAGAGCTTTTAGCTCAATAGTTTCTTTAAACTCACGCTTCACGGAATCCAACCTCGACCACAACAAACACCGCGTTCTCGGGCAGTTCAGACAAGGCTGATTTCACAATAGGTTCGGCTGAAACAAAATGTTGTTAATGGCAGACCTCACGCAAAATCCTATGACATATTGAGGTTGACAGTTTAGAGAGAAAATTCAAAGAAGAAACAAGATTGTTGGGATGCAATATAATACAACGGGAATAGTATGTTCTCGTTCTACGTAAACCGCGTTTGCATCAATTCGATGATTGTATGCTATGTTGGTAATATTGAAATGTAAAAATACACAGTTCCAGTTTATTATTCATTTTATGTTGCCATTCATATTAGATTAGGATTTGAAATTAATTTTCTTATTCACTCTGTGAGATAATATTTCACAGTGATTTCAATCAATGTGTTTTGTTTTTCGTCTGAATGTATAGTCCTAAATCGGTTTTTATGGTCTCCTGTGTGTGTGCTGACTATAGTTTAAAGATCTGTTCCATGAACCCGGTTTGATGTGTAAAATGTTAGTTTCGATGCAACTAGTGATGTGCAACACGTGAGAGTCAATGTTGAGATGGACGTGGCTCTTTTTCTACTCGAATAATTAAAAGCCCTATCGATATGGAGTCTTAAGTCCACACAACAGACACGGAGACAAGATGCATATCTTTCAGTCGATCCTGACAGTGTAATTGGCAGTGTTAATAGCTGGGGGGGAGAAATAATATGAAGCTGAAAAAACTACCATGAACAACAATTTCGTTCGAATAACAAGGTGCCTTGTTAAGTGTCACAAGATATGTGGATACTTATGAAAATAACTTCGATGAGAAATACCTCGAAGTATATCACCCAGCAGTGCATATAGCGTAAACCTTCACAAACCCAGAAATAGCAGTAGCACGACATTGGCGGGAACTGGAATACTGCATACCTCTTCTGCTGTCGGGGCACCATGATTGTCCGTCTTCTCTTCGTGAACCGATGAATTCAATAAATATACTTTTCCTGTAATTTTCTGATACTACTTCCAACAGCCTGCCAATACTTTTGACACTCGGGTAACTGAAAGAAAAATGTCAACCTGAGGTTACTGTTCGAATGCAGCCGTTTAAACACCTGTTTATTTTGGGATTACAAAGATATCACCAACCATCGAGAAATAAATTATTATAGTTTGCACCGTAACATAAAGCAAACAAAACTTAGGAAGGATGGATAAAATAGGAGTGATTTGGACCGAACGGATGGAAAGATGCATCGACGGCAATGAATTGAATTAGGCGGCCGACATAAAGAACAAATAGTTCAAATTAAACGCGACTTGTTTGTTCCTTGTTATTGAGGGAATGTGTCCTACTGACGAAACAGCTACCAGTTTACCACTGGAAATCGATGAAGCAATGTGAATCTGACTTACACCACTTACGCGCATATCCACTGTGTGTACCTACCTGGTCCAAACTTAGATTATGGGACAATTTCGCTCATTCTTAGGCTATTCAGCCCGATTCTGAACAGTGTGTTTCACATATTCAGTACTTTATCTGATCAAATAGTCGAACTGAGTAGGCTAATTGCAATGCATTGGTTTTGTCTGGCTCTTTAAGAAAACATTTTAAACTGGGAAACGATCACTTAATCGGTGTCGAGTTGGTAACGTCCACAGTCGGGGATGGGCTGACGTTAACACGAGAAGAATCTATCGGAGAGAAGCCGGAAGACCCCAGAAGTGAACAAGAGTGACTCACAACCATGCGCATCAAGTTCCGGTCACACTTAGGAGATGATAGATACTCAATGTGGACGATTCTAAAAAGTTCCGGGAACCATAACCCTACCAAGAAAGCATCAGTGAATTTCCATGGTGAACTGAGCGTTTATATTGAACACAGAGTCGTCTTAAAAAATACGGATATATAACCAAGCCAGCAGTATAAGGCGAGTTACCTTCCGTGCACTCAAGAGTGCTTACTAGTCGGAAGGATAGCAATGAAAATGATCCAAACGCGAAAATTTGTTGACTCTGGCGGAATGGGAATACAAGCATGGACGCCAACTACTCTACAGTGCCCTATGTGTGTGTATGTGTGTGTATTTGTGTCCTATCAGCTGGTCTCGGATGGATAACTTGACAACCGTTGTCATCATACAACTGCTTCATGTTTATCAGGGATCGTCAGCAGTGCACATTCACTGAGCCACAGTTGAGACTGGAAACTGAGGTGGATGATAACGAGTCAAACACCCTCCCACCAAGCTATCCGAGCTAATTCTTAATTATTTGTTTAACATCAATACCAAATGGTTCAAACTAGGTGGATGTGCATGGTTGATGACTACTAAGAAGAACGAACCAGCTGTAAAGGATCTTTCTTTGATTTCATTTGTGCCTTTAGCACTGGATACCGAAAGATGAATCATTTGATATACAAACTAGATCCATCATCTATACTGTCATCTGGATTGCATTATGACGTCAGAGTGAAGTGACGACGATGAAGGCAAAAGATGATCCAATAGTTTAGCTGGTGATTCTAAGCCGGAAACGTGACACACAAGTGGTTTTCTAAATATTCTCCTAAGAGGTGAAACAGTAAACGCAATGACCTACATTTTACCGGTACCAAGCCTGGCACATTCCACTTGTAATTCGAATGCCACAAACAGAATCTGTGAAGGCGAAAGGAAAGTATGAATAAGTTCGTAAAAGACTCTTTAAATGACGTCTTATACGAAATCTTTCATCTACTTTCTATTGTTTAACATCTCTATTCATCCACGCTAAATGTGCATAAGATTTTATTTAGGTAAAAAGGGTTTGTTATTATGTGCGAAAATACATCAGTAGTCAACGACAGCGGTATTAAATAATAAGCACATCACAATGCGCCCTTAGTTCATTGAGAGTACGCCAAAGTGACAACTCGTAATGACTTTGCTCATCACGTAATTTTTAATCTGTTCAAATCTCCTGCCTCATTTTGATACTCTTTATCAACAATCTCTAGTTTATTGCTTAGCCGTGCTACTAACTGATACGGATTTTGAGGAAGAATGTGTATAATGGAATTTTTGCGGTCTTCGGGCTAAGTAACTCAGTAGAAGTTTTGTTCTTACCAAGGTTAACTTTGTGATTAACGTCACGGAGTGCATATTTATTCGATTCTTTTGTTATCTTTTGAATTTGGAGATTGACTGGACTTGTAGCTGAAATTCAAACAAATCAAACACTTTTGAACCGACACTGTAGCTGGGGAACGGGATAAGTTGTTCATCAAACTGAGAATAAGTCAATAAGTAAGATGTGAAATATCTTTTTGACGCCATCGTTGTTTATTATTTGACTACATACATACACTAGGCCATAGGCCGTTTTAACTGATCGTCGATGAAAAGAAATTTAACCAGACTTTTTTGAGAAACTTTTAAGTCAATTGGTTACAATTTGATTCACCCAAACTGAAAACTCGCTGAAAATTGGTTTGACGCACACGGTAATTCCAGTGGGTTTTCAGCGGTTCTCACTCTTATTTTCGGGAGTTTAGATTTACTGTCCCCGTAATACTCTTGCATTAATCGTGATTTAGATTGAAGTAATTCAGATAGAAGGCTCCTACTTGAGAGTATGTTTATCATTAGGAATGGTGTTGAAGGTAATCGCAGCCTGAAAGAAGATCACTGAAATTGGAAAGAGAAGTCATAAACATAATATTGCACGATTTATGTCCAGAACGATTTCGCAGCATCTCTACACAGTGCATACTAAAGACATCTGTTAGTGTAACAGTTTATATACGTTCGGAAGCATGACAACAAAAGTACGAATATGGGTGTCTCACCATGATAAACATGATGTCACGTAGTTCTTTCTGTTTGCACAGCCTTGGTTTCCGTCGTTTAATTGCTATCGCTTCGGCCAATCGAAGTACCTTTGTGTTTTCTGTTCTGCAAATCACCTAAAACGCCTTTTCTTTCCCAACTCGGTGTTGCATCATCTGTAAGTTTTGAGCTATGTATGATGACGGTGTCTTATCAGCTCGTCAATCTTTGCTGTTTGGCATCTTAGGGTCAGGTGCCCGTTAAATCCAATTGGGAATATGCTCCGAAATCCGATTACGTAACTGCCTTTCTGTTCAACCAAAGTAGGTGACCCCACATCCACATTCGAAATGGTGTATCACGTGTGAAGTGGTGTACAGAGATAAGCGTTCTTTAATCGGAGGAATTAGTTTAATTTAGAGCCGTAAATGATTTTTGGTTAGGCGGCATAATAAGTTCGTGCACCAGCTGACCTTAATCGTCTTTCCAGCATTTGGGTGACGTAATCACCCTTGAGAGGGAGACACATCGTGTCCACGCATTCGTGGTACTGATGTAGTGCTTGATATCACCGGCCTTCTGATGCTGTGTCTGTTGATGAAACCATCTGGATACCCATTGTTTTGCAGCGTCATTCGGATCAAGCTGTTCACCAGCTACTGTGTCATCCGTACATATCCATCTAATTCGATCGAAAAGGGTGTGAACTAGACCGCGTTTGTAAGATATGGGCGCGTAGGTTGCAAAATGTAAATATTGACCTGCTCACGTTTTCTTGCCATTGACTGACCTCGAGATTGACCCATCGGGTCTCCGTGTTAGTTTGATATCCAGGAAGTTCAAGGTGCTGTTCATCTCGGTTGTCATAGTGAAATGGATAATAGGATGTAGTTTGTTTAGTTCTTTTATAGAGACTGGCAAGAGTTTTGTGAGAAATATTTTCCAAGTGTGCCATGAACAAGTCAGCCAGTACTGAAGTATCGATGAGCAAACACAATAGATACTCATTTTCCAAACCAAATGGTTCTACAAGGCAATCAAACAGCTCATCTAACGTCTAGAGAAGCGCTTCTTGGTTTATCGTCACCCGCGCTCCGGATGGGAGGGATTTTACCGAGGAAGTTGAAAAATTTAGTCTTAGCCTCACATTTTTAACAACGAAAAAACACTGTCGACTTTGTACCTGCACTTACTCTTGTATGCTCATGCGAGAACTACAGTCAACTTTTTCAGTCTGGTTGGAATCATCAGTCATGCAACTTTATAGTGCAAGAAAATGAGCAGTCACTCCACGCACAATCGATTCGAAGGAACTCAGTATCCTCTCATTTAGCCACTAATGACAGTAAGCAATGTGTATAAACGATAAACAAGCGGTGAACATATGCCTGGCCAAAATCGTGTTCTTCGTTGTCAGACAAAAACCACTGTTACCAAATCAATTCAGCTTATTTTTAGCTTTAAACTTTCCTTTTTGGCTACTTGGGAAAAAACGGTTTCATAGTAAACTAATCGAATGCTTATCACGTGTACATTTATATTTTTATCCCTATAAAATTATCTGGTTAGTATTCTTCAAAGCTACAATTAACAAACAGGATATTTAAAGCAATCTCTGTTCGAATCGAGGCCCACAGAATAAAGTGCATATGTGGCTTACTCAAGAATGTTTCGCGGTTGCAAAATACGGATCCGGAGCGAATCAACTTGACATCCAACCTTTATATATGAAATTTCTGCTACTAGTCCGGGAGAACCCCTTGGTGCTTGTATATGGTTATGTCGGTGTGTGTTTGTGTGTGTCAAAATCGAGGCGGATAGATAGGCAGATTGAGAATCACAAGTCATATGTGGTGGTATACAAAGCTTACAGTGTGAACTTTGTTCGAAATCAGAATTGTCTCTAACCTTCAAAACTGACGATATTCACAAAAAGCCCACTTATTCCGAAAACTTTTTACATGTTAAAAGCAGCAGTTTTCGCAGTCAGCAGACTGGTCATTCACTTCCACCTTAAACTTTGAGTTCAAAAGCTGTTTATTAAATATATTCATTAACCTATCCAACGAATCTCCGATTTCTGTTATCCCGGAAGATAACACAGAGATGACTCAGCTTTCCAGAGGAGTGTTTAAGCTCCTTCGCACGACCAACACAAAGTTGGTTAGTGGTTCTGACAGCGATCGGTTTCAAATTTGAGACACCGTTCCATCGATCGAACTGACTTACTTGATTTTCTTCTACACAAGTCTCTGTGCTCGTATTCTATTTCCGGTTGCTGAAGACCCGTCTCTATAATTTCCGAGTCCAAAACACCGTAACTCTAGTCTTTTGGTCAAAAGCTCTTGTTCCATTCGTCCAAGTTTATCTGGTCGCTGACTGGCCGTTGTTACATGCTGGAGTCCCTCTATGAATGCACCCCACGATTCCCTTCAGTTTGCCCATAAACCAAACCGGTTCACTGTAAATGCCATCGCTTCCCTAGTCCGTCATTTACCCAGATTCCCAGACATGTCAGCGAATTTTGTACAGTGTGCCCTCCAAGAATATTCATCCGCTTTTGATTCTGTTCTGTGTTATCTCTTTCGTAAGTTAGAAGCTGTCGGTCTTTCCAAACCGTTATTTGCATCCTTCTTTGATCATTTTATTTACACACACAACAAGGTTTTAAAACAACCAAACACCTGATCAGCAACTTAGAGGTGCTACAGGGAGCCTTCTTTTTCCTCTATTTATTTTTCACCTTGTATCATTTACTCATGAATCAGTTCTCCGACACAGTTACTTAAATATGCCAAGAAAATGGTTCTCCACTAGGCTATTCATGAAACTTGGAATTTCAG
This sequence comes from Fasciola hepatica, assembly GCA_948099385.1. NCBI lineage: Eukaryota > Metazoa > Platyhelminthes > Trematoda > Plagiorchiida > Fasciolidae > Fasciola > Fasciola hepatica. The sequence continues at coordinate 15,719,202 of CANUEZ040000123.1, forward strand.
AAATTTTATTAGTATTACGTCGTATACTTATGATTTCTCTGTTCGACCTGATTCATCTCTAATTGCATCCAAATTTCTTGAACGCTTATTATCTCTTTCTCGACCAGCTTATCATTTCGACATAACCAATAACTAGATTAGGTTCTGTAAACTATTCGTGAACCAGCATCGATGCAAACGATGCAAGAAAACTTTGCAATTTACCTTACCAAATACAAAGGTTTAGAATTATAAACTTTGAACAGAATACTACTATTCTCCCTGAGGTTCAACATCGATTATTTTCTTCATACCCTAGTGTCTCCCTGTTCTTCTTGCTAGATTACTAAACGAATATTCGAAATTCATCGTCGTTCACTCTTGATTATTAGTCGGATTTCTTATATACAACCAAATGGATTATCTTCTTAAATGGGTGTTCTACAACTGTCCGCTTGCGAAAGGTTCGCACACAAATTACTTTTGGATTCCACTCACCCCTTGCACAGTGAGCTATTCAAGTGTCATTTCTCCAAGTCTACACGTTCAACTTTTCGTTCCATATCTTCCCGAGCTAACACCTACAAAGTATCTACTGTTTGTCATCGGGAATGAATCCATAAAGTTGACTTTTCCGTTAACCTTTTGACCTGTAACCATTTTTTATTTCCTCAATTCAATAAAGTGGTTAGTGTACTTCTAAAGTGGGAGATCAGCCCTGACTAACCGGCAAATTGTCTCGTGAATCTCAAAATCGATTTCACCTCTATGCACATCCAAAATGAATCCAGTGAGAGTGCAGTCCGAAAACACAGCACGGAGTGTACACGCACAGGGATGATTAAGCGAAAGAACGATAATAGCCGCAGAATCATTTGTGTGCTTCCGTGGGAATCTTCCCTCGACATCCGTATACAATAACACTTCAGTAGAAAATCCAAATTGTTTTGAACTCAAATGTGAACTTTTGTTTACACAACACTTACAAATACCCATACGGATAATTATCCGTATTTTATTTCCTTAAATAATCTGACCAATCGTCCGAACTTCTTTGCACTGGTCTGAATTTTTAAAATTTGCCCATCTGGATGATGGAACAGTTTTTGTTCCAAGCGAATTTGCCGTTATTTCCCAGGAACCTCAGAAATCTCTCGTTTGATTGCGTGAACACAATATTGTTGTATTTGCCAGTTCCAAGCCATTAGGTGCCTCAATGGGGTGGATGTCTCAGGGTCCGAGATTGCTGGTAGCACTGAACGCTTTTCGAAATGTTCTCAAATGACTGTGGGTTCGTCACAGCTTCTGACGAGCAAGTCCTAATCATTGCCCTCTTGTGGCGGAGATATTCCCACTAAGGTAAGAGGACGAAAGAGAACGCTCGATGCATTCCATCAGGTTGACTGACTGAAAGTCAGTCTAGGGGAGGTGGCTAAACCCTAATTCCAACCCAACTACGGGTGGCATACGAGGCGAATAACACTATGCTCATCGGCATCTGTGGCGGAGGGCATATTGGGCACCCAGGATGCCTTGCTTCATCTGAAGAGCGAATGAACTGAGAATTCAGTCACCGGCTCCCAGTGGTTCCCAGAAGAGGCGAATGAACCATACAATTGGCCACCGGCTCATTTGGACCAGTCGTGCTACGTCGTAGGACGCGCATGACTGCTCAAAGGCTAGGGGTGCATCCTCGGATAAACTTTCATGCTCTGAAATGGGTGACCGAGTAGTACAATGGCCAGCAACGCGAACAACAGATTCTACCACTATAACTGACTGCATTTCCGTGCCCACAGACAAACACTCTCATACACCGTACACAACCTGTACTCCAATTTCTACACTATTCCCTCTTTTCCTTATATTTTCACACTCTACGGGTTCTTTGGTCGACTGTGCCTGCTGAAGTAACACTGGTGGAAATCCTGGCTATGTTCTCTCATGTCCTTTTTCGACTAGCTTCCGAGTTTTGCCGAACCCGCTCCCACCGGCTCGTGCCCTGCTCTGTCTTTGATGCCCATACGAACTAGCCACGTTCGACTTGCGAACCCTGATTCGTATAGGACAACAGGCACGTTTGGCTCGTACGCTTGAATCCCTTGCCATCGATGTGTGCAGCTTTCCAGAGACTAGCATTCAAGACTCCAGTTCAATCATTCAATTGACCCCCCCCCAACTAATACTTCCATGAAGTTTCACTTGTGCCCTTCTGGAGATCCTGAGGTTACAGCCCCAGGCATTGCTGGCGTTGGCTTGGCTCTCAGATAAGCAGCTGAATCGGCGCTGCCAGATTGGATCTCAGTCAACCGTCGTTTATGCTCAATGAGACTCAGGGATTCGAGCAAAGTGAGCAGTCACTGCAATCTGTTTGTCGTTTCGGTGTATGCAACCACCGATTGTAGCCCAGATGCAATTAAATATACCCTCTACCAAAACCTCCACCATCTCTTACACAAAGTAAGCCTGGCTAACATCGTGGTTTTGTCTGGGTATCTGAAGGCTGGAATGAGTCGTCCGTCATCGAGCAAGGCGTATCTGGAAGGCCCTTTCGGGCTAGATTCCTGTCTCTCGGAAAACGAGGAACAGTTGTTGGCTCTGTTCAGATCGTCGCCAGTTCTTCGCCAGTTTGAACTTCAGACGTCCTAATCACCTGTATGCCAACTGGCGTCTGCCCTCTTCGAGTCAACAGTGGACCCAGATCGACCACGTCGCTATAAGCCGCGAATAGCGGGGTTGAATACCATACTGTTGCTTGTACTGGAGCACCCCCTTGATTCCGATCATGCATTGGTTTGCCCTACACTGTTCATGTGTTTCAGTGAGCGCTTCAAACGCTTGCTGCAACAACGGTGAGAGTATGATAGGCTCTCCAATTCATCCCGCTTATCGGTATTTCAAAACGCGCTGGCTGAAAAGCTAGATGCAGCCCCACCTGATGACATAAACCAGCACTGGTCGCTCATTAAGAATGCTTCGCAATCTGTTGGCCTGGTAAGTTGTGGCTTTTCTCTTCGTGCCACGAGACCCTGTTTCTGCCGAATCTTCACGATTTCCTAAGGCACGCCAGTTGGATCCGACTGGAAGCTAGTGTGACGAAGCACTACTCGTAATGAGACATGCATTTAATGCGAGTCTTTGTAGGGACATTGAAATCTGGTGATCGCCGTGCGCATTAGAGGTGGAAGGTGCTGCCGCCATGGAAAATTCCGGCAAGCTATTCTATCTTATTCGAGCCAGCGGTAGAAATCCTGTAGGTGTGCTTGAAACCACCTGTGAAGCTGGTGGTCCGCCAGTTCACAATCAGAAGCGGTATCTCGAAAGCTTGGAGAAGCACTTTCAGACGAAATTTAGCTGGATGTCAGAGTCCGCCTTTCTTGAAGTATTTTCGGCACACAGTCAGTGGTTCGTTTCAACAGACCCACCTACCGAGGCGTAGATCCAAATTGAAATCCGGGGCTCCGATGACATTCTCCCAGTTTCTTTTAAAGATGGTGGTGTGAAGCTCTTTAGATAACTGTGTTTTGTTATCAAAACTTTGGCATTCTGAGAAGGTTCCATCCTTATGGGAAATCGAGTGTTGTTTCCATTTCAAAGAAGGGCTCCGGCGGTGACTGTGCTAAACTTACAGGTGTAAGCCTTATCCGACTAGCGTCGAAGCTATTTGCGTCTGTCATAATTCGCAGGTTGTACCTAACGCGTGAAGAGCAGACCCGCGAGGAGCACGTTGGTCTTCTTGCCGGTCACGGATGTGTTAATCAAATCTTCACCATCCGACAGCTTCTACGGCACTGTCACACTTTACAAAGACCAACGATCATCGTGTTCTTGGGCATTCGAGCGTCCCCCGACCATGAAGACATGGCTTTGCTTTGGAACTGTTTACTGGAAAATCGAGTACCTGAGAAGTGTGTGTTAATCTTCAAGCAGTTGTAGTGTCATTCTTTGGGTCGGTGAACGGCCTACGGTCAACTTTTGCCCCCTTTAGTGGTCTCTCAAGGAGTACGACTAGACTGCCCTTTATCAAAATTTCTCTCTACATTTGCCAAAGAGCATGTTATGCGGAACGTTATATCCGGTCTCCAAACGGTGGAGTTGAAATCCTCCCAGGAAGCAGAGTCTTCGACTTAGAATATGCCGATGATATCGCCTTACTGAGTGCTACCGCACAGGCTATGCAACATGCAATGGACCGCTTGGAGATTCAGTTATATTGATGTAGAATGCTCCTTTTGCCTTCAAAGTACAAAGTACTTTTGGAGATCGGCTGGAGCCTATGAATGCGTTGCACCTGTGTCTTTGTCAGTCAGGGTTATCTGACGACTTTAAGTACCTTGGGAGCTTGATAATAGCTGGAGAGTTTGTTAGGAAGGAGATAAGTTCATGCACTGCGATAACTTGACCAGCTTTCGCAAACTTGCGACACCTGTAGCATCCCCGAGACATCCAACTCCCTCGTGAGGGACAAGTGTGTATGGCCGTGGTTCGTTGTGTTTTACTCTACGGTTGCCAGCCCTGACCAATTCGCGCTGGGGATGCTCGGCGTCCTCCCATGTTTGGCAACCGATGTCTCCAAAGGATTGCTCGCGTCTAGTGGGAACATCGAGTGAGTGATGACGAGGTGCACTCTCGTGTATTACAGACGGATAGCCATCCTCTTACCAAAGTAATCACTCTACACCGCCTTCCGTGGCTTGGTTATGTTTTGCGAATGCCTGTCCATTGTCTACCTTTCTGTGCTCTATTCCTACGTGCTGGGCAAGGCTGGAAGGGACGACTCGGTGGTGAGACCATGACTTAGCGTAGGGGTACGAAAAAGTTAGCACCAGCAATGGCTTCGATTGGCGATTCAGGCCTCCGTGGCTGGGGCCCAAGGGACGAGGATTATCGTTTATTAGAAACATCGAGGGACATGGCTGAGAATAGAAGTCAGTGATGCGAAAGCTGAGCGGTCTGTCTGTTGAGCTCGTGTCCCTTATTCACACAGACGTCCATCAGACAAACAAAATGACTAGGAAAGATCAAAAAGTGTAGAGAAAAGCAAAAAATATCAGCACTTTTTTCACTCGCATACTGTCTGTTGTACTGTATTGTGAGCCCCTCCATCCATTTTGTAATTGTTGGTTTTTGCTTTGGCACCTTGCTTGGTCTCATATATATATATATATATATATATATATATATATATATATATATATATATATATATATATATATATATATATATATATATATATATATATATAATACAAGCAGACATTTATTTCAACACACCTGCCATCAAAAGCATAGTTAAGTGGTGATGAATTTTATTGACATAATCTGAAATATGATGAATATCTGTATAAAACTGGAAAATGAAATTCATGCGCCTGATTTCCCTTAAACAGCAACGATCTGTGACACTGTGAAAGCTTGAGAATGACAAATACATGACCTCTGAATACGTGTCAAAAATATCTTATCAAGATAGACGGCCATTGATTCCCTGCCAATAATGTTATACCGAAATTGGGTAGGTTGTATTTTCTATAGTAAGAAACTCAAAGGCTTAGAACCATAGCTTGTGACATTCTACAAGGTGGCACCTAAAACCATCTGACAATCTTCGGTCTTCGAAACATTTGGGAGAGAAAGACCGCCCGTAGTTCATAATTCCCATGAATCGACACAACCTTCTCTAGGTTTTTGGGAACGAGTGTGCTGGAAATGCGCGTATTTTCTACGGTAATGGTGAAATGTCATAAGTGCCTATGTTTTGTCTCATCAAATCGAAGCTCAGAATGTCGAACGTACAGCTGACATCTTTGACTGAAATGTTGCAGATTGACAGTCACCTGAAAACATCCGGAAAACAGAAATGCTTGGCTATTTCTTTTCTGGCAACTAGAACACCGTGAGTGTAAGCGAACACTAATCCAAGACCACAAAACCCTTGCTTGACAAAACTCAGGAAGGTTTCTGTGGTGTTCCCCAGACCAAAAGGCATGCGGAAAAACCCAAAAATACCAAACAGTTCAGTTATAGCTGTTTTGGGACATATTCCAGGCCTTTTGGAATTCAGTGGTAAACTTCGCCAGGTCGAATTTTGGAAAGGCTTGCTTGCCGTGTAATCCGAAAAAAATCGTAGGTGGGGAAACATGAGTAGTGGTCAGGAACTGTTGTGTTGTTTAGTACCCGGTAGTACCCGCAGTGTCTCCAGTCCTCGGGAGTTAATTTGAAAACCACATTTAGTGGTGAGGTCCATGGTCTGCCGAAGTACGGAACATCTTAAGGTCTGAAACATTTTCAAACAACAATTTGATTACTTTCCGTTTCTCCAAGGTCAGACGTCTATGGTGGGTAACTGTGAAGGGACCTTTTGTTTGTGATTTGATGGGCAAGACATATTTTGACTCAGTAACTTCGCGAAATTGTTGGGTGATTTGTGGAAACGTGGACTTGGATTATATCGGATGCTGACAGAAGCAGGCGAATGCAAATAAAGTTTTTCATCACGGTTTTGACTTTGATGTTGCTCTGTCACTCAGTGTTCTGTGTTTCAAGCCACCAACAGAACGAACCCAGTCAAAAGTTCGGTGCCCAGGATAGAGTGATAAATCTCGTCGATGGTACAAATACACGAACATCATCATCTAAAACGGTAATGCAAAGTGACGAGCTGTTTTTCATGTGGTCGAATGGTGGCGCTGTTCACTCCTTGTAAAGTGAAAGGGAATGGTTGGGAATGGCGTCCATTGCGAGTAGCTAGGATAACGCTGACATCTACACCAGTATCAATTAGTAACCAAAGCTTTAAGGACTTGTCATGAGTATTGACCAAGCAATTTCCGAGGTGTTGCCATTTCTGATTGGCTCCACCTTTTCCCTACGGTTGCTCGCAAGCTGTAGGGTGCACTTCCGTGTGTCCCTGGATCAATGATAATAAAAGCATGCGGCGTCCTCTGCGAGTAGGCCAAGCTTGGACCGCAAGCGAGTAGATCGTAGTTGTAACACACCATAGAAGAAAGCACACAATTTTAACCACTTGCGAGTTCTTCAGGAATGGGTACTTTATTGTAGTAAAACAACAATACGTTATAAATATCAAGCAGAGGAATATATCGAGTAAGAAGTGAGTCAAACATGGTGCCACTGTGGTATATAGGTAATTATTTTGGGTATGCATGACCCCAATAAATGAAATATATGCGAACTGAATTGATATAGTGTATCACATTGAGGAGTGATCCTCAATTAATTTTACTATGCAAACCACCAATTGTAGACACGTGAATTCTAACAACTTAAAACACTTTCTATATTTTCTCACAGTGATCTCTGATTAGCTAAGTACGTATGTATTCTGTAAGTAGGTACTTAGCTCGATGGTTAAGTACGCGAGTGAGTGAGTGAGTGAATGATCAGTGGACTATTTAATTAACGACGTACGTAAGTAAATGAGCATGAACAGAAAGAGGAATGCTGGTTTTAACTAGGACGGTAAAGAGGTAAATTCTGATGTGGATTTACTATCACCTAGATATGGGTCACCTAACGTTACTGATTGCTAACGTCAAATGATAACCTGATGTGACTGCTTAGATTTCAATAATTTTGCATTATACATACGAATTTCCTACTGAGTATGATGCTAATTACGCTTGACTTCAGCTTGTCAACCTATGAGGTTATCGATGTGAGGTTTGTATTCTGAACATCATAAACAAATTCCACACATGAGACCATGACGGACCAGTGATGCCAATATGTTGCACATCCGGAATTCTAGATTGTTTATTCCAATGGGTTTTTGCTGAGATGGTATGAGCTGTGTGAAAAATTGGCGTTGATCGTTGTACGAGAACAAGTTGACCCACAAGCCCCTGGTTTCGGAGGAGGCGTTCTATCGTCATGTCATACTTTAGTTTGTGACATACGAGTAGCAATTCTAATCAAATCTCTGTTGGAATACTTGTGACCTGAAAAACACCCGAATAAAGTGTGAACTGAAATAATACTTGGATATTAAACAGTGTAGGTAGTTTACACTTATTCAATCCAGGTTCGGATGGCGAGACTTCATAGCAGAGGGTTTCGAAACAAATTCCAGGTTGCTGAAATTCTACACTGAACAAACTGGTCTGGTTTAGCCATAACTAGAATACTTCGATTATTATCTGTCCTTTTTGATTTTGTGAGACGAGTGGTTTCTTGAGAGTAGTTTTCTAAAGTTGACAGTTTTCAAACTCCTCACAGAAACAATCATTTGAAGGCTTATCGTATGAAATAAGCTTTCCTGCTTATTAATCCTTACCCGTTTATGCTCAATTTTGGTAGTGTTCTGTTTGACTACTGAAATGTTTTCCTTGTTTTCTGGAAACGGCTTTGTCGAAAACTTCTGAAGAGCAGCATTTGAATAACAGTATGAAAACATCATTCGATCACCCTGAGGTTGGTGTGAGTGACTACCGTGAATGCAGTCTGAAGGAGATATAACGTTGGAATAGAAAAACCATGTAAACATCTTGAAAGCGGTTTTGGTGTCTATTCTCTTGTTTCTTCTATCTTTGTTTCATATCCAGCAACGCAGCTCAGCTATGGAATTGAAAATGTGTGGGTAAAGTTTCCAGTTTGTTTGACTGGGTTCTCTAATAAAGACAAATGTTATAAAAATGTATCCCCTCCCTCATTTATTCAGGTGTGCGTGTGTGCGTTCATGGTTATGACTGTTATCACGCCATCGTCGTTACCATGTTCCTCAAGAGACGAACGCAATGCTGTTCCCATTCCACTCGCAAACTAGCCCAGGGGCGAAAGAGATTAGGGGACGTGACTGTTCGGGGGTTTCAGTTCAGTCCTTTTCATCCGTACAAGTGCACTGATCATGGAAGCAGGAACACTGGTTCAGGAATAGGCGAAAGAGTGCACCAGGAATCATTCTGCTGCAGCCTTTAACAGCTCACTGAATCAGGATGAAAATGGTTAGGGGAGAACAACACCCATCGCTTGATTCACCAAATGACTACAGTTGGACTTGGCTGTCCTTTTTGGAAATGCTAATCACTCTATCTCATTTGTCTCCTACTCTTTTCGTGAAATAAATTATCATGTCTATCAGTCACTATAATTACCTTTCGTGAAAATATTCTGATGTTCATTATCTTTTTTCCAGTGCGTAGGATGGAAAACTAGAAAATCATTGCCCCCAACAAGATATATACTGAATACTCTTTTTACCTCTGCACTTTTTGGTTTCATTGTACACATGGTGTCAAGTGTGGTGACCATTTGACTGTTGCGTGTGTAAACTACACGCCCTGTCTCGCTATACACAGTAATCACTTTCTCTCCAATAAACATGTTCTCCCTCTAGTGGGCTGCCGTTGCCAATATTTTGAATGACGAAGTCCACTTTGAGGATTTCCATATTTTTGGAGACATTTTCACACATGTGTTGCGTTCAATGCGTTTATTCATCTTTTCAGTGGACGGAGTGCATTTACACTATCACTTGTAAATGCCTGCTTGTATCAGTCCACTCAGTATATGTATGCATCCCGTTTGTCATACCTTTTCATGAAAGTGTTATCGTCACCTTCGCTCTATAATATATATATATATATATATCACTATTATTATACACGTAATTTTATTTAGATGTACCCCATAGTACAGCTTCTAGACGACAGCTCCTATCCAGTCGTTTACAGCAATTGGGTGGTCGATAGCCACCGCGTCCAGTGGCCTCGAACAACAACTAGCAGAGCATAATGGCAAACGCTGTTTTCAGGTGCATCGCTGACTCCGTTCTTACTTTCGTGTTGATATATCATGATCCATCTATCACATAGTGAACACGTCCATCAACGCTCACAGTGGTAATTGTCACTGTCCACTAAATATCACTATAAACTAAGACTGCCATCGAGTGCCATACTTCACCAACTGGCAACACAGTCATTCAGCATTTCTTCACTTGAAAATATTCCGCAATTAAACGTGTTAATTTGCGGATTGTTTTATTTGACAAGTTTTTGGCGTAAGCCTTGTTTTTATTGCTTCTTTTGGTACTACTACAGTAGCACGTCAATAAATAAAAGAACATCCGTTTTCTTTGAGTTGTAGGGCCAGTTACACTTAGCTCGACTGCGCGGCGACGCACCGCCGTGCGTTCACGACCGCAATATCCACGCGTGAAGTGTACTTTTGATAACGCATAGTCCAAGAGTGCGTCAACCGTGTGTCAATTGCGCAACATGTGATTGTGTGTGGTAGTTGACAACACGTTAACGGCTTTTTCTCTCACACCTCTGACTACCAATCAGGTGTTGGTGTGGCGTTTATCGGCGAAATGCTGGCTGTTGCCAGTATTTGGACGACCCTATAAACCATTTTGAGTTAGCCGGGTTTTTTCAAGCACTCTTTTCATGTGTCGAAAGAATTGTGGACGCTCGGTTGACCCTGGCCACTACCTATCGTGCGTAATCTCAGCTGAACTGCACTGATTGCTGGCATCAATAATCAGCAATTGCAACAAAACTGCTTCGGTTCCCTAATATTATTCTCCAGCTTGTTCATGAAGTCTGTGAGCAATATGAAAATGTGAACAATCTAACGGAGTCCTCACCTTAAATCATTTAGTGCAGTCGCAGTTCCGGAAAATTCAAAGATCATTCACAAATGTCCCTCCCATTCAAGCAGATGAGTATTGTAACGTTGAACTCAAGGCCGCGCGAGCTGCTCACTGTTCAAAAACCTCGCTGTCTTACGTCTGATGGATTTTACAAAACGGAATATTTTGGACTACCCAAGACGAACGGAATGTCGCAAAGCTGAACCCTCTCACATTGTCTAGTGATCCATCCCCCAACCCACTGGCGATACAAAAAGCAAAATGCAGTCACGAATAGCATACGGAACCTTTTCGCGCCGTCCAGTGAACTATCTTCCAGCTCATCGGGAATACAGAATGCAAGATACTGTCAAAAATTGTATTTTGTACCCTCTCATTTATTCCCAGTGCCCAGTTATCCAGTGAACTATTTTGCAATTCTCCGGTGGCATATGGATAACAAAATAGTCATAAGATGAGATGAAATTTGGGTTTCTTCCTCGTTCCCGATTACCGCATAAAGGCTTCCAGACAACGCGCTAAGGCACATCGGCACATCCCCTTTTATCGTTTTACGGACCACTTTACAGTGGTTCAGATTTTGTTTCGGATACATGAACGACTGGCTGCTAATCGTGAAGTCTGCAGATGCTCATAATCAACATCTTGGTCAGCTGATTCAGCTTTTAGTCGCAGACGGTCCATGCGTACGAAAATATATGTGGCGAAATTTGGTTGAGGTATCGGGCCACATAACTGATGAGCGTGGTTTCGAAATTCTGGAAGAAAAGGTATTGGTCTTTCGTGGCTTTCCATTACCTACTTCGATAGTCACCGTTCGTTGATTCAACGATATGCTGAGCTTTTATCGACTTTTCATCCCAAACTATTCTCTCCGAAAGCAGCCTTCAACAGATTTGCTTCGAAGTGTTAAAGATGGTTCTGTAGAATTACCCGAGAATGCTAGAACCACCTGCAGTGCAGGTAAGGATGCTTTGACTTCTGCTACTTTGCTCATTCATTTTGACATTGCAGCCCGATTTGGCACAGCTACCGGTGATTCCGATAAAGTGGTAGGCGGCTGCTCCGGCTTTGGTCCGTATAAGAATAGGAACCGCTAGCCATTTTCTCTCGTCGTCCCCTACTAGCTGAAACTAAGTATTTTGCTCTTAGTCTGCAACGACTTGCCGTTTGCGGTAGTGTTAGACACCTTCGACATATTCCCAAAGGTAGACAAATCGTCATCTTTACTGATCAAAAACCATTATGGTATGCTTCTCAAGACTAAACTGGTGAACACTCACCACGTGAGGAGCTTCATCTAGACTTCTTTTCACAGTTTTCCGTCAATGTAGGTCACTTTTCTGGCACTGAAAACCCCATGCCAAATGCTCTTTCTCCTGTAGATGCTATCTCCCATCAGCCGTAGGTCATAGACCTCGGAGCTCTAGCTGCATCCCAAAGTTCGGATACGGATATCACAGATCCAAGCCAGACCTCGTCACTGAATCTTCTTGAGTTTTCTTTAGCCATTTCTCAGGCTTGTTAGTGTGTGACTCATCTTCGTCACACCTAAGCCCCATCGTATCCACATCTTGGAGCCGCACAACCTCCGACGATTTACATAATTTAGCCCATATGGGCATCCGAGCTACCATCAAGCTGGTAGCAGATAGGCAAGTCTGGCATAATATGCAAACGGTTATTCGTAATTAGGCTCATTCATGCCTTCAGTGCCAACGGTCGAAGTTAAATAGACATACAATGGCCCCATTAGAGCACTTTCCAATGGCATCATCCCGGCTTCCTCATATCCACCTGGATATCGTTGGTCCTCTCAGCCCCTGTAAAAGTTTCCTCTACCTTCTTACCATGGTCGGCAGTTTCACCCGTAGGCCAGAGGCTGTTCCTACTGCGAATGTAGAAGCAGAAACCGTAGTGGCTGTTTTCGTGGAACGTTGGGTTTCAGTGTATGGTTGCCTTGCAAAGCAGTTACTGGTCGCTGCGCACGTTTTGAAGCACTGCTGTTTGGAGATACACCGCGTACTTCAGGAAGCCATCATTTTCGTGCGACGGCATATCATTCAGTAGCCAACGGTATGTTAAAGCATTTTCGTCACCAGCTCAGAGCTTGGCTCACCGATTCTGACACCTCTAACTAAGTACGGGCACCTCCAATCTTTCTCTCCGGATGCGTTCCGCTTCTTAATCTGATATTACCGCGTGAGCTGCGGAATTAGCTTTTGGTCTAATCCTTCGATCACCCGGAGATTACTTTGCTATAGGTCGCGTGCTTGAAGGCAGTTGCTTTTCGTACGCTCGACTATTAGCTGCGAACTTAAATGCCATCTACATTGTGCCAATAACAATCATCCTTCACATATCCCACCGACTTTTGCCTTCTTCAAACAACCGTAGAAACCTTTGACTTGTCGCCAGTTACATAAGCCATTCTCGGGATCTAGCCAGTATCTGATAATCCGGAGTACTGATAATAATGGATGAATTATTTTCAGTTGCAAACTCTGTCTACTAGACACCTATCGTTTTCTAGGACTATGTTTTTTAAGAATGTGTACCTTTAAAACGGACGGATTTGTGTCTAAAACGCCCAAGGAATACGTAAAATCCCATTTATATCGTCTTTCACGGCCAGTAAATTGGTTCATGTATTGGGCAGCAATCGTAAGCTTTTCGCCTTCTTTCCGCGTATGACTAACTCTAACGTAACTAATACGTCTGCCAACACGCCTTAGAAGACTGCATATAGAAAAGACTCATTTAGTTCATTTTGTTCCATCGATATTATCTATTTCTTCTTTATTTTCTGCTTTTCAACCCACTTCAACCTGCTGAGTTTCCACAATCTGTTGGGACTTTTTGTTCCTATTCGTTTGTTATAACTGGTTCTTTTTCATTACTACGATCAGCCTGGGAACAAGCACAGCTAAATATGACTTTTAAAGCCTCGATTTACTGTTGTTCAATATTTAAATACAGTATTGACTACCATATGGACTTTCCATTTCTCTGAGGACCTGACTTGTTGAATTTCGCTGTTTACGGGTTTTGAGGTTGCGAAAATCCGTTTTTCAGTGTGCGCGAGTGTCATTATTATGGGATGCTGTACAGTATTTGGTTAATTTGTCTTTCAGCTTTTTTCTGAAAAAAAAAGATGAATCGAATCATTCAGTTCATAGCTATCTTCCGTTAGGTAATGTTTTTGGCTACAAACCGGCTAAATTGTGAAGTTTTTCCTGTGTTTGTACATTCTTTACAATAAACCACCTCTCTTCCAACTCGTTCTTGTTGTTTTAGCTGTCACTTCCCCCGTCTTCTCTAACCTCGTGGTGCTGGCGATGGAATTAAATAGTAAAAATATTTTTGATTTTGAGCACCGGCCGACTCGGCCGTTACAACAACCTCCGGTAAGTCTCCTGCCTCTTTTGTTGAATCCGCCGAGGTTATGCGTTGGGCGGATGAAGCCAAACGAAGGGCAGCCGAGACTTCCAGATGACAATTTGGTAAGAGTAACACTGGGTACCAATCAGTAGAAATCAAGATTGACGGCGACATCCATATTAAATTATCCACAATGGGTACAAATATTTCTAAGGTCAGTGACAGCCGTGGTGACAACATTCGTTACTTTGAGGAATCTGACGAGTTCAGTGATACATACGGGCAAGTCTGGTTGTGGTAAGATCGGCGACTCGCCCTTTAAGTTTGCTCGGTTCTCTCGGAAATTTGGGAGTGATATCAAGAGCCGAGTTAGGAATGAGAATCAGCGTTTGAATTACTTGCTTCAATATTTTGAAGAAAGTGAATAAGTCTATTCACGGTTGCTTACTTTATGTTGCTCGTGAAATTTAACAGCGGATGAGAGGTATATCGAAAGAACGTTTTGGTCCGAGGCATCACGCTGTGCCTGGCGTGCTAGATGAAATAACCGGACCGGGCTTGATTGCTGAGAACTCGGACTTCTTGTCGTCTCATGCTAATAAATTGGTCGGTTGCACAGACAAATGAACGCAACTAGGCTATCTGATTGGCTCTAATCTGGTTTGTACCACAGAGGTGGCTTGGATAAGTTATTTCCGTACGTCTTATTAGACTGGGTAAACTGGGCCGACGAGAACTACCGGCCGGACAAAAAACCAGTGCTTCGCGATTCTTGTCATTTTGTTAGTGCCGAGACAAATTTGCAAGGTTAAAGGCGCAGTTACCCGCTCCGTGAACGGAAGACTGCTTTACAGGCTTGTAGGAAGGAAGTTCCAAATCAAAAAATGTTTACGGTACTTATAAATGATGCCAGTTGCATCAAGTGTTCTGACAGACATAATTCAGAGACCTGTCAAAGATTTCAGAAATTATCGCTTAAGGGCCGTTGGGAGTTTGTGCTTGATCAAAGGTTTGTTTCGCTGGCCTACTTCCAGATCATCGTGCTGATGGATACCACTTTAGGAAGTTGTGTGAAGAAAATTACGACCATCCACATCATCCTTTTTTGCAAGGGGAGAACAAGACTCCAGCTCTCCATGGAATTTGTCAAATGTTTTCCACGAATTTCGGTGGTAGATGGGGTATTTATCAGCCATCATTAAAGGTTTCGATGAGTCCTTATGCGTGAGTGCGACTCTTGACATTGGTGCGGATACCTCCCTTCAAGCTTCGTGGTTTGGCTGAAAGTTCAAGTCCAATAGGAAAATCAGCCAGAATTAGCTTCAACACTCTAATCTGGAATAAAAACCAGCTTTTCGAGAGGATTTCGTTTGTTCTGAAGTTTAGAGATATCAAAATGAGCAAATTGAGGGGCACTTTAGCCGTTTCACCATTTCTAGATGGACTGGCTATGGCACCAAGCCAGGAAAGTTTATCGAGATGGGGTCGTTTGAAATGAAAGGAGTTTTCATCCTTTTAGAAGTGCCTTCAGCACAGCAGCTTTTGAAGCATCGAAAAGGTTCTACAGGAGACCCTTAAGCCGATCATACTCCTTCAGGCTGGGTCATACGAGGTCCTCTGGATAAACGTCGATCCGTTCAGCTCAGAACACGTGCCACCTACAGTTTGAGGGATATTTAAAATAACTTCAAGACGTTCCACGACAGTTTTTGATGACAGTAACATGCTGGAATCTCCCTGTCTATGGAGGACGAAAGAGCCATGGAATTTCGCAGAAGTCGTTGCGGCTCAAGAATGAACATCTTGATGTTGCTTCGCGTGGTAGCAAAACGGTCCAATAAAACTTTTAATAGATCGATCACTTTTAATCCTTTGGGGATTCAGGATTTTCAGTTAAGCATAAGTCACTAATTTAGCACTACGTTGATTAAATCATGCTGTTCAGGAGTCAGGGTAGCCGAAGCCAGAGATGCGTGTGTGGCAGTGTGTGCAAAAAAAGTGGCGGTAAATCGTAACAGTCCTTAAAAGCTCCTGGTTATCTTTATCAGATTTGAAGGGAATAACCAAATGAGCATTTACTGCAGGGCTTCAATTTAGTTTCGAGTCTAGTAGATGTACTCCCTGTACTCCCTTCGTCACGAGCCTTTGGGTCTGTGAGCCGATGTTGATGAGATGTTCCTACGAGTGAGAGAGCCCGGAGAAAACGAAGAGGCCCTTCGGTTTCTCTGGTATTTCGTTTGTAATACTGCTCAGCTGAAAGAGTTCAGGGTGATGGTGCATCCTTTCATAAAGGTTTCGTCATAATTTAGTATGAGTTATGTTTTAAAAAATAACGGCTTTTTTGGCCATCATTTCTCACTGGATGTATCACAAGTGGATTCAAAAGATTTTTACGTCGACAGTTGTTTACTTTTCTTTAAAAATACCGTAGAAGAACTTTATTTAGCGGTTGGATTGCGTGACCTACAAAGGTTTGGTGGATTTACGTCAATCAATTCACTGAATCAGGGGATAAAGGTATTAACCGTTTTTTTGTTTGGCGTAGGTAACAGTACTGTTAAAAACATTGACACAGACTGATTCCCGACGGTGATAACCTTAGGTTTGGCTTGGAATGTTTACCTAGACTTCTTTAGATACCATGCTTACATCAAGGATCGGCAAACAACACGAAGAGCTTTGATGGCGCAACTGACTACAATCTATGACCATCTAGATTGGGCTGATTCATTCATTTTACCCATGGAACCATTGTTTCAGGATTTGACCCGGAAGAGAGTTGACTCCGATGGACCGATTGGATGGGATGCTTAAGCAAAGTGAGGAAATAGGGAGAATTTCGGAACGGACTCAACTTGTAACGGTGCCACGATGGTATGCACACGACGTTTTAAATGCAGGCGCGGATGCTCAGTCGTACTTATTTTGTGAAGCTTCTGAATTTGGCTAAGGAGCATTGTGCTAACCTAGGTTCGGGTTCAACACAGTGAAAACGAGAGATGTATTTATGCTAGCTAAGTCTGGTTTTGCACCTTTGAAGAAGGTCTCCATACGAAGGTTGGAGTTGCCTGTAGCTGTCGCTTTTGCGCGATATTTTTTTAGACTGATTCTATCGTCGCTGCTTATTATATAAAAATAGTGGACACTCCGCTCTGAGGACAGGAAGTCCAAGATACGTGCCTACTTTGGTGATACGGCAATAATTTCTGACTATCATCACTTTATTGCCACCACGCACATAAACTTTGTTCTATCACTCCGAAACAAGTTGTTCCTGGCTTGGAGGCCAAAATAACGCTATATCGTGCTTTGTAAAGTCATATCTCACCCTGCCTTTTTCTCTGTAGGTTCGCGCGAATATCTCTGTGGCTCGCGACTTTAAGTTCCTGGCTAGTACCAGAAATTTATTCGAGTCGTAATTGTATTCATCAAAAGCTTCCGTGCACTACTTGCTTATTTAGTCCTTCTCGTTAAACTATCATATTTTACGCAATAGAGAATAGTGCCAGGAAAGAAGAACCTGACAGACCTAACTGCTTGGGGGATGCAATTCGCGAATGAGGACCTTCAACTGTTGTGTTATCGTTAGATTTTGTGGTCCCCGGGAGCTACTGAACGCAACGGGGTAACTCTTCTAGGAGTGTGACCTGAACCGCCAGAGATGAAGATGCATACGGTGGTCAGTGCAGTAAATAACAGCCCATTCCAGTCACACTACGAGAGCCATTCTTCCTGAACTACTTTATTAGGAAGTGTCACTTGTATATTGCGATAAAAGCAATATCACATTACCTGCAGAAGGCGACGTGGTAAGTCTTCTCAAGTGAGTCACTTAACGGTCCAAGGATTGAGAAATATTTGCGAAGCCATCATGGGGTTCGAGTGAGATGCATATTTCCCTTGTGAGGTCGAGTTGGAAGAATGGGAAATACTTTACTGAGTTTGGATTGTGTGTGGCTCGATCCTGAAAGTAAGCCTCACTCAAACTGGTGGGCTGCTGAGCGTGAGAGGCACATTGCAGTGGTCTAATTCATCGCAAGAGGCAAAGCATTTATTTATTTTTCCCAGTGCGCAGTGGGAAATTCAACTTATTGCAGAGAATAAACATGAAATGGAAGACCGTACTGGTTGGCTAACTTGCAAAGGAAATTTCGCATTGTAAAAGGAATGGCAGCTGTACGACGCGTTGTTGGAAGATATTTATACGGCCGTAAATTGACCGTAAATCCCGGCTCTCAGCAAATGGGATCGTTACCCTTGGAGATCAAAACATGAGAGCTATGCCTCTGCATACATAGGTGTTCATTATTTTGGGCAGTTTTATGTGAAATGGGGCAGGTGTGAGGCAAAATATTATTGTGCTTTTTCATCCGCGTGAACTTGCGAGCGGTGTATATTAAGGACGAGCATTCGCTTTTCACTTTGTTATTACTTCTGTCATTGTTTCTTTGGCTTCAGAGCGACTTTACAGTGCTTTTATCTGTCGAAAAAATGTTTTACAAGACAGACGGGTTAACAGTTCGTGTAAAACTTCATCGTTGTTTATTGATTCACGTGCAAGGAAGCTAACTACAGAAGTTCTGTGCAGCAATAACCCTAAAGGAGCTAGTCGAAGCATGGAACGAGTCGATGGGTACGAATGGCTCGGAGAACGACCGCAATGCACTGGGTGTCAACAGTCCGTACTGATACATGCAGTGAACGAAACAGATTATGTTATGTGCTCACCGCATAAGCTTGAAATGAGATCTCCAAAGGCTATACCAGAAAAAAGGCTAAACATTCTCGGACGTCCACTGATGATGGTGTAGTCTTTTTTAAACAGACCGGAAAAAACCACGGGAGGAAAACTTATAACTGCGGGAAATACACACTGGTGTACGAAGAAAGAAACCACAGACTATGGAGCACTGACACGTCGAAGATCACGAACCTGAAAGTAGAATCTTCACCTTTTTCCAGAAGTTTTTCTGCATATAAAGATTAATGCAAGTTCTCTTTTAAGGTTGCCTTGAGGTATTCACCATGGCAAACACTTTCAAGAGGAATAGAGTTATTAGTGGTGCTCTCTTCTACAAAACGTGACCGCAAGGTGGAAAATTACTCTCTTGATATTTGGCATATTTTAACAGAAGACCAGACTGATCATAAACGTTTTGGGTGTGTCCATCACATTAAAAATAATAATAATTGTATATTTTGGATGGGCCCGATGAATGGTGCATCGCACCTCCAAGTGATATAAGCGATGGAAGAACTGGAGTTTACAGGAGGGTACAACAAGTACGCAAGAAGGACTAAAAGAAAAAGTTGAAATGAAATAAAATGACAAAAAATGCCATGCAAATTTAGAACTCAAGCTCAGACGGTCATTTCGGCAGTTGCTGGGCCATATCGGTTGAAAATCTGGAGTGCACATATATCATCGAATGGACTGAATAGGCTGAACCTATGCATGGAACTACCGAAAAGCAAGAACTTCAACGCCGAATAGAATATAGCGTAATATTTCGTATGCGCAGTATTGCGTACAGTATGTAATATAACGGAGAGGATACATTCCCGCAAAACCGAATGAGTCATTCTTCAATATCACATCCGTCGCACGCTAAATTGAAGTGGGGGTATCTGTAATCTCGTCGTAGTATTGAACGAATTCTTCCAGATCTTCGGATAATTGGTTGTTCCGTGGGATTCTTGAATTTGGATGTATCTAGATCAGAATCAGCAGCCGACTCAACGACAAGAAACATGACATCAGACTGGCCTTCCTTAATGAAATGTATCTGGTCAAAATGACGTCTATGACTGGATAGATCATCTGTATCCAGTATAGTGACCGTCCGGTTCCAGGTGCTTGAAATAGTGATCCCTTCCACCGGTCGTAAATCCTTCCCTCTAGAATAACCGACATTAGCTTTTAATATACACTCAAAAGGGGTTCTCACACTACGGCATTAAGATAACTGAGAAGGGCTTTTATCAGTAGCAGTATGTGCAGCATTAGGATATTGCATAAGAAAATTTTCAATGGCACGATTAAGTTTAAAAATATATGGGGAATCACAGAATGAGTTGCACTCTTTAGCGTGCGTACGAAGTTCTCGGAAAGGCCATTAGACTGTGAGTGACGAAGAACAGTGTATACATGCTTGCAACCAAAACCCTTTAATCAATCATCCAAGAATTTAGCAGTGAAATGTGTGACGCTGTCAGTAACTAGCAAAAACGGAACCCCATCTCTGCTGAATGATTTCCTGAACGCAGCCTGTGTGAAGTCAGCCGTAGATGAAGTTGTTAAATATACCTCTGGTCAGCGGGAAAAAGCATTAATGACCACAAGACCGTAGTATTTACCCAAAAAGGGTCCGCAATCATCTGCACGTACCCGCTGCCACGCCTCACAAGGCACTGACCAAGGGAGCCACTTTGAGGGTTTTGAATATATCTTGTGTAAATACTGCTTGCAGTTTTTAGCTGTACGTACTATGTGGGCATCTAGTTCCAGCCACCAGCAAGTAAGTCGTGCCAGTGACTACATTTTGTCGACACCCCAAATGCCCTGAATGGAGATCTGCCAACTTAACACAACGGACTATTGGAGGAATGATCATGCGATCATTAGGACACAAAAATCCACCTGGATTGATCGAAAAATCATCAAGACGAGCGTAGAAGTCAGGGAATCGTCGCTCTTCGTTCAACGTTCAATCCAGACGTAGAGTTAAAATGATTGGACCAAAATACGTTTCTATATCCTTCACAGGATCTTTATGCCTCACTGGTAGTGGTCGTGTCAACTAAAAATCATGAATGATTGATAGTCGAGATGAATACGGCATTTTGGATAGAAGATCAGTGTATGGTATGTATTTAGCACTACGACGCACAATATCATAATCACATGAGCTGGGTGAAGTACTCCATCGTTGAACCATTGCAGCTGGTGATTTTGACGACGAATGATACGGATGACAGATGAACTGCAATGCCTCATGGGTCAGTAACTATGGTGAAATTTTGACCAAAAAAATACTTGTGTAAACTTTTGACGGCCCAATAAACTGCCAGGGCTCCTCTTTGTGTGTGAATACTCTTGTTCAGCTTCATTAAGCCTCCTTGAAATGCAAATGACTGGACGCTCTCACTGTTCAAGAATAGCATCTATGGGTGTACCTTGACACAAAGATTACCAGTTAGAGATTTATTACCAGAGAGTGATGGACACGTCTACTTGCTAGTAACTATAATTAATAATTTGTTATTATCATTTCAGTAATTACATTTCAGTGCTTTCTGTGAACTAATTTAAAGGGCAAAATAGTCCGTCTATCTCCGTCATTTTTGATGAATTGCTTGTCTATTTAACTGAGTGCCCAAAACGAAACAAACAACACAAGAAGCTATAGTTTCTTATGACTATAGATATATACTTCTATTTTTAACAGAACTGCAGGAGGGTGACGGTGGTGTGCAAGTCTGAATTCATTTACGCGTAGTAAGCCATTTGTGAATTATTTGCTCATAAAATATCATTCAGTATGAAGTATTCACGTCCGGATTACGTTCTTATTCTGGTGAACTGCGAAGTAATTCACTTTTAAAGCTCACCAGTCAATCCGTTTTCTCGATAAACCGTATTAATGGATGGTACACGTCTCAGTCTTATCAATGAAATGTGGTTATTCACTGAACAGCATAAATGAGTTACATTTATTCACTTCTTTCATTTTAATAAAATTAACCCGCTCCTCAGAAACCATATTTCTCGAAATAGCATCCATCTCAATGGCGTCTCTTGACTCTGGTCTTCTGATTACTGGCGAAATCCAGCGTTACAACAAACATATGAAACCGAGATCATGCTTCTTATGTGCTTTTTTAGATTCGTCTTCTTGTAATTGACAATGCATCACTTACTCGGGAATCATCGGCAGTAACAGATTGCATTCGTTCCTCATTGATAAAATGTTTCACTGTATTAATGGATTTGCGGTCGGGCATCATTCGTCGCGGTGGAAATAGTATTCATAAGGATCAGATCTCATTCGCACATCCTGTTTGAAGCCGGTAATTCCGTGACACTTCAGTCTGTCAGACATCGATTAGGACTTGTTAAGCATCGCTGGTTGGTATTCTATCTAACCCTCCGCGTCGATGAAGTCACCACCTATTGAATGCCCATGTCACCACGAGGGCATGGGATTTATAGTCGTTTTCGAGGCCACATACCAAAGGCGGGGTACTAATGAATTTGGGGGCGTGTCGGCTAGCCGACAGCCACCATCCCGTACACGTGAACAACCATCTGTTTCGGGCTCACCACCAAATCTTTTACATGTGAGGAAATGGGAACCTAGGACTTGGTTCACTCGAACAAACAGTTGTGCCAGTCAGACGATGACCCGATCAAAATTCACGCTCTAAGTGATATTATCAAGTCTTCTGTCTAGTTCCCGGACTGCAACAGAAAAAAGGGCGGTGACTCTGTGAACAGTGTGTTATTGCTATCAAGAGTGTAACATCAGCTACCCCCAGACAAAATTCCACCCTCATCTCAAGTGATCAAACGTTTTTGAATTTTTCGGCTGATGGGGCCTGACATTTGAACTGGAACCAAGCGGAAAAATGAAACAGTTACCTGTGCTTCTGATCCAGAGGGTTGGGTAGGTATGGTCCGACCGATGCGGTGAACGGAGTCCATACCAAGCTAAAGTGAACACTGAAATAAAAATGACTCGTTTAATGACTATTACCAGTAATAAAGTTGGTTTCTATTTAGTAAAACGTCGTTTATTGTTGATAATTTAGAAGTTTTCGGCGAGCTTCCTTGCTTCTATTACCAGTGGAAATGTTAGTTCTTTTTCAGTTCATAACTAACAATTATTAACCGGATAATATGGTGTCAATAATGGTCGATTAGGTAAACTAATCTATAACTATCTGGATAACTGCTGAATCAATGGAACAGTTATGTGGTCAGTACCAGATTGGATTTCAGTCACGTGAATATTCACGTATGGAAGCTACCATGGAAGCACTGTACAGCTGACTGGACTTGACTTAACCATCGTCACCTGTACGATGTTTTAGTATACCAATGTAGTAGTGCTTTGTTGATCTATCTACAAATCAGATTTGTCCTCTTTTTGATAATATCTGCCTCATTGTGAAATGTTTCCCCATTGACGCCTAAGTGACGTGTACACTTAATCTTACAACGGACGGTAATTGTCCTAGTTAATTCGTAGTAGGCCAGATTAAATAATTTCTAGAAAAGTTACAACTTTACTATGGTACTTTTGTGAAGAAATGAACGGTATTATTCGCATATAGAGAAATTGTTATTACTGGTTCATTTTCAAATAATAGCGTTGGTATTTATTAATGACAACTTTTGTGTTAGAACACTATCGTTGGCTCACTTGCTCGCGGGTAACAACTGTGCACCTATTACCGTTTAACTGAGAGTCGTGATCTAAAAACTCCCGTTGTTCATCATCATAATGCGTTATCAAGCTGCGGTTTGGAATCATTGAGGTAGATCGTAATCGTATTCAATACCCTATATTTCTTTTATTTTCATCCTGGTATAGGTATGTGGGCTAATTCGTTTGGAAATTTCATCAGTCCTACTGTCCCAACGGAATTCGAAGTGACAGGTGAGATGAATCACTAGGTGTTCAGTGACGGCATTACCCCTACAGCTTCTCAATATTGAAACTGAAGCTCATTTCAACTGTAAATCGAGCATTTTATTCTATTTGTATTCAGTCATACCTAGCTTTTTGCCACGTGTTTAGCCTTAGTGCAATAAAAGGGTTAGTACACAGTTGTTCCTGAAACTATAATTTAAAATGAAGAACAAATAAAGACTGTAAGAAATTTTTTATTTGTTCCTGTCGGTTAGTATTATTTAACTGGCACATACGTGTCAGTATATTGACAAGTAATACTAACTGACGGAATACGAGGCTGTAGTTTTGCGGATTCCAGTTCGTTGTTATTTATTTGTGCATTTCCTTTCTTTCATTATATACAATGATGAATTCTGTTAGTCAAATCTAATGAACAGGTTATCCACAGGGAAAGAAACGATAAGTTCATTGGGCGTCGAATAAATTCACGCTGTCTATTCATATAATGTCATAAAATCATTTTTAATTTCACAACTTCGTTGCGAAAACTTTTTAGTTTCATGGATCCTAAGCGGCTTTAAATGGGGTAGACAGTGAATCATCAATTAGCCTTATACCCGTGCAACTTATGACAGCTGGACAGCGCGATACTTTGTATTGTGTATGATAATCCATTCACACTGCGGTTCTTTAACGAAATTTAGTTGAGTACTGCAACCACATTTCCACATACATCGTTTAGCGGAATCAGTTCACCATTGCTCACAGAAGGCCAGCGTCATGATAAGTTATTATTTTAGGAACAATGATCATCACTTTGTACAATAAACTGTGACGGCTAATCTTCATCCTCCGTCATAGTGTTTTGAAGCACCTGACAATTCCTGAAGTACAGCAGACACAATAGAAATTACCGTGAAAATAGGATTGTCCAAATAATATAAACCGCTTCATTAGGTACTGCTGGAAAACAGCTTATTTTGTGATATCAGCATATTCATTTCTATAATCATAAATAGTTTGCCAGTATTCATCCACTTCAGCTACGGTTAATCTGACCGGACACTATTTAAAAAATTTTACCCGATGCACTTATTGCGCCAACCGTTGATATAATACTAAGGTAGCATACTGTGTGTATTAGAAAAAAGTTTGAATTTCATGGGCTTCACATACTGGTTCTTTCCTTCAACCCCATATAGCTATATCAGTTGACAAGCAAAGGGATTCTATTTCTCGCCAACAATTTCGCCGAGTATTGTTATATCACTTTAGTAGTGGCACTTGCTTACATGTGACAGCTGTTACACCGCCTCCTTTGAGTGCGGCGACATTGCATAACGGAAGCGTGTCACCAGTTGGTGATACGTATCGCCAATTTACTGATTGATGATTAGCTGAAACACGGCATCACCCAAGTGCACACGTGTTCCCAGTGCTTTTTGTCACCACTGGTGGACGGTATATGAATGGGACACTAGCCCGAGCAACTGCGCAACACAACGACCAATCAGATCGCAGATTAGTTAGTGCGTAAACACGCAAGTACCTCACGACATTTTACGCCACTTGTGCTAACAGGGGTATGCCAGCGGGAGATGCATCAGTAGTAACAGTTGAATGATCTTTCGCAGAAAACGGCTTAAGAACAACGTCGGATCGTAGGTAAGCCAGCAAGTTACGGAGGGTCTTTTCATGAGCTTGATTCCAAAAAAAGAATTGGTGGACAGAATATCGAACAGACTACTAGCTTGTTGAGAAAAATTCGGAGTAAAACGGGCATAGTACTGAGGAACACCAAGAATAGGACGTACTTCATGAATGTTTGCGGAAGAAATCAGAGTCACGTAACTGAATTGGAACCATGTGGCTCTGGCATATACAACAGCCGACAAGTGGGAGCTTGTGTCCAGTAATACCTCGAGTAGTCACACTGGTAGGGTTAATCATAACAATTGGGAAAACATTCATGGCCTGACGTGAAATCATGGGTTCTACACTCTTAGCGTTAGCAAAGAAAGTGTGTTTGCCACTCTCTATAGCTCCAGAGGGTAGCAAACATTGCAAATTAAAGTATGCAATGTCTGATCAACATGTAAAAATTTCTGTAAAAACGGCTAAGACGAGTGTCTAAAAACTTGTATCAAGTAGAGAAGTGTCAGATGATGCTGCATGGGTCGTCAGTCGGCATTCTAGGCCAGCCCAAAAGCTACTAGTAGCTACTTCTACAAACACTTTTAATGTCGTCAACATTACCACAGTCAAAACACGTAGCTCGTCGATGGGAACATCTAAAACGAAAATGTAACTGGCAACATAAAATGCACTGGCCAAAATTCGAACCCGTGTAGTCGAATTTCGAGTGAGTGGATAGCTGGATTGCGGGTTGATTGCCACGACAACTCATTGATTTGTTCAAATGCGGTGTAACGGGCAAGGCGGATCTGGGTGAGTAGGAGAGATGGCGATCGGTCTAAAATGAATCCGAGATAGACTCGGTGTTAGTATTTGGTAAGCAAACACTGGGCCGACGTCCAACACACCGTTCTCAGGCCGCTCACACGCAGGAAGAACACAGACACCAGCAGAGAACGTATATTAGGCGAAAAGTGCATTACCATCCAGGCCGCCGGGAGTCTCAGGGACAGGCGTAACACGAAAGGTAAGAAAAACTTCATTAAAGTTCATTCTCGTTGGGAGGTTCTTGTCGACCGGACTGGCTAGCATACAGGCCTGAAAGGTAATAGAACAGAGACAGCATATGGATCAAACAATGGAAATGATAATGTCATATTCACATATTGGCCCTAAGGGAGCTAATGCCATCACAGCGGTAATTTTTGAGTGCGTCGCTCTCCTTGAAGTTCAGTAGGATTGAACAATACAAACTCAGACACTGTAGTTACAGCTTTTAAGCCATAATACTGTTCACAAAGTAGCAGATGTGATGAAAAGTCTGATCAGTTGCAAGTAACAGCTTCTGTTACAGATCCAGGAGAGTGATTCCTGAAATCAAACGATCGCACAGGTGATCTTTCAATTGGGGACCGTAGTTGCTCTTCACTCCTTGTATCTGTAGTTGACGAATGAATCCACGTAATCACTGGTTTTCAAGTCTAGAAAGTAGAGTTAATTCCGACCTGGAGTGGAGTAATGCAGACCTCAAACAGCTTGTAAGGTTGATTAGACCTTACTTCGCGGTTTCCTTAGTAAACGCGTGCTTCGGTCCTTTGTACTGCGTGGACCACCTGCGCGTTACTCCAATGTGCGGCACTGCACGAATATGTTAACCAGAACAGTATTCTCCACCACCCGTAAGAACAAGAAGGCGATTGGGAGAGATAGTGGTTAGCGTGTATTTTAGAGCGTGCTTGAGAGCGTGCGCAAGAGCAACGGTCAAATGGCAACCACGCATGACAGTCAGCGCTCAGTTAAACAATAAACGTGGTAAAAGTACGAATGAAGATGGAAACCGCTACAAGCTGACAGAATAACTTTTGCATTTAAATGAAACACAAACACCGCAAAAGTGTGCTTTATGGAGGAGAATTTCATAAAGCCATATTGTTAATTTTTGATTAAACTTGTTTTTCTTGGTAATATCTCGGTAATTAGCTACCCACTTAATGGAATAGCCGTTGCTGATTGTTCATTGGGTTAGCGGTCACATATAATCCGTTGCCCCAAGTTCAGTGCTCATTTGCCATTTCTTTCCTCACAGACTGACTGTCGATATGCAACGAAGCATCACTGATTATTCGGCCCAGTTCTAAATGCATCCAGATCCGATTTTAGGGACTTCCAATCAACCACTTTTTCGAGTTTTGCATATACGGTGCATGGTGCAAGTAAGCGCGGTATTATTTTTCCACCTGGCGCGCAATACTATTCCATCATCCATTGCTGCTTTCTTCGGAGAAGAAGAAATCACTCTGGAGGAAGGCAGTTTTTTCCGTTACTTATTACTAATGAGAACAGTTTGCAGGTATCCCAGCCTTGGTTGCCAAGCTTTCGCCTAGGTGTTTGCCACCGGCCCATCCTACATGGTGTCGCAGTTGGCAATGGTCCACTACCACGAAGTCCAACGAGAGTCTGGGGTTATTACATCAGTAACCGCCATTTGGGCAGTGAACAAGAGAGTTGCTTGTTTAGCATGATGGAAAGTTTTCATAATACTGCCAAGCTTATGGATTATACCCGGAGAATGTTTAGCCGAAACCTTCGCACCCACGACTTTTGCTCCACAAGGAAATGATTAGATTCCATTGATCCCACTAAGGAGACAACGTGTGTGGGTGAGTTTCTGCGCGATCAGGAATATTTACCGGTCATTATTGACGATAGTTAGGTTCATTCTGTTTGTTCCTCTTGTAAGCAACGATCTGGTCAGCAGGTTCGGTGATGTGGTGTTGGTCCACTGGCTGCGTGTGTAAACCGTGTGCTTCTAAAGCATTTGGATGGTCGCAAGGCTTTCAGCATCACTCTGTCAGGAGGAGCATTCATGGCAGTTTCTTCCAAAGGATGGAGTTATAGAGTTAGCCTGAGATCGGGGAACCCATATTGTAACTATTCCTTCGGTCGTCAGTAAGCTCTACCTCATCTATTTTCGCTTCAAGGGGCAAAGGAAACGGGATTTACCGTGTATGAGATAGACTTGAGCCGCTGGGAACTGTCAGTATCAGGAACACAATCTCCTGTTTCTGAGCCTGAATTCGTTCGTAAGCAGAATACCTCTTAGTTCTGCTCGAATCTGGTGGGAACACTGTATGAGCAATGCTGAGGTTCAGTGAAAAGTCTTAGGTTCAAGAACCAAATCGTTAAAAGCAACACTTGAACTCCCCAGGCTAAGGTGGTTGGGACGTGTGTAACTCATGTAACCTGGCAAGACCCCACGGCGTGCCTTTTGCTGAGGTGGATACCGGTTGAAAGACGAGTAAGGGTGGCCAGTCCACAACGTAAAAGAAAGGTATGAAAAGCCTAACTAGTGGACTTGGCCGAGTAGGGCGTTAAACTTCCTGGGCGGGGTCCAAGTGACCCTCCCATTCAATGGTTGGATACGTTGGGGGATGCGGCTAGATGCCGCGGTCAGTGGCGCTCTTGCATTTATAGAAGACTTTTGAGCTGGGCTAGTAAGCCTGTCTTTTGTTCGGCCTCACAGCACAGTACCAGAGTTATCCCCTCTAATGGACGAATAGAGAAAACGCAAGTTGGTTTACAGATGCAAAGGTGTATTCTTTATGACGTGGCACCAAAATAGTACTGATACGAGAGATAAACCCGACGCAAATGAACGCAACAGTTTAGCAGGAAGCTAACCTCGAGCGCGTACGATCGGCGAAGGACCGAAAAAGGAAGTGATTCAGAAAGAGTTTGACGGAAACCTCGGAAAAGGAAGTTCAGAAAAACGTACGCAACCGAACAAAACAATGAGATCGGTGCCAAAAGTTGGAAAAGATCGTAAAGAAAATAAATCCAAAATGGTATTTGGAAAACGGTCATTTCCTCAGAACGATTGAGGTCACTACGCATACTCAGACTTTCTCAATCAACCTAATCCCATTATTGTAGTTCTCCTCCCACTCCTTTTACACTCTTTTCTCATTCATAATCCATCGTTTGGGCTGGCTGAAAGTTCCAGGTGTTGGTATAGGTTGCGGGAAATTCACAAGCCCGTGAGGTGTATAGGAGCAGGCTCGAATGGAAGTGCCTTGTACACTCCAGCAAAGCCCCTGGCTCGATGACCAGCTTAGAGGACAGCGTGACTACTAACAAGTTCCCAATAGGGCTATGAAATTTTGATTACAGTGTTGCTTCCATGAAGCCACTTTGTTGTTGCCTCCTCAGTTCTCTTGCATGTGAATCTTATTTCACGTGCGTAACCGTGGGTATGCCAGCTTCATGTGGGGAGCGTTCATTTGCGTGAGTACTCCCTAGTGTGAAATTAATCGGATGGGTGTGTATGTAGAAAACTCCAAGCCTTGTTGAACATCCCGTGAAGATCGACTGGGTTTCGGCGCATTCACGAGATGGAAAGGAAATTGCGTTCGATTCCATCCCTCAGCCACTTAACGTAGGTCACAATAATCATATCTACGGAAGGCGATGACAGCAGAAGGGGGGTTCTCTTTTAGGTTCAGACATGAGGATCAGCTAGTTGGTTCAGTAACTTCCTTCAGCTGGAAATCGCTGTGGTTGTGCGGGGGTACTGGAACCCCATTGTGGAAGGTTTCATAATGAGATACATGAGGCAACCTGTATCTATCGAAAGTCCGTCTACTAGCCACATCGCTGTGGGAACTATAGTCGAATATAGCATAATAACGCCCAAGTCCTTGCCGAGGTTTTCTACTTTAATATCCGCTGTAACAAACCTTTTTCCCCTCTAGCCGGCTACGGCTCGAAACTGATTCTCCACTTTTCCAGGACCCTTCACTTGCGCCCTCTAATTTCTAAGCGGTACAGGTTATCGACCCTGAAACAGAA
This sequence comes from Fasciola hepatica, assembly GCA_948099385.1. Taxonomy (NCBI): domain Eukaryota; kingdom Metazoa; phylum Platyhelminthes; class Trematoda; order Plagiorchiida; family Fasciolidae; genus Fasciola; species Fasciola hepatica. The sequence goes on from CANUEZ040000123.1 coordinate 15,749,297, forward strand.
CTCACATTTTTACGGACTTATGTTCTTTTCACACTCACTAATGTTCCCAAATTCGCTTTCATAAAATTGTTTTCACATCTCCCTGTTTCAAAACTCATCCCGTTTATTGAACCCCGGTAGACCCGTCATTCAGGGTTTGCATCATCTTCATGGATTGCTATTCTCTTCGCGTGCATAGATTTTCCAGAGCGTGATTAAATACGATTTTCTTTTCTTTTTCTCCTTGTTGAGAACTTACTCTGTTCACAGCAACCCAGTAAGCCTCCGTTTTCCACGGCTTGCATCAGTCTCGTTTAAGCTGCTTCCTAAGGACTGTGAATTACTGATCTTCTCGTTATCTCCAGAGTGCACCACAGCCCAGCTCGGACTCGAAAAAGGTTCACATTTGCCGCGAAAACAGTTATTAGAGTGATCCATCCAAACTATCGCTGCCTTTGCTTTTCTATCGCCGACGCTTTTGAATCTTATTCCCAAAATTTGAGAACAGCTCATCTTACTGAGTAACGCTGTACACCGTGATCATGTGCTTGCGTGCGAGTCTCCACCACGGCCGAAAAATATACCATTATTTTATATATACATGGTGTATATACATAGCACTTTTCGGTGAACGGTGGACGCGAAACCAAAATAACGGTATATGGCCGAGGCCGGTCTTAAAACTAGCCTTTGTTCTGCTATAACTCGTGGACACCAGCTCCGTTTTCACCGGTCACATGCGTGCCAGCATATGCCTCATGTGTACCAGCAAGTAAAAAACAAGAGTTTATCGTTTTCCAGAAGTAATTCTCTCGGCTCAACTTCATTGGATCGGGTCATCTGCTTGCTTGCTTCCACGTCATGCCGTAGTAAATTCCCTGCCTAGTGGAATAGTATAAGATGCTCAAAGATTTTCGACCCCTGTCTCAATGTTAGCGCCACCCGGGTATCCTCCTCAGCGCACGCCGCTACTAGTGGCAGGATATACACACAAAACAAGGATTTCAAGGCAGCAGGAATTAAGGACCTTCCTTCCAAAAACTAATTGGGAAATACTTAAATGTTCTCAAGCACTTCACACGTTTTTAGCCATTACCAGACGAGGACAGCCTCGGCGGTTCAATTTGTAGTCTAGTATACATAAAAGACAACTTTTCGCTTTATCAAAATATTTTTACCAGGAAAAAATCGTCCAATTTTTTTCAATAAAAGTATAACAGTTGTGCCACCTAAGATCCAGCAAGTACATTGTGTTTCACAATAATCCTAGCAGATCAATTTCGAGTTTATCAGAAGTAGCGACACAAGAATCCAGGGTTCCGCCTTATTTAACTACCTTCAGGTTGGAACTTACGCTATAACCTCAAGTCTTTTGAGGCTTTTGAGTTTGGCCCCCTCAGCAGCAACCAAATTGTCTGGTTGAATGCTGTGGGACAGTAAACATGAGCCTGTCCTATGGAAAGCTGATGGAAGCATCCGGAAACGAAAGGTTTTTCACGGGACTGCTTGCGTCCCTCACAATGAAATGGAGAAAAAAGTGTTTCCCTCGCATTATCCAAGCGGATTGGGATCTAACACCGAAAGTCTAGACGTTTCCTGTAGTCCTGCACTTTTCGGGACGTAGAATTTACTTCAGGAGGTTCCATTCCGTTCGCCCATCTATTCATTCTTCGTTTTTCTTAGCAGAGACAGTGGGAATCTTTCCCGTGTTAGCCTCCTCGCCACTGCTCAGTGAGGCAGACTCAGCTGTGAGTCTGCCACCGCCATCTTTTCGGGAAAGCATCCCAGAGTCGCTTGAACCGTGTGTTGTTAGGCTTTTTCGCCAATTTAGCCGGCGGCGAGTTCCATAGATTGGTCACCCTCTGAGATAGACGGAACTCCATTTGGAGGCCCACCAACTGCAGCTTCTTTAGAGTCGGCGGGTGCCCCTCTTACGGTCATGTCCGCAAGGAGCGAGCTCTGCACATAGTTCTTGGCCGGAGTCGCCTCAGGTAAAGCCTCTGGTGAAGGTCAGGTCCCTTCGGACCCCCCGATAGGCCATTGGAAACTACCGTATTATCTTAAGCCTCTCTTTGCAGCTGACCTCGCATAGCCCTCAGACAAGATGGGCTGCGCCCCTCTGCACTGTTTTCAAATTTGCAACTTCTGCCACGGTACAGGAGAAGACCGCTGGCACCCGTATTCCAACCCGGGACGTACATCGGTGGCATACAGTACCTTAAGAGCACTGAATAGGAGAGGGCCGAAGGACCAAGTAGTCGGCTCGAGTATACTCCAAGCTGACGCACAAACTCTGTCAGAGTTGTTCTCCGTTTTTAGTAATGGGGTTACCAACACCCCCAGACCTTTTCCGCGGGCAGAACGGTAGATGGGTGCCTCGTGTACGTAGAACATCCCACTGCTGGGCGGTGCCCCTATCGGCGTGTGCGCACACTTGTCGGGGTTGACAAGCAGTGATCACAGATCTGATCATCTTTTAAAAGCTTCGATGTCTTCTGAAGAACAAGCTCATCTGCATTTGACATGATCATGCGTAAGATCTCTAGGTCGAAAGCACAGATGAGACATGGCGAATGAAAACTTTTCGGTAGATCATTGAAATAGGCCATAAATAGGAGCGGATCCGGAATGGATCCTAGTGTAGCACCACTAGTAGCGACTCGCCAAATGACTTTGACTGCGGGACTTGTACCGCAAGGGTTTGCCCCTTTGGAAAGTTCTCCGTCTAAGGAATCGGAGAATCTACAACACCAAGAGCCTTATGCCTACCTAACAGAGGGTCGTGCTAGACCTTGTCTGAAGCCATGCCGAAATTCACGAACATTACGTCCGTAGGGTGTCCGTCGGCCTTGGCCATCTTCCAGAGTGATCGTGCAAATACCGAGTTTCAGCTGGGTGCAGTTTGCACGAGACGGGTGTTGACCATGGCTAATAGAGCACCCGGGATTCTTTCGATAGCATGCACACCAGTTACGCGCCTAACACTGCACGGTGTACTTCTTCGAATCCCCACTAAAAAAGAGAGAGAAACGGAAAACCCCATTGCATATCAGCTGCGAGATATGTCATGCATTGTGAGCCTTCAGTGAGAGTGTATGCTATAAACTGATACTTCAATTACAACACACCTCAAGTGGACCAAAGTGCTGTCCGTCATTCATCCAGTGAACGTACACAAAGCTCACCACAAGGAAACATCTCGTACCACTTGCGATCCGGGACAACTTTGGAGGACTGGACGGCCTGCACGTCCATCATTCCGCCAGGCACACTGTTCCAACTGTTCACAGACGGTTGCCAGAGAATTGTAATCAATTCGACAACTTAGCTCAAACCTTCATCAGTTTCTCTTCGTGCCCCCTTGTTCTGGAATCTGACGCCACTTGGAATAGAACATCCGGCCTCAGGCTATCAAGGACCTTCATTATCTTGACTGATTCTACAATATCTCCTCGAAGTTCCTTCCCTCCCAACAGGAAAAGATTCAGATCACGGGGTTTCGGCGCTTCATCCATTCGCGTAGTAAGAAGTCAAATTTTCTGTAAGCAGGCGGAGTCCTTTTTGAAGAAGAGTGATCAAGCTTGCAAGCTGCCTTCTAAGTGAAGTCACACTATAGTCACGTAAAAAGTACGGATATTTCTGGCTGCCAGCATGAGAGTGCTAATCGCGGCCTAAATAGCTCACCGCGAGCCTTCCGCACAACAGTATTTCGCCGGTCTGATCACTCAGAATCACTTTTCGCGGTGACCCCGAGGTCTTCAATCCTTCTGGCTGATTCTATGGTGAACAGTCCATGGTCATGAGCAACACTTAGACATTCCGTTGACCTCTACAACAAGTGGCTTCTTTCGGCAATCATCTGTAATTCCTACCGGTATGTCCAGTCCAGGAAACTCCTATATCCCTGCATGAGTCCACCCTACCCCCAGGTACAGCAATCTTTACTGCTTCCGCAAAAGTAAAACTGGGCGATTGAAGGGCAGACTCTAGGTCGTTGGTATTCAACAAGAATCGGACCTGACCTGGGAAGGATCCCTGAGGTACTCCACCCGTGGCGTTCATCAAACTAGGGGACCTCTATCCACTTCTGACTCAAAACCCCTTGTGGTAGGGGAAGTTTGCCGGCCACCCATATACTGGCCCACCTGTGCCGGAGGCCTGCTCCTTGCACAGCAAAAGACGGTGAATGACCGAGTCGGACGACCAGCTAACTTCGAAGTAGCACACCACAGACTGCTTACTTTCATCGAGTCCTTGGGTCAATTCATCTGGGAACCACAATAGATTGGTCAGAGGAATTCCATTTATAGGAGTCCATACAGGGCCGGGCTCAACAAGGTGTGCCCCAGCAAGTTTGTCAGGCACCATGCACTTTTCTTAAACCATGGTTTTGTCTGCATAGTAGGTCACCTACTCCAATAAGTTACCAGATTCGCGTGGACGGCAAGCTTTGACGATCATGGTGATGATGGTTTATTTCGGAGGCCCACGCAGCATGCTCGGCTGCATAGCCACGTGTAACAGGCGAGTTTGCAATAGGGATTCTTGACTAGTCAACTGGACATGTGAAGTTCACAGAATTGTGGAGGTTTTAGTGGTGGTATGAAGAAATGTCCGGCGAAATTAGATATGAAAGTCAGATGGTCGCATAGCTCCGTGACGAGCCAAACCGGCTTCGCGATCGGGGCACATAACCAAGTACAGCACCAATTGAACCAGAACGACCAGGAAGTCAGATGTGATCGAGAAGTTCGTAAGGAATAGTATGATATCAAAAAAACATTTGAAATGAGACGGACGAAAAATTGGAAAAATTCACTGGCGATGACGAGTATGCGCTTGAACCAGTAGTTACGACGACTCACAAAAAGGCAGACATGTTATTCCGAGGGAGTCGCGAGGTTGTTTCCCGGAAGTGGAAGTGCGCAGGTGATACAAAAATTCCGATTTATCACAACTTGAGTAGTTGATATCCAGTGAGAGATTGCAGGGGCAACACGCGTAGTGGGGTGTGGAGTAGGTGCCCAGTCATATGCAACTTGTGGAGCAGAGTGATAGAAATTAACAGGAAAGTTAACTAGGATTAAAGTAAGTGGGTTGTTTAGGTTACTAATAAAGATGATGTATTTTGGATGGGCCTGGCATATTCTACAAAGCATATACAGGTGGTACATCTGGTGAGCTAGTCTTCAGTCTTCATGAACACAGACAGGGAAACACCCGGTATAACCCTTGTCGCGACAGCTTTTCGATTCAGTGTTGAATAAAGCACCCCCCCCACAACTTCTGATGTAAATCAATATGCCACCTCCAACAGTGGATCGAATTCTGTCCGAACGAAAAGAAGGTAGCCCGGTAGAGGTAAGCCTGCGTCCAACACAACCCCATTCAGCCAGGCTTCAGTGTGGGCTATGATTGCAGGTCTTCCTGCCGCCGCGAATGTTTCCAGTTGGTCGCTTTTGTTAAGTAACCCGAAAAAGCTAATGTGGTCTACTTCTGCCACTCGATCTTTTATAGGTGTGTTGGAGCAAGGTGTTAATCCCCGGATCCTCATGGACAGAGGCCGTAAAGAAAGCCGTCCTCAGAGGTGGCCATATGGAGACTGATCTCACCCTTTTCACGGCTCTCCCACGTTTCCGCAACTGCTAGCTCATTTTTCCGATGGTCATCCAGATTAAAATCCTTGAATATTCGCACTTTTTTGCCCGTGAGACCCCAAGGATGTTGCAATGCTGAGCGGGCTTGCTCTTGGAAGGGAGAACAGTCACGAGCACTCGAGGCTGCCTGTTCTCCCTCACTTTTCCCAAGCAGAAAGCTGCCTCGGCAAGAAATTACCCGTGAGCAGTCATCACTCTCCGCAAAAAATTTCCTGAGGATGGTCCACAGCAGCTGGAGGTCATAGTTGAGCATTCACGAGGGATTGCTGCTGCCGCTTCTGGGACTTTGGCGACCAAACAGCAGTGAGATAGCGGAGATGGAAGTTTTCTTAAAGCTTCTTTCACCTTATTCCTTGAATGGTTGTACTCCGACTGGAAAACCGTAGGAGCTGCCGGTGGAGTGGCGGTATTTGTACATTTCTTCCCTAGCCTTCGATTTGTTGTCACTGGTGCAACGTCAGTTAATGAGACAACGTCCTCGTGCGTGGTAGCACCAATTGAACCGGATACCAGGAAAACTACAGTATCCATCACACGGATATGATTACACTATCACCAACGGAGGTAGAGCAGCCTACGCGTCCGTCTCAGGGCGTCAGGTGCTGTGATCTGAAGCCAAGCAAGCCTCACCGAGGGCGGAAGAAACCCGGACGACAACACATTTTGTCCATGGTGGTAGCACAATAGGTCTATCGACGTAGCACACTTTAACCCCAGCCGAAGCCTTACCACTGACGACAACGATGACGGCGGCAGTGATAGCACTGGTGAAGAAGATGACGATCCCGTTGCTCCTCAAGCTATTGGTGGCGAAAAGCAGGGTAAAAGTGGCCACAACGATGACTCTGGCTTACCTGCGAAAGGAAGTGCTATTTTCAGTGACTTCCTCGTCTGCCATACAAGCGGCAATAGCCCGGTGCATTTGAAGCACAGCATTTTTAGCAACTTTGCATGGCTTTTATCGAGGGCTTTGTAACGACCTTTGTTTATTTCGGAGCGCACAAGAAGGATTCAGAGGTCACACCCGTCACAATGAAAGAAATTGTCACGGCGGTGAACAACCTCCAGTGAATCTAGGCATAGAGATGCGATTCACTTGATGCTTCGGGGACATTAATACAGAGTTAAAATCCGAAGATAGACACGGCTACAACAAGTATAATCTCAGGTACCACTTCTAATGACATCCAGGTATGGCACAGTACGGCGGCTGCAGCAGAATAGAACACACCATTTGGCAAAGATTCTGATACAATTTGGAAGCTGGTTACAAAATTGGTTCTAGTTGTATACTTCAAGAATGGCACATCTGAAGGGAGCAGGACACTGCCAGAATCAGGACGAATGAAAGGTTATATTGTGGTAGAGGGACGATAAGTGTATACCTCTTACCGAGCAATTTTACAGGTGTGACGTGGCGGTGACGGAGCGGCGAAACGACATGCGAAGTACTTGTGAGACGTTCAAATGTTGTAAAAACATGGTGATCAGCAAAGTAAGAATGAAGCTATAGAACGGCCCTGGGGAAGCCTCTGGCTGGACCGATGAAGAGTGTGGACTATCACTAATTGCCCCGCTGATTACTGGAGGACTACGGAAAGATACTTCCGCCCGGGAAGTTGTTTAATTGTAGTGGTAAGGGGATGAACAGCAGCCATAGATGTGCCAATGGCTGAATGACGTTGGCGAGTTCTAACATGGGGAATGGACATGATTATATGTGGGACAGAGGGGCAGACAGGAGTGTAACTCGGAGATGTAGAAAATGAATTATATGCCAAAACTGAGGAGTATTTGCTTAAGCAGCCACTGTGTGCAAAGCAAGAGATGGGTGATAGAGAAGGAAAAAAATTCACTGTTCTGCACACATGGAGTATTAAATCTTGCCCGGCATGAAAAACTTAGGTTGACATGTTGTTATCGAGGACAAGCTCGAAGGTAAACCGGCGAAAAATAGAAATGAATTGGGCAAATTGCACGTCTGCAGCAGCCGTGGGAGCACAAAGACAGAATTTTGTGGTCCTCACGCGGTGCCATTGGGTGAGACTGTCAGTGAGCTGACAAGAAACATGAAAGCTACTCCTGGAGGCAGTAGGTGCGTTCCGCCGATCTGACTGCGCCCGCACATCGTTGTGAAAGTCCTACAGGCCGGATGTGCGCCGCTCATAGCAGTGGATCTGACCACGTCCGGCACAGTAGGGATTAGAATGAACCGTGATGCAGTCCAGGCTCTGGCGGCAGGGTTTTGATGGTACAGGGGAGCGAAGCTAATATTGTAGAAGTCATGTGACGAAGGTCAAGCCAAGTGGAAAATCCTTTTGTCACATATGGCGAGATAAGATCCGAACTTATTAGTCATGGGATGAAGTAAACCATAGTCTTCCATGAGAGACGAGTTCTGGAAACAGAATGATAAGGCTGCAGTCTGACAGTTCTACTAGCCACAGGTTTAGTTTTAGACATGAAACAACAGTATCATGCAACAATCTGAGTCAACCTAGACATTAGCAACAACAGAAGTGGGCGATAGTGACGTTGACGGCTAAGTTTTAAGAGTAAACCTCAGATGAAGGCAAAAATGAAACAGTTCCGAAAAGGGGCTATTTTGAGGTTCATTGTGAATTATCAGTGGGACAAGGAGGTAGGACTGAGTCACATCCGGAGCAAATAGTTACGTGTAAGTAGATTGTGGATACCACGGAGGTGAGCGCAGTGAAGAAGAAAGATTGTGGGCCTTTGATAGGTCTATTTATAAAACCAAAGTGTATACACGGAAACAGTCCCAAGAAGATTCAGTTTTTCGTATTCCATGGAAGAAAGTCCACAGGAATTCTGATGGTTCAATCTTCAAATCGAGGACTACGGTCTTGCACGGTGAGGTGGGTATCCAAAATAAGAATGATACTCGTGATCTAAAGAATATCGGCGGAAGTGTTTACTTTCCTGCAGTTATCGAATCGAGCTCTAACAAGACGATATGCCAATTGTGTGAAGGAGGGAAAACTAAATGAGTTGTAGCGTTTTCTTCATCAAAACCAGAGCCGCAAACCTTTATAGTGAAAAGATATATCAAAAGGATTATAGTTTACGCCCAAGTGAAGCCGGTACCACAAAGACGTAACATTACATATGGCACCATACGTTTTATGGGGTTACTGATATTTTAATGCTCGATAGATGCCGAAGAGAAGAGGTGCTGCTGACTATGACAAGAACAGAGCACGGGTCTATAAATCAAAGTAGCAACAGTAGCCAGTTAAGATCTCGTTGTCAGGAGGGCTGAAAATAGAAGGGGATAAAAGGAAACGTGAGAGGTGTTGTTGACAATCATAAGGTGCGTGTTTCACTGCTTCCATCTACTTAACACGAGAATGACTGAATCCACACGTTCCTGTCGATCCATCAGTGGCTACTCTGTACTGAACAATAATTGGTAAGCCAATCGTTGGCATCTCAGACCGAGTTCATAGACCTCAGTGGTACACATGTAGAGATCATACACTGAAAGAGCCCTTTGCTTGGTCTGAGGTATATTTATTCATTTTTAGAATTGTAAAGAGGCTGAAAACAACGATATAGTTGGCGGTTCAAAACTTGTTCCAAAGGTACGAAAGTTTAATGGTAAAGAAATTAGATAGCTCTGCCGTTCCAGATAGTGGAATGTAGGCCATAGATTCCCCAAGTCTCGAAAAGCTGTTGGATGGAGTGTTCACCTGGAATGCCGAATTGCATGACTAACGTTTCATAATACAGCAACAGAAAGACAGGTTTATTCGTAGACGGCCTGCCCAAAGGGACCATAGGTGCAACATTTTACACCTCTGGCATAATTTAGTGATGAGGAATATCCTAACAACTGTTATGTGAATCTGCCTTGTACATTGCTAATCCATCAATCTGCCGCAAGTTAGAAAGGCAAAGAGTACTGTATTCCGAAAGTCCTCTGACCTGATTTCTAATAATTGCTCAGCCAGCTCTTCGAAAAACTAGAGCTTTCACTATTTAGGCCAGCTTACCATAAAGCTTCAGCCGCCTGCATGGCTAGATATTAGACGAAAATAAATACACATGGATATCGTAATCACAAGTCCCTTGTTTTCAAAATTTTGGGGTCAAACTGTTCATGGGTTTTAAAATTTCTCGCGGGGACTTGATATTTATGCAAAAAGATGAAACTTTTGGCAGCGGAGGATTTCTTCAGCCACTGGCTACTCCAAAGACCTAGCAGCAGCCAATCGCTTGCTATGTCAGCGATGGTAAAAGCTAGGACGCTAGATTCAAAGGAGTGCATTGTTCTATTGTGCTCAGTAAAAAGAATGCAGCACTTTGTTTTATGGCGTTAGCAATGTCGTTTACCTGTTTAAGAAAAAGTAAGTAGGACACTACCCTGAGGGACTTTGCCAGCTGCCGGTCGAGGTCGTGACAGGCTGCCATCAACGAGTTGTTGGATACAACGAAAAGCAACTCAGGGTTGGGTCATCAAAAAACAGGACTTCACTTTAGCCATTAGTCTGTAGAAGGATAACTGAGTATACGCCTTATCCACTTCTGGAAGAGTTTCGATCACTGATAGACTACCGTTGGTAGCCGCCTTTATCGGGTTGGGTAGATCATTAGACAAGTGTCACACGATGTTGGCTTAGGAAATCCCTGTTGACCGGTGTTACTGAGGCTCTTTTTCAGTAGATGAGGTGGCAGCCTTGTGATTCACTCTTTAAACCATTCGCTGAGTTATACCGGTGTGATTCACTGGTCGTTGGTTGGTTAGGTCTTGTCTTGGACCTTACTCAGGAACTGGGCTAATGGCAGGTATCTTCCAGTGGGCGAAGGGGGCGATAAAACTCATAGAAAAATTAAAATATTCTGAAAGCAGAACTGGGATATCATTTCATTCCAATGTGCAAGAAGTCAGTGGTACTGCACTTGGCCCGCCGTGGTAGGACGCGTGGCTTGGGTTGGCTGTGCTGCCAGGTCGTTTTGGCGAAAAGAAGCAGCTGAGAACTGCCTACGTAACAGCGGCTCAGAGTGAGGCAGGTATAGAGAACAGCTGGTCTTTGGAGACGAGACCAAATAGACATTGAGAGCCTCTGAGATGCCTTGGGAAAGCGTTATATAGTCTTTTTATGCCATAAATCACGTAGGTGGAAGGTACTGACTGCTTCTTGGTTTTATCTTCGTTACTAAGGATTCCGTCGCCTTGGAGTGACTCAGCCTCTCTAGTTCCCGGTTTCTACTAAAAGTTTAAGTCAACTGTACTGAACGAGATAAAAGATTCATTCATAGGAACAACGAAACATTCCCCGACTTAAAGAATTTGGGATGTAGCTTAAAAAGCTTCTTCTTTTAGTCGGCAGAGTTTTCGGTTCAATATACCCAGGTGGCCCTTGAGTTGAGGTGGGCTGCGCTACACCAGGTCCTGTTGCGTGCTGGAACCGATAAAGTTCTCATTCAGCTGCCTTACAAAATATTAAAGATTACAGCTTCTTAGGGCATCCTGGTAACCCAGAGAAATTCAAGGAAATTTTTCTCAGCGGTAAATTCTAGCCTGGCTTTAATTTGCCGGTACTGTTCCGCCTAGCTCACGGCTTCTTTTTGTTATTTCAAAACGCCAAGTGCAGTAAAGCAGACTTCCAATAATACCCCATCCACTCATACTCCGGTTCCTAGGACAAATGGGCTTATTCAAACTCCCGTGGCCTTAAAACAATGCTCGATTGACTTCTGTGACTTTTTAGGCTTGACGACGGAAAGTACAGATTTTTGGGCCAAAACAACTCAGATATAAAGTCTCAGATCCTAGGGTTGGAAGATACGGTATCTAACCTCACCCCTCTACTGTGCATCACTGAACGCATCGAACATACGTGGAATATTCCATCTCACAAAACCTGACAAAGGCTGGCTGCTTTATCGATTCCGCTGCCACTGGAGCTCCTATAAAATTGAGTAATTCTGGTAATGCAGCCGTGTTTAATGCCCTACAGAGGATACACCTCGAGCTTGTCAAGCATACATTATTGAATGCATGTGGCATGGCCCACCTTCCTTGTCAAATATTGAGGCTTCGTGAACGCGTTCAGTGCTTCAACTGTCCAATCTCTATGCGATTTGTAAGTGATCTATCTGCCAAAGAGTTCGTTAAAATGCGTAACACTATAGCTTCTAATTCCCCCTATAAAAGCAAAAATTGCCGAGGATAAATCCCCTCCTAAAAGGGAAATAACCAGACCTCACTCGACTCCACCCACTAGAAAGACGCTTGATAGTCCTGAGCCTTCGACACAGACAGCCGGTCGCTCCATCGCTTCTTATCAGGTCCCCACGGCTTTATCTTCTTGAGCACCTTCCGTTTCATCACAACCACTCGCTGCCTCCACATCTGCTCCCGCACTGAACTCTCTAAAATTTGATTCTATTACTGTTGATCTAGACATTTCCGCTTCTCCCCTCGTACTGCCCTCCTGTAAAAGACGGCAACTAATGCCTCGCTTTCCCACTTTATCACCTGTTGGATACACCCCCAACTCAAGTTCTCCATCTGTTTTCCCGGTGATAAACTACTCGCCGTCCAGAGTAATAGGTTTACCAGTCTTCCCACCCTTCTCCCAAAACCCTCCTTCATTCAACTGTCTGCCCTTAAATCAACCCGTCTTAGCTCACCCAATCCGGTTTCCACCTTAAAAAATATCCCTTGCTCCTATGCATTGGTGGTTCCTACAAATTCACTGCACGCCGGTACCAAAATACGGCCTCCACACGCCTTCCACTCTGCCTCCCGTCGTACTCCTAACCTGACAGCTATCTCTACTGCTCCCAATAATAACTGCTCCCTATTTGGTGTTCCACCCAACTTGCCTTACCCGTCCCATAAAGTGCGGCTTTTTCTACCACCATACACCCCTATTCCTCACACGTTTTCAACCATGCCCTCTGCGCCCTCTTTCAGTCAATACTCAATTCCTACTGGCTAGTATTTGCCAACTGCTGCTAATTAACCCTCTTTGATATCGACCCGCCAAACCCTACAGGTTTTTCTCTTCGCTCCGAAGTTTCCTTCTCCGTGGGTGTCCAGTTGTTTCAGCCATAGCACTCTCTCTCACGGCAACATTTACTGCAGCTTGGCTGGAAGCCACCCCACTGAACCTCCATTACCCTCAACATCGACATATTCCCTTTTGACCCTGATCTCCACTCCTTCCAATCGCGATAGTCTGCCTCTTTCTAACTTACACTACCTCCGTGATGTGCCTATACCACCTCCTACAAAAGACATATCTTTAGCCCCATTCAACTTGCGTTCTATTTTTGGCCAACTCCCGCACCTATAAAAACTTGTCCTCACAAATACTTACCACATTATACTAATGACGGAACCCTGACTGTCTGAGAACACTCCCAATGATCAAATAATTTCGGTAGGGTACTGTCTTCCAAGGACTAACAGACCGAACCGGCTTGGTGGTGGTTGCCTAGCCCATGTCAAGGAAATCTACGCCACGACCCCTCCTTTACATACGGCGCCCTATTCTTTCCCGGATTCTCTCTGGTTCACTTTCAACCTCCAGAGCACTGTTCTTTATATTGTCTGCTTTTGTCGCTCGCCGAATTTCCCCAATTCCTTGCTTCCACTTCTCACTAGGTCTTTCGAATACCTCTCCTTCCTTCCTCCTGGAACTAAGCTTATTGCTGGTGACTTCAGTCTTCCTCATATTTGTTGGCATACCCTTTCGGCTCCCCCCAGTCTTATGGACCTGATCACCAGCATTCATCTTGGTGGCTATACACAATATGTCAAACCTACCAGAAAGAGGAACACATATGTATAATATGTACCATATGGTATACTAGATCTGGTATTTACTAATAATATACCTCTCATCGACGTGTTCGTAACACAAAATTTCCCCTACAGCTACCATAAAATGGTTATCTGCCATCTGCCCCTTAGTGGCCCACCTAATCCCGCGCACCACTCCAATAATACATTCCTATGCAGAAGTTGGGCCTTGCTAGTCACGCTTATTCGCCAAAAGTGCTGGGGTGAGTATTTTCTCACCCTTGACCCTCAGCTTGCTTCGGATATTTTCTACTCCTTTTTTCCGACTGTCTGAAAACATTGTCTAATACTTCCCAAGCAGTACTTAAAAAGAGGTCGCCTGTCTCGCCACTTCATAAGAAGTACCATAAACTTCTCAGAAAATTACATAATTCCAAAGACTTTCCAATTTTTATTCGTCTAATCCACTTTTCCGCACTTATTCAATGGCAAGATAATACGCGACTTCGTGATCAAGAAGCTAGGGCATTGAGTCATCCCAACAAGTCGCAACTTCTTTTTATGTTGCATTAGTCTGGAAACACTGATCCTAAGGTCGACTTCCGACCTCGGATTCCGGATAATAACTCATCTATCACATCGCCACCCTGTATAGCCGAAGCCTTCAATGCATTCTTTGCTTTAGCCGTGGCTTTGGCTGCTGTCGTTGTCCATCCCTCATCCTTACCACTTACTGACTCCGTCCTTTCTACGATAATCCTTTAGGCCAAGAGTATTTCCAATCTACTATCCAACAGCAAACCCTCCCCTTGATTAGGACCCGATGGCCTACCACCAGATGCTCTTGTCAATGCCGGACAGGATCTTCCCTGTTGCTGTTCAACCTTTCCGCTCTTTCACTTAATAACAGCAGGGTACCTGCTAGCTGGAAGCGCTCGGTAATCGTTTCCGTTCATAAAAAGGGACTTTTACATGAGGTATGCAATTATCGCTCTAAATCCGTACCCCCGTTTTATCCAGAATAATGGAATAAATAATGGAAGATCACATTATTAACTATTCATTAAGTCTCAACCTTATTACTGACGACCAACATGGATTCCTCAGTTCACGGTCCTGCATGACTTGTCAGTATGATTTTCTGAATCTCGTCACCGACCCTTCTGAAAATGGGAAATCTTCCGTTGTTCTTTATCTTAGCTTATCTAAGCCATTTGATCGTGTACCTCAACCCCAACTCCTAACAAAGCTACGATCACTTGGCACTATCGATCCGCTACTTTCTTGCTTCTCGTCTTACTTATCTCATCGTTCACAGGTTGTCCTGATTATTGGGCACACCTCAACCCTAGGCCTGCTACTAGAGGTGTTATTCAGGGTAGTGTTTTAGGTCCCCTTATTTTCCTCCTTTATATAAATGATATATTTCCGACAATACTAAATGGCACGCCATTCTTCTTCGCGGAAAACATCAAGATAGTCTACACTTTTTCTCCCAGCAACCTCAGTACTACTATTCCTAAAATCTCCTTTGACTGAGCCGCTCTTGATGAATGGTGCTCAACGTAGACGATGAAATTCTCCGCCGATAAGTGTATTTTTCTTAATACAAATGCCAGATTCCTCCTGGCTCCTTGTGCATCGGCGGTTCACCCATCGACAGCAGCCCTCAGTAAGAGACCTTGGTTTAAGTTATTCGCGCTCTTTCAACCTCTCCGAACATGCTGTCTTCCAAACTCCGAAGGCTCAAAAATGTATTGGTCTTCTGTTCAGACCCTCTAAGCTTAGGGAGAGCATTATTTATGTGTGCATAGTACATTCCAGGCCCCTTCTTAAATATCGTTTCTTAATCTCCTCTAGCATGTGAAGGTCCGACGGGATTAGTATCGATTTTTCCAGGGAAGACTCAAAAAGCAGCTTGTTGGTTGGTGGTTGAACATGAACTACAGGGAACGATTTTTATCTCGAAATCGAACCATTGTGGCTCCGTGGCATCAAGCTGAACCTAGTTTTTCTGTAAAAACTGTTGACTAAGCAGTCTTATTCCTCCAACCAGTTGTGCTTCTCCCCGGGTACTGGACATTCACTCCATAATAGACAATATATTATTACCACACCTTCCGAGCGGACTGTTCTACGCTCTGAAATCTTCCTTTTCAAGTACTCCAGAATCTGGAATAAACTTCCTTCGCACACAGATCTCAGTGTAAGTATGGATTCATGCATGCTATTGATAAATTCCTCTATGTTTCCACTGTTTAGCGCTTATTCAACGTTCACATAACTGAAAGTCAAGCTTACGCGAAAGGCCTCGACCTTTAAGCCATCGCTCTGCTTTCTCGCGTTATCGCCTTTGAATTCTGAATGCTCTGATTAACCGCCTCTCCTTAGATTTCGCCACCGACCTATTTAAAGCATGTCTGCCTCCACCAATTGTTCTTTCCTACCAACTTATAGGATTATATCATTTTCACTTTGAATTAAGTCCTTCCAGATGCATTCGCATTTTTAGAGAGGCCACCGTAATACTTCTCACAGTTTGTCAACATGCTTCATCCGCTGCACGATTTATTACCTTCCTTTAGTTATATCACATCTGCGGCACTAAAACTAACCTCGACAACGCTATAGTAACTACATCAGTAACTACGCCCTGGCCCGCTATACATATATATATATATATGTATGCATATATATATATATATGAATATATGCGTATGTATATGATATACATATATATGTATATATAAACGTAGACATATATATACATATTACTGTCCTGTAAATATTGGCACGAGCACGGTAAGTAACCCAAAGCCCCTCTATGTCTCTTGGCTAAAGTCGCCTCTTTCCACACCAGCTCCCACCACATATACTTCCATGTTTACCTCTGCGATTTCTAACTGGGATATCCAGTCTCATTTATCACACCTAGCGTGGTTCACTAACTGAACTCAACACCCAGTTACGACGTCACCAACTCTGCCCTCATCCTATCCCCAGCCAAGTTTCTTCCGTCATTTCATTCCAATCTTATCGTTTTCTCCTGCAGGATGACTATTTTAGGTGAAATATTAACCTCTCCTTTGAGTTTTTCAGCCCCTAATTATTAGTTTACGTTTTTAGTCTCACGTTCCATAGCCTCAGTTTGTCTTAGGGATCCGCTGCATTTATGAGTCCGTGCTTCACTTTTGTTCTTCTTTCCGTTAACCGTTGATCCTCAGCTAGGCCTTACTCAGACTGCCTTCCTCTATGTCACTACCCTTCCCATTGATCTTTAATGCCCATCAGCCACCTCGGGCACTACACTGACCACCTTTCTGGCCGGTGCACCTGGATGATATTGCTGTATGGCCTTCTGCCGATCGCTGATCCCATTGGCATTGTTGTCCAGTTACCACGGCCTGTCCAGTTGGTCCTGGATCAGACACCTTTATCGTAGTGTCTCAGCGCTCTGCAAAACCATCAATGAAAGTGCAGGCCGTCTGCAACGACGTGCAAGTGCAAATCGCTCGGTACTTCACACTTACCGTGTTCACCTCAAGAAGTGTTTTCCAGGTTGGGTGTCTAGATTACGGTCAGCCCTACCAACTAGCACCGGTTGCGGATTGCACGCTCCAACCCTCCTCACCTTACCGCATTCTTCACTGCCCGTTGCGGACCGCATGCTCCTACCATTCTTCAGCCACGACCCGTTCATCTATCGCTCTTGTCGGTACCCTTATCATTTCCCATCCGTGTCGTTCTACCTCTGTATGCACACCTACCCATTCGGCTTTGGTTCCTATCGCGTTTCACAATGACAACCCTCATTGCATGACATCACCCTTGCTCTATCATTTTTACTCTGCCCAAGCCCAGAATATGTTCTTCTCCACCCATTTCGCCCCTGTCAGCTCCTAATCACTATTAACTCGGTACCTGCATGTGCTTATAAATGTCACTGATCGCATATCTGACTAGCTATCATTTTGCGATATCCCCTTATGGTTATATTATACCCTCCGCCATTACACACCAGACACAACCGTAACCATGACAAAACACCGTATAGAAACTCGCCGTTCCTAACTTTGCAATTTTTACAACAAAATTTATTATCTTCTTACCACCTCCGTATTTTCCACATCTGAATCCGTAATTCTTCTGTGGATCTTCCTCTCAGGCAGTGTACTGATTAGCAACTTCTGGCCCAATCCATTGGTGCAATGGCCTATAAGCACGCAACTCTTCAGTGCCAGTTACCCATCTCTGATGCACAACCATTTTTTGTGCATTTTTGTTTCATCACAGGCCTTCCCGCCCGGATTTTTTTCTTCCCCTTCATCCTGTGTAATCTGCGGTGAAAAGAACTGATTCACCATCTATTGCTTGGTTTTCTTTGGTCAACACCCTCGTCTGCTTCGTACATCGCTCGCCACGGGCATCTTCATTGCGCCTCCCAGGCTGCACTGCCTTTCCGCGTTCCACTCAGTGTGATGTCATCGTAACATCATCATTCTCACCCACAGTTTCAAACCACGCGATCTGCCATTACCTGATCTTTCTGATCCTTCACTTCTTTATTTCTCTTCCATGTTATTCACTGTTTCAACTGATATACCTTCGTGCCACAGTCCATCTAACCTCCAAGGTACCCTTCCCCAGTGATCTTTTACGCCTCTTCAATCACACCGTACCTCAATTCTCTCTGCTTTTTCCAGCCATTTTCACGGCCATCTTGCAGCATAATGTACCTCCATTTACTAACGCTTCACCCATGTTCGACCGTGACCATATGCCACAACTGCAATAATCAGACCGTTAGATTCACGCATACCTGTCACCGTCGATCCTTTCCTTCATATTCCATCGTTTCTCAACTTCTGCTCACAGCCACCACCTCTGTGTTTCTATAGAAGACGTTTGAGAGCGGCTGGTTAACGTGTCTCCTATTGGGTCTAGCAGCGAAATACCAACTATATCCTCTCTATCGGACGAATAGAGAAGATGCGAGTCGGTCTACAGATGCAAGGTGTATTCTATATACCGTAGCACCGAAACAGTACTGATACGAGAGATACACTGAACGGAAAACGGAACGAAACACAACGGCTATGCAGAAAGCGAACCGCGAGCGTGTAAAATCGGCGAGCGACCGAAAGTAAAAGTGATTTGAAACGAGGTCAACGGAAACCTCGGAAAAGTCAGTCCAGTAAAACGTACGCAACCGGAGAACACTATGAGGTCGATGTCAAACGTCAGTAAAGATCGTGGAGAAAATAGATCCAAAATGGTGTCCAGAAAATAGTCATTTTTCAAAACGATCGAGGTCACTACAGCAACCTCCCGCTATAAGGCACGGAAAGCTTTCGAAAAAATGTCAAGGAGGAGAAGGCATACAAACGATACTCGTGTGCGCGAATGCGCGCAAAATACGTGAGTGTAGCTGTGCTGTAGGATGCTGACGGGCAGAATCCGTGGCATGCAGGAACCGTAGGACGATGGTTGAGTGTAAACCAGATTCGTTGCCAGTGACATCGGTTGCGTGAATCGTCATCCAGGTGTGCCACACCAACTACGTTTAGCGTCGGGTAACCGTTAATCAATGTGATATCCGGAAGCCAAATCGGTAGGTTCGAAAATGGCAAGGAACGAAAGCGACAGGCCGATCCAGAATGCGAACGTTGGTTCCAAAATCCTTCAGATTTCGTGGAACCAGCAAAGCGTACCATATGGCGAAGTTCCATGAAACGAAAAGAAACGATAAACCGGTGTAGCAACCGCAATGGACTTGACTAGAATACAGTAATAACTAGTGAGGTATGTCAAATCGTGTCGACAAGGTAAACACGAAAGTTATTACTGCGGAGTGAAGTGGTTAAGAACGTGTTTGACCTAGTCGCGAAAACGTGCTTGGCAAACAATCTTCCGACCGGAATGTGAGACTGGAGTCTCGTTCACAGACGGGTGCGTAGGCGTGCTCTGCTGACTTGAAGGTGAGACAGTATTCCCATTCAAGGACGTAGCAGGGCCAACGGACTGATGACTTGAACGTGAGACGATAGCCTCATTCGAAGTCGTAGCAGGCAACGCTAAATGCAGACCTTGACGTGACACGGAAGTGTCGTCAACAAGCAGTGCAGGGTTAACATCGAATCTCACGTGAGCGGGAGACACGCTATCATCAGCGTATGTGGCTTTGAGATGATCGATGCTAACTGTATCGACGCGGCCGTGTCGGTCAACCTTAAAGGTCTTATCGTGACGAGAAATCACGCGAAATGGACTTCGTAAGGCTGTTGTAATGGTTTCCGTATCGAATCAACACGAATGAATACGTGCGAACAAGTTTCGAGTTCGGTCGGAATGAAAACCTGTCGTCGTTGCATTCGAGTCTGCTCCGGAGCGAGATTTTGCATGTACGTAGACAAACGGTGAGCGTAAGTCTGAACGGCAAGTGAGTCTATACTCCGTGGCGTAAAGAATTCCCCAGGCAGTCGTAATGTCGTGCCGTAGACAAGTTCTGCGGTGGAACATTGGATATCTGCCTTTATGCAAGCCCTGATACCAAGTGAAACTAGCGGTAACGTCTCGTACCAGTCGGGGCTCTCGTGTGATTTAAGAGCCGCTTCGAGTTGGCGATGAAAACGCTCGACTAAACCATTCGATGCCGGATGGTACGCTGTCGTGCGAATGCGTTCATTACCCAGCATGTGAGTTAATGAAGAGAATAGATCGGACTCAAACTGTTGCCCTCGATCGGTATTGATTGTGGAAGGACAACCATATGAAGCTATCCATCGTTCTATCAGATGTCGAGCCACTGATTTGGCCGTGGCGACAGAGATGGGAAAAGCCCCGGGACACCTCGTAAATCTATCGATGCACGTTAGTAAGTAGGTATACCCGTGTGATGGGGTCAATGGACCCATAATGTATGCGTGGATGTGATCGAAGCGAACATCAGGCGTAGCAAGAGTACCGATAGGCGAAGCTACGTGCCTATGCACTTTGGATCGTTGACATTGTAGACACTGTTTTTCCCACATACGAACATCTTTATTCATGGACGGCCAGACGTATCGTGGAGCTACTAATCGGAGACTGGCCGCGATGCCTGGATGTGAGAGTCCATGAAGGGTATCGAACACGAGACGTCGATATGTAGAGGGTACGACTGGTCGAGGTATGCCAGTAGACATGTCGCAGAGTATAGTCCCGGCACCGGTGGCCAGAGGTACGGACTGACAGTGTGGCTACGATAACTGAGCAGCTTCCATACATGAAGAAACCAGTGCCTGTGCTGCAGCCATGGCAGGGATGTCTAAAACCGGAGATTTAATGGCATTAAGCGAAATGCGCGACAAAGCATCTGCAACGCAGTTCGACTCACCTTTAACGTGTCGTAGGTCAGTCGTGAATTGAGAAGTATAGTCCTAATATCTGACTTCTCGTGGGGAGTAACGATCAGACTTAGTATGCAATGCATACGTCAAAGGCTTATGGTCTGTAGGGAGGATGAAATATCGACCCTCGACTGCATGGTGAAAGTGCTTAACGGCATTATATGCAGCCAGCAGTTCGCGACCAAAGGCACTATATTTGGTTTCCGTGGGACTGAGGCGTCGAGAAAAAAACTCTGATGGCTGCCATATCCCAGAAACAGACTGTTGCAGGACCGCTTCGATGGCAAAGTCGGATGCATCCGCCGCTATGCTTAGCGTGGCTGACGGAACTGGGTGCATTAGGAGCGTGGCCTGAGCTGATGTCTCTTTAATCTCCGAGAACGCCACTCGTCCGGCATCCCTAAGCGACAACTTACGTGGATTGCCACGAAGTAGGTCAGTTATTGGATGCAAACTTTCAGCAGCAAGGGGTATGAAACGGCGATAAAAGTTAAATAACCCCAAAAATGCCCTAAGCTCCTTCATTGAGGACGGTAAGGCTTAATCTAGAATAGCGCGCACTTTATCCTCGCAAGGCTTGATACCCTCTCGAGTGATCTTGTGGCCGAGGAACAAGAGTTCCGGTTCGCCAAGTTCACATTTGTCAGGATTGAATACTATTCGATGTTCGAACAAACGTTGAAATAGTATCGTCAAATGTTGGAAATGTTCATCAACCCTCGACGATGCGATTAGCAAGTCATCGATATAAGCATGAACAAATTTCGAGTCTCGCGTAATGCTATCGATAAACCTCTGGAATGTCTGAGCAGCATTTCGCAAACCAAAAGGCATACTTAGGAACTCAAACAAACCAAAAGGAGTCGGGACAGCGGTTTTCTCGACATCCTCAGCGGCGACTGGGATCTGGTGATAGGCTCGCACCAAATCGATTTTAGAAAATACAATCGTGCCGTGAAGTGATGCCATGATGTCGTGTATGTGGGGTATCGGATAACTATCGTAACGGGTAACCGTGCTTAGTGCCCGATAGTCGCCACATGGTCGCCAGCTAATGCCATCTTTCTTAAGAACCATGTGTATAGACGTGAGGCCCATGGACTGTGAGAAGGACGATCAATACCTTTAGAAAGTAGTGTCGAACTCATGTTTGGCGAAAGGCAATTTGTCCGGTGCCAGTCGGTGAGGTCGTGCCGTGACTGGTGGTCCGTTAGTGACAATGTGGTGTGCCACACGATCAGTCAGTCTCTATCTCTTCAAATGGTTTAGTCAATATGGGGAATTTAATAAATAAAGGCTGAAAATCGTGCGGAATGTTAGAAAACAATCCTGTAATTCGGTGTGCATCTGTTCGAGCTGCAAGACCCGTGCATTTAGTGTTCGACGAAGGATCGATAAGCTGCAGCCTACGTGAATCAACAATTACTTCATAGTGCTGCAGAAAATCGACTTCTAGTATGCCTGTGGGAACATCCACAGGAACAAACATCCACAGATACCGTCGTCGTGGTTCCAGGTTGACCGCAAGCTGTCTCGAGCCGTAGATAGGAATGGAAGAACCATTCGCAGCTGACAGCCGAAGCAAAGAAGCTATTGGCTTGTCTTTACCAACCGGCAAGACAGAAACTTGGGCCATAGTATCGACTAGGAACCTAGCGTTAGTGCACGAATCATGCACGTAAAGTAAAAGGCCAACCTGAGACTGATTGCCGGCGAGTACGGCCGCTTTTACTCGCCGGCGGGGGCGTTTCCCGCCTAGTATGAACATGGCTGTCCGCACCTACGTGCGGCTGGTCCGACATCGCGGTGGAACCAACAATAACCGCTGGTGGGATGATCTGGTTTGGACGAGGCAGGTGAGGTAGATTCACGGCGGACGTGAGCAGTGGAGGGCGCCCGTCCGTGCCGTTGTTTATGTGGGCTACTGCGAGGAGTCGGTATTTTAACTCTGTCCTTGAAGGATGGATCGAGTGCCGAGGCCTCTCCGGCGATTCATCCAGGTCAACACCCCGAGGACTGTGCGACGTCGTAACGATGAGGAAATTAGCCCCACTGCCAACACGTGCGACAATCTTGTCAGCCACGGCGGCTGCTCGTTCCAAGGATGAGTCCTCGAGGAGAGTAGTTACGGTGGTCTGAACATGGAAGGGTAAAGAGTCCAACCACAGTTCCTCAACTATCTCCGAATACTTATCGGCGGTCCCTGCCAAGGACCGGAGGTGAGCTAGGTGGCGGCTGGGTTTTGTATCCCCTATAGGGTGCCGTGCCAGTAGCTCGCGTAACCGTTCCTCTAGAGAACGAAGGAAATGTTGCAGTCTGGCCTCCTCAAGCCGATCGCACGGCTGCTCTTGAGGAGGTTTTAATACTAAATCCCTCACAGAGGCAGCAACATCGCTCGGGATTGCCTCTAAGGCATGGGAAAATGGTTGGCGTTAGCCGATAATCCTACTTGCCTCAAACTGCAGCTCTAAGGCTGCAAACCAAGGCTCAGAATCATGTGGGATAAACGCCACAGGCTTAAAAGCAACCGCAGACAAAGTGAGACCTGTGACGAGCTGCATCTTATCCTCCGACGTGGTACCGTTGCGATAATATATCGCGAAAAAAATATATATCGTGCAACAAAAAGAAGACATGAAACAGCGGAAAATCACAGACTCACTGGGCGGGCGAGTAATCCAGGAGGTTCTGGAAGTTTCGGGCTCACCAATATTGAAGACATTCGAGAGCGGCTGGTTAACGTGTCTCCTATTGGGTCTAGCAGCGAAATACCAACTATATCCTCTCTATCGGACGAATAGAGAAGATGCGAGTCGGTCTACAGATGCAAGGTGTATTCTATATACCGTAGCACCGAAACAGTACTGATACGAGAGATACACTGAACGGAAAACGGAACGAAACACAACGGCTATGCAGAAAGCGAACCGCGAGCGTGTAAAATCGGCGAGCGACCGAAAGTAAAAGTGATTTGAAACGAGGTCAACGGAAACCTCGGAAAAGTCAGTCCAGTAAAACGTACGCAACCGGAGAACACTATGAGGTCGATGTCAAACGTCAGTAAAGATCGTGGAGAAAATAGATCCAAAATGGTGTCCAGAAAATAGTCATTTTTCAAAACGACCAGGGTCACGACATTTCCAAAGTTGATTTTTTTTGCTGTTGATCTCCCATGCGCACCCTCCACAAACAAATTAATTGGGGTTTATCCAAGGTAATTCCGCACCATTGGACCCAACCCTATTTGTCTCGTCCAAGCACTGCTACCTCCTTGTCCCGTCTCCTCACAGTTATCCGCTCCTGCTCTGATATATATGTAGATATATAAATATACACCCACATATATTTTGTATCCACATATTTTCTCTCCCTCCTTCAGTTCTTCGCCGGACAGTTCTCATGCCAAGATGCCACCGCCCCTCATGATATTCGTTCACTTTGTCTATAACTGTGCCTCACATGCATCTGTCTCGATCCTTCCGCGGCGTTGATGTTATCTAACTCACCCCTTAAGTCTTGCATTGCCAGCTCCCCGTTTTCAAATTGACACCCTTTGTTTATAGCAATAAGGCATAGTTCATGGCTACCTGGTCCCTAGCCATACTACTCAATTTTCAGTCCTCTTCTTCTCTTCTTTCTTCTTTTTTCTTCATCCTTTCTTGTAAGGATAGTTTCTCATGCCGATGTTCAGTCCTCTCCCGTAAAACTCCCAGGCTTCGTCCTCCCCCACTTGGCTCAGCCAGCAGCTCCATCTTACCTCGATCCTCAAATTCACCGGGCTTATATTTGAATCCATCTCCAGGTTCACTTTGACTCTCTACATTACTCCTTTTATATGCGTACATTTATCTCCCTCTCATCTACCCTCTATTTCATCCCACCCCCTTTGTGTTACGTATTTCTAAATTTTTCATGATTTTTGTCCGTCAATTTTGTTGCTTGTTAAATCTTGAACATGCTTAGGGCATGCTTCGGGCGTCTCCAAAGTAAGCTATTATATTATATTATATTATATTATATTATATTATATTATATTATATTATATTATATTATATTATATTATAATACCATAACCCGTAGCCTAACTGACTCACTTAAGTTATTCTGTATGGGATGGAGATATAGTTTCGCTCGTACGGTATGCCCCACATAAAAGGACAACCTCATAAAGCCCATACTGCTGGGAGATAGACCGGACCAAACACCGTCATCAACATATATGAACGAACAAACTGGGTGCTTAGTGGTTGGGTCTTTTATGTAGATAGGGAATAAGTATGGAGAAATACTAGCTCCTTGAAGACCGCGAGCACGGCGCTTAAGACCTTTTCAAACTTTCATTCCAACTACAGCATGTCGTTTTAGGCGCTGTTATTGGTTTATTTTCTGGTGATTCATCTAGGGTGGTAACAAAAATAGCTTGTAAGAGTATCCCCCATACCCAAACAAATTTGGGGATTTTTATGAACAACCAACTCTGAGGCAACCAGTTCTTCTACCAGTTGTTGTTAAAGCAGCTTCCGAACTGCCATTTTGGGATAGTTGAGTGGTTTTCATTATGAACACCTTTACCTCCATTCATATAAAAGCTCCCCGCTGAGGCTTGTCAAAAGCGACCATCATCCTCCCTCACCGCCGAGTGATTAACAGCGTTCAGGCCAAGAGCGTTGAATGCTTCGGGCTCAGCTCAGCTCTGACGCCCTGCTCGGTGTCACTGGTTGGTGTGCACAGCGGTGCTGATATCAAATTTGAAGCACTTGAACAAAATCTAGCTTCCTCGGAAAGACAGTTATGTAACAAGGAGGATGCGCCGACCGCCTTGTCGCAGCCTGCATTTATCATGGAACCTCCAAAACAACCGAACACCCTCAGTTTATTGTCGGCCGGTCGCCTCCTGGCCTCAGCTGCCTCCGAAGCTCACCAAAGAATTATGAGGTTCAAGATTGCTGTGGTCCTTAATCTTCCGGATCGCCTCTAGCTTTCCTCGATAAAACGATTGTTGCTTCCAGCTTGCGATATATCACACCTCTAGTGCTGCTGCATAAGACCGAGAAAAAAGTCACGGTGGTTTATATGTCTGCTTCTTTTTCATCCCTTCGACGAAAACGTTTTCACCGAATTCCTTAGAGAGAGAGAGAGATTATCCACAAAGCCGACGCAAAAAAAGCATAAAAATGTCGCCGATAAGAAGTCATATCAGTAGTCAGTAATGCGCATCGTCAAAATCATCCTATCCAGAGCCACCCAATCCCTCTCAACTGCTCACCACAACTGACACTTTCGCACCACCCCGTCGACTGGTGCACCGCCGCTGTGTGGACCTTGACTTATCCTGCTGGCCACCAACACCCCGGAAACAATCTAAAAGGCTCCAAGCTGCAGTTCGATCTCCTCCATTATCTGCCAGGCATACCCATAGCAGGGTTAAATAATCAGCCCTCAAAGATTGCTGCTACCCAAGTACTGGCTTTTTCTCCAAAGAAGCCGGGAAAGTGACTGCTTCCAACTAGCCAGACCGTACCAACCGATCAGTAAAAACATCGCCCCGAAACGACATTGAGCACAACCTCATATCCTGTCCGTGTTGCTCCCCGTGGCCCCGATCATCTTAGTTTCGACAACACCACGCCTCCGGTCGTACCCGGCCTGGGACCTCTCGTGTGAGCTCTGAACAATTTTTTATTCAACCTTTACTTCCGGTATACCCACCGGAACTCTTTGTTCCCCCATCATTAGTCCGCCTGCGTACCTAAGTAAACACCTGAAGACCCAAGTTGTCAACCCCGCTGAGATGTCTCCTTCACCCCGTCCGTCGAAGCTCCACCCTATCACAGGCTTGCCTCTTTGCATACTACCACCATCTCTGGCACCATCATTCAAGTCTCCCAAGTTTCTAATATACCGCGTACAAGGTTCGTTGTATTCCCTCAGTGTCTCACCCGGTAGAAGTCAGTCAACAGACCTCCCATTACTCCTTTCATCCCACTGCAGCCCACCTTTGTATCCCAGCTATTTGCCTACTTCAGCCCATCCACGTCCGTACACCATCAACCACCAGGCCGAATCGAGTTTTCGCTCTACCTAACCAACTGAGGTACACCTTACGGCCACCTAATACCGACACGAAATATTGCCTTGGGCGAAAATTAGCCTTAAACCATAGCCTTACCCCAGTTGAATCCACCCTACCTGTTTCCCAAAGCTGTTGCAAACACCAGTCCACCAACTCGTATTTTATCTATTAATTGAGACCCACCCTCTATAGCTGCAGACGATATTTCTAACTTCCTTATGTTCTGCAGTTTCTTCTCTTCAGACTCCCGTCGTCCGTAAAGAAGCCCTTTTTATCTTCTTAGCTGGTCCGGCGGCGACAGGCCACTCCATATGCTTCCAGCAAAATTCAGAAATCACTACCTCCGATCATACTACCTGTCCCTCTAGCTCCCCCTAATCTTTATTGGTCATTCTCATATTGACCAAAGGTACCTCTATTGGTCCCTAACCCACATACACAGCGACCTGCCCGGGACTGTCCCATCCGTCTCGTCAATACCAGGACTAGCAGAGCCACCACATTTATCTCCTCCCGCCTCAATGTTCTCACAGCTCCCTGCAGCAACAGTGGAATGAGGAGCTACCCATGTCCTTTTTCATCATCGGCATTCGCTCACTACCGGAAAAATTTACCTTCTGAGTGCCAAGGTCCTCTTGTCTAACTAAAACTACATCCTCCTCACGGAAACGTGGCCTAACGCATACAATCCCAAATTGTACTTCGCCATACCTGATAACGTGGCTTTCAGTAATCCTGGATTACATCGTTGAGGCTGGGTTGCCTAATACACTGGGAGGAAAATTTTCCTGGTTCCATGATGTAACACCCAGTCCTTGGCGCCGATGATGACCCAGTCTGGGTACCACTTAAACTACAGCCAAAAGAACTCTTGCTTAGATGCACTTATCGATCGCCCGAATCGGCCACGAGCTATATAGTACCTATTATTGATGACTTCTACTTTGCTTCAGCCTATTCCACTGCTCACAAGTTGATCGCTGCCATTTTAAGTGTTCCAGAGTATGTCGGCCATCACACTCTGGCCTACGACGTTATCAGGATCGTGGTAGCAATGCATACTGCCGTGGTTGATCCGAAAAAGCTCAATAGCATACAAAAGAAAATAACTCCAGATACGTTTTTCAAGGGCTTGATAATTTGTCCACTTCTTTAGGGGATAGTTACCCCAGGTGTTGCCACAGGGCGGTCATGTACTCGATCTCCTTACCGAAATCGGTCCATTCTTCTGAACCGGCCGCCAGGCCATGTCACTAATTCACTGGAACAGCCTTGCAAACATAATCAGATCTCGAAATTGGGGTACATACTTTCATTTTCCCAACCCTGAGAGGGTAGCAGATCAGCAGTATTCTATTCTCAACCAGTGTTTAAACGCAATCACCCCAGCTCTTTCAGCTTCAAGGAGCGCTGGAACAAATGGACCCTCATGGTTGAAATGCAAGCTCTCCGGGCTTCGACTAATTGCGCTCAAAACCCGGGAGCTATCGGCATATATCCAAGAAGAAACGACTGTCGGTTACAGTCAAATCACAAACTGAACTCATGCTTACCCAGCGACAGCCAAAAGCTCTGTGCCACCACAAGAATTAAATCCCGAGTAAGCTAATGAAAGCAAGAAATTCCCAACCACGCATGATTACACCTTCATCACTGTCAACAACTTCCATCTGAATGAACCGAAAGATGCAGCCGAAGCTTTAAACACATTTTTCTCTTCAGTCCTAGGGTCCTGTGTATCCACTCCTAGAGTACACTCCACATGCTTACCAAGTGGGTCTCTCTCCACAGCTTCGCTTCACCCCGATGATATTTATCCACTTTTAGTCTCCATGAAACCATCTTACAGCCCAGGCCCGGAGGTTACTGCAAGGGATGCCACTTCAGTGTGGAATTCGGATACACCTATCCTTTCATCTAATTTAGCAAACTTTTCTATGAAACCCAGCCCTTCACCAACTGAAAGGAAAACCCCTACCATTGTCCCCCTGCACAAAACAAGCTCCGTTCACGTTCTCGAAAACTGTTGTCCTGTCAATCATACACCGTTTATCCCCAAAATCATGGAGAAGATCATCAAATACGGGATGGTGACCCATCTTTTCCAAATGCTTTGCTCAGTGTGGGTCAGCACAGTTTCCTGAAAAGCTTTCCGTGCTCTGTTGGGCAAGTTAACCTCTCGAAATTGGTCACGGAGGCTGCTGACAAAGATAAGTTCATGAGTATTTGCTTGCTAGATATGGTAAAGGCCTTCAACCCAGTCTCGAGCACTCGAGTCCTTTCACATGCCACACCTTATAGCATCACAGAGTCACTACTCGGTAGGTAAAATTCTCAAGTCTTCGACCGCCACCAGCTGGTTCAAATAAATGGATCCGTCTCCAAACCCAAATCTGTCACCAGTGGTGTCATACAAGGCAGCTTTTAGGGCCCGCTACTCCACCTCATGTACGTGAATGGTGTTTTTATTGTCCTTCGCCAAGGTGGTCTCCAACTCCCTGCGGATGACATCAAAGTCTTTTATATTTTTGATTCCAGAAAGTTTAGTTCAGTTATCAGTGATACACTGTGATATACAGCAGCTCTGAGTTCCTAGTGAACTAGTTCATGAATGGAACTTTTAGCACGGAAGAGCGATATTTTTACCTTCATATGCAATGTTCTCCAGGTATATTCAGTGTTGACCGTCACCTGATTTCCATCAGACCTTTAGTAAGAGACTTAAATTTGCAGTATTCAGTTGCTTCCACTTTCTCGGAATACATCAGCTCTCAAGTTGCGAAGGATGGAAGGCTTGAAGGTATACTTCGTAAAACATTCAGCCCACCTAAAAGCTAGTTCAGTACTCATGGGACCCATGTTAGACCTTTTTTGGAATACTGTTTAGTAGTCTACTCTAATTCGGACCAGTGGGATAGAGTTCCTGTTGAGAGGTTCAACGGCCCGTGACAAATGAAGTAGCTGGCTTTTACTCGCAACTCAATTAAGCCAACTATGTGAACACTTGAAACTAGACCCGCTCCGACTTAGAGCTAAACCTCATATTCTACCATGGTGTTGTTGCAAACAGAATTGTCATATCGGGGCCGTGGTTTAGAAATTTAACGGATTTAACTTATTTTTTTAAGATTGGGGGACATTGCAGCTACTGTTTCCATTTCTAGGGTTGTTCTTAGACCCAACTTTTTTCTGGTCAAGTGCATGAATCAATGGAACAAATTACCCCACAACATACGTTTTATAAAGCTATCTAAGACTTTTAAGACCGACTTTGGCAGAAACCTCGAAGTACAAAACTGTAGTTCAACTTATAGGTCTGCAAGTAAGTGAAGAAAAGGCTTTCCAAGATGGACTAGGTTTCTAACAGCCTTTGAACTTCTTTGTTTTGGCCCACCACGGTCTCTTTTGCCATAGCTGCGGTGTGCTTGTTTCTTCCAATCTCTCGTTACCCACCCATTCGCTTTGTCTTCCTCTTCCTTCTGATCGCACTATTCACGAGAAGTCCAACAAGCATGGTCCTGGAACTTTCTCTTAAGTGCCTCAATAACCAAAGTCAACTACCGGGTTACGATGGCAGTTCCTTTTCCATTTTGTGACCTCAAACTTCCTTTGTTCCATGATTCCTCACAGAATGGTTTTGCAGTCAGCCCGATAATTCTACATTCCACTTTCACCTGTTCTGCTGGACCTGGCCGACAATAATCTTCCAGTTTCGCCAATCATTTCGTAGCTTATTTCATAGCCATAACATGGCTTTTAATTCCTTATTTCTTGATATTCATCCATTCACTTTTCGTCTTCCCTCCGTCACACCTTGCAATATTACTCTCGAATTTGCATACGGATAAACTAGCCCGCATATAAAACTCCAGCTCAAAGCTCCGTTAGAACAATACCTATCCCTATTGAAGTCGCTAGGATCCAATTCACTATAACACCTGGGGCTCATGGTTTTGAAACAGTTCTTTAATACCAATTTGTTCTTCACGCAACGCTTAATTTTCCCGCCCAACACTCACTCGCAGCTAGCCGAGTTGTTTCATTGTGACTCACATGCAAATTTCCGCCCGAAAAATACTTTCCCTCATTTATCAACTTCCTGCAAAAGGAAACCCAAGAACTTTACAATTCATCAGTTCTCATCTTCAGCTCGCAAATTCAGGCCGAAATTCGTTGGTGCATCTGCGCCAACCACCCTTTGATAAGGCACCCACTGGCTGCCGACTTTGCACCTGAGTAGCGGTGCTTTTCCACCAGCTTCATTATGCTCGTGAGGTTGACCTGCATATTATAATGGGCGATGCAGTCACCAAATGCCTCACTAATATACTGGAACCCCTCAGTCTCTGTTATTGGTAAAAGCACGCGGTTAGCTGATAGCCCTGGGAATGCTGCCACTATATGAGTGTATGTTCCATCTTCTGTCATTCCGTTCCACAGCTTGCGGCAGCAGCAACCCGAAGATTGTGGCATCTAGTCTGTTGCAGCCTCATAGTAAGAGGAAACAGCCAGACCTGTCAGTCTTGGACCCAACGAGCCACTTATGAAGAAAGGCGGGTCAAGGAGAAACGGGAAGCTTGCGCAACGGCGTATACTTTCTCCATCCCTCTCCTCCCTAAACAAGGCGAAAAAAGACACTTATGCCTGGGGAGATCTTGGGCTAATACTCTCTGCCCTTTTCGTTAACAGAAGGATTTCTGATAGCAGCCTAGACCCGACCCCGCCTTCGAGGAACCCCGAGCGCTTTAGATAGGACCCAGTTCTTCTTTCGAAATCGGTGTGGAGTGACTGCACGCCTTTCCAGCTCTCCACATCTGCTTACCTATCCAAGCTTTCTCAGCTTCAACCCGTTTGGTTTCCCTGCGAAACTCCTATTCAGCTTGCCTATGTCTCAATCAGTAGCCAATAAGCCGTCTGAATAGTTGCATCATAAGGCCCCTGCTCTGACGACACCCCGGCACTGAGATGCCCAAGGTTTATAGCTATGGCCTATACCTCGCCTGTGGTGGTTGTGGGAAGAAGGAAAATGTTCTTCGCACTTTTAAAATTTACAATGCACGACTTTGCACTCTCCACGGTCTCCTCGAGTCCACCCGCTGACATTGTTATCCAAAGTCAGGGACGGTTTGTCTGCTATGGTTCTGACTCAGTTACATATCAAAGGGCCCACTGGAACTAGTTCCCTTAGTAAACGGTTTTTCCTACAACGATAGGTGCTCGCCTTCACACAGTTCTCTGGACTCAGGCTATAACTTGTCGTTCCCATCCTCCATTTTCTTGCACCTTTCCTTAAACCGGAGCCTTGCACGCAGATTACTATCCTTCAATAACCAACGCTCACCGATCTGCGCATATGCTGATAGTACGTTAGGACCCCATTCCACCCGACCTCCGTACGCCTCTGATTTCTCATGACCCCAAGCGAAGCTAGCTTGTTCTCATCCGCATAAAAAGCCTCACCTTAACTTCGAGCATTTTCTTTCCATTTCACTATTTTTGCCGTCCTCTTCCACAGGAGGTACGGCGGCCAGACAGCTATCCTCCTTTCATTCTATCCCTACTTCGGATTCTTCCTTACTCCACCCTACTTTGTAGTTTGAACTCAAATGAGCCCTTCTTCTCTTGTAACACTTACAAACCTGATTATTTTTCACTCCGGCTAAGCCCGCGTTAATACCTCCCTACAGCTCCACCATCACCCAACTACCCTACAAAACAACCGCAGTCTCCGCAAGCTAGTCTCCATAGATCGATCTTCTGGCCGTCAGGTAACAAAACAACCCTTTTCTGATTCCTACTGGGACGCTTATCATAACCCACAGCTTGAACACTCTGTATGCTGCAGCTCCCCCGATTTCCTTCAGGTTATGCTGGTTACCACAGGTCACCCCTGAATTAACTTTCAGACTAAAATTTCATTGATCGGACCGGAATGTAGCCCTTGCCGTTTATTCCCCAACCTACTTCCCCCATTTCGTCAACCAAAGTCAACCCAGCATCTTTTTGCCTGCTACCCCATGATTCACTACTTGTCATCAACGAAAACCATGGTCTTTGTGCAACGAAATACCAACACCTGTAGCCAATCAAAACCCTAGTGGAACACTGCCCACCGCCAAATTCCTGTAACGTGCCTGTAATGAAATGACTGAAATTTCAGGAAACGAATGGCTTAGTTCGTTCGAATTCACTGTATAGATTATCAATGTCCTGTTTTGATGGTTATTTGTTTCCGTTGATTGCGTTACAAATGCAGTGCCAATTGTTCTAACTGGCTGGAATTTTCCCGGCGGCAGCCATTCTGGCCGTGCTTTGTTCGCTAGGGTTCGCGCTGCGCTCCCTTGGCTTAAGGTGCTGGTGATCCTCGCTGGCTGTAAAGTGTGACATATCAGGTTATCACTTACCAATTAGTAAATGATAAGCTGAACAGTAAAATCTGCAGTATTGTGCTGTAATTGTACTTATAACATGATGAGGTGTATTTTCTCGATGAAGTATTTTCCACGTAACTCTTAATGATGGCCAGGTAGTTTTGTAAAATTCATAAAGCTTCGATGTGTTCGTATTGAACGCTCTGATATCGTGTGACATCTGCAGTATGGTTTTCACTTATGCTATGCTGCCGTTCCATTACTATCATGGTTAACAAATAAGTGTATTTTAGGACCTTGTTGCGTATTATTGACGGACAATTGCCGATATGACGAAACAAAAGAGATAATACCTAAAAAAAGAACTTAGCTAACCGATGTGTGCTCTTTGTAATGAAGCCACCCTATGGGAACATCGGCATGGTTGCTTTAAATTGGATTTTTCAGGTGGGGTTATTCAGTGGCAATTTTGCTTTCTGTTCAGACTCAACACCTTGAGGAGTTGCAAGTGAATGCAACGCTGTGGTTTCCGAAGACGTGTACCGTGAGAAAGAGCCATGTGCTATTACAAGAGGAGAACGCTGTCTGCCGAGTGCATCCCTTTCGAGTCCTTCTTACGAACACTTAAATTCTCCATTCGAGGTCCCAGGAAGCCTGCTCAGCAGCTGTATCGGCGTTAGAGTGAGAGAACATTTCCCGAGAACAACGAATCATCTGAGGCCATCCGTGGTGACTTTGGGGATGCCGCTACCCGTTTCCGGGTATGCAAGACAGCGATGGTGGTAAGGGGAATGGTTCTGTCATGCTTACCACCAAACAGCATTGTCGTTGCAGGTGGGAAACCAGCAGTTGCCGGGAGCATTTCTAAGGATTCCATAATTATTTGTTATTTCCTAAACACTCGTGACTTTTTTCTTACCCCAATGAGATCCAGTTACTTGTACATTTTTTTCTGTTGACGGACTGGATGACAATGTTGTCAAAGTCTCTGTAAATACCGTTTTGTGTATGTGTTTTCATATTTGGCCCACTAAAGTTATAATGTGTTGATACCCATGTTACATACCTTCATGAAGTAACACTTCTCTTTTTAAAGCAGATGTCTTAGGTTTCTGTCGCTACTTTAACATGCGACCGAACGAAGTAACCTTTTCAGATGTACTTAGTCGTCATGTTTGATGCCAATGTCTCGGTAGGCATTTGTTCACAGCAAACGGCTTACTGATGAGAACTGGGTGCGTTGGCCGAAGTCATCCACTTTTCAGGCTTACCAATGCATGTTTCTGGACCGTGGATATTTGCCGAAAACGGTACCAGCATACGATTTTTATGAGATTCATCACACAGATAACATTCCCAGTTATATGCATTCTTCTCAGATAATCTCAAAGATGCAATTAAATTCGAGAGGAATTTTCTTTCTGAATCTGTTATGTCAGCGTCAACGGATGGTACGTTGCCCATGACACCATTTTCACAGCGGTACGCTGTTCGCCGCAGGTACATTGTTATACGCTATCACATTCCTTTTGGAATACCTGTACCATTGTCATCTGATGACGGTACTGTCGAGATACCTCCGTCACAGAGGACTCGAAGGGAGTCTCCGATACAGCCACCAGGCTCCCCCGGTGATATCATGGCTCTTGGCCATTCATCACCGAGGTAAGTCCAGCGCGAACTTCTCATTTCATATTACTTACAGTCCACCAATATTGAAGTCTCAGACGAGGTTCACGTTAGATGCCACATTGTAAAACGTGACCAGTCCCAGGTATTTTGCGTAAAATTTACTAACAATCCTATATTTCAATTATCACAACACAACTTGTAACAACGCCCTCATCTCCGCAGCATATGCTCGCTTACGCCAGGAAGTAGCAAGGTAACTTTCTCATTATCAGCTACTACAATTACCAGACTACTTTGAACGGACGCTATCAAACCTAAGTGGCATTTGCAACGACATGGCCTTGATGATCGTCAAACTTGACGTCATAATTTGTCGCCTGGATGCGACAAATACGACGGCCTACGAGCCTTTACAGGCAAACACAATCACCGATCTTCTGAAATTGGAAGAGGATCTTGCAGTACTGGATAATTTTACGGGTACTCTAAGTGACAGAATAATTCCGCACCACATTATAAGGTCAACGCACTCAAGCGTCATCTATGCACCGATCTTGGATCAAGTATCCGCCGAAAGCTTGCATCTTTGATCGGGGAGAATTTGGCACTCACGTGAAATTGGACCGGAACAGCTGGGAAAATTGCAGTGGAAAGTTTCAAGCTTCTCAACGCCGTCATTTTTCAGTCTAGTGTAATGTAATTGCTGTTTATTTACAGGTGCCATAAAATCTACCGATTTATTCCGGGAGTCTTCTACGCTGGAGATCGAGCGTACCATGAAACGATGGTTTACCGACGCAAGAGATTGCGGCTTATGACGCAAAACTGCCAGGTACGTTCACTGATCACGCATACGTAGTCCCATGTTAAGTTTTTTTCATTTGCAAAGACGACGATTAAGAATGTCATGATTCACCTTAGTAGTATATATAACTACAGTAATATATTTTTATTTATATAATTATTCATATCTATACATATATTTTTTTCGTTCCACAATATGTCTTATTTCTGATTCACACTTTTGTTATCTTTTGCAGACCTGGGCGCGAAAAAATTTGATGGGAAGTAGTTTGTTCCATAGTGTCAGATTGTAAATATACCCAATACATAAAATTTTCACTCCGTACAATTTGTTCGTTTTGAAAAGTCGAAGGTTCAACATTTTGGAATAAGTCTCATTTAGGTTGCACTGGTCGTTGTAAGACGTTATATCACGCCGTCCTTAGGTGAGCATTGCTCTGGAAAAGCTATGGGAGAGTGGAGAGTGGACTAGCTTCCGGAGTGCAGTAGCAGGAAATTATAAAATGGCGTTTGAAAAATATGTGGGGATAAGACTGTTCACGTAGGTAACTTGATCGGTCAGTTTACTACTTGCGCAAATTTCGGACAAGCTAGAATAGTGTGATCGTTGGATGTGCGTGTGTGATTTCGAAAATCGGGTTTAAATTTAAAAGTGGATTGAAATCGTTCGCCGATTTCGGCTTGATTCCGGTATGCCCTTCCGGGGCCGGCACCCCACTGCTAAAAACACCGGCAAGCTACCGGCACTTTTCCAGCAAGCTACCAGAACCGGTCCGGATCCGGTCCGGAACCGATGTGCCACTAGGGAACTTGGTTATTTATTACCGCATCCAGCAAAAAGAGCAACTTACTCTTTCACACTTCCAACCACGGCTGTCGATTCGGGTCTGGCATTCTCTCATCCCCAGCTGTTTCTCTCCCTGCTCATCATGTCTGCATATTTGCTTGGCGCATCTGCAGCATCTTCTGGCTCAAAAAGATAGTATTTTCTTCTTTTAATCCTCTTTGATATTTTCTCATCTGCTTCCAGTCAATGCTCATGCTTTTCCGCAGCAAGCTGCTTTCCAAGTAGACATCAGAGTTCATGGGAATTTCATTATGGCACTGAAGTCAGCTATACAGAAGAACCCGGTTTTGTTATCACATTCGACTCACTCGCACTCAAAAAACTGGGTTTCTTAACAATTAGCTGTCGAATACTGGATTAATCTCCCGTATATCCTACATGAATCTCTGACTGCACTATGATAACTCCAAGTGAAGGTCGTTTATCGCAAACCGAGCAACGCGTAGCCAATTCAAACGAATTCCAGAACCAAAACAAGGTCGATTCGTAGTTTCTACAGTACTAAATTGAAATTCACAAAAAGCACATATATATATACAAACTTCGAGTATGCGGTCGAATAGACCTCATAGTAAAACCCGAAGGTTCTAATCCCCGTGGCTCAAGCACGATAGTCAGAAAACGGTTCAGGGTTGAATTCAAATGTCTCATATGAATAAACAAATGCGCAAACTGGTGGTGTATGGATGGGCTTTTCAAACTAACCTTGAATATAGTCAAATTCGTAAATCACTTGGAAAGTTTGGAAGGATTTCCAGTATCTGTTCTTAACACCGCCGGTTAAAGTCATTCCTTTGAAGCAGTTATGTGGGGTCCAGGATAGGGTTATGATTTTCGCCCTGCTTACCTATAGCTTACTGTCAGTGCCTGTGGTTGCTCACTTCCTGCTTTGGCAGCGTGTGAAACAGGTTCCCCTTCGCAGTCACTATTTGCACAATCCTTTAAAAATCAATGCCGAATTCGGCCGCACAACTTGAGATGGGCATATTTATCAGAAGACCGACATATACACTAATAGACGTACGATCAAAAAAAGACATTCCAGAGTGAAACACCGCTGAAGGAGCTTAGTCAACGTATCTCAAGCAGTAAACTATTGCGGCAGCTATTTGAACTAAGGTTTTTTACAAACACCTGCGAAGAAGTTGAATACAGATGCAATGTTTTAGTAACAATGAGATATAGCATAAAAATGAAAGGTCAAGAAACCGTAGGACTACAAAAAAATAGTACTGTTTCTTGAAAAGAATTGAAAACCAGTTTCTCATTATAAATAAGCTTCGAAGATAGGTGTCCGATGAAAAACTTTAGAACACACACAAGCACAGAAATTGATAGAATACTGACATCTTTCATAGTATTTTAAAGTGGTCTTACGTACAAAATGTGTGACAAACATTCAATAATATGTGAATAAATGCTCTTCTTCAGGGGCTGGAATAGTTTTACAGTAAGATTCCATAATAAAAGCCTCACTTGAACTGTCAAAAAGAAATCTTGGTGAATTTTTTCCCTCTTTTCTGTGCTCGATGTACAGAAAACATTTTGCAATTGTTCAGGAGAAACGGGTGGAGATGAATAGTTTTAGGGCATAAAGCAGAATAAAATGCTAAATAACTCGGCGCGAGGCGGTCTGAAAACTGTTTTTACTTGCATATAGTTTCAGGCTCAAATCTTTAGCATTTTGATTGCTGTTTCCTGCTGCGATGGAGTTAGTTCTCTGATGTTTCGAACACGCTCTTCGCTTCCTCCGTTTCTCATAATATAACACTACCGTGGGATCTGTCCAATATGCAAAGCTCGGTTCGATGGTGACACAATTCTCTTTTAGCATTGTTACTACCTTACAACGCCAAATCAAGGCAGTCGTTTTTAGTTAATTTATGGATACTGACTTCAGCCCAGCAACTGTTGCTTTGGCAAGGGGCTCTTTGTTTTGCCACCCGCCATGCAGTTCCATCTAGGTGCCGAACACTGCCACTAGGTCGGCAAATTTCGAGTCGCTTAGCGTGGTCTGTTGGTGTCCAACTTTCATCTGGGCTTCCCAGAAAGGTCCATTTTGCGATATGCCAAGCCCCTTTTGGCCATTTCTCCATTTCTTGATAGGTGGTTTGACGGTGGTCGCTTGGGAAGAGGATCTTAGTTTTGCCCATCGTGACGTCTCTTCTTTGAGTTCACCCTTGAAAACACCGAATGATGTTCCTTTGAGTTAACTTCACTTTCTTGGGATAGACCGTTGGATTGAATATCGGAAAGTCGGCTGTGTTCTACACAGGCACTTACCTCAGCAACCGCTAAGCAATTTACTGATGCCGATTCTTGAACTTTAATCTTCAAGGGTCCGAGAGGTGTCCAGCCAAATATAGTACGCTTAGCGAAAGGTTCTTTTTAAATGCCTGTGCTCTGTTCAAGCACCCGATGAGCCTCTGGCACAATGCTTTCAAGTATTATATCAATGTGGGACATAGACACCTCTTCGAAAACTATGTCCTCGAAATGAGACCATTTCTTGGCGATTGATCTGGTAGAGCAGACTGGTCTTATTGGCAAACTGTCCACTGCAAGAACTTCCGGAATTTCTACGCCCATCATTAGTTAGAGGCTTTACCTGCGGTGTCGTTTTCCTCGAACAGTTAACATAACACCCTGCAATTGTGCTGGTCCTGAGGGAGGTGGGCTAGCCGACTAGTTCACAGCTTTTCATAAGCTCGCCGGCAACCAGCAAAGTATCCTACCCAGTGTCCAGAAATGCCACGACCCTGCTCAGGTTTGTAGGTTTTACAATGCCAAAAGGTTCGATGCCAAATATCTCCGGTTTGGGATCATCATGTCCTCTTGAGAGGAAAATCCTGGGTTCATCCGGCTGAGTATGCCCATTATTTTGAGGGCCATGCAGTAACAAGTGATGATTATCCAAGCGTCTGTCCTGGTCACATTTCACTCTTAACCGGCACCTGGAGGTTCGATGAGAGTTGTTTAAGCATACAGAGCATAAGCCAATCCTCTTTGCTGCCGACTACCGATCGGGTACACTCATCTCATGCGAGGTTCGACAACCTGGTGCCCGATGAAGTGAGTTGCATAGCTTGCATTCACTTGACCACTCGAGCTCTCGACGTATCAAGTGCCTGTTAGCCAAAGACTAGATTCGGCTACAGACGATCCCTGGTGTTTGAGCCGATGTTGGTCTTGTTCGCGCCAGCCTGCGACTCTCACGTACGACTTGTACCAATTGGCTGTAGGCTATGCGGAATTGACTATCCATGAACTCCGTCAAATCTTCGAAAGTAGATTTCCTCCCGAGCACATTTATTTTCTCAGCCTCCTCCGCCCATCGGCTCTGTAATTCAATAGGTAAACAATGGATAATGCGATCCTGTGTGTGCAAAGCATTCAGATTGGACTGGTATTCCAAATGCTTCAAATGCTACACTGCAACTCTGCTTTTTATTACCAAATTTGACGATAATTCAGCCCTCTACTTAGTCTCTTTTGCCTCCGCTAAAGCACCATCGACAAAGACGCTAACCAACTTGAATTCTTGTCCAAGCAAATCTTTGAGAGTTCTGCTTGCCCTGATATACCCCACTGGTGGATCAAGCATCAAGCAGCCTTCGATAGCACTTTTGGCCTTCTCAAGGCAGTGATGCCTTTCATACAAAACCTTTGCCCAGGATCTGCAATTTTGCACTCAACAATACTTTCGAATGTCTTCAAGAATATGCGGGTATTGCTCGGAGTGCCCATCGGAAGGGGCTAGCTCCACTCTCGGCAGGTCCTATGCTAAAACCCAGTAGTTTCTGGCCGTCTCAAGGATCTATGTCTGTCGATTACGTCGCAAACTTGATGCTGATATTGTGAACGACATGGATTTCCTGCTGGCTCACGGAGACCAGTTCCTTGTTGAGGGGGCCCTGCTTTCTTTTTGGCTAACCGCAGAGGATACTCTATTTCCATCGCCCTCATTCTATGAGTAACAACGCCATCAAACTCATTACCATTAGAAATGTATGAACTGGTACTGACAGAACCAGTGGACTCAGCATTATCCAGAGAATCAATAACACCAAAACCATCCCCAGATAATTGTCAAGTTGATTCCTGTTGTCTCATTAAGTCCCTGCTCTCTAGTCTGCGCAATTCCAATACGTTTTCTTGTCCACGTTCCACTTGAGCAATGCAAGTCAATTCTCGCAAATCGAGCAACGCGTAGCCAATTCAAACGAATTCCAGAACCAGAACAAGGTCGATTCGTAGTTTCTACAGTACTAAATTGAAATTCACAAAAAGCACATATATATATACAAACTTCGAGTATGCGGTCAAATAGACCTCATAGTAAAACCCGAAGGTTCTAATCCCCGTGGCTCAAGCACGATAGTCAGAAAACGGTTCAGGGTTGAATTCAAATGTCTCATATGAATAAACAAATGCGCAAACTGGTGGTGTATGGATGGGCTTTTCAAACTAACCTTGAATATAGTCAAATTCGTAAATCACTTGGAAAGTTTGGAAGGATTTCCAGTATCTGTTCTTAACACCGCCGGTTAAAGTCATTCCTTTGAAGCAGTTATGTGGGGTCCAGGATAGGGTTATGATTTTCGCCCTGCTTACCTATAGCTTACTGTCAGTGCCTGTGGTTGCTCACTTCCTGCTTTGGCAGCGTGTGAAACAGGTTCCCCTTCGCAGTCACTATTTGCACAATCCTTTAAAAATCAATGCCAAATTCGGCCGCACAACTTGAGATGGGCATATTTATCAGAAGACCGACATATACACTAATAGACGTACGATCAAAAAAAGACATTCCAGAGTGAAACACCGCTGAAGGAGCTTAGTCAACGTATCTCAAGCAGTAAACTATTGCGGCAGCTATTTGAACTAAGGTTTTTTACAAACACCTGCGAAGAAGTTGAATACAGATGCAATGTTTTAGTAACAATGAGATATAGCATAAAAATGAAAGGTCAAGAAACCGTAGGACTACAAAAAAATAGTACTGTTTCTTGAAAAGAATTGAAAACCAGTTTCTCATTATAAATAAGCTTCGAAGATAGGTGTCCGATGAAAAACTTTAGAACACACACAAGCACAGAAATTGATAGAATACTGACATCTTTCATAGTATTTTAAAGTGGTCTTACGTACAAAATGTGTGACAAACATTCAATAATATGTGAATAAATGCTCTTCTTCAGGGGCTGGAATAGTTTTACAGTAAGATTCCATAATAAAAGCCTCACTTGAACTGTCAAAAAGAAATCTTGGTGAATTTTTTCCCTCTTTTCTGTGCTCGATGTACAGAAAACATTTTGCAATTGTTCAGGAGAAACGGGTGGAGATGAATAGTTTTAGGGCATAAAGCAGAATAAAATGCTAAATAACTCGGCGCGAGGCGGTCTGAAAACTGTTTTTACTTGCATATAGTTTCAGGCTCAAATCTTTAGCATTTTGATTGCTGTTTCCTGCTGCGATGGAGTTAGTTCTCTGATGTTTCGAACACGCTCTTCGCTTCCTCCGTTTCTCATAATATAACACTACCGTGGGATCTGTCCAATATGCAAAGCTCGGTTCGATGGTGACACAATTCTCTTTTAGCATTGTTACTACCTTACAACGCCAAATCAAGGCAGTCGTTTTTAGTTAATTTATGGATACTGACTTCAGCCCAGCAACTGTTGCTTTGGCAAGGGGCTCTTTGTTTTGCCACCCGCCATGCAGTTCCATCTAGGTGCCGAACACTGCCACTAGGTCGGCAAATTTCGAGTCGCTTAGCGTGGTCTGTTGGTGTCCAACTTTCATCTGGGCTTCCCAGAAAGGTCCATTTTGCGATATGCCAAGCCCCTTTTGGCCATTTCTCCATTTCTTGATAGGTGGTTTGACGG
This sequence comes from Fasciola hepatica, assembly GCA_948099385.1. Taxonomy (NCBI): domain Eukaryota; kingdom Metazoa; phylum Platyhelminthes; class Trematoda; order Plagiorchiida; family Fasciolidae; genus Fasciola; species Fasciola hepatica. Next base: position 15,791,710 of record CANUEZ040000123.1, read on the forward strand.
TGGTCGCTTGGGAAGAGGATCTTAGTTTTGCCCATCGTGACGTCTCTTCTTTGAGTTCACCCTTGAAAACACCGAATGATGTTCCTTTGAGTTAACTTCACTTTCTTGGGATAGACCGTTGGATTGAATATCGGAAAGTCGGCTGTGTTCTACACAGGCACTTACCTCAGCAACCGCTAAGCAATTTACTGATGCCGATTCTTGAACTTTAATCTTCAAGGGTCCGAGAGGTGTCCAGCCAAATATAGTACGCTTAGCGAAAGGTTCTTTTCAAATGCCTGTGCTCTGTTCAAGCACCCGATGAGCCTCTGGCACAATGCTTTCAAGTATTATATCAATGTGGGACATAGACACCTCTTCGAAAACTATGTCCTCGAAATGAGACCATTTCTTGGCGATTGATCTGGTAGAGCAGACTGGTCTTATTGGCAAACTGTCCACTGCAAGAACTTCCGGAATTTCTACGCCCATCATTAGTTAGAGGCTTTACCTGCGGTGTCGTTTTCCTCGAACAGTTAACATAACACCCTGCAATTGTGCTGGTCCTGAGGGAGGTGGGCTAGCCGACTAGTTCACAGCTTTTCATAAGCTCGCCGGCAACCAGCAAAGTATCCTACCCAGTGTCCAGAAATGCCATGACCCTGCTCAGGTTTGTAGGTTTTACAATGCCAAAAGGTTCGATGCCAAATATCTCCGGTTTGGGATCATCATGTCCTCTTGAGAGGAAAATCCTGGGTTCATCCGGCTGAGTATGCCCATTATTTTGAGGGCCATGCAGTAACAAGTGATGATTATCCAAGCGTCTGTCCTGGTCACATTTCACTCTTAACCGGCACCTGGAGGTTCGATGAGAGTTGTTTAAGCATACAGAGCATAAGCCAATCCTCTTTGCTGCCGACTACCGATCGGGTACACTCATCTCATGCGAGGTTCGACAACCTGGTGCCCGATGAAGTGAGTTGCATAGCTTGCATTCACTTGACCACTCGAGCTCTCGACGTATCATGTGCCTGTTAGCCAATGACTAGATTCGGCTACAGACGATCCCTGGTGTTTGAGCCGATGTTGGTCTTGTTCGCGCCAGCCTGCGACTCTCACGTACGACTTGTACCAATTGGCTGTAGGCTATGCGGAATTGACTATCCATGAACTCCGTCAAATCTTCGAAAGTAGATTTCCTCCCGAGCACATTTATTTTCTCAGCCTCCTCCGCCCATCGGCTCTGTAATTCAATAGGTAAACAATGGATAATGCGATCCTGTGTGTGCAAAGCATTCAGATTGGACTGGTGTTCCAAATGCTTCAAATGCTACACTGCAACTCTGCTTTTTATTACCAAATTTGACGATAATTCAGCCCTCTACTTAGTCTCTTTTGCCTCCGCTAAAGCACCATCGACAAAGACGCTAACCAACTTGAATTCTTGTCCAAGCAAATCTTTGAGAGTTCTGCTTGCCCTGATATACCCCACTGGTGGATCAAGCATCAAGCAGCCTTCGATAGCACTTTTGGCCTTCTCAAGGCAGTGATGCCTTTCATACAAAACCTTTGCCCAGGATCTGCAATTTTGCACTCAACAATACTTTCGAATGTCTTCAAGAATATGCGGGTATTGCTCGGAGTGCCCATCGGAAGGGGCTAGCTCCACTCTCGGCAGGTCCTATGCTAAAACCCAGTAGTTTCTGGCCGTCTCAAGGATCTATGTCTGTCGATTACGTCGCAAACTTGATGCTGATATTGTGAACGACATGGATTTCCTGCTGGCTCACGGAGACCAGTTCCTTGTTGAGGGGGCCCTGCTTTCTTTTTGGCTAACCGCAGAGGATACTCTATTTCCATCGCCCTCATTCTATGAGTAACAACGCCATCAAACTCATTACCATTAGAAATGTATGAACTGGTACTGACAGAACCAGTGGACTCAGCATTATCCAGAGAATCAATAACACCAAAACCATCCCCAGATAATTGTCAAGTTGATTCCTGTTGTCTCATTAAGTCCCTGCTCTCTAGTCTGCGCAATTCCAATACGTTTTCTTGTCCACGTTCCACTTGAGCAATGCAAGTCAATTCTCGCAAATCGAGCAACGCGTAGCCAATTCAAACGAATTCCAGAACCAGAACAAGGTCGATTCGTAGTTTCTACAGTACTAAATTGAAATTCACAAAAAGCACATATATATATACAAACTTCGAGTATGCGGTCAAATAGACCTCATAGTAAAACCCGAAGGTTCTAATCCCCGTGGCTCAAGCACGATAGTCAGAAAACGGTTCAGGGTTGAATTCAAATGTCTCATATGAATAAACAAATGCGCAAACTGGTGGTGTATGGATGGGCTTTTCAAACTAACCTTGAATATAGTCAAATTCGTAAATCACTTGGAAAGTTTGGAAGGATTTCCAGTATCTGTTCTTAACACCGCCGGTTAAAGTCATTCCTTTGAAGCAGTTATGTGGGGTCCAGGATAGGGTTATGATTTTCGCCCTGCTTACCTATAGCTTACTGTCAGTGCCTGTGGTTGCTCACTTCCTGCTTTGGCAGCGTGTGAAACAGGTTCCCCTTCGCAGTCACTATTTGCACAATCCTTTAAAAATCAATGCCAAATTCGGCCGCACAACTTGAGATGGGCATATTTATCAGAAGACCGACATATACACTAATAGACGTACGATCAAAAAAAGACATTCCAGAGTGAAACACCGCTGAAGGAGCTTAGTCAACGTATCTCAAGCAGTAAACTATTGCGGCAGCTATTTGAACTAAGGTTTTTTACAAACACCTGCGAAGAAGTTGAATACAGATGCAATGTTTTAGTAACAATGAGATATAGCATAAAAATGAAAGGTCAAGAAACCGTAGGACTACAAAAAAATAGTACTGTTTCTTGAAAAGAATTGAAAACCAGTTTCTCATTATAAATAAGCTTCGAAGATAGGTGTCCGATGAAAAACTTTAGAACACACACAAGCACAGAAATTGATAGAATACTGACATCTTTCATAGTATTTTAAAGTGGTCTTACGTACAAAATGTGTGACAAACATTCAATAATATGTGAATAAATGCTCTTCTTCAGGGGCTGGAATAGTTTTACAGTAAGATTCCATAATAAAAGCCTCACTTGAACTGTCAAAAAGAAATCTTGGTGAATTTTTTCCCTCTTTTCTGTGCTCGATGTACAGAAAACATTTTGCAATTGTTCAGGAGAAACGGGTGGAGATGAATAGTTTTAGGGCATAAAGCAGAATAAAATGCTAAATAACTCGGCGCGAGGCGGTCTGAAAACTGTTTTTACTTGCATATAGTTTCAGGCTCAAATCTTTAGCATTTTGATTGCTGTTTCCTGCTGCGATGGAGTTAGTTCTCTGATGTTTCGAACACGCTCTTCGCTTCCTCCGTTTCTCATAATATAACACTACCGTGGGATCTGTCCAATATGCAAAGCTCGGTTCGATGGTGACACAATTCTCTTTTAGCATTGTTACTACCTTACAACGCCAAATCAAGGCAGTCGTTTTTAGTTAATTTATGGATACTGACTTCAGCCCAGCAACTGTTGCTTTGGCAAGGGGCTCTTTGTTTTGCCACCCGCCATGCAGTTCCATCTAGGTGCCGAACACTGCCACTAGGTCGGCAAATTTCGAGTCGCTTAGCGTGGTCTGTTGGTGTCCAACTTTCATCTGGGCTTCCCAGAAAGGTCCATTTTGCGATATGCCAAGCCCCTTTTGGCCATTTCTCCATTTCTTGATAGGTGGTTTGACGGTGGTCGCTTGGGAAGAGGATCTTAGTTTTGCCCATCGTGACGTCTCTTCTTTGAGTTCACCCTTGAAAACACCGAATGATGTTCCTTTGAGTTAACTTCACTTTCTTGGGATAGACCGTTGGATTGAATATCGGAAAGTCGGCTGTGTTCTACACAGGCACTTACCTCAGCAACCGCTAAGCAATTTACTGATGCCGATTCTTGAACTTTAATCTTCAAGGGTCCGAGAGGTGTCCAGCCAAATATAGTACGCTTAGCGAAAGGTTCTTTTTAAATGCCTGTGCTCTGTTCAAGCACCCGATGAGCCTCTGGCACAATGCTTTCAAGTATTATATCAATGTGGGACATAGACACCTCTTCGAAAACTATGTCCTCGAAATGAGACCATTTCTTGGCGATTGATCTGGTAGAGCAGACTGGTCTTATTGGCAAACTGTCCACTGCAAGAACTTCCGGAATTTCTACGCCCATCATTAGTTAGAGGCTTTACCTGCGGTGTCGTTTTCCTCGAACAGTTAACATAACACTCTGCAATTGTGCTGGTCCTGAGGGAGGTGGGCTAGCCGACTAGTTCACAGCTTTTCATAAGCTCGCCGGCAACCAGCAAAGTATCCTACCCAGTGTCCAGAAATGCCATGACCCTGCTCAGGTTTGTAGGTTTTACAATGCCAAAAGGTTCGATGCCAAATATCTCCGGTTTGGGATCATCATGTCCTCTTGAGAGGAAAATCCTGGGTTCATCCGGCTGAGTATGCCCATTATTTTGAGGGCCATGCAGTAACAAGTGATGATTATCCAAGCGTCTGTCCTGGTCACATTTCACTCTTAACCGGCACCTGGAGGTTCGATGAGAGTTGTTTAAGCATACAGAGCATAAGCCAATCCTCTTTGCTGCCGACTACCGATCGGGTACACTCATCTCATGCGAGGTTCGACAACCTGGTGCCCGATGAAGTGAGTTGCATAGCTTGCATTCACTTGACCACTCGAGCTCTCGACGTATCATGTGCCTGTTAGCCAAAGACTAGATTCGGCTACAGACGATCCCTGGTGTTTGAGCCGATGTTGGTCTTGTTCGCGCCAGCCTGCGACTCTCACGTACGACTTGTACCAATTGGCTGTAGGCTATGCGGAATTGACTATCCATGAACTCCGTCAAATCTTCGAAAGTAGATTTCCTCCCGAGCACATTTATTTTCTCAGCCTCCTCCGCCCATCGGCTCTGTAATTCAATAGGTAAACAATGGATAATGCGATCCTGTGTGTGCAAAGCATTCAGATTGGACTGGTATTCCAAATGCTTCAAATGCTACACTGCAACTCTGCTTTTTATTACCAAATTTGACGATAATTCAGCCCTCTACTTAGTCTCTTTTGCCTCCGCTAAAGCACCATCGACAAAGACGCTAACCAACTTGAATTCTTGTCCAAGCAAATCTTTGAGAGTTCTGCTTGCCCTGATATACCCCACTGGTGGATCAAGCATCAAGCAGCCTTCGATAGCACTTTTGGCCTTCTCAAGGCAGTGATGCCTTTCATACAAAACCTTTGCCCAGGATCTGCAATTTTGCACTCAACAATACTTTCGAATTGCTTCATGAATATGCGGGTATTGCTCGGAGTGCCCATCGGAAGGGGCTAGCTCCACTCTCGGCAGGTCCTATGCTAAAACCCAGTAGTTTCTGGCCGTCTCAAGGATCTATGTCTGTCGATTACGTCGCAAACTTGATGCTGATATTGTGAACGACATGGATTTCCTGCTGGCTCACGGAGACCAGTTCCTTGTTGAGGGGGCCCTGCTTTCTTTTTGGCTAACCGCAGAGGATACTCTATTTCCATCGCCCTCATTCTATGAGTAACAACGCCATCAAACTCATTACCATTAGAAATGTATGAACTGGTACTGACAGAACCAGTGGACTCAGCATTATCCAGAGAATCAATAACACCAAAACCATCCCCAGATAATTGTCAAGTTGATTCCTGTTGTCTCATTAAGTCCCTGCTCTCTAGTCTGCGCAATTCCAATACGTTTTCTTGTCCACGTTCCACTTGAGCAATGCAAGTCAATTCTCGCAAATCGAGCAACGCGTAGCCAATTCAAACGAATTCCAGAACCAGAACAAGGTCGATTCGTAGTTTCTACAGTACTAAATTGAAATTCACAAAAAGCACATATATATATACAAACTTCGAGTATGCGGTCAAATAGACCTCATAGTAAAACCCGAAGGTTCTAATCCCCGTGGCTCAAGCACGATAGTCAGAAAACGGTTCAGGGTTGAATTCAAATGTCTCATATGAATAAACAAATGCGCAAACTGGTGGTGTATGAATGAGCTTTTCAAAGTACCGACATGTGAGCCAACCCCACTACCTATTTTATTCGTGGAATTAATGTGCTGTCAAAGGCAGGAATGAACTTTCGTGTCAACCGCGGAATCATACACGTCAAATCTGAGCTTGATTTCCCGGCAAAGCCAAGCAGGTATTTTGAAAGACGCCAGCCATAAGCAGGTAAGTCACGTCCAGAAACGTGTTGAGTGGTGAACTCCCTAAAAGCTGGGAACTGTCACATAATCCAGTAGTGTTCTACTAAGACCTAATTCCGTCCAGCCCTTTTCGGTTTCTTCGCATGTTTGCTCCGTTTCACACTATGGAGGTTTGATTGTGGGTGACCGGAGTCTTGCTGGCATATCTTTTGTTAGCTGCGTGAACTGATCGGAATATTCTAGCGAGGGCTGCATTTGAGTGGGGGGGGTTGGCAGCAAAATAGTTTCAACGGAAGCGGAACAGTATCTTAACAAATCCGTTCAAGAGAAGCTCTTTATTATATTCCTACAAGGCGTATCACAATTTATTACAAAATTTGGTTGCATTTGTTCATCTCCATTGATGTCGGAATTATCCTCAAGAGAGCATGGGTTGGAATCCGAACCGATACCTAGTTTTTCTCATGATATGTTGGGCAACTTCTCGCCAGAACTTAAGACCCGGGGGCATTTCGCACCAGCCGGAGAGAGTAGCTGTGGTGGAGTGAGGGAGCCTGTGGGGTATTCCGTGAGACGTGATGTCACGCGACAGTTCACGGTCAGCGAAATACAGAGGAAAGCTTGTCGACATTTTTGGCAGAGGCGAAAACAATACTTTAGGATCGCAACTCTAGTCCCGTGACGAAGGACACGGGAGATTTTTAAGCATCGACAGCTTTCTAAACGTCTAGTTTTGTAATACTGAAGTCGTACACAGTGAACGAGATTTCCAGCACACATGCGTTGCCCAGTAGTAGCGATTGCAAGTCTTACCAAATACGTCTTAAGAGCTTTGAGAACTTGAATATACAGCCTTTTTACAAGAATGACAGGTGATGGTAGCCAATGAAGACCTCAAAGCAGGCTATTAAGTACTTGTTGTTACTGAGGGTTCACATAGAAAGCATTGGCCTCTGGGAATAATGCATGCATATGCTGCTTTGAAACATTTAGTACTTTGCTTTACCCATCATCCGTTATGCTTTCTCAGGAGTGAATATTTCCTAGTCAAGATTCACCCCACACATCCGCTTCTGTATTCGTGTTGTCGTGATTCTACGGCGGTTGTCATCTAGAGTCAGAACTGCATTCTGTTGTTCTTATTGTGCGCTGAGCTTCCACAGGAGACCATGAGCCACAGCGTCTGCAAGAGACGTAGCTGTGACGGTAGTTCCTCAATCGGTCGTGGCCGCACCCAGAAAATGGCATGATTTCTCCCCATCGGTTGGCGAGTTCATTACAGTCAAGTCACCCACTCTTCCTTGGAAAGAGGGCATTTCGGCTTGGTGCATATGCTAGTGAGCTAGGTCACGGATGTATACTTTTTTGCTGAATCCTGTCCAGGACTGAAGCTTTTTCACCAGTGAGCTAGTACTCCTTAACTCGGTGCCAATTTATCTTCCGGAAGCCATTTCAGAGTGAGTGGGTTATTAGGGCAAATAAACGGCCCCAATTATTTCACAGCATCGTTAAGCGATGTTACTTTTCGTATTCAACAATTCTTCAACTTCGGCGGGTATCCGGAAAAATTCGGCGGGATTTACTGCGGACACTGTTATGGCCGCTGGAGCATCGCAGAATATAGTACATAAAAGAACTCCATTGAAATCGCCTAGTTCCATCGACATTGGCTATTTATTCTTTATTTTCTGCTTTTCAACTCACTTCAAACTGCCGATTTTACACAATCTGTTGGAACATTTTTGTCCCTAGCCTTTCGATATAATTGGTTATTTTCCATTATTACGGTCAGTCTCTGAACGGGCACAGCTAAATATGACTTTAAACGCCTTGATTTACTGTTGTTCAATATTTACATACAGTATTGACTACCATGTGGACATTCCATTTCACTGTGGACTTACCTTGCTGAATTCTGTTGTTTACGGGTTTTGAGGTTGCGAAAATCCGTTCTTTAGTGTGTGTGAGTGTCATTATTATGGTATGCTTTACAGTATTTGGTTAATTCGTCTTTCAGCGTTTCTTTGATGATTAGATAAATCGAATCATTCAGTTCATGGCTATCTCCCGTTGGGTGATGCTTTCGGCTACAAATCGGCTAAATTGTAAAGTTTTCCCTGTGTCCGAACATTTTTTGTACAAAGAATCTAAGCTCCGTAGTCGTGGCATAACCAAAAACCAAGTCAGATTTATCGGTAGTCATTATATTCGCCAAAAAAGAACTGCAATATACATCCCTCGTTCTGTGGCGAGCGGTGAATAAAGTAAGACCCCTAATATTATTATTAAAGAGGACGTGTTATCTTATGGCAGGGACTTTCAATCAGAATGGTGCCACACACTCCAAAATATTCTAAGAAGAGCTCAATCAGATAGGAGAGGTGAAGGCTAATTTGCTCTCACATATCTAGAACTTGTCTTCACAGCAGGTATTTCTCACTGTAGGCGATGGCGGTAGACATGGTTTCCTGTATTACCTCATGCGTACAATTTTGAATTACGCAGTGGGAAAGACAAATAACAATATTGGTTTATTTTTGGGTATTTCCCAGGCTTGCCGCAAATCATGATCAAAAGGTAAAAATGACTGCAGAGTCTGATTTTTCAGAAGAATTCGATAAATGCTTGGGCTTTACAAAGTTTTGGAGATTGGTTTGAGACGATACACTCTGGTCGTGCCCGGCAAACTTGAATTCAAGTTTAGGTGATCGGGCAGTCTGAAAGTCAGTGGGAATGGCTGCAAACAGGGAGACTGTGCACAAACCTAAGGAGAAAAAAATACATCGAATACAGAATCAAACGGGAGTTACTGATATTTTGTTCACTATTTTAAAAAGAGGGCTTCTCCGAGGAGTGCATAAATAAGCGATGGTGAGCTGCGGCGCGTGGGAGAGATCCGGGTTTAAATTTGGAAGATGAACAGGAGCGTATTATCGGACGTAGAATAAAATATATCAACCGACAAACACAGTTGCGCGGTCCGTTGACTGGATATCATCAAAGTCAGTCGCATACCAACCTTGGATTTGGAAGCTGGAGGAACACAGAAATAGGTAGGGTTTTATTCGGACCGCAAGCGCTAAGTGATAACTTCTACCACCTGGGTAACCCACTTCGGTTTTACCCAGGCGGCATATATGAAGGCAAAGTGCAAAAAAAGCAGCGGCTGGCTGCCTGGTTTTGTAAGCAAATACGAAAGAATCGACTGGTTTGAATTCATTCGGTCACATAAAGTACTTTGCTGTCTGAAAATGAACTCCCAAATTGCTAATTTGCAAAAGGTACGGATAGGTTTAAATTCTGCTTAGTCCCCTTTCTACTGCTGTGGACTAGAGCCCTGCAAAGATGCCAAGCACTCGTCGAACAAGAGCCTAATGGAGCTTGAAAACGGAGGTTCATCTTTGACTGCAACTCTCTTTCTAGGGGTATGAACTTGTTCAACTCGGTGGATACGGCCTTAATTTTGTTTGTGATGGGTTTCTGCGTCTGCTAGGCAATCCAAAGTGCCAACTCCTTAATCAAAAACGGCCTAAAGTCATCAGTATTGGTCTTCCTGGTCGCATGGGTTACTCCGCCCCGGCACTCAGTAACTGGCAAGCGAATTATGTAGTCAATTTGATGGACGGCGTAGATGCCCCTGGCCAAAGATGGCGCCTTGACAAAATCCGCTCGGTGGTTCCTGTTCGAGATCATGAGATCGAGCGAAGGGAGTGTATCCTGCAAGACATCTAGTTGTCTCACTGTTGTGTTGTGAATAGTACGGTTCAGCTACTGCCTCTGTTACTGCTTGGTCAAGGGGATCATCAGTGCTTTCCCTCGTCCAGTTGGCAGTCCTGCTGTGGAAATCTAGAAATAATTGGTGGATGAAATGGAAACTGACTTTCAAGCTTTGCACTTGTTTCATGGATCAGGCCATTTCTGTAGGCAGGATTATGAGGGACGGCGGATTACATATGTCGGTGGAATATCTGACGACTGAGTCGTATGGTTACCCACGGAGAGTCAGTAAGTGGAGTCTGGGTATGATAACAAATGAAACTAGGGGGAAGACGGTTGCTAGGATGTGGAGTCACCTGTAACTGGAGTGTTAAAATGTCTGTACGCACAATGCTTTCAATTTAACGTAAAGTAGATCTATGTTTTACAAGACTTGGATGCTTGCAACACGTACCTGTTTGTCTATAATCGCAATCTCATTTACTTCAAATTCCTTTTCGTTGCTTAAAATCGATGGAGTGCTCCAGTTACTTTGGACTTTGGCTCTCTATCCGAGTCGCCCGGAGTCGCATAGGAGGTTTTCATGTGATGTGCATTTGTTAATTTTAAAATCCAGTTCTATAACACTTGCTAACATTCCTTGCTCTGAGGTAAGAACTAGTTTGATCAGCTTATTCACAGCTAAGCTTACCTTTGAGGTGTATGATAACATTTAGGTTTTCAAAAAGTGGGACGAGATGGGCTTTGGAATGCTTATTGAATCAAAAGGGAACTACGGTAGAATTCGAAAAATAACTGCTCAATTCTCCGAAAGCGATATTGGCTTATTTTTATTCTCTACTTATTGCTAGGTTTCTAAGCTCCGTCAGGGCTATCTGGCACTTCTTCGCACTAAATTCTAAACCAACCTCTTTGGTTTTGTCCAGGACTGCTCTGAGTCTGGACGTATGCTTGCCAGTCGTCTTTGAAAGCACCACAACATCATTCCCGTACACCACGGCACCATCCAGGTTTTCCAGTAACTACGGCAGCAAACCTCTGAAAGTGTTCGGTGCGTTACACGGCCCAGAAGGCATCCGTAAGAACTCACTGCTTCCCATTGACACAGAAAGCTGTATTCCCTCTGTCGCTGGCGGGCGCCTGTGTTTGCCAATAGCCCGACCTCATTCGGTTAACGACAACCTCCCCGCGTCATGAATCTGCTCGAATATCTCTTCGTTTAGTGGCACTGAGAACTCTTCCTTAACTGTGACACGGTTGAGATCCCGGAAGTCAACGAGAAATCTATATTTGCCGCCCGGTTTCTGCGTTAACCACACTGGCGGGGAATACTGGCTAGTGCCTTCCTGAACTATTCTCATTGTAAGCATGTTTCGAACCTGCTTCTCTACTTCCGATCCGGCTTTCTGTGGTATCCTCCAGTACATTGGTTTGCAAGCTGTACCCCGGACCAAGTTAGTCCTACGTTCTTGCCGATGGCAAAAACCGTACTCTGGTGTCAAAAATAACTAGGCGTACTTCTGGATGCACTGCCTGACACATGAGTTTGGACTGCCCGAGACGGAGGAAGTTTTCACACCGCCTACGCAGTTCAGCCGGTTTCAGGGGTATTGCAGCTCGATATTTTTTTCCGCAACTCAATTATTTAGCTTCAAAATCAGTGTTGGCTCCTACACGCTCCAACAAACCGATCTCAACAACTGTCTCAGCAACCTCTCCAACCAGTAACATTTTGTGTCACACGAACGTGGCTGACCTGAACTGCAAGCCGCTTATTTCCTACTACTCTCAGGGCCTCCCTTTTCTACCCCACGAGCTTGTACTTTGCATGGTCTAACAGAAACGCCCTCCACGCGAGATGTCACTTATCTCCAGCCTCGGTGTCTACAAATGCAACTTTACATTCGCCTCCAGTTATGATCCGTACCAGTGGCGCATCCTTTGACTTGAATGTGGATAAAGAAGGCTGGATGAGACGCCTTTTCCTGAAGACTATCTGGAAAACGACCAATCTTGCCACATACAAAACACCCCCTCCGTGCCCCACGCTTTATTATTTCATTCTTGCTTTGTGTTTGCTGGTTGCATTCCGGTTTTATCCGCGTGACTTTTTCTACCATCTTCCGCAAATTGGGTTCCAGTTACGATTGCTCCAATCGGTAAATAGTCACTCCTTCTTAGGAAGTGGGGAAAATCATGAACAAGCTTTCGGTGTCAATCACGCTGCAAGCAGTGGCCAGTCTCAGCCTGATTTAGACATTCGGGGCCATGCTTTGAACGAAACAATGACGAACAAGAGGTTCCCTATTTACCCCACTTGCCCTAGGCAGCCCGATCGATAGTTGGCGTAACAGGTAACGGTAGTGAACAACCAGGTGTTGGGTTATGTCATGCCGGGTTATGTTGAATCGGTCCACAGCTTTCTGGCAACTGTCTTCCTGTGTGAGCCCCGTGATCAACCCAGCATACATCTCCCTATAAGTAGGGCTTGTTTATTCTCCCATTTTCAGATTACCTTCGGCTTTGGCTAGCCCAGCCAGTGATGCCTCTAGTGCAGCTAACAAGGACGTGTCTTCCTTACTCCGTTGTATGCAGCTACCCCTTCCCAATTTGCGATCCACTCCTCCGCAGCACCATCCGCAAACGGAATGGGCCAGGGTAACTTAATTGCCTGAGTGTGGTCACGGCATCAACGTAAAAAAGACGACAGGGCTAGGTGGGGTGCCTGTATTCTAACGGCCAAGCAAGCCACTCATGAAACACACAATCCTTTATATAGTCCCTTTTCCAGACTGCGCGGCACCAACATTGCTTTTTTGGCTGCTTCATTGCTTCGGCTACTTTCTGGCCAGTTGCCCGTGGCCGATAGGCTGGTCCTCCTGGGCACCGTTTCTATTCGGTTGGTCCGATTGTCTCAGTTGACAGCTTGATCGGTATCCCCACACCTGGGCCGTCTTGCTGGTTGCCGGAGATCCATCTGCTTCCCTTCTGTTAGTCCGTTTGCCTCCTTTTGTCCACTCCAGGGGACCTGCGGCATATATGCACCCCGTTCTTTTGTCTGTGCCCCTCGGTTAGTTTGTCTTTTTGCCTCGATATACACGTCGTTCGCTTTCCCCAGCATCCCCCGTCGCGCGGTTTCAAGTATTCCAACAGATAAATTAGAATATAGAGATATGGACTCCTACAAGCTGAGAATATCCGACACAAGCAATCAGCCCAGGATGACTAATGAACTGATTCATGGAACGTAGAGAGAATCCACCAGGTAGTTGTTCGAAGTGATTTCTACCAGGAGGTTTGTAAACTCCGAGAATTTCGGTGTTATTGAAACACAGAACTCAACAGTAAATCACGTCTGGAGAAAGCCGCCAGGCTTCCAACCTCTGAAGGTAGGCCTGATGACGTCCGGCTGTCTTTTCTATGTGTACTGTAGGTTTGCTTGATAAACGCAGACACCGATACAGAACAAGCAGAGAAAATAATCCTTAAAGCATAAAATAGAGGTTATTGTTGCTTTCAAACACACTCCACCATGGTAAACCCAAAAAGCCAGATGACGTTGGGATGTATTCATGGAATATATTGTTGGTACGAGGAGCCTGAATCTCATGTGATGGGAAATATACATGCATTTTTCAAATCGAAAAGTCGGTGGGAGGGTACAGAACTCACCATAAAACAGTAGCAAGCAATACATGTGAGACATAAAAAATGTTTTGGAATGAATGGCACCAGGTGGACTCAAGTCACAAGAGTGAGCCAAATGGAAACATACAAAGGGGCAGCGGGGTAATGGCAAAAGAAGCGGCTGGTGAAGAACAGACGGAAGCACAGCGAATATATATATGTATATATACCCGATATCTAGTACAAAGGGACCCACTTCTACGGCCAATTGCCCAAGCCTAGTAACGGTCGTCCTTTTCTTGGACCCAGTCGCGACCGAAATTCATAAGAGTATAGCTGCCGCTAAAAACGATGTAGTTTTCAACATTCATCACCGAAAGCCTCCGCCGTCAACCAAACTGGCCGCACTGAATGATTCCAACATGGCGCGCAACAGGTGACATTGAACTATGCCGAGCAAAATGACACAACGCAATGACTGTCCTTTGCAGTTCCAATCCACGGCCGAACTAACCGCTCAGGATTTCATAAGCAGTTGGCGAATCATTGCCAACGCCAACTTATTTGAGAGAATTAGAAGATTACCGTGTAAAAGGTCCCTCCAAGGAGAGATGTTTCGATCACCAAAAACACCCAAGCTTCAACAATGCAACCTGTGGCTGGAATACGGGTCGCCCAGCGGCTTTTCTGCCTGTCGAACAATCCCCCAACGCAAACGCCCTCAGCTTGGCTTCATTACGCCAGTTGATCCGGATCTGACCATCCAGCTTCTCCAGCCCATCCTCCCAGTGAATAGCCCTGCCTCCCCAACTAGCACATTGCTTCTATCTTTAGGGCAAACCTAGGGCAACTGTAGACCTGCCTCAAGTTTTTCATCAGTAAGCATGGGCAGTCAAGGCCAGCCCTAGGTTTGACCCACACATGTCCCATGGGGCAAACTCAAGGTGTAGTATTTCGGTTCTACCATCTACCCCAGCTGCCACAAGTAGCAACCGTAACCTCGTCGACCGTACTGATAGCTCAAGGCCACCAAGGTCCTGTGCATTGAGGCCTGTTGCTGCTTACGCTAGCCTACAGCCCACTGTATCAACACCAAAAAAGACCCCCGGGAAGTCTGTTTCCAACAATCCGCCCCATCCCAACTCATGTCTCACAATCTCGCACACACATATCTTCCATAAAAGCCATGATTTACCATACAGCCGAGCGACTCCTCCCTCCCCGCAACGGATAGAGTTCTGTGTCCCCTCACAGCTTTCAGCTACTCCAGCCACTCCCATATTCCCCCCCACATAAGTCCCCTCGCAGCCTCATCCAGGATCTCCACCAAACACTTTAATTATACCCCAAAAGATCTACGCCTAACGGTGGGTGGGATGCAACCCGACATCACCTATAAAGCAGGCAAGTCCACCTCGCTGCGGTCGCATGGTGCCACGACTAATCGTCAAGGTTCTCCCAACTCCACTTTGCAATACAGGAGTAAGTGGCCATCAGGTAAAACACAATCACGCTTCGGGACCCAGGGTGCCATATCCCTTAATTACGCTAAAACTGTTTGCCAACAATCTGGCTGAGTACCGGCATCCCGACCAGGCCCCCGTAATGAATTTCCCTTTCCCTTGATGATACACTTAAATAACCCGCAGTTGAAAGTTATTCACCGGTCTAGATTTTCGAATGCCACTCCTTTCCCGAATACAGGATGGGCCAACACAACCAACTACAGTTCTTCGCCGGCCCTAGTCGAGCGATAACTACTTGCCCCTTATGTATCCCGTTGAATCCAGTCACAACTACCTTCGACCATCTCACCTGTCATTACCAGTGGCCTCAACTCCCAACCTCCCACCTGAATACTTCACCCGCCCGGTGAATCTCACCTCCACGAAAGAGGACTCTTCTTGACGGCAACCCCCTCTCCCAATCCAGCCCCACCCGCTTACCAACAGCCCTTAATCAGCACTGCCGGCTCCACACTTTTAACTCTTATTTAGGTTTCATCGCTCTATGCATAAAATCCCTGACAATGTGTGCACTTACTGATGTTCATCATCTTGGTAGTATTAGCAACTAACAGCCGCCGATGGTAGTTCCTAACTCAGGCCATGAAGACGTATCTGCACTTACCCTGCTTCCCATAACTGCTCACTCACTGCTGAATAAAACCCGTACCCTCCATAACATATTACTATAATTTGACTTTGGCATGGTTGCCATAAGCAAAACCTGGCTGAATGACTCTGTCCCATCTGGCCAGATTTATATTGCTGGTTACCAAACCTTCATAAAGAATCGTCGTCGTTGTGGGGGAGGCTGCCTAATCCATATCCAAAACAGAATGCCTACCATTCCTCTTTCTGATCCAACACTGGACGCAATCCAGGACTCAGTATAAGCAAACGATTTCTCCGACCAACCGTCCATTCCATATTGGCTGCTTTTGTCGGCCACCCAGTTCAAACATCACGGACCTCACTCACGTAGTCAACCATTTTGGCCACTTCACGTTATTACTATCCTCGCCGAAACACACTGCCGGCGATTTTAGTGCGCTTAATATCTGATGGGACCCCATTTCATCACCCGGACTTCGTTTCGACCATAAGAGCGGGGGGCTGGGTCTAGCCCATAATGAAACGAACCAGGGGAAAAAGCACACCTGAACTGGTGCTCACTACTGGCCTACCGTATTTGCTGGCTGCCGCCCTCGACCTCTTCCTAGGCAGTGACCATAGAATAGTATCTAGCAGATTAACAACGGACCCATAGACCCCGCATGCGGCTCACGTCAACGGCCCCTACACACGATCAGCCGGATAAACCTCGAGCCCACGCTCCGGTCACTCAACCGAGAAGACTGCTTCACGCAGCATGACCCTCAGTTTGATACTGACTTAATCTATGATAAACTACATAGATGCTTTTAAGCAATCACCGTCAACTGGGCCAACCTCCCACAAGCCTCCAGCCTTCATCTTACGAGGCTGCAAAATAAACAAGCAAAACTGCTGGAGATCTATAATAAAACCAGAAATTTCTCAGTGTGTTGCAACTCCATTCTCTCTCTGTAACCATCAGTCTCCGGACAAATGAACTGCTGGAAAAGCAGGAGCTTTCAGCCGCAAATTCCATTGACAGACCTTACCGATTGGCTCGACTATTGAAGCGCGGAAATCAGGGCAAGCCTTCAGGGGTACCCTATTTCAGTTTGGGAAACAATGCACAAATTCAATCTCCAGCTGAAGTTTCTGAGGCACTCAGCTCTTTCTCCTCAGAACCCAGGACTGGTGAGACCATTTCAAATCCGTCTTAAGCACCCCTCTACACTGATCAGATTCCCTCTGACACTGAATTCAGTTTGAATGACCTGGCCCATCCACTGCTGCGGGTTAGACCCCCTCCCAGAAAAGCTACGGCGGCATTCCCCAATCACTCTTTCATCTTGTTGGAGGTGATGTCGTTGCTCTTCGTATGAATCTCTGTAACTCATCCCTTTAACATGGCATTTTTCCGTCCCACTAGAAATCCACGCAGCACCAGTGTCCCTCTGGCCGTCACTTGAGTGTCCCCTGAGTGTCCCTTTGACCATACTACCGATTGACCCCCAATGAAACAAGGAAGTGGACACTGAGGGGACTTTCAGTGGGGAACCCGGAAGACGGCCGTTTAACATATCTTTGTCACGTTATCAATAACTAAGGAATGGCAGTATCGCTGTTCAACCACCTGCCACGGTTTTTTCAATAACGTTGTGCCCACGAAGGCCGTGACGCCAAGACCTATGTATAAGCCTTATTCCAGTGACTTCCGTTGAAGTCTTATCTGCAAAAAACCGCCGCACTTGGTCGCATTTCCACGGACTTGAGCGGGTAATCAGAATGAACGATGAGTGCAAAATATATGTTCACAAGAAACAATTTTACTGAAAATATATACCTACTTATCCTCTTAAAAATATTGTCCGGCTGGTTTTCATCCGAGACAAAGCAACGGAAGTATTATTTCCCGTGGTGTAAATATGAGTTACACTATCGATAACCATGGTTATAATAATATCAATAACGTAGTCATCGCACCTTAATTGCTAACCACCCACAACTTCACCTTTTATGTTCTCTTCGAGCCCATGCATTAATAGTGATGAAAAAAGTCAGAGATGACTTGTCTGCTAAGTTGTCGACTCAGTTATCCAACCAAAATGTCTACTGACATTAGCTCCCCCCAAAAAACCGTTTTGTCTTTTAGTGATAGGTGCTCACTTTTACTTAATTCTTCTGTCTCAGGCCAGAACTTAGCGGCCTCACCTTGCATTTCTTGCTTTTTTCTAGCACACTGGAGTATTGCCACGCAGATTACTATCCTTCAGTAACCAAGACTTACTGGTCTGCATATACGCACATGGCAAGTTGTGACCCCTTTCCAACCGGAATCCGTATACTCTTGATTTCCCATGACCCCACAGAATACCAGCACGTTTGCTTTCACATGAAAAAGTTTCACCTTAACACCAAGTATTTTCTTTCTTTCACTGTTTGCCGTCTGGGACCACAGCTGGTGCACCGACCAGACTGCTATCTTTATTCCCTCCTATTCCCTTTCCTGATCCCACTCTTCCCACTGTTTTATTCCTGGTTCCCAAATGACCCCTCTCTCCCCATCCACCACCCACCGACTAAATTATTCTGCACCCCGGGCAAGCCTTCGCTTGATATCTTCCTAAATCTCTACCTTCGCCAAACTACCGTAGAATAAAACCAGTCTTCGTCCGCTGACCCCCATAGATCCGACCACGGGTCATCAGATAACAAAATGTTCAAACGACAACCACAACCCACAGCTGGAACACTGTTCAGACTGCCGCATTCCTGATCCCCTTCAGATCACTCCGGTTACTTCGGTAGCCATCGGCCAACTCAAAGTTACCCCCGGACTGCCGTAAAGACCAAACCATTTGATCAATCGGAATGACAATGATTTAAACATATACTCTCCCCTGCTGACGTTATATGGGGCACCGTACACAGCTGACCAGTGATCATAATCCTATAACCGGAGTAACAATCCCTTACGAAAGTTTCACCGGATCTCAGAGTGGATTCCTGTTACCGATCACCACCGCACGCCCACTCAAGGCCTGTCCAGTACTCCACTCCAACGGTTCAATTCATTCCGCGTTGCAGTACGAAACCAGTGACCAGAACCTAGTCCTCACCGTTGCACCCCCAACCTAATCTGCCCACTTCGCTAACCCAACCTCTTTTTGCCTGCCGCCCTCACCATTTTACCTGCCATCACCTGCAACCAAGGTCTATATGAAAAAGAACACCAGCTACCTGTAGCGAACCAGAATTTGGCTACTGATTCTTTTGTTACGTTTACCGAAGACTTTATCTTTACACCCTTCCAACTTCTGCTTAGCCACATCGGTAGCTTTTATCTCCATTAATTTACTCTTTCGACGGCTCCTCGCTGAAAGTCGTTTCTACGTCCATACACCATTGATGCTCTTTAAAAGTTCACTGCATTCCTCGTGAAGCGTTTTGCCTTCGCGTGACTTTCCATATGACATTGAAACCACCTACACAAAAAGGTTTGTTCTTCTACCACAAATGACTCATTCGCGTTTACTCCAAAGGCCCCCCCCCCACCATTAGTTACCCAATACTGTATCAACCTTCTACATTTCGCTGGTATATCTGACTGAACTTTGTTAGCCCTACGCGGACTTTACTTTTAACCGTATCTTCTTGTAGCTCTCCTATCCGGTTACCCGTTGGTGGTCGTCCAAGTATCCACGTGGTACGCCCTCACATAATTTTATGGACAGTCAGTTTTCGGCACTCATAAGGCATATCATGTATCACTCCTACCGCAACTCGCTGTCCATGTTGTGATGTCCAAAGCCCGTTGCTTTACTGGTCCTTGCGATCACTGCTGCTTTTGACACTCCCCAGTATCGCTTATATCAGCATTCCCACGTTGGTCCACCTATGTACAAAGCCCTCCTCGAATTCGAAACCGGTTCGTTACTCCTGCGTAAACCGTCTCCACTTTAGTTCACTCAAACACCACGTGGTTTTGCTGTTTTATTTCGGTTATAGTGTGATTCCTAAATTTCAAAATGGTGAGTACCCTATACGTTATGTACTGCTGTATCCTCTGATCTCGCCTAGTGCATGTGTCTTGACCACGGTCAAGAAATATACAGTTATCGATCATCAGTTATCAGTATTATTATTAATATTGTTTCTGAAGTGCACCCTGAATAGCATGGCTCGTCACGGTTGCATGATATTGATAGTTTAAGGAAATATAGTCCAGTGATATGGCGCACGTAATGTGAAGTTTTGATACCTCTTTTGACTGTAATCTCACCAGAATAATTTAGTAGATACCAGTGGCTAGTGCAGTTATGGGTGGCCAATTTTGGTCGGGATAGCTGTATCCACGTTGTATTTTCCCGGGAGTCGTATGAACCATGGCATTTGTAAAATCGAGTTTTCGAACAGCATCTGTAGATTAGTGCACGTAAAGCAGTGCTTCCTGATTATCATCTGACACGGCTTGCTGTTACACAGGGAGTGTTTTCCATCCCCCCCCCCAGTTTATGTGACTCAAAGCATTTGCCGACAGAAATGCTCTCAGGATAGCCCCAGTACGAGCTCCCGTGGAAATTCCACCGATATTAAACATGAACTGCTACTAAACGCGAAAGGAAAGATTTTGTCAGATAACGTACCATGTTTTTATGCAGGATTTTGTAGTCCAGTTTGCACAACAAATCGTTGTACTCCTGAGGTGTTTCCACTGGAATATTAATGAAAAATATATGTGTGGTTCCCGCAAATGCCAGCTGCCGCCGTAACGCTTCTGTGGCAGAAGCACAGTCGGTCAGCACTTTCCGAGTTCTGCTGTAGGGTCCTCAAAACGACTTAAAGGAAGTGATGGCAGAGTTGTGCAGAGTTACTAAGTATGCTGCCCAACTTTTTCTTGAATCACCCCATATTTAGCTTCCGTGACTTATTTGCGGGATACGCAGCCGATAGTGGGGAATATTATAGGCTGATGTTGGTGGCTAGTAGAGGGTGTGCTAAGTGAAACAATTCTGTTTTATTCTCTCCTTCTATCCGTGAATGGTGTGCCACGGCGACGGAGTTATCCAGGAGGAACCCTATGACAAAAAGACATTTAAAAAAGTGTGAATAACAAAACCCTTGCCTCATAAAGTGGGGCTTCATTGTCCTAAAAGTGCCGATGTATGGGGGAAAATTGTGTATCGTAGAATAAAACACCTTAAAGTAACTGCAAAGCAGAAGAATTTCCTTCCACTGCACATCACTCAATGGTACCGTAAGAGGCGAACCGTCCAGTTGAGTACAAATAAGGATTTTGATGTCCGGCCGGGGTAACCTTTATTCAAGGTAATTAATAATCTTGATAAAAGACCCGACAATCAGTTTCCCGTCTGATATACACTCGGTCACTGAAAGTCTGCTACCTACCCCCACGAAATTATCGGGAGGCCTGGCCGGCAGAACCACGTCACGGAAGAATTTTTCACAGTTATGGGTAAAATACACCGCATAGTTCGTGAAGCAGTATCACCCATCGGCTCATGTTGTCGTTATAGGCTGGAGTTGGCCTTTGTTCTGTCATTCTTGAAAAAACCTGCCGAGCTTGCCTATCCTTTGAGGCAAGGGAGCTTCGAATTACTCGCTTGAAGAACTCAGAAAAGAATGCAGAAAAGTTGCTCATCGGAACAAATATTTCTACATCTCCCGAAAGATGCAACCAACTATGCACTTTAAACACAGCTTGCCATACAGTGCGATTAACAGCCGAACAACCGTCCATGCTTTATATTGGATAGAAGGTAGATAGTGACCGTGACATTCGAAGGAGCACATCACATACATGAACACCAAAAACTCCACGCATTTATTGTACAAGCCCTCAGGAAGGGCATATTTTAAATCCCTAGGGCCCAGATGCAGTAAAAACTGGTGATATACCGTGGCTTTCCATAAATTTGCTTCTGAAAGAGGCCTACATCGACGAGGGAAATCAATGTAATGCTCGTGCTCATGGCCGCTAAACGGTTGTCGATGATTCGCAGACGGTTTCGGCCGAAGGGGACCTTCTTTTCAACCACCTCTTAGCCGAAGACTGACTAGGATTTACGCGGATCCTCAGCAAACTGAAAGCATGTGGTCCAATAGGAGTGTGTTAATCATGTCGATGTTCAATGATTAACAAGGTGATAATCCACTATGGTACTCTCCCTCTTTTCGTGATATGAAATCACCAACATATAAACTAGCTTTGGTTGGGACCAACTCCACGTCGTGTACAACATAAACAACTATAAAATCCGCTGTGTTGCTTCGTCTGTTTTGAGAATCTTTTGCTAGAACCTCTGGTCCAACAGAAAGCAAAACAGGATCCACGAACTGACCCATGGAACTCAAAGGTATTCTATTTTTAGGAACGGCTTTCAGCTCCAAAATTCCGCACTCCTGATTCGAGTGCACGTTTAAGGGATCTCTTTCACAACAGTACAATCCAATAATAAAAACATGGGGCCTCGGCAGGATTGTACATCCCAAGGCGTGCCACAACTGTTGGGAAGATCCTGTAAATAGTGTGGAACCATCCGTATGCAGTTGCAATTTCACAGAGTACGTTCCGCCATTGGAGTGTAATTTTGAACTGTTTGTCTACCCTCCTTTAATCAGAAATGCTGACACTTTCCACCACAGTTCCCTCGTTGGTGTTTGACGAGGGTACCAAAGAGGTGTTCTGGAACCTTCAAGTACATCCAGCTTAAGCTGCCGCAGGCTGCGCAGAAGAGCTGGAACTCATTTCATGGTCAAATTTCCCTGCACGGCTATTTGTCGGGTGATGCGCCCAGAACTCAGAGTCGGTGGAGCAACACATTAAAATCATTCCGCAAATGTTTCTTCGTGAGCCAAAATAAAATCTGTCTCTCACGAACCTTTTACTTCCTTCAGATTTTGGTGTGGATGTTTTAAAAAAGCAATCCCTTCCTCGAGGAACGGCTCATTATCGGCCATCACGGATAAATGTCACGTTGGAAAAACCACGTTTACACGGGAAAACGTTTCACAGTGTGTTGTTTTTCAGGCCAAAGCTCAATAGCAGCCAGCACGGATTCATCGTTGGCAACATCACTAGATTTACGTGCTTAGTTTGTGGTTCCTTCTCTGGCAGTAAGGAGTAGATCCCCAGAGTCGACCATATATTTCGTTATCAAACGTTTTACTCACCATCTTCGGATGAACTTCAACTAGACAGCTCATGTATTCTGCCTCCAAATACCTGCCTTTTTTATTTCATTAGCTTGTCCGACAATACCCACGTGCTTCGTCATCCGTATTCATTGCGGATGTCGCCCGGGTGATCAACGGTTTAAGTTTGCAGGCATCATGTTATCACATTGACCACATCCCCGTGCGACCGTATTTGGCTTACATACAAAGCGTAATACGGATACCATCAGTAATTTTTGTACTTGTATACCGTTTAAAGTATTAAAAGCGTACCACCGACAGACCACAACCATGCGAGGAAAGCTCACAACGGGCGCGCAGAAACTTACCTGACCCTACTGAAGCAAAACGAATTTCACATTGGAAAGACCACGTTTACAAGGGAAAGCTATTTAGTGTGTTATCATTCAGGCTATTTAACTGCCGTAGATGAATCTGAGGTACTTTATTATATCGAAACACCTCAAAGATTGAGGTTACCTTTGTTTCTCAGGAGGATCACAGCAGCAGATAATTCAATAATGACTTCAATTTCAACAAGCGGAATGCCACTTTACATAGGAATACCTCAATTTACCTGCCTCAAACCAAAACAGGAATTTTGATTCCAAAAGGCCTGTCGCTGTCCGCCAGAAAGTGCACTCAATAGACGGTCTATTCACGAGATTTGTTATGTAAGTTTCGATTCAGTATGAATAAAAACTTTATTCTATTTGAAAAATAGTATGAATGCTTTTCGTTCAGGGCTCATCCCTCACCGTCACCTGAGTGCACCACCTGGTGGGCACTCACTGGCACTTCGGCGGCTTCACCTGCGGCCGTTGCCACACACTTGTGCCATTTATCTGGTAATTTGGCTAGACAGACACTGTTTCACATATCCCGAAGATAAATTCTACATCCTCTAGGAAATATGAGTTTGAGCGTCCCCACGGGGCACACTGCGGGAACTGTCGATTGTCCCACTCTGATAATTTGGAAGCTCTAAACATTATCCCCATCCTCAAAAGAGGTCCCGTGCGGGATCCTTCAAATTATCATCTTATTTATCACGCCCATCTTGCTGTGAGTTCCAAATCGTTTGATCTGTCGCCACCAGATTCCTCTGGCCCGTCACCACAAGTCGCACCTGCCTTGATCAAATAATTAGACCCATTCTTACCTTTCCCATCTAATCCTATCCTTCATCTTCACTCTTCCATGAACAGCTCTCCACAGTCTTCATCACTTCCGTGCTTCCGCATTCTATTTTTCTCTCCGTTGGACTGCCATGTGCACCTGTCATGAAGATAAACCACCACGATATTCCAAAGTTAATTCCATAACCATTTGATCTAACATTGCCTACCCCTCTCAATGATTGATAATTTCTTTCTAGGACCCCATTGCTATTGCTCCTTCTCCTCTATATATATATATATATATTTAATATATATATATATATACATAATGTATAAACTTGCGCATATACGTATATGTGCACGAGCTCTGTATCTTGCAGTTCCTCACCGACCATTTCGCTTAATAATAATAGTTTATTTCGGATAACCCCGAAGCATGCTGCAATGCAAGATCAAACGGTACAGTTGAAAGCTGAATGAAAGTTACAGTGGGACTGTACAATTATGCGAACGCGATTGAATATAAGAGAAGGCATTCAAGTCAATTGCTGCGATACCGCCCGGTGAATTTAAACTCAAGGTGAGGTGGTCGATCCGGCTGGAGGTGGGCGTAGTTATTTTGCCAAAATGTGGGGTGGATGGAGAATGGTACAAAATCACACAAATCCCACAGAAGAAAGACTGTCCTGTCGGAGAACTAAACTAGATTGACGGATACGCGGATATCGTGAAGAAGAAACATTCCTGAAGGAGACGTATTCAAGCAATGGAGCTTTACAATGTATGAGAGGAGTTGCGGTGAAAAATTAGACGATAAAAATTGTGGCATAATACATATAGACCAAGAAAATCGGTCGAGGATAGCAATTTTGAGGTACAGTGACCGTATATCTGTTGAGCCAGTTGTAAAACGAAACGGACAACACACTGGACTGTGGGTGTCAAATTGATGGTGCGAGAAGTGGCCGGATAGAGCATATAGACTTTGAGTGGATTGTTTTGCTTTCAGAAAAAAAGGAATGTAATGCATCAGCATGAACTAAGAATTATCGAGAAAATCGTTGCGTGGTGCTCAACTACAACAATAGGATGGACACAGCTGGAAAAAACGATGAAGTGGTGGGCAGAAGACTATCAGTTCATGTTTGATACAAAAGGTGGACCACTTTGTGGTGACAGAACATAACTCTGCGGCACAAGAGCTTATCAGATGTGCAAAAGTGGGACACAATACCTTGCAAGATGAGGACATTGCAATGCAACAGCCTTAAGTGGGCAAACAGCGGAGCTGGAGGAGAAGGCAAGCAAACACAGAGTCGTCGATTATTGGGAATCTCAAGAGATAAATTTCGCAGTGTCATATACTGTCTGGAGATTGTGGTACGGAAGTTAGTGACAGCAATAAATGCGTTATTTCTGGAGTATATCGGTAAAAGTAGCAAAAAGGGGTGGGCTTTATCTTAGAGAGTGGTTAAGTTTGCAAATAAGACTGGTGAGTAGTTTGGCATGAAACCGCGGGAAGTGGACTGGGAATAATGAGCCAGAAGTGTTGATGGGTTTTTAAGTATACGATAATTGTGCACCAAAAAAAGCAACTTTTGCCGGACGAAAAAAGCGTTAGGTTATGAAGGCAAATTTGAAGCGAGCACGATGTAGAGTCAATGTTGGCTGGAGGAGACAGCAACATTTTGAGTATATGAACGGTATTCCTTTATTCTATTTTCTTGTTTTTTTTCAATCCGCAACCGGTGCTAGTGGGTGGGGCTGACCGTGCGCTGGACACCCAACCTGAAAACATCGTTGCAGACGTCCTGCACGCCCGATGTGCACCGGCCAAAGCGGGGGATCTGTCCGCGCCTCGCACCGGCGGGATTTGTACAGGTGATTTTGGCCGAGATCATACAGACGTAGAGATGGCGTAGTCTAGGAGATTGTGGGGGATCCAGATTTGAAGCCTGACGTTTGGGCCAGATATTTCGCTGGTGTTATCTCCGGATCATTCCAAGACATCAGATGGGAGATGCGCGCCGGTTGGTGTCTGGAAGCATAAGAATAGAGAGACGCAGTCTGGGATGCTCCCAGCTGAGGATCAACGGTCAATGGTGAAAAGAGAAATCTAGTAATGTAGACACAGACTACTTTGGGAAGAATGAGGACTGTGAACCATTGAGAGTGAATGGAAATACAGAAATAATGACCAAAACTAGGAATAAGAATGATGATTTAGAAGGTAAGTGGTGGTCACTGGAACTGGATTAAGTGTTGGGGCGCTAAGGCAAAATAAAGGAGGGGAATGGAGTCAGTTCGGACCGAGTAAAGCGAATTAAATATGATAAAGATAATAGGTAGAAGACGTTGGAGCGCGTGAACTGGGGAGAATCTAACAAGAGCAGTGTCAGTGATGTAAGTCATTCTAAGGGGTACTAATGTGTTGGCGATGGAAAAGGCATATGGGGTAGGTGATGTTGACGTTGCAAAGGATGTTAACCAGGTCGTGCTTTCTTTTTCTATTCAAAAATCTAGGTTACCCTCATAAGCTTGTTCCAACGTGGTGCACATATGGGTTAATTGTAGTACCTTGGCGACATCTAAGTATTTTGTAAGGACAATTTTGAAACGGTCTAGTGTCTGGCAGGCCCGAATGTCTTCGGGCAGTCTGTTCCAAATGCGGGAATAAACGGTGATGAAGAACCTTTCTCTTAGTTTTGTCCTGGTGTATGGGACTTTTGTAGTATGATTTCGGTTACGAAGAGGGTAGGGTGGGTTTTGAGCGAAACATAGATCAGTGATGGACGTATGCGCTCTAGAATGTAGGAGGTTGAATAGAATATAAAGATTGAGTTTCATACGTCGTAGCCATAGGGGTTCAAGCCTTAGTAGCTCACATCTCTCTTTATAATTCAAGGGAGATGATGAGCCGGGTAAGTGCTTGGTGAAGGATCGCTGAACTCTTTCGATCGCAAGTCTGTCAGATTTGCGCATGTGAGTGTATACCAGAGGGCAGTACTCAAGCTGTGGTCTGGCGTGGGATTTAAAGATCAGAAGCTGGCTGTCGCGCATTCTAAAGGTTCTGCAGATGAGAGCTATTGTTTTCTTAGTCTTAGCCACCTGGTAGGTGGCTTGTTCTTGAAAAGTGAACGTGCAAGAATATTGTAGACCGAGATCTCGTACCAGCGGAGTAGTAGGAATGAACGAGCCGTTTAAGGCGAGGGACTCAGGGGGAATTTGGCTTTTATATGTGAGAATGGCACTCTTAGCAGCGGAGAAACTCATTTTCCAAGTGTTGCACCATATGTCAAGAGCGTTCAGGTCGTCAGCTATTTTGGTGAGGGTATAGGTCGAGGTATGAGGTTCAAATGAATATACAATCTTAATATCATCGGCGAATAGGAACGCGGTGCCATGGCGTATTACTTTGAATACGTCGTTTATGTAGAGAAGAAATAAAAGTGGACCTAACACACTGCCCTGTATAACACCACTTGTGACTGGCCGGGGTGATGGGAGGTAACCCTCAATGCTTACTGCTTGTGATCTCATGCTAAGATAGGATGACAGCCAAGAAAAGAGCGGGTCTATTATGCCGTAAGATTTAACCTTGGTTAGCAGCTGGGCGTGAGGCACGCGGTCAAATGCTTTTGTCATATCAAGGAAGATAACGATAAATGCCATTCCAGAGTCAGCTGACGTTGTGATCAGATTAAGGAAATCGAGTTGGCAGGTCAGGCACGACCTAGACTTTAAGAAGCCGTGTTGGTTTTTATTTATTAACCCACGGGTAAGGATAAAATTGGCAATCTCGTCTTTAACTACTCGTTCCATTATCCTAGATATAATGGGAGTGTGGTTTATGGGGCGGTAATTAGCAGGGTCATGTAAAGCACCCTTCTTATGGAGGGGAATGATAACGGAAGTTTTCCACTGGGATGGGAAAATGCTTTGTGACATGGAGAGATTAAATAAGTTCATCAAAAGCATCACAATGTCCGGGCCGCCAAGACGAAACAGAGCTGGTGGGATACCATCTGGACCAGGGCCAGCCAGATGCCGGGTGGAATTTAACAGCTTTCGGACTTCGTTGGCTGAGAATACTACGGTTGACAAGGTGTCAGCGGTCAACGGGGTGAGATCCTGGGTTGGACTATTGTGGTCTGTTATGAAGGTAGAAGCGAAGAAATTATTGAATGTCTCAGCGATTAACTGAGGCGAGCTAATATAAATGTTCTCTGATAGGAGCAAATACGGTATTTTGGTTGTACAGCGGGGGTTTCGAGTTTTGATAAGGCCAGAAAGGTGGGCTATTTTATTCAGCTAGTTGAGAGCGTACAGTTCTTGCTTCTCCAGCTTGTTCTCATTTTCGCTTAGTAGCTGGCGTGAGAGGTGGCTAAGGCAGAGGAAGATAGAAAGGTCGTTGGTCCTTTCGTAGGCAAGCTGCAACTTTTCGAACTTACGTTGCAACTTTTGTTGTCGATCGGTTTTTCTCCCACTGGCTTCAGTTATCTCGGAAGATATGATGTTAAGAGAACAAAATAGGTTAGAGTACATCACATCCGATGCCAGTTGAGGATCAGTTGTTTGAAAAAACTCATCCCATGTCTGGTTACGCAGGATGGTGGGTAAAATATCCCGATTTGCATTTCGAAAAGATTTTCGATTTTGAGGACTTTCCTGGTGATGCGGCTGAACGGAGAATTTACACGTTATGACTCTATGATCACAACCAGGAAGGTGGCTAAGGACATTTGTCTTTATATTTCGGAGGCCTAAAGTAAAGACAAGGTCAAGAATATTGTTCCCTCTGGTTGGTGATTTTACGTGTTGTGTCCATCCGCCAGCACTCATACATGAGATAAAATTGCATAACTTCGGAGAGGAATTCGGGGTTGCCCAACAAGTGCCAGGGAGGTTGAAGTCCCCCGCTATGATTTTAGAAGCATGTGGGATTTCAGCTACGTGACAGAAAGCATCAGTGATTGCATTTACATTGCCCATGTTGTAGCCCGGCGGACAGTAAATACAACCAATGACGAGCTGCCCCTGAAGCAGGGGTGTAGAGATCCAAACAGATTCTTGGACCTTATCAAGGACAGGAAGTTGGAGTAAGTGTGTTCCAAGACTGCTCTTACTATAAGCAAGGCATCCACCACCACGTCTTTCAGATCTGTTCGTAGCAAATATATTATAACCTGGTATGGAGATGTGTCGTAGGGGAGTTTTATCAGTAAGCCAGGTTTCAGTTACGAGGATTACATCCGGGTGAGATTGCAGTGCAAAGGAGCGGACGGATGAAAGTTTACTTACAAGGGAGCGAGCATTGAAAGGTGCAATTGTGAAACTATCATTATCGTGGCCATGACGTACATGGAACGTATGACACCTTAAAGTGGCTGCCAGGTTTGGAGAAATTGTAGCCACTGGCGGTTTGTGGGATGGTGTGGGGAGAGATATGGTATGGGGGGAGGCAAGACATTCAGGGGAAACGGAAAAACCGGCAAATTTAGATGGGGTGGCATTAAGTTCGAAAGCTCGCGACTATCTGGAATTGAAGAGCAGGATGCATGTGGTTGGGTAGCCCGTAAGTAATCAACCGGAACCGCATTTGGATAAGGTACTGTCATAACGGCCTGAACAGTCCTGCCGAGACTTCCTTTTTCGGCGTTGGAAGAAGTGTTTTTATGGTTCACTCTACCTGGAGGCAAAAGACTGATTGGGTTCGGAGAGCGAGGTCCAAGTCCGCGAGTTGAGATGGCTGATTTTGCCGATAAAGCTACTCTATTTATTTTCGAATTCGTTACGGGTGCCGATGCAAATACATCTAGTCTCGCTCCTTTCTGTGGTATGCAAGGAATGGCTAGTTCTGACGTCAACAGCTGAGGGATTACTGATTTTACTCCAGGTATTGGACTGTTTTCCCGATCCGGTTTTGGATTTCGGACTCCTGCAAGGGTCGGCGTTCGTTTTTTCGAACTATATTCTGTGGGAGTAGTTTTTAGGTTCGACCAGACACTTCCTGAGCTAGTTGAGGGAATCATGTCAATCGGGGTTTTGTATGGTATTTTGTTACTAGTCTTTGAGTCAGTGGGACTTTTATCAGTTTTGCGGACGTCAGGAGGCACATTAATTTGGACCGTTTCATTGAGACTGTTCTGTAAGTTTTGACGTTTGCAACGCGGCTCCGATGGAGTGGAGACTGATGAACTATCTAGGTCGACAACGATTTTGCGACTAACCACAGAAGAGGTCTTCGCATGGTGGCCGACGCTTGGTAAATCGACCACCTGAGAGGGGCTACTGGCCAAATGTTTACCAGGGTTATGGTTCTTCGCATGGTTTTTGTGAACCTCTCTTTGTAGGGGGGTTTTATCGGGAAGTATTTTTGCCAGCTTGAAACCTGTATTTGCGACGACAAAAGACTGTCGGCTAATAAATTCCTTGGCAGCAGCTTCAGTATTAAACTGAAACACGAGTGGGCATGTATTTTGCGGTGAAGTTTTGCGGAGTCTGACACAGTAGCAAGGTTGCGAATCTAGGTTGCAAGCCTTTAAGATTACGTTCTTGGCAGTTGAGAGAGGTAACTTATCCGGAATGTTGAATACTACTGCATTGTTGGCTTTCTTGATGCGTTTAAATATTTCAGAGGCAACGGTATCAATGAACTTCGCGGCTGAGATTAGGTTTGCCTGAGTGTGGTGTAGAGATGGGTCAAGCAGAAACGCTAATGGACCTAACTGATCGATGGTTTGATCATAAGCGTCAAGCCGAGAGGAAAAACTATTCATGGTTTTGCGTATTTCAGCAGTTGCTTTGGTAGCATCTCCAAGTATATCAACGAGGGATACTGAACAACTTTTGAGCGTGCTTTGGAGGTTAAGGGTCTTACAACGGCGAGTGCTAGCTGTGATTTTTGGCCGGTGGGCAGCAATGGAACGCATGGCTAAGCTGTTGGAGTGATTGGTAGTTAATTTGGCTCAATATCGCGGGGAGAAATGTAGTGACAGCTAACACAATGGGCGAGTTGTCGGACTATGGTAAATCGCGAGGTATCAAACAGGTGAGAGAAAAAAGTGGCTAATTATCTTTGAGAGGACGGATAAGAAGAGAGAATACTTAGGGAGGGTTTTGAACAATTGATTAAGTTACTTGGAAACCACGAATGTCTATAAAGTTCTATTGTACTGATTCGCGATAATAACTGACGCAAACAGGTTGGTGTGCCGCAGTTATTGCTACTATCGGATCAATAAATCAGTTTGAAAAGCAATAAGTAATGGTAACAGCTAAATCATTGATATTAACGCTAAAAAGAAAAAAACCTGAGACAACCTGATTTTGCGTCACGATGACCTTGACCTTGCTTGCTATCATCCCACCGACCGTCATGATACGCATCCATCAATTCTACATCTGTGCCTTGCATCTACCGTATCCAGTCCTCCTAAATCATCTTTGTCAACTGATCAACCCTCTACGTCTTGTATTGCTCGCTCCCTGTTTTGCGATGAGTTTTGTGCCCTGTCCGCCGACAATCCACTGCTGAGTACCAATGCCTCATTGATATCCAATCCACTGCATTGCATCTCACTTTTTTCACAATCGTCCCCCGCTACTGCAGTTCCTTAAACCGATTTCTAGTCTTTCTCATGTTATTCAGTCGGCATCCAGGAGTATTTACCCGGACCCTTCACATTCCCCATCTGACCTTGACTATCAAACTCACCGGGCGTCAACTTAAGTCCGCCCTTGAGTTCATTTTAACTCCACACAATCTCTATGGTGTGCATAAACTTATCCTATTTTCATGCCACTTTATTCCCCCTTCTGAGCCCTTTTGTCTCATTTTTTCATTCACACTTCCACGTTTTCATGAATTATATCTCTCCAGTCCATCACCTGTATCAACAAATAAACCATTATTATCATTATTATTAAAGGAATTTTTGACTTAATATTGGACGTCCGATTTTCTTCTATCTCATAACCCCATTTAGAGCGGTCAACAAGGCTTATCACATTCGCGTTCCTGCGCCATGTGCCAATTTAATTTCTTCAACCTCTGACCACGGCAGCGTACAATGACAAATCTACGGTTATCGTTTACCTCGATATAACTGAGGAGTTTGATTAAGTTCCTCACTCCCGGTTGTTAACAAAACTCCGAACCTACGAAATCCATGGCCCGCTTTTGTCGTGGACCAATTCTTACCTGTTGGACCGCACCCAGATAGTGTGCTGTTGGTCACCTACGGCCGCCAATGCCCATCGCTAGTGGAGTTGTACGAAGTAGTGTAACATATAAGCTGTTTTTATTATTCTGCATTGACGACATTTTCCGGTTGCGCAGCACAGCACTCCCTTCCTCTCTGCCGATGGTATCCAAATCATTTATGAGCTCAGCAATCAAGATTTGAGCACAGCTCTGTCTGACAAAGAACCTTATCTCAAGAAACTTCATCAAAGCTGCACTTTATGGCAGGCATGCTTCTCGGCTTCTAAAAGCTTCTTAACAACATGCAGATGTCAGGCTCCTTCCGCAGCCTGGTCACTGAACCACGTGCCCATCGCCCCAAGCTAATCAGCGAGAGATCGCAAGCTTCGATACACCAACAATCTGCAATTTCAGACGGCCAGGGCCAGATGTATGATAGGCCTTGTTTGCAGATCATTTAAAACGAAACATCACGTTCTTCTTACATACCAATTCCGTGCAAGACCCCAACTGGAATTGTGCTTTATTATTTTCTGCGGAATGTATAAATTGAATAGAATACCCCCGAAAGGATACAGTGGAAGTTTTTTCAAGGAGCTAGTAGGATACTGTCCCCAGTGAGCTATAAAGAGCGATGCACTCCACTAAAGCTTGACCGCTTATGGCTTAGACAAGTGAGGCTCAACATGTGTCCTCTATATAGGCTTGTTCATCGGTCTGCGTTCACTTCCACTAACTCTTTACGGTTTTCTTTACCCCTTTCTTGCCATCCACGCCACAGGTCTTCAGTCGGAACATCGCACAGTTGTGGCTTGCAGCAGCATCAATATCTTTCTTATCAACGACACAAAGCTTTGGAATAAGCTATCCCTGATTATTCGCAAATGTGAGTCAATAGCCCAGTATACCGAACCTCTAAATCACAACTGACCTATAGTCGTCTGTTATCTTTGACTAACTCCAGCACCACAGCTGGTGCACCAACCAGACTGCTTTCTTTATTCCCTCCTATTCCCTTTCCTGATCCCACTCTTCCCACTGTTTTATTCCTGGTTCCCAAATGACCCCTCTCTCCCCATCCACCACCCACCGACTAAATTATTCTGCACCCCGGGCAAGCCTTCGCTTGATATCTTCCTAAATCTCTACCTTCGCCAAACTACCGTAGAATAAAACCAGTCTTCGTCCGCTGACCCCCATAGATCCGACCACGGGTCATCAGATAACAAAATGTTCAAACGACAACCACAACCCACAGCTGGAACACTGTTCAGACTGCCGCATTCCTGATCCCCTTCAGATCACTCCGGTTACTTCGGTAGCCATCGGCCAACTCAAAGTTACCCCCGGACTGCCGTAAAGACCAAACCATTTGATCAATCGGAATGACAATGATTTAAACATATACTCTCCCCTGCTGACGTTATATGGGGCACCGTACACAGCTGACCAGTGATCATAATCCTATAACCGGAGTAACAATCCCTTACGAAAGTTTCACCGGATCTCAGAGTGGATTCCTGTTACCGATCACCACCGCACGCCCACTCAAGGCCTGTCCAGTACTCCACTCCAACGGTTCAATTCATTCCGCGTTGCAGTACGAAACCAGTGACCAGAACCTAGTCCTCACCGTTGCACCCCCAACCTAATCTGCCCACTTCGCTAACCCAACCTCTTTTTGCCTGCCGCCCTCACCATTTTACCTGCCATCACCTGCAACCAAGGTCTATATGAAAAAGAACACCAGCTACCTGTAGCGAACCAGAATTTGGCTACTGATTCTTTTGTTACGTTTACCGAAGACTTTATCTTTACACCCTTCCAACTTCTGCTTAGCCACATCGGTAGCTTTTATCTCCATTAATTTACTCTTTCGACGGCTCCTCGCTGAAAGTCGTTTCTACGTCCATACACCATTGATGCTCTTTAAAAGTTCACTGCATTCCTCGTGAAGCGTTTTGCCTTCGCGTGACTTTCCATATGACATTGAAACCACCTACACAAAAAGGTTTGTTCTTCTACCACAAATGACTCATTCGCGTTTACTCCAAAGGCCCCCCCCCCACCATTAGTTACCCAATACTGTATCAACCTTCTACATTTCGCTGGTATATCTGACTGAACTTTGTTAGCCCTACGCGGACTTTACTTTTAACCGTATCTTCTTGTAGCTCTCCTATCCGGTTACCCGTTGGTGGTCGTCCAAGTATCCACGTGGTACGCCCTCACATAATTTTATGGACAGTCAGTTTTCGGCACTCATAAGGCATATCATGTATCACTCCTACCGCAACTCGCTGTCCATGTTGTGATGTCCAAAGCCCGTTGCTTTACTGGTCCTTGCGATCACTGCTGCTTTTGACACTCCCCAGTATCGCTTATATCAGCATTCCCACGTTGGTCCACCTATGTACAAAGCCCTCCTCGAATTCGAAACCGGTTCGTTACTCCTGCGTAAACCGTCTCCACTTTAGTTCACTCAAACACCACGTGGTTTTGCTGTTTTATTTCGGTTATAGTGTGATTCCTAAATTTCAAAATGGTGAGTATCCTATACGTTATGTACTGCTGTATCCTCTGATCTCGCCTAGTGCATGTGTCTTGACCACGGTCAAGAAATATACAGTTATCGATCATCAGTTATCAGTATTATTATTAATATTGTTCGCTCGACAAGCTTTGGTCTTCACGCTCGAGACTGACTGGGGTGACAGCGCACTGGACTCTCCACATACGCTTTCCCATCCCCCGCTCTAAGTTTCAACCACCCCATACCCACCATAAGCGCACCTAGCATGCACGTCGACGTCAAATACAATCGCTACCACAGCCCTGACCTTCAACCCATTGACCTGGACAGAGTATCGACGTACCTGACGAATAACGGCAACCTCGATGAAGCCCGGAAAAGGAAAAAGAGATAAGAACATAGTGGAAACCGGTCACCTTTTCCATCTATACCCCTCTATCGTCCGTCATCTTTTTTAGAAAGCGGTCTTCTCGATGTCCTAGCATCCAAGCCACGCTTAGGTTTACAACCCTACCTAACAGTAACCACTGCCTCCTGCCAACTACAATCACTACCGCAGCCTGCTCACAATTAAGTTAAATCTCTGAAATGCAGACGCAGCAGCCAACCGGGTTTACGCTATCTTGCTAGCCGGTGGTAGTACTTATCAACCCCCTGCAACCCTATGTTACTTAAGCTCTCTAATTAGAACCCAGATCAAAGTACGAAATGTAACACTGCCAGTCCACATAGACCCAGTCAGTTCATTATTAATTGTCGCTCCGTTCCCATCATTTGTTACACCTGTCAAATTGGTCATTAGAAATGTGACACTCACCGTCTACTTGCTATACCATCACCGTTATCGAGACCTTTGATTTTCCAGATGTTGCATTCGTGTTATATTACCGAAACTGACCCCGTATGCAGCCTCTGAATCACACCACTATCTGCACCGGCCGATACATTTTATTTCTATATTCGTTGATCCACGGCCGCTTCCCGCGATATACCTGTGCAGTTTTATTGATCTGTCATTTTTGCATGGTACATACCACACAGCATTCATCTATTGACGTACACTTATCTGTGGATTACTTTACCTTTCCTCTCGCAGAACTGAACACCTGTATAATGGTTGTAACCACACGGTCAATATTGATTAGTCTTCCACTTCCGCTTTGACATTTCATACCAACCCTACATAAAGTTTATAACTTGCCGCACGCTCACCTGTTTTACTCCGGCCGTTCCCTGCCACCATCACTCTGGTAGTATCCCTCCCAAGAAATACGCAATTGTTTGCAACATATATGATTCCTCTAGTATACAGCCACCACTTTATATACTACCATCTTTTCAGACTGAAATATTTCCATGTTAATACTTCTTGACATGCCTGTAGTAAAGTGAATAATTCACCGAACGCTTCGACGAGATTTCTATCCATATGCTTCTCATATTCTGTACCGCACCAAAAACATTTCCTTTCAATATGTTCGAATTTCCACTAGTGTAATTATTTCATATACCACTTATGCATGTACTCCAGACCAACTGACATCATTCGACCTTGACCTTCAAATTTGCCGGGCATTACCACAGTTTTAGTTCACTGTAACACTCTCTCTGATACTCTGCATGCACTTGTTGTACCCTTTTGTGAATTGTCATTCCGGCATCACTATAATCATCTGATCATGCATTCTAGCATGCTTCGGGCGCATCCGAAATATACAATTATTATTATTATTTATTATCATAACTATCAGCTGGAACCACGTCCAGACTGCTAACACCATTCATTTCAGGTTTGTCGTCGCCCACTCTCTCGGGCACCACTTTCGGTGACCAATGTCCACACTTTGACCTGTACCGACAGAGACCTTAATGGCATCTTTTATACCAAACGGGATTGCAATCGGGCCACACGACCTAAAACACCCCCAAATGCTTACAAGCAGATTGATAGACGTCTCCTAACGCAACACCTCTACTACTGATGTCACTGTTGGAGGCTTCAGAAATAACAGTTCGCAAGCAACCTTCTATTGATTGATTGACACGTCCCTTACCCCGCCTGATGAACCATACCCACGGGATGCTGCACATCGCCTTGGTCTCATGTGAAACAGTCCAATAACAGAGCCAGAATACGCAACACAGGAATTTTTTCTCATTAAAATTCGATACGTTATCCGAACGCGAGTCCACTTGTCCCTCACATCCTTGGTTCCCAATAATGATGCCGAAGATCACTGAGAATCAATAAGTCAATATATTTGTCAGCATAACAGAACAATAAGGCGCGAGCCTACAAGGAGATTTTTCGCTCCGTTTTCTCTTCCAAGATTTCATTTTTCTTTCGATCGGTATCCAGCTTGAAATTGACTCTTCACCAGTTAAAGGCCTTCAAGTTGCGCTGCCTTTTTCTGAATGATAAGGGTTATTGATCCCGAACCTAAACTCACCTTATATATGGATTGCTGTTTCCTCCACATTCATCAACGTTGCCTGTCCATTTCCACAAAGTTTCCTCATGTCCCCTCGTTTCATGA
This sequence comes from Fasciola hepatica, assembly GCA_948099385.1. Lineage (NCBI taxonomy): Eukaryota > Metazoa > Platyhelminthes > Trematoda > Plagiorchiida > Fasciolidae > Fasciola > Fasciola hepatica. The sequence goes on from CANUEZ040000123.1 coordinate 15,829,003, forward strand.
TGAACTCCCTCTCTTAGAATCGGGAATATCCATCATTCCGGGCCAACTTCATCTCCATAGAGAGCCGCTCTCTTCATATTCACCAAAGTTCACGGTTGTACTCCCATTCATTTCTTTAACCTCTCCATGTCCATTACTTATTCCGTGCATAGAACCCGCAATAGGCCTCAGTTACCCACATCTTGCATTATTATGACTTATAACGCATCCCTAGCGCTATATTTTCACGATATATTTTGTATTTTCACGGACCACTACCAACCAGTCGAATCCGAAACCAAACCGTATTTGCCGCGCAAACCTTTATAATTTCAGTCGACTCAAACTATCTATAGCTATATTGTTTTGCTTCTGACGACTCCACTCGCTTTCTTGAAATTCGTGTATAGTTCATTGTTTTGAGTAACGTTGTACACCATGATCATGCGCTTGCGCATGCGTCTCGACCATGGTCGAGAAATATACCATTATTATTAATATTATTATTATTAAAGTGCACCCTGAATAGCATGGCTCGTCACGGTTGCATGATATTGATAGTTTAAGGAAATATAGTCCAGTGATATGGCGCACGTAATGTGAAGTTTTGATACCTCTTTTGACTGTAATCTTACCAGAATAATTTAGTAGATACCAGTGGCTAGTGCAGTTATGGGTGGCCAATTTTGGTCGGGATAGCTGTATCCACGTTGTATTTTCCCGGGAGTCGTATGAACCATGGCATTTGTAAAATCGAGTTTTCGAACAGCATCTGTAGATTAGTGCACGTAAAGCAGTGCTTCCTGATTATCATCTGACACGGCTTGCTGTTACACAGGGAGTGTTTTCCATCCCCCCCCCCCCAGTTTATGTGACTCAAAGCATTTGCCGACAGAAATGCTCTCAGGATAGCCCCAGTACGAGCTCCCGTGGAAATTCCACCGATATTAAACATGAACTGCTACTAAACGCGAAAGGAAAGATTTTGTCAGATAACGTACCATGTTTTTATGCAGGATTTTGTAGTCCAGTTTGCACAACAAATCGTTGTACTCCTGAGGTGTTTCCACTGGAATATTAATGAAAAATATATGTGTGGTTCCCGCAAATGCCAGCTGCCGCCGTAACGCTTCTGTGGCAGAAGCACAGTCGGTCAGCACTTTCCGAGTTCTGCTGTAGGGTCCTCAAAACGACTTAAAGGAAGTGATGGCAGAGTTGTGCAGAGTTACTAAGTATGCTGCCCAACTTTTTCTTGAATCACCCCATATTTAGCTTCCGTGACTTATTTGCGGGATACGCAGCCGATAGTGGGGAATATTATAGGCTGATGTTGGTGGCTAGTAGAGGGTGTGCTAAGTGAAACAATTCTGTTTTATTCTCTCCTTCTATCCGTGAATGGTGTGCCACGGCGACGGAGTTATCCAGGAGGAACCCTATGACAAAAAGACATTTAAAAAAGTGTGAATAACAAAACCCTTGCCTCATAAAGTGGGGCTTCATTGTCCTAAAAGTGCCGATGTATGGGGGAAAATTGTGTATCGTAGAATAAAACACCTTAAAGTAACTGCAAAGCAGAAGAATTTCCTTCCACTGCACATCACTCAATGGTACCGTAAGAGGCGAACCGTCCAGTTGAGTACAAATAAGGATTTTGATGTCCGGCCGGGGTAACCTTTATTCAAGGTAATTAATAATCTTGATAAAAGACCCGACAATCAGTTTCCCGTCTGATATACACTCGGTCACTGAAAGTCTGCTACCTACCCCCACGAAATTATCGGGAGGCCTGGCCGGCAGAACCACGTCACGGAAGAATTTTTCACAGTTATGGGTAAAATACACCGCATAGTTCGTGAAGCAGTATCACCCATCGGCTCATGTTGTCGTTATAGGCTGGAGTTGGCCTTTGTTCTGTCATTCTTGAAAAAACCTGCCGAGCTTGCCTATCCTTTGAGGCAAGGGAGCTTCGAATTACTCGCTTGAAGAACTCAGAAAAGAATGCAGAAAAGTTGCTCATCGGAACAAATATTTCTACATCTCCCGAAAGATGCAACCAACTATGCACTTTAAACACAGCTTGCCATACAGTGCGATTAACAGCCGAACAACCGTCCATGCTTTATATTGGATAGAAGGTAGATAGTGACCGTGACATTCGAAGGAGCACATCACATACATGAACACCAAAAACTCCACGCATTTATTGTACAAGCCCTCAGGAAGGGCATATTTTAAATCCCTAGGGCCCAGATGCAGTAAAAACTGGCGATATACCGTGGCTTTCCATAAATTTGCTTCTGAAAGAGGCCTACATCGACGAGGGAAATCAATGTAATGCTCGTGCTCATGGCCGCTAAACGGTTGTCGATGATTCGCAGACGGTTTCGGCCGAAGGGGACCTTCTTTTCAACCACCTCTTAGCCGAAGACTGACTAGGATTTACGCGGATCCTCAGCAAACTGAAAGCACGTGGTCCAATAGGAGTGTGCTAATCATGTCGATGTTCAATGATTAACAAGGTGATAATCCACTATGGTACTCTCCCTCTTTTCGTGATATGAAATCACCAACATATAAACTAGCTTTGGTTGGGACCAACTCCACGTCGTGTACAACATAAACAACTATAAAATCCGCTGTGTTGCTTCGTCTGTTTTGAGAATCTTTTGCTAGAACCTCTGGTCCAACAGAAAGCAAAGCAGGATCCACGAACTGACCCATGGAACTCAAAGGTATTCTATTTTTAAGAACGGCTTTCAGCTCCAAAATTCCGCACTCCTGATTCGAGTGCACGTTTAAGGGATCTCTTTCACAACAGTACAATCCAATAATAAAAACATGGGGCCTCGGCAGGAGTGTACATCCCAAGGCGTGCCACAACTGTTGGGAAGATCCTTTAAATAGTGTGGAACCATCCGTATGCAGTTGCAATTTCACAGAGTACGTTCCGCCATTGGAGTGTAATTTTGAACTGTTTGTCTACCCTCCTTTAATCAGAAATGCTGACACTTTCCACCACAGTTCCCTCGTTGGTGTTTGACGAGGGTACCAAAGAGGTGTTCTGGAACCTTCAAGTACATCCAGCTTAAGCTGCCGCAGGCTGCGCAGAAGAGCTGGAACTCATTTCATGGTCAAATTTCCCTGCACGGCTATTTGTCGGGTGATGCGCCCAGAACTCAGAGTCGGTGGAGCAACACATTAAAATCATTCCGCAAATGTTTCTTCGTGAGCCAAAATAAAATCTGTCTCTCACGAACCTTTTACTTCCTTCAGATTTTGGTGTGGATGTTTTAAAAAAGCAATCCCTTCCTCGAGGAACGGCTCATTATCGGCCATCACGGATAAATGTCACGTTGGAAAAACCACGTTTACACGGGAAAACGTTTCACAGTGTGTTGTTTTTCAGGCCAAAGCTCAATAGCAGCCAGCACGGATTCATCGTTGGAAACATCACTAGATTTACGTGCTTAGTTTGTGGTTCCTTCTCTGGCAGTAAGGAGTAGATCCCCAGAGTCGACCATATATTTCGTTATCAAACGTTTTACTCACCATCTTCGGATGAACTTCAACTAGACAGCTCATGTATTCTGCCTCCAAATACCTGCCTTTTTTTATTTCATTAGCTTGTCCGATAATACCCACGTGCTTCGTCATCCGTATTCATTGCGGATGTCGCCCGGGTGATCAACGGTTTAAGTTTGCAGGCATAATGTTATCACATTGACCACATCCCCGTGCGACCGTATTTGGCTTACATACAAAGCGTAATACGGATACCATCAGTAATTTTTGTACTTGTATACCGTTTAAAGTATTAAAAGCGTACCACCGACAGACCACAACCATGCGAGGAAAGCTCACAACGGGCGCGCAGAAACTTACCTGACCCTACTGAAGCAAAACGAATTTCACATTGGAAAGACCACGTTTACAAGGGAAAGCTATTTAGTGTGTTATCATTCAGGCTATTTAACTGCCGTAGATGAATCTGGGGTACTTTATTATATCGAAACACCTCAAAGATTGAGGTTACCTTTGTTTCTCGGGAGGATCACAGCAGCGGATAATTCAATAATGACTTCAATTTCAACAAGCGGAATGCCACTTTACATAGGAATACCTCAATTTACCTGCCTCAAACCAAAATAGGAATTTTGATTCCAAAAGGCCTGTCGCTGTCCGCCAGAAAGTGCACTCAATAGACGGTCTATTCACGAGATTTGTTATGTAAGTTTCGATTCAGTATGAATAAAAACTTTATTCTATTTGAAAAATAGTATGAATGCTTTTCGTTCAGGGCTCATCCCTCACCGTCACCTGAGTGCACCACCTGGTGGGCACTCACTGGCACTTCGGCGGCTTCACCTGCGGCCGTTGCCACACACTTGTGCCATTTATCTGGTAATTTGGCTAGACAGACACTGTTTCACATATCCCGAAGATAAATTCTACATCCTCTAGGAAATATGAGTTTGAGCGTCCCCACGGGGCACACTGTGGGAACTGTCGATTGTCCCACTCTGATAATTTGGAAGCTCTAAACATTATCCCCATCCTCAAAAGAGGTCCCGTGCGGGATCCTTCAAATTATCATCTTATTTATCACGCCCATCTTGCTGTGAGTTCCAAATCGTTTGATCTGTCGCCACCAGATTCCTCTGGCCCGTCACCACAAGTCGCACCTGCCTTGATCAAATAATTGGACCCATTCTTACCTTTCCCATCTAATCCTATCCTTCATCTTCACTCTTCCATGAACAGCTCTCCACAGTCTTCATCACTTCCGTGCTTCCGCATTCTATTTTTCTCTCCGTTGGACTGCCATGTGCACCTGTCATGAAGATAAACCACCACGATATTCCAAAGTTAATTCCATAACCATTTGATCTAACATTGCCTACCCCTCTCAATGATTGATAATTTCTTTCTAGGACCCCATTGCTATTGCTCCTTCTCCTCTATATATATATATATATATATTTAATATATATATATATACATAATGTATAAACTTGCGCATATACGTATATGTGCACGAGCTCTGTATCTTGCAGTTCCTCACCGACCATTTCGCTTGCTATCATCCCACCGACCGTCATGATACGCATCCATCAATTCTACATCTGTGCCTTGCATCTACCGTATCCAGTCCTCCTAAATCATCTTTGTCAACTGATCAACCCTCTACGTCTTGTATTGCTCGCTCCCTGTTTTGCGATGAGTGTTGTGCCCTGTCCGCCGACAATCCACTGCTGAGTACCAATGCCTCATTGATATCTAATCCACTGCATTGCATCTCACTTTTTTCACAATCGTCCCCCGCTACTGCAGTTCCTTAAACCGATTTCTAGTCTTTCTCATGTTATTCAGTCGGCATCCAGGAGTATTTACCCGGACCCTTCACATTCCCCATCTGACCTTGACTATCAAACTCACCGGGCGTCAACTTAAGTCCGCCCTTGAGTTCATTTTAACTCCACACAATCTCTATGGTGTGCATAAACTTATCCTATTTTCATGCCACTTTATTCCCCCTTCTGAGCCCTTTTGTCTCATTTTTTCATTCACACTTCCACGTTTTCATGAATTATATCTCTCCAGTCCATCACCTGTATCAACAAATAAACCATTATTATCATTATTATTAAAGGAATTTTTGACTTAATATTGGACGTCCGATTTTCTTCTATCTCATAACCCCATTTAGAGCGGTCAACAAGGCTTATCACATTCGCGTTCCTGCGCCATGTGCCAATTTAATTTCTTCAACCTCTGACCACGGCAGCGTACAATGACAAATCTACGGTTATCGTTTACCTCGATATAACTGAGGAGTTTGATTAAGTTCCTCACTCCCGGTTGTTAACAAAACTCCGAACCTACGAAATCCATGGCCCGCTTTTGTCGTGGACCAATTCTTACCTGTTGGACCGCACCCAGATAGTGTGCTGTTGGTCACCTACGGCCGCCAATGCCCATCGCTAGTGGAGTTGTACGAAGTAGTGTAACATATAAGCTGTTTTTATTATTCTGCATTGACGACATTTTCCGGTTGCGCAGCACAGCACTCCCTTCCTCTCTGCCGATGGTATCCAAATCATTTATGAGCTCAGCAATCAAGATTTGAGCACAGCTCTGTCTGACAAAGAACCTTATCTCAAGAAACTTCATCAAAGCTGCACTTTATGGCAGGCATGCTTCTCGGCTTCTAAAAGCTTCTTAACAACATGCAGATGTCAGGCTCCTTCCGCAGCCTGGTCACTGAACCACGTGCCCATCGCCCCAAGCTAATCAGCGAGAGATCGCAAGCTTCGATACACCAACAATCTGCAATTTCAGACGGCCAGGGCCAGATGTATGATAGGCCATGTTTGCAGATCATTTAAAACGAAACATCACGTTCTTCTTACATACCAATTCCGTGCAAGACCCCAACTGGAATTGTGCTTTATTATTTTCTGCGGAATGTATAAATTGAATAGAATACCCCCGAAAGGATACAGTGGAAGTTTTTTCAAGGAGCTAGTAGGATACTGTCCCCAGTGAGCTATAAAGAGCGATGCACTCCACTAAAGCTTGACCGCTTATGGCTTAGACAAGTGAGGCTCAACATGGGTCCTCTATATAGGCTTGTTCATCGGTCTGCGTTCACTTCCACTAACTCTTTACGGTTTTCTTTACCCCTTTCTTGCCATCCACGCCACAGGTCTTCAGTCGGAACATCGCACAGTTGTGGCTTGCAGCAGCATCAATATCTTTCTTATCAACGACACAAAGCTTTGGAATAAGCTATCCCTGACTATTCGCAAATGTGAGTCAATAGCCCAGTATACCGAACCTCTAAATCACAACTGACCTATAGTCGTCTGTTATCTTTGACTAACTCCAGCATATCTAAAGATCGAGCCTATGAAAAGGTCATCGAAATCTAGAACTATAGCCTCCGTCTCTCATTCTGTTCTCCCCTATCTCGCGAGCTGGACCCCAAAAACGGGTTCCTTTACAGGGATCGTAGCACCGTATCCTGAAACCACCATTTCCCGTCTAATGACGGACATCACACTGAATGTTTTATTCACATTTTCTACATACAGTCCATATTGCAGTGGAATACGGTTTTCACCATCTTTAACTGTAACAAGTTAGATACCCGCTGGCTCTGGCGACCCCAGACAATGACCACCTTCACCTACAGTCACCCAACTCCCACACAACTCCGCCTACTCTAATTCACCAGTCGCCCTTCACAACTTGTCTGGGCAATTGCTCTCCCTCCCTATATAGTGCTAGGGCAGCCATGTGAAATAACCTCCCTTTAGCCCAAGGCTTTTGGCCCTCGATGCTTCCCGCAGCACCAAACAAATCAGTGGTTCTGGAACCTAGGACAATAAGATCCGCCTTCCATTACTTCACTTCTTGATTCTTCGAGTCTTCTCCTATATATTCTGGCTTCCACCCTCTCAGCTTTCTTGCCCAGCCGTAATTTACCTTCCTTGGTTATCCCACTGTAAAACCTCTTGTCCCGTACGCTTTCCTCCCAATATCTACCTGCTGGCCTCAGTTTCCTCGTCTCAAGTTTACCGACACGACTTCTGGTCCGCTTCCCCATAATTTTTGAAACCATTACCTAACTTCGACTGTCACCCCCTCTCTATGTGCCTTAACATTTCCCATTAGTACCGCCAATCACAATCACACCATTCACACCAGAACCGCCTCTGGTAGTCTGAGGTGGGGTTAGGCACCGTACGAGATTTATACATATATGCAGGCATGTGCTTTACGACTCATTGTCCTGATCAGTAGGTTTGCTCATCTCCACTCACTTTTCCAACCCAGGCTGGAAAAACCTCTGATGTGAACTCAACTTCACTACAGCTATTTACGGACTTGAGGAAAGCCCACCACCCCCAAGCAGTTGCGAAAAAATGACGGTCAAGGTGGGGCGGAGGGGCTATGAAAGGTTCCTATATGGGCTCAGCCACTCCTCTATTGGAAAAAGAAAAAAGTGAAAATCAAACAGGAAAGATCTGTTTGGACCAGCTTGATCTCCAATACCACTAATAGAGGGCTGTGAACGAAATGAGCAATCTTCAATCATGTGTACGTATCCCATCAACTCAGACGTGACCCTGCGAAAGGGGAAGCCCAACACCACCCCCTTCAGCCCGACAAGCTTTTGGTTCCTGCGCAGAAGAACGACTAGGGTGATAGCGAATTGGACTCTCTACATTGGCTTAGCCACCTCCAGCTCTAAGGTTTGATCGACGCGTGCCCTTCCACGCACGCCCAGCATGTGTGTTCACGCCATCTACGAAACCACCGCGGCTCTGACTCTTATCCCACTGCTCCAGACAGCGGGTTGATACATCAGACGACAAAAGCGTCTCATCATAGCATTAAGTAAATATATGTGTATGTAAATATGAGTATATATATATAAACATTTATATAAGAAAGTATGGAAAACAGCCCGTATTTTTCGCTCATACTTATCTATTTTTGCTCCCTTTCCCAAGAAAGAGGCGTTTCCAATATCCTAGCATCCAACCCACCCTTTCAGTTTACGGCGCAACCTGACAGTAACCTTCGGTATACGAAGACCTAACACCAGCCTGCAGCACTGGACCTGTAAATACCCCAAGGTAGGATGTCACGTGCCCTATAGACCTATTATACAAACTTGCCTTTTAGCCTCTTAGTTTTTCCCAGCTGCCTCCTCGCGTAGCCCGCAGGCCTAATGGCCCAAAGGCATCTCCGCTGCTTTGTCAACTCCGAACGACAAGACTTACCGGTACACTGCCGAATCGGCAATCAATAAATAGGTCCGATAGTGCAGGCGCAGTTGTTCCTTACGAACACCGACTTTTAGCACCCAGGACTTCCTTGTCACTGAGACCATTCTGTTCCATTTCCAACCTCCGTACCTCTGCCTGTTATTTGGCTAACGCTCACCCTCAGCTGAAACACATTCCAGACCGCAACTCTCGGCTTTCTCAATTTAAGAACGGCCCGGTTATTGCGCTGCTTGGCTGCAATATATCGCGCAGACAGCTTGTCTTCTTCTCTGCCGAAGTACGACCGCGCCCAAGGCTGGCTGTTTCAAATACTGTCTGGTTATCAGGTTTCACCCACACGAAGCCCCTATATTGCTCCATATGCCCCGCAGAGGCCTACTGTCAAAGTCATTTAGACCACCGTGAAAAGGCCCTAGATTAAATGGCCAACGGTCCAGATTCGATGACGCCCTCCTCCTTTCTAGGACGAGGAAGCAAGCGCAAACCGCAGAAAACCATCGCCCAAAAAGGCCAGGCACAGATACAGAAAAGCCATAGAAAAGTTTACAAAATGATATATTTGTCATTTTACCAGCTTACCCTGGCATGTCGCAAAGGTTTTCAATCTTTTTTCTTGCTTTATTTTGTTCCCATTGGACACAGCTTTACAGCTGCTTAATATTCCCCCCTAGAACTTCATCTTTCTTCCACCAGCTGCAAACTTCCGGCATTAGACGATGCTTGGTACTTCTCGTGGAAACTATCTCACCCTTTCAGGGGGTATTACTCACTTTTATATTCAAAAATCTGCAAAGCTTGGTGTTCCTCTGCACACCTGCGTGAATTTCTTGCCTGTCTCCTTGTTCCATCACCAAATACCCTTTTAAGGGAACTTGAGTACGCACCAGCGACAATTTCTCGTGTCATTCTTGCGAATATCTTATTTTCTGCGTCCTTAGTTGACTTTTATCTCAACGTTCCTACATCGGGCCGACTCCTCACTACTGCCCCAGTTGACTCGAAATTGAACCATACCCATCGTGTATCCCGTTGTCACTTTATTCCATTTGAACTCTCCCTAGCCCCGTTCCTCTGATGCTAAAATGTGCAATTCTGTCCTTAATATTTTTGAATTTTTCATCCCAATAAGTGATATATATAAGCTCTGATCTTGCTTTCATGCTTGCCTCTCGATCACGGTCCAGAAATACACCGTTAATATCAATATTATTACGGATGCTGCTGTAAAAGATGCCAAGGTAGGAACGGCGAGTTCTAATACGGCGACTGGCACGGGTACTAGTAGGTCTGGGGCTTAGTGGTATGAGAAGTGAGAAGGAAGTACAAGAAAGGACTTGGCAAAGCCTTGGGCAATGAGGTATTAGAATGCTACCAGTGAACTGTATGAGCACAGTGTGGTACCAGGAGAATAGATAAAAGGAGCCGGAAGTGGAAACACGAGTGGAAAAGAAAGTGTTAGAGAGCGTAGGCAGAGGGGAGTGGATAGAATGGTGAAGGCACCACGTAGTGAGAGCTGTCACGGTGGGAAACGATAGCAGCGAGGACGGAATGGGTAGGTGTGCATAAGTTGGTAGAAAAAATGGGAGGGGATAAGGGCAGTGACAGGAACAATGGGTGAGCTTTCAAGAAAGGTGGAAGCATGCGATTTGCGGCCGACAGTATTGGATGAGCCGGGGCGAGGAGTACTAGTTCTTGCCGTCAGCAACTGATGATAGTTGGTGTGGCTGACCTTGCACTGGGCACCTAACCTCAAAAAGACTTCGTGTGGTGAAAGAGGTGCGATTCGTCCACCTAATTGCGCCCGTACATGGTCGTGAAAGGCCAGCACACCGGATGTGCACCAGCCAAAGCGGGGATGTGGCCGCGCCCCGTGCCGGTGGGAAAGGCACGAGTGACCGTTCATGACTGTACAGGAGGCAGAGTGGCCACGATAAGGGTATGGGGTCCAGGGTCGATTGGCCAGATCTTGAGACCTTAGACAGCAGATCCAACGTAAAAGGCGATTGGTAGACGGCTATACAGCATTATTAATGAGGTCCATCGGCCAGGGCAATGATCAGTATGGTGTCCAAAGCGGCTGACCGTCGCCGAGGGTCATGTGAAAGGAAATGAGATAGAAAAACGCCTTATGGGTACGAACTAGCGAAGACCAAGGGTTAGAGGAGAGAAAAGAATTAATGAAGGAGAAACAAGAGCTTGTCTATGCAGGAGATCCCTATGACAGTCGGAGAGGTGCTAGGAGGTGTGCATGTCTACAACCTGTTGTGTTAGCTTGGACGTGGGTGGTGGGGAACGGTGATAGGGTCAACTCAACGGTGCAAGACAGAAGCAGACCCATGGAGACAGGATGGAAGCACAGACAAACGTGGTTTAGAGGCAAGGTTGTCGTACGTGCGGCAGGGGATAAACTCACTGTGGATCGGGGATGGCAACGAATATAGCTACACATTAAATTTCGGTACGCCATCCGAAAGCAAGTCCACTTGTCCCCCCCCATCCGTGGTTCCCAATAATGACGCCGAATATCACTGAGAATCAATAAGTCAATATATTTTTGTCAGCTTAACAGAACAATAAGGCGCAAGCCTACGCGGAGGTTTTTCACTCAATTTTCTTTTGCAAGATTTCATTTTTCTTTTGATCGTTACCCGGCTTGAAATTGATTCTTTACCAATTCAAGGCCTTCAAGTTGCGCTCCTTTTATTCTGAATGATACGGGTTATTGATCCTGAACCTAAACTCACCTTTTATATGGATTGCTGTTTCCTCCACATTCATCAACGTTTCCTAGTCCACTTCCACGCAGTTTATTCATGTCTCCCCTTTTCATGATGCACTCCGTTTATTGAGACCGGGAATATCCGTCATTCCGGGCCACCGTCGTCTTCATAGTGAGCCGTTCTCCTCATATTCACCAAAGTTCACTAGTGTACTCCCATTCATTTCTTATCTGTTCATGTTCATAACGTATTCCGTTCATGGAACCCCAATAGGCCTCCGCAATCCACAGCTTGCACTATTTTGGTTTATAACGCATCCTTAGCGCTATATGTTCACGACATATTTTGCATTCCCACGGGCCACCACCAACCAACCCGGATTCAAAACCAAACCGTATTTGCCGCGCGAACCTTTATAATTTCGGTCGATTAAAACGGGCTCTAGCTGTGCTGCTTTGCCTCTGACGATTTTGACTAGCTTTCTTGAAATTCTTGTATAGTTCATTGTTTTGAGTAACGTTGTACACCACGATCATGCGCTTGCACATGCGTCTCGACCATGGTCGAGAAATATAGCATTATTATTATTATTATTATTAACACACCGTCCAGGCTATGAGGTCCCATGAAATGAGCCCCTGTGGATTCGTCGCATCAGGCATAAACTAGTCTTTCTCTTTAGGTTTAGTCTACGCTTTCTTTCAAATCTCACTTTCTGTCCCCTGCTCACATACCCTTTGTCTCGGTGCCCTTTCTGTCCTTGTCTCTGAGTCTAATCTCGATTTGAAGCCCCGATCCTTACCATCAGCCTATTTACAAATCTGAGATAAGCTTGCCCTCAGTATACACAGAGCCTCTTCACCGCATGCTTTTAAGCTTGCACTTATTTATCTAACTGTTCTCTGTGCCAAACTGCTAGTTACAGGGAGCGGTTTTCCATCGGTCAGGCTATTGGAAGAGGCCTCACACTTTAAGCTCATCACAGGTGCACCACAAGTCAATAACTACATTTCATGCCCGATTCCTTTCTCATCCTCAGTACTATGAACTATATTCGTTGCCATCCCCGATCCACAGTGAGTTTATCCCCTGCCGCACGTACGACAACCTTGCCTCTAAACCACGTTTGTCTGTGCTTCCATCCTGTCTCCATGGGTCTGCTTCTGTCTTGCACCGTTGAGTTGACCCTATCACCGTTCCCCACCACCCACGTCCAAGCTAACACAACAGGTTGTAGACATGCACACCTCCTAGCACCTCTCCGACTGTCATAGGGATCTCCTGCATAGACAAGCTCTTGTTTCTCCTTCATTAATTCTTTTCTCTCCTCTAACCCTTGGTCTTCGCTAGTTCGTACCCATAAGGCGTTTTTCTATCTCATTTCCTTTCACATGACCCTCGGCGACGGTCAGCCGCTTTGGACACCATACTGATCATTGCCCTGGCCGATGGACCTCATTAATAATGCTGTATAGCCGTCTACCAATCGCCTTTTACGTTGGATCTGCTGTCTAAGGTCTCAAGATCTGGCCAATCGACCCTGGACCCCATACCCTTATCGTGGCCACTCTGCCTCCTGTACAGTCATGAACGGTCACTCGTGCCTTTCCCACCGGCACGGGGCGCGGCCACATCCCCGCTTTGGCTGGTGCACATCCGGTGTGCTGGCCTTTCACGACCATGTACGGGCGCAATTAGGTGGACGAATCGCACCTCTTTCACCACACGAAGTCTTTTTGAGGTTAGGTGCCCAGTGCAAGGTCAGCCACACCAACTATCATCAGTTGCTGACGGCAAGAACTAGTACTCCTCGCCCCGGCTCATCCAATACTGTCGGCCGCAAATCGCATGCTTCCACCTTTCTTGAAAGCTCACCCATTGTTCCTGTCACTGCCCTTATCCCCTCCCATTTTTTCTACCAACTTATGCACACCTACCCATTCCGTCCTCGCTGCTATCGTTTCCCACCGTGACAGCTCTCACTACGTGGTGCCTTCACCATTCTATCCACTCCCCTCTGCCTACGCTCTCTAACACTTTCTTTTCCACTCGTGTTTCCACTTCCGGCTCCTTTTATCTATTCTCCTGGTACCACACTGTGCTCATACAGTTCACTGGTAGCATTCTAATACCTCATTGCCCAAGGCTTTGCCAAGTCCTTTCTTGTACTTCCTTCTCACTTCTCATACCACTAAGCCCCAGACCTACTAGTACCCGTGCCAGTCGCCGTATTAGAACTCGCCGTTCCTACCTTGGCATCTTTTACAGCAGCATCCGTAATAATATTGATATTAACGGTGTATTTCTGGACCGTGATCGAGAGGCAAGCATGAAAGCAAGATCAGAGCTTATATATATCACTTATTGGGATGAAAAATTCAAAAATATTAAGGACAGAATTGCACATTTTAGCATCAGAGGAACGGGGCTAGGGAGAGTTCAAATGGAATAAAGTGACAACGGGATACACGATGGGTATGGTTCAATTTCGAGTCAACTGGGGCAGTAGTGAGGAGTCGGCCCGATGTAGGAACGTTGAGATAAAAGTCAACTAAGGACGCAGAAAATAAGATATTCGCAAGAATGACACGAGAAATTGTCGCTGGTGCGTACTCAAGTTCCCTTAAAAGGGTATTTGGTGATGGAACAAGGAGACAGGCAAGAAATTCACGCAGGTGTGCAGAGGAACACCAAGCTTTGCAGATTTTTGAATATAAAAGTGAGTAATACCCCCTGAAAGGGTGAGATAGTTTCCACGAGAAGTACCAAGCATCGTCTAATGCCGGAAGTTTGCAGCTGGTGGAAGAAAGATGAAGTTCTAGGGGGGAATATTAAGCAGCTGTAAAGCTGTGTCCAATGGGAACAAAATAAAGCAAGAAAAAAGATTGAAAACCTTTGCGACATGCCAGGGTAAGCTGGTAAAATGACAAATATATCATTTTGTAAACTTTTCTATGGCTTTTCTGTATCTGTGCCTGGCCTTTTTGGGCGATGGTTTTCTGCGGTTTGCGCTTGCTTCCTCGTCCTAGAAAGGAGGAGGGCGTCATCGAATCTGGACCGTTGGCCATTTAATCTAGGGCCTTTTCACGGTGGTCTAAATGACTTTGACAGTAGGCCTCTGCGGGGCATATGGAGCAATATAGGGGCTTCGTGTGGGTGAAACCTGATAACCAGACAGTATTTGAAACAGCCAGCCTTGGGCGCGGTCGTACTTCGGCAGAGAAGAAGACAAGCTGTCTGCGCGATATATTGCAGCCAAGCAGCGCAATAACCGGGCCGTTCTTAAATTGAGAAAGCCGAGAGTTGCGGTCTGGAATGTGTTTCAGCTGAGGGTGAGCGTTAGCCAAATAACAGGCAGAGGTACGGAGGTTGGAAATGGAACAGAATGGTCTCAGTGACAAGGAAGTCCTGGGTGCTAAAAGTCGGTGTTCGTAAGGAACAACTGCGCCTGCACTATCGGACCTATTTATTGATTGCCGATTCGGCAGTGTACCGGTAAGTCTTGTCGTTCGGAGTTGACAAAGCAGCGGAGATGCCTTTGGGCCATTAGGCCTGCGGGCTACGCGAGGAGGCAGCTGGGAAAAACTAAGAGGCTAAAAGGCAAGTTTGTATAATAGGTCTATAGGGCACGTGACATCCTACCTTGGGGTATTTACAGGTCCAGTGCTGCAGGCTGGTGTTAGGTCTTCGTATACCGAAGGTTACTGTCAGGTTGCGCCGTAAACTGAAAGGGTGGGTTGGATGCTAGGATATTGGAAACGCCTCTTTCTTGGGAAAGGGAGCAAAAATAGATAAGTATGAGCGAAAAATACGGGCTGTTTTCCATACTTTCTTATATAAATGTTTATATATATATACTCATATTTACATACACATATATTTACTTAATGCTATGATGAGACGCTTTTGTCGTCTGATGTATCAACCCGCTGTCTGGAGCAGTGGGATAAGAGTCAGAGCCGCGGTGGTTTCGTAGATGGCGTGAACACACATGCTGGGCGTGCGTGGAAGGGCACGCGTCGATCAAACCTTAGAGCTGGAGGTGGCTAAGCCAATGTAGAGAGTCCAATTCGCTATCACCCTAGTCGTTCTTCTGCGCAGGAACCAAAAGCTTGTCGGGCTGAAGGGGGTGGTGTTGGGCTTCCCCTTTCGCAGGGTCACGTCTGAGTTGATGGGATACGTACACATGATTGAAGATTGCTCATTTCGTTCACAGCCCTCTATTAGTGGTATTGGAGATCAAGCTGGTCCAAACAGATCTTTCCTGTTTGATTTTCACTTTTTTCTTTTTCCAATAGAGGAGTGGCTGAGCCCATATAGGAACCTTTCATAGCCCCTCCGCCCCACCTTGACCGTCATTTTTTCGCAACTGCTTGGGGGTGGTGGGCTTTCCTCAAGTCCGTAAATAGCTGTAGTGAAGTTGAGTTCACATCAGAGGTTTTTCCAGCCTGGGTTGGAAAAGTGAGTGGAGATGAGCAAACCTACTGATCAGGACAATGAGTCGTAAAGCACATGCCTGCATATATGTATAAATCTCGTACGGTGCCTAACCCCACCTCAGACTACCAGAGGCGGTTCTGGTGTGAATGGTGTGATTGTGATTGGCGGTACTAATGGGAAATGTTAAGGCACATAGAGAGGGGGTGACAGTCGAAGTTAGGTAATGGTTTCAAAAATTATGGGGAAGCGGACCAGAAGTCGTGTCGGTAAACTTGAGACGAGGAAACTGAGGCCAGCAGGTAGATATTGGGAGGAAAGCGTACGGGACAAGAGGTTTTACAGTGGGATAACCAAGGAAGGTAAATTACGGCTGGGCAAGAAAGCTGAGAGGGTGGAAGCCAGAATATATAGGAGAAGACTCGAAGAATCAAGAAGTGAAGTAATGGAAGGCGGATCTTATTGTCCTAGGTTCCAGAACCACTGATTTGTTTGGTGCTGCGGGAAGCATCGAGGGCCAAAAGCCTTGGGCTAAAGGGAGGTTATTTCACATGGCTGCCCTAGCACTATATAGGGAGGGAGAGTAATTGCCCAGACAAGTTGTGAAGGGCGACTGGTGAATTAGAGTAGGCGGAGTTGTGTGGGAGTTGGGTGACTGTAGGTGAAGGTGGTTATTGTCTGGGGTCGCCAGAGCCAGCGGGTATCTAACTTGTTACAATTAAAGATGGTGAAAACCGTATTCCACTGCAATATGGACTGTATGTAGAAAATGTGAATAAAACATTCAGTGTGATGTCCGTCATTAGACGGGAAATGGTGGTTTCAGGATACGGTGCTACGATCCCTGTAAAGGAACCCGTTTTTGGGGTCCAGCTCGCGAGATAGGGGAGAACAGAATGAGAGACGGAGGCTATAGTTCTAGATTTCGATGACCTTTTCATAGGCTCGATCTTTAGATATGCTGGAGTTAGTCAAAGATAACAGACGACTATAGGTCAGTTGTGATTTAGAGGTTCGGTATACTGGGCTATTGACTCACATTTGCGAATAGTCAGGGATAGCTTATTCCAAAGCTTTGTGTCGTTGATAAGAAAGATATTGATGCTGCTGCAAGCCACAACTGTGCGATGTTCCGACTGAAGACCTGTGGCGTGGATGGCAAGAAAGGGGTAAAGAAAACCGTAAAGAGTTAGTGGAAGTGAACGCAGACCGATGAACAAGCCTATATAGAGGACCCATGTTGAGCCTCACTTGTCTAAGCCATAAGCGGTCAAGCTTTAGTGGAGTGCATCGCTCTTTATAGCTCACTGGGGACAGTATCCTACTAGCTCCTTGAAAAAACTTCCACTGTATCCTTTCGGGGGTATTCTATTCAATTTATACATTCCGCAGAAAATAATAAAGCACAATTCCAGTTGGGGTCTTGCACGGAATTGGTATGTAAGAAGAACGTGATGTTTCGTTTTAAATGATCTGCAAACAAGGCCTATCATACATCTGGCCCTGGCCGTCTGAAATTGCAGATTGTTGGTGTATCGAAGCTTGCGATCTCTCGCTGATTAGCTTGGGGCGATGGGCACGTGGTTCAGTGACCAGGCTGCGGAAGGAGCCTGACATCTGCATGTTGTTAAGAAGCTTTTAGAAGCCGAGAAGCATGCCTGCCATAAAGTGCAGCTTTGATGAAGTTTCTTGAGATAAGGTTCTTTGTCAGACAGAGCTGTGCTCAAATCTTGATTGCTGAGCTCATAAATGATTTGGATACCATCGGCAGAGAGGAAGGGAGTGCTGTGCTGCGCAACCGGAAAATGTCGTCAATGCAGAATAATAAAAACAGCTTATATGTTACACTACTTCGTACAACTCCACTAGCGATGGGCATTGGCGGCCGTAGGTGACCAACAGCACACTATCTGGGTGCGGTCCAACAGGTAAGAATTGGTCCACGACAAAAGCGGGCCATGGATTTCGTAGGTTCGGAGTTTTGTTAACAACCGGGAGTGAGGAACTTAATCAAACTCCTCAGTTATATCGAGGTAAACGATAACCGTAGATTTGTCATTGTACGCTGCCGTGGTCAGAGGTTGAAGAAATTAAATTGGCACATGGCGCAGGAACGCGAATGTGATAAGCCTTGTTGACCGCTCTAAATGGGGTTATGAGATAGAAGAAAATCGGACGTCCAATATTAAGTCAAAAATTCCTTTAATAATAATGATAATAATGGTTTATTTGTTGATACAGGTGATGGACTGGAGAGATATAATTCATGAAAACGTGGAAGTGTGAATGAAAAAATGAGACAAAAGGGCTCAGAAGGGGGAATAAAGTGGCATGAAAATAGGATAAGTTTATGCACACCATAGAGATTGTGTGGAGTTAAAATGAACTCAAGGGCGGACTTAAGTTGACGCCCGGTGAGTTTGATAGTCAAGGTCAGATGGGGAATGTGAAGGGTCCGGGTAAATACTCCTGGATGCCGACTGAATAACATGAGAAAGACTAGAAATCGGTTTAAGGAACTGCAGTAGCGGGGGACGATTGTGAAAAAAGTGAGATGCAATGCAGTGGATTAGATATCAATGAGGCATTGGTACTCAGCAGTGGATTGTCGGCGGACAGGGCACAAAACTCATCGCAAAACAGGGAGCGAGCAATACAAGACGTAGAGGGTTGATCAGTTGACAAAGATGATTTAGGAGGACTGGATACGGTAGATGCAAGGCACAGATGTAGAATTGATGGATGCGTATCATGACGGTCGGTGGGATGATAGCAAGCGAAATGGTCGGTGAGGAACTGCAAGATACAGAGCTCGTGCACATATACGTATATGCGCAAGTTTATACATTATGTATATATATATATATTAAATATATATATATATATATATAGAGGAGAAGGAGCAATAGCAATGGGGTCCTAGAAAGAAATTATCAATCATTGAGAGGGGTAGGCAATGTTAGATCAAATGGTTATGGAATTAACTTTGGAATATCGTGGTGGTTTATCTTCATGACAGGTGCACATGGCAGTCCAACGGAGAGAAAAATAGAATGCGGAAGCACGGAAGTGATGAAGACTGTGGAGAGCTGTTCATGGAAGAGTGAAGATGAAGGATAGGATTAGATGGGAAAGGTAAGAATGGGTCTAATTATTTGATCAAGGCAGGTGCGACTTGTGGTGACGGGCCAGAGGAATCTGGTGGCGACAGATCAAACGATTTGGAACTCACAGCAAGATGGGCGTGATAAATAAGATGATAATTTGAAGGATCCCGCACGGGACCTCTTTTGAGGATGGGGATAATGTTTAGAGCTTCCAAATTATCAGAGTGGGACAATCGACAGTTCCCGCAGTGTGCCCCGTGGGGACGCTCAAACTCATATTTCCTAGAGGATGTAGAATTTATCTTCGGGATATGTGAAACAGTGTCTGTCTAGCCAAATTACCAGATAAATGGCACAAGTGTGTGGCAACGGCCGCAGGTGAAGCCGCCGAAGTGCCAGTGAGTGCCCACCAGGTGGTGCACTCAGGTGACGGTGAGGGATGAGCCCTGAACAAAAAGCATTCATACTATTTTTCAAATAGAATAAAGTTTTTATTCATACTGAATCGAAACTTACATAACAAATCTCGTGAATAGACCGTCTATTGAGTGCACTTTCTGGCGGACAGCGACAGGCCTTTTGGAATCAAAATTCCTATTTTGGTTTGAGGCAGGTAAATTGAGGTATTCCTATGTAAAGTGGCATTCCGCTTGTTGAAATTGAAGTCATTATTGAATTATCCGCTGCTGTGATCCTCCTGAGAAACAAAGGTAACCTCAATCTTTGAGGTGTTTCGATATAATAAAGTACCCCAGATTCATCTACGGCAGTTAAATAGCCTGAATGATAACACACTAAATAGCTTTCCCTTGTAAACGTGGTCTTTCCAATGTGAAATTCGTTTTGCTTCAGTAGGGTCAGGTAAGTTTCTGCGCGCCCGTTGTGAGCTTTCCTCGCATGGTTGTGGTCTGTCGGTGGTACGCTTTTAATACTTTAAACGGTATACAAGTACAAAAATTACTGATGGTATCCGTATTACGCTTTGTATGTAAGCCAAATACGGTCGCACGGGGATGTGGTCAATGTGATAACATTATGCCTGCAAACTTAAACCGTTGATCACCCGGGCGACATCCGCAATGAATACGGATGACGAAGCACGTGGGTATTATCGGACAAGCTAATGAAATAAAAAAGGCAGGTATTTGGAGGCAGAATACATGAGCTGTCTAGTTGAAGTTCATCCGAAGATGGTGAGTAAAACGTTTGATAACGAAATATATGGTCGACTCTGGGGATCTACTCCTTACTGCCAGAGAAGGAACCACAAACTAAGCACGTAAATCTAGTGATGTTGCCAACGATGAATCCGTGCTGGCTGCTATTGAGCTTTGGCCTGAAAAACAACACACTGTGAAACGTTTTCCCGTGTAAACGTGGTTTTTCCAACGTGACATTTATCCGTGATGGCCGATAATGAGCCGTTCCTCGAGGAAGGGATTGCTTTTTTAAAACATCCACACCAAAATCTGAAGAAAGTAAAAGGTTCGTGAGAGACAGATTTTATTTTGGCTCACGAAGAAACATTTGCGGAATGATTTTAATGTGTTGCTCCACCGACTCTGAGTTCTGGGCGCATCACCCGACAAATAGCCGTGCAGGGAAATTTGACCATGAAATGAGTTCCAGCTCTTCTGCGCAGCCTGCGGCAGCTTAAGCTGGATGTACTTGAAGGTTCCAGAACACCTCTTTGGTACCCTCGTCAAACACCAACGAGGGAACTGTGGTGGAAAGTGTCAGCATTTCTGATTAAAGGAGGGTAGACAAACAGTTCAAAATTACACTCCAATGGCGGAACGTACTCTGTGAAATTGCAACTGCATACGGATGGTTCCACACTATTTAAAGGATCTTCCCAACAGTTGTGGCACGCCTTGGGATGTACACTCCTGCCGAGGCCCCATGTTTTTATTATTGGATTGTACTGTTGTGAAAGAGATCCCTTAAACGTGCACTCGAATCAGGAGTGCGGAATTTTGGAGCTGAAAGCCGTTCTTAAAAATAGAATACCTTTGAGTTCCATGGGTCAGTTCGTGGATCCTGCTTTGCTTTCTGTTGGACCAGAGGTTCTAGCAAAAGATTCTCAAAACAGACGAAGCAACACAGCGGATTTGATAGTTGTTTATGTTGTACACGACGTGGAGTTGGTCCCAACCAAAGCTAGTTTATATGTTGGTGATTTCATATCACGAAAAGAGGGAGAGTACCATAGTGGATTATCACCTTGTTAATCATTGAACATCGACATGATTAGCACACTCCTATTGGACCACGTGCTTTCAGTTTGCTGAGGATCCGCGTAAATCCTAGTCAGTCTTCGGCTAAGAGGTGGTTGAAAAGAAGGTCCCCTTCGGCCGAAACCGTCTGCGAATCATCGACAACCGTTTAGCGGCCATGAGCACGAGCATTACATTGATTTCCCTCGTCGATGTAGGCCTCTTTCAGAAGCAAATTTATGGAAAGCCACGGTATATCGCCAGTTTTTACTGCATCTGGGCCCTAGGGATTTAAAATATGCCCTTCCTGAGGGCTTGTACAATAAATGCGTGGAGTTTTTGGTGTTCATGTATGTGATGTGCTCCTTCGAATGTCACGGTCACTATCTACCTTCTATCCAATATAAAGCATGGACGGTTGTTCGGCTGTTAATCGCACTGTATGGCAAGCTGTGTTTAAAGTGCATAGTTGGTTGCATCTTTCGGGAGATGTAGAAATATTTGTTCCGATGAGCAACTTTTCTGCATTCCTTTCTGAGTTCTTCAAGCGAGTAATTCGAAGCTCCCTTGCCTCAAAGGATAGGCAAGCTCGGCAGGTTTTTTCAAGAATGACAGAACAAAGGCCAACTCCAGCCTATAACGACAACATGAGCCGATGGGTGATACTGCTTCACGAACTATGCGGTGTATTTTACCCATAACTCTGAAAAATTCTTCCGTGACGTAGTTCTGCCGGCCAGGCCTCCCGATAATTTCGTGGGGGTAGGTAGCAGACTTTCAGTGACCGAGTGTATATCAGACGGGAAACTGATTGTCGGGTCTTTTATCAAGATTATTAATTACCTTGAATAAAGGTTACCCCGGCCGGACATCAAAATCCTTATTTGTACTCAACTGGACGGTTCGCCTCTTACGGTACCATTGAGTGATGTGCAGTGGAAGGAAATTCTTCTGCTTTGCAGTTACTTTAAGGTGTTTTATTCTACGATACACAATTTTCCCCCATACATCGGCACTTTTAGGACAATGAAGCCCCACTTTATGAGGCAAGATTTTTGTTATTCACACTTTTTTAAATGTCTTTTTGTCATAGGGTTCCTCCTGGATAACTCCGTCGCCGTGGCACACCATTCACGGATAGAAGGAGAGAATAAAACAGAATTGTTTCACTTAGCACACCCTCTACTAGCCACCAACATCAGCCTATAATATTCCCCACTATCGGCTGCGTATCCCGCAAATAAGTCACGGAAGCTAAATATGGGGTGATTCAAGAAAAAGTTGGGCAGCATACTTAGTAACTCTGCACAACTCTGCCATCACTTCCTTTAAGTCGTTTTGAGGACCCTACAGCAGAACTCGGAAAGTGCTGACCGACTGTGCTTCTGCCACAGAAGCGTTACGGCGGCAGCTGGCATTTGCGGGAACCACACATATATTTTTCATTAATATTCCAGTGGAAACACCTCAGGAGTACAACGATTTGTTGTGCAAACTGGACTACAAAATCCTGCATAAAAACATGGTACGTTATCTGACAAAATCTTTCCTTTCGCGTTTAGTAGCAGTTCATGTTTAATATCGGTGGAATTTCCACGGGAGCTCGTACTGGGGCTATCCTGAGAGCATTTCTGTCGGCAAATGCTTTGAGTCACATAAACTGGGGGGGGATGGAAAACACTCCCTGTGTAACAGCAAGCCGTGTCAGATGATAATCAGGAAGCACTGCTTTACGTGCACTAATCTACAGATGCTGTTCGAAAACTCGATTTTACAAATGCCATGGTTCATACGACTCCCGGGAAAATACAACGTGGATACAGCTATCCCGACCAAAATTGGCCACCCATAACTGCACTAGCCACTGGTATCTACTAAATTATTCTGGTAAGATTACAGTCAAAAGAGGTATCAAAACTTCACATTACGTGCGCCATATCACTGGACTATATTTCCTTAAACTATCAATATCATGCAACCGTGACGAGCCATGCTATTCAGGGTGCACTTTAATAATAATAATATTAATAATAATGGTATATTTCTCGACCATGGTCGAGACGCATGCGCAAGCGCATGATCATGGTGTACAACGTTACTCAAAACAATGAACTATACACGAATTTCAAGAAAGCGAGTGGAGTCGTCAGAAGCAAAACAATATAGCTATAGATAGTTTGAGTCGACTGAAATTATAAAGGTTTGCGCGGCAAATACGGTTTGGTTTCGGATTCGACTGGTTGGTAGTGGTCCGTGAAAATACAAAATATATCGTGAAAATATAGCGCTAGGGATGCGTTATAAGTCATAATAATGCAAGATGTGGGTAACTGAGGCTTATTGCGGGTTCTATGCACGGAATAAGTAATGGACATGGAGAGGTTAAAGAAATGAATGGGAGTACAACCGTGAACTTTGGTGAATATGAAGAGAGCGGCTCTCTATGGAGATGAAGTTGGCCCGGAATGATGGATATTCCCGATTCTAA
This sequence comes from Fasciola hepatica, assembly GCA_948099385.1. NCBI lineage: Eukaryota > Metazoa > Platyhelminthes > Trematoda > Plagiorchiida > Fasciolidae > Fasciola > Fasciola hepatica. The sequence continues at coordinate 15,852,748 of CANUEZ040000123.1, forward strand.
GAGAGGAAGTTCATCATGAAACGAGGGGACATGAGGAAACTTTGTGGAAATGGACAGGCAACGTTGATGAATGTGGAGGAAACAGCAATCCATATATAAGGTGAGTTTAGGTTCGGGATCAATAACCCTTATCATTCAGAAAAAGGCAGCGCAACTTGAAGGCCTTTAACTGGTGAAGAGTCAATTTCAAGCTGGATACCGATCGAAAGAAAAATAATAATAATAATAGTTTATTTCGGATAACCCCGAAGCATGCTGCAATGCAAGATCAAACGGTACAGTTGAAAGCTGAATGAAAGTTACAGTGGGACTGTACAATTATGCGAACGCGATTGAATATAAGAGAAGGCATTCAAGTCAATTGCTGCGATACCGCCCGGTGAATTTAAACTCAAGGTCAGGTGGTCGGTCCGGCTGGAGGTAGGCGTAGTTATTCTGCCAAAATGTGGGGTGGGTGGAGAATGGTACAAAATCACACAAATCCCACATAAGGAAGACTGTCCTGTCGGAGTACTAAACTAGATTGACGGATACGCGGATATCGTGAAGAATAAACATTCCTGAAGGAGACGTATTCAAGCAATGGAGCTTTACAATGTATGAGAGGAGTTGCGGTGAAAAATCAGACGATGAAAAATTGTGGCATAATACATAAAGACCAAGAAAATCGGTCGAGGATAGCAATTTTGGGGTACAGTGACCGTATATCGGTTGAGCCAGTTGTAAAACGAAACGGACAACACGCTGGACTGTGGGTGTCAAATTGATGGTGAGAGAAGTGACCGGATAGAGCATATAGATTTTGAGTGGATTGTTTTGATTTCAGAAAAAAGGAATTTAATGCTTCAGCAAGAAACTGGTAACTGACAAAAAAAATATCGACGTGTGGTGCGTAGCTACGACAGTGGCAAAAACGTGGCTTGCAAGAAGGATGACCGGTTGAATGACAGGTAAGTACTTACATACTGATAATTCTCAGCAAAGACTTCACGTGGTGAAAAAAAAATGTATCAAGTATCGGAAGTGTCTGAGACGATCTGTCGGAATGGAGCATGAGAAAGGAAATACACAACAACCGATGAATAGGTTTGCAAAGTTCGGCAGCCGGATATGGGCGGAGTGTGTGTGATAAACCAAATGGACTACACATCTGGACCGTGGTTGCCAGAGTGATGGTGAAGGAAGTGACCGGATAAAACATATGTACTTTGAGTGGATTGTTTTGCTTTCAGAAAAAAGGAATGTAATACATCAGCATGAACTAGGAATTATCGAGAAAATCGTTGCGTGGTGCTCAACTACAACAATAGGATGGACACAGCTGGAAAAAACGATGAAGTGATGGGCAGAAGACTATCAGTTTATGTTTGATACAAAAGGTGGACCACTTTGTGGTGACAGAACATAACTCTGCAGCACAAGAGCTTATCAGATGTGCAAAAGTGGGACACAATACCTTGCAAGATGAGGACATTGCAATGCAACAGCCTTAAGTGGGCAAACAGCGGAGCTGGCAGAGAAAGCAAGCAAACACAGAGTCGTCGATTATTGGGAATCTCAAGAGATAAATTTCGCAGTGTCATATACTGTCTGGAGATTGTGGTACGGAAGTTAGTGACAGCAATAAATGCGTTATTTTCGGAGTATATCGGTAAAAGTAGCAAAAAGGAACGGGCTTTATCTTAGAGAGTGGTTAAGTTTGCAAATAAGACTGGTGAGTAGTTTGGCATGAAACCGCGGGAAGTAGACCGGGAATAATGAGCCAGAAGTGTTGATGTGTTTTTAAGTATACGATAATTGTGCACCAAAAAAAGCAACTTTTGCCGGACGAAAAAAGCGTTAGGTTATGCAGGCAAATTTGAAGCGAGCACGATGTAGAGTCAATGTTGGCTGGAGGAGACAGCAACATTTTGAGTATATGAACGGTATTCCTTTTGTTCTATTTTCTTGTTTTTTTATTTTATTTTATTTTATTTTTAATCCGCAACCGGTGCTAGTGGGTGGGGCTGACCGTGCGCTGGACACCCAACCTGTAAACATCGTTGCAGACGTCCTGCACGCCTGATGTGCACCGGCCAAAGCGGGGGATCTGTCCGCGCCTCCCACCGGCGGGATTTGCACAGGTGATTTTGGCCGAGATCATACAGACGTAGAGATGGCGTAGTCTAGGAGATTGTGGGGGATTCAGATTTGAAGCCTGACGTTTGAGCCAGATATTTCGCTGGTGTTATCTTCGGATCATTCCAAGACATCAGATGGGAGATGCGCGCCGGTTGGTGTCTGGAAGCATAAGAATAGAGAGACGCAGTCTGGGATGCTCCCAGCTGAGGATCAACGGTCAATGGTGAAAAGAGAAATCTAGTAATGTAGACACAGACTACTTTGGGAATAATGAGGACTGTGAACCATTGAGAGTGAATGGAAATACAGAAATAATGACCAAAACTAGGAATAAGAATGATGATTTAGAAGGTAAGTGGTGGTCACTGGAACTGGATTAAGTGTTGGGGCGCTAAGGCAAAATAAAGGAGGGGAATGGAGTCAGTTCGGACCGAGTAAAGCGAATTAAATATGATAAAGATAATAGGTAGAAGACGTTGGAGCGCGTGAACTGGGGAGAATCTAACAAGAGCAGTGTCAGTGATGTAAGTCATTCTAAGGGGTACTAATGTGTTGGCGATGGAAAAGGCATATGGGGTAGGTGATGTCGACGTTGCAAAGGATGTTAACCAGGTCGTGCTTTCTTTTTCTATTCAAAAATCTAGGTTACCCTCATAAGCTTGTTCCAACGTGGTGCACATATGGGTTAATTGTAGTACCTTGGCGACATCTAAGTATTTTGTAAGGACAATTTTGAAACGGTCTAGTGTCTGGCAGGCCCGAATGTCTTCGGGCAGTCTGTTCCAAATGCGGGAATAAACGGTGATGAAGAACCTTTCTCTTAGTTTTGTCCTGGTGTATGGGACTTTTGTAGTATGATTTCGGTTACGAAGAGGGTAGGGTGGGTTTTGAGCGAAACATAGATCAGTGATGGACGTATGCGCTCTAGAATGTAGGAGGTTGAATAGAATATAAAGATTGAGTTTCATACGTCGTAGCCATAGGGGTTCAAGCCTTAGTAGCTCACATCTCTCTTTATAATTCAAGGGAGATGATGAGCCGGGTAAGTGCTTGGTGAAGGATCGCTGAACTCTTTCGATCGCAAGTCTGTCAGATTTGCGCATGTGAGTGTATACCAGAGGGCAGTACTCAAGCTGTGGTCTGGCGTGGGATTTAAAGATCAGAAGCTGGCTGTCGCGCATTCTAAAGGTTCTGCAGATGAGAGCTATTGTTTTCTTAGTCTTAGCCACCTGGTAGGTGGCTTGTTCTTGAAAAGTGAACGTGCAAGAATATTGTAGACCGAGATCTCGTACCAGCGGAGTAGTAGGAATGAACGAGCCGTTTAAGGCGAGGGACTCAGGGGGAATTTGGCTTTTATATGTGAGAATGGCACTCTTAGCAGCGGAGAAACTCATTTTCCAAGTGTTGCACCATATGTCAAGAGCGTTCAGGTCGTCAGCTATTTTGGTGAGGGTATAGGTCGAGGTATGAGGTTCAAATGAATATACAATCTTAATATCATCGGCGAATAGGAACGCGGTGCCATGGCGTATTACTTTGAATACGTCGTTTATGTAGAGAAGAAATAAAAGTGGACCTAACACACTGCCCTGTATAACACCACTTGTGACTGGCCGGGGTGATGGGAGGTAACCCTCAATGCTTACTGCTTGTGATCTCATGCTAAGATAGGATGACAGCCAAGAAAAGAGCGGGTCTATTATGCCGTAAGATTTAACCTTGGTTAGCAGCTGGGCGTGAGGCACGCGGTCAAATGCTTTTGTCATATCAAGGAAGATAACGATAAATGCCATTCCAGAGTCAGCTGACGTTGTGATCAGATTAAGGAAATCGAGTTGGCAGGTCAGGCACGACCTAGACTTTAAGAAGCCGTGTTGGTTTTTATTTATTAACCCACGGGTAAGGATAAAATTGGCAATCTCGTCTTTAACTACTCGTTCCATTATCCTAGATATAATGGGAGTGTGGTTTATGGGGCGGTAATTAGCAGGGTCATGTAAAGCACCCTTCTTATGGAGGGGAATGATAACGGAAGTTTTCCACTGGGATGGGAAAATGCTTTGTGACATGGAGAGATTAAATAAGTTCATCAAAAGCATCACAATGTCCGGGCCGCCAAGACGAAACAGAGCTGGTGGGATACCATCTGGACCAGGGCCAGCCAGATGCCGGGTGGAATTTAACAGCTTTCGGACTTCGTTGGCTGAGAATACTACGGTTGACAAGGTGTCAGCGGTCAACGGGGTGAGATCCTGGGTTGGACTATTGTGGTCTGTTATGAAGGTAGAAGCGAAGAAATTATTGAATGTCTCAGCGATTAACTGAGGCGAGCTAATATAAATGTTCTCTGATAGGAGCAAATACGGTATTTTGGTTGTACAGCGGGGGTTTCGAGTTTTGATAAGGCCAGAAAGGTGGGCTATTTTATTCAGCTAGTTGAGAGCGTACAGTTCTTGCTTCTCCAGCTTGTTCTCATTTTCGCTTAGTGGCTGGCGTGAGAGGTGGCTAAGGCAGAGGAAGATAGAAAGGTCGTTGGTCCTTTCGTAGGCAAGCTGCAACTTTTCGAACTTACGTTGCAACTTTTGTTGTCGATCGGTTTTTCTCCCACTGGCTTCAGTTATCTCGGAAGATATGATGTTAAGAGAACAAAATAGGTTAGAGTACATCACATCCGATGCCAGTTGAGGATCAGTTGTTTGAAAAAACTCATCCCATGTCTGGTTACGCAGGATGGTGGGTAAAATATCCCGATTTGCATTTCGAAAAGATTTTCGATTTTGAGGACTTTCCTGGTGATGCGGCTGAACGGAGAATTTACACGTTATGACTCTATGATCACAACCAGGAAGGTGGCTAAGGACATTTGTCTTTATATTTCGGAGGCCTAAAGTAAATACGGTTTGGTTTCGGATTCGACTGGTTGGTAGTGGTCCGTGAAAATACAAAATATATCGTGAAAATATAGCGCTAGGGATGCGTTATAAGTCATAATAATGCAAGATGTGGGTAACTGAGGCCTATTGCGGGTTCTATGCACGGAATAAGTAATGGACATGGAGAGGTTAAAGAAATGAATGGGAGTACAACCGTGAACTTTGGTGAATATGAAGAGAGCGGCTCTCTATGGAGATGAAGTTGGCCCGGAATGATGGATATTCCCGATTCTAAGAGAGGAAGTTCATCATGAAACGAGGGGACATGAGGAAACTTTGTGGAAATGGACAGGCAACGTTGATGAATGTGGAGGAAACAGCAATCCATATATAAGGTGAGTTTAGGTTCGGGATCAATAACCCTTATCATTCAGAAAAAGGCAGCGCAACTTGAAGGCCTTTAACTGGTGAAGAGTCAATTTCAAGCTGGATACCGATCGAAAGAAAAATGAAATCTTGGAAGAGAAAACGGAGCGAAAAATCTCCTTGTAGGCTCGCGCCTTATTGTTCTGTTATGCTGACAAATATATTGACTTATTGATTCTCAGTGATCTTCGGCATCATTGTTGGGAACCAAGGATGTGAGGGACAAGTGGACTCGCGTTCGGATAACGTATCGAATTTTAATGAGAAAAAATTCCTGTGTTGCGTATTCTGGCTCTGTTATTGGACTGTTTCACATGAGACCAAGGCGATGTGCAGCATCCCGTGGGTATGGTTCATCAGGCGGGGTAAGGGACGTGTCAATCAATCAATAGAAGGTTGCTTGCGAACTGTTATTTCTGAAGCCTCCAACAGTGACATCAGTAGTAGAGGTGTTGCGTTAGGAGACGTCTATCAATCTGCTTGTAAGCATTTGGGGGTGTTTTAGGTCGTGTGGCCCGATTGCAATCCCGTTTGGTATAAAAGATGCCATTAAGGTCTCTGTCGGTACAGGTCAAAGTGTGGACATTGGTCACCGAAAGTGGTGCCCGAGAGAGTGGGCGACGACAAACCTGAAATGAATGGTGTTAGCAGTCTGGACGTGGTTCCAGCTGATAGTTATGATAATAAATAGCGACAATTAATAATGAACTGACTGGGTCTATGTGGACTGGCAGTGTTACATTTCGTACTTTGATCTGGGTTCTAATTAGAGAGCTTAAGTAACATAGGGTTGCAGGGGGTTGATAAGTACTACCACCGGCTAGCAAGATAGCGTAAACCTGGTTGGCTGCTGCGTCTGCATTTCAGAGATTTAACTTAATTGTGAGCAGGCTGCGGTAGTGATTGTAGTTGGCAGGAGGCAGTGGTTACTGTTAGGTAGGGTTGTAAACCTAAGCGTGGCTTGGATGCTAGGACATCGAGAAGACCGCTTTCTAAAAAAGATGACGGACGATAGAGGGGTATAGATGGAAAAGGTGACCGGTTTCCACTATGTTCTTATCTCTTTTTCCTTTTCCGGGCTTCATCGAGGTTGCCGTTATTCGTCAGGTACGTCGATACTCTGTCCAGGTCAATGGGTTGAAGGTCAGGGCTGTGGTAGCGATTGTATTTGACGTCGACGTGCATGCTAGGTGCGCTTATGGTGGGTATGGGGTGGTTGAAACTTAGAGCGGGGGATGGGAAAGCGTATGTGGAGAGTCCAGTGCGCTGTCACCCCAGTCAGTCTCGAGCGTGAAGACCAAAGCTTGTCGAGCGAACAATATTAATAATAATACTGATAACTGATGATCGATAACTGTATATTTCTTGACCGTGGTCAAGACACATGCACTAGGCGAGATCAGAGGATACAGCAGTACATAACGTATAGGATACTCACCATTTTGAAATTTAGGAATCACACTATAACCGAAATAAAACAGCAAAACCACGTGGTGTTTGAGTGAACTAAAGTGGAGACGGTTTACGCAGGAGTAACGAACCGGTTTCGAATTCGAGGAGGGCTTTGTACATAGGTGGACCAACGTGGGAATGCTGATATAAGCGATACTGGGGAGTGTCAAAAGCAGCAGTGATCGCAAGGACCAGTAAAGCAACGGGCTTTGGACATCACAACATGGACAGCGAGTTGCGGTAGGAGTGATACATGATATGCCTTATGAGTGCCGAAAACTGACTGTCCATAAAATTATGTGAGGGCGTACCACGTGGATACTTGGACGACCACCAACGGGTAACCGGATAGGAGAGCTACAAGAAGATACGGTTAAAAGTAAAGTCCGCGTAGGGCTAACAAAGTTCAGTCAGATATACCAGCGAAATGTAGAAGGTTGATACAGTATTGGGTAACTAATGGTGGGGGGGGGGCCTTTGGAGTAAACGCGAATGAGTCATTTGTGGTAGAAGAACAAACCTTTTTGTGTAGGTGGTTTCAATGTCATATGGAAAGTCACGCGAAGGCAAAACGCTTCACGAGGAATGCAGTGAACTTTTAAAGAGCATCAATGGTGTATGGACGTAGAAACGACTTTCAGCGAGGAGCCGTCGAAAGAGTAAATTAATGGAGATAAAAGCTACCGATGTGGCTAAGCAGAAGTTGGAAGGGTGTAAAGATAAAGTCTTCGGTAAACGTAACAAAAGAATCAGTAGCCAAATTCTGGTTCGCTACAGGTAGCTGGTGTTCTTTTTCATATAGACCTTGGTTGCAGGTGATGGCAGGTAAAATGGTGAGGGCGGCAGGCAAAAAGAGGTTGGGTTAGCGAAGTGGGCAGATTAGGTTGGGGGTGCAACGGTGAGGACTAGGTTCTGGTCACTGGTTTCGTACTGCAACGCGGAATGAATTGAACCGTTGGAGTGGAGTACTGGACAGGCCTTGAGTGGGCGTGCGGTGGTGATCGGTAACAGGAATCCACTCTGAGATCCGGTGAAACTTTCGTAAGGGATTGTTACTCCGGTTATAGGATTATGATCACTGGTCAGCTGTGTACGGTGCCCCATATAACGTCAGCAGGGGAGAGTATATGTTTAAATCATTGTCATTCCGATTGATCAAATGGTTTGGTCTTTACGGCAGTCCGGGGGTAACTTTGAGTTGGCCGATGGCTACCGAAGTAACCGGAGTGATCTGAAGGGGATCAGGAATGCGGCCGTCTGAACAGTGTTCCAGCTGTGGGTTGTGGTTGTCGTTTGAACATTTTGTTATCTGATGACCCGTGGTCGGATCTATGGGGGTCAGCGGACGAAGACTGGTTTTATTCTACGGTAGTTTGGCGAAGGTAGAGATTTAGGAAGATATCAAGCGAAGGCTTGCCCGGGGTGCAGAATAATTTAGTCGGTGGGTGGTGGATGGGGAGAGATGGGTCATTTGGGAACCAGGAATAAAACAGTGGGAAGAGTGGGATCAGGAAAGGGAATAGGAGGGAATAAAGATAGCAGTCTGGTTGGTGCACCAGCTGTGGTCCCAGACGGCAAACAGTGAAACTTTTTCATGTGAAAGCAAACGTGCTGGTATTCCGTGGGGTCATGGGGAATCAGAAGTATACGGATTCCGGTTGGAAAGGGGTTACAACTTGCCATGTGCGTATATGCAGACCAGTGAGTCTTGGTTACTGAAGGATAGTAATCTGCGTGGCAATACTCCAGTGTGCTAGAAAAAAGCAAGAAATGCAAGGTGAGGCCGCTAAGTTCTGGCCTGAGACAGAAGAATTAAGTAAAAGTGAGCACCTATCACTAAAAGACAAAACGGTTTTTTGGGGGGAGCTAATGTCAGTAGACATTTTGGTTGGATAACTGAGTCGACAACTTAGCAGACAAGTCATCTCTGACTTTTTTCATCACTATTAATGCATGGGCTCGAAGAGAACATAAAAGGTGAAGTTGTGGGTGGTTAGCAATTAAGGTGCGATGACTACGTTATTGATATTATTATAACCATGGTTATCGATAGTGTAACTCATATTTACACCACGGGAAATAATACTTCCGTTGCTTTGTCTCGGATGAAAACCAGCCGGACAATATTTTTAAGAGGATAAGTAGGTATATATTTTCAGTAAAATTGTTTCTTGTGAACATATATTTTGCACTCATCGTTCATTCTGATTACCCGCTCAAGTCCGTGGAAATGCGACCAAGTGCGGCGGTTTTTTGCAGATAAGACTTCAACGGAAGTCACTGGAATAAGGCTTATACATAGGTCTTGGCGTCACGGCCTTCGTGGGCACAACGTTATTGAAAAAACCGTGGCAGGTGGTTGAACAGCGATACTGCCATTCCTTAGTTATTGATAACGTGACAAAGATATGTTAAACGGCCGTCTTCCGGGTTCCCCACTGAAAGTCCCCTCAGTGTCCACTTCCTTGTTTCATTGGGGGTCAATCGGTAGTATGGCCAAAGGGACACTCAGGGGACACTCAAGTGACGGCCAGAGGGACACTGGTGCTGCGTGGATTTCTAGTGGGACGGAAAAATGCCATGTTAAAGGGATGAGTTACAGAGATTCATACGAAGAGCAACGACATCACCTCCAACAAGATGAAAGAGTGATTGGGGAATGCCGCCGTAGCTTTTCTGGGAGGGGGTCTAACCCGCAGCAGTGGATGGGCCAGGTCATTCAAACTGAATTCAGTGTCAGAGGGAATCTGATCAGTGTAGAGGGGTGCTTAAGACGGATTTGAAATGGTCTCACCAGTCCTGGGTTCTGAGAAGAAAGAGCTGAGTGCCTCAGAAACTTCAGCTGGAGATTGAATTTGTGCATTGTTTCCCAAACTGAAATAGGGTACTCCTGAAGGCTTGCCCTGATTTCCGCGCTTCAATAGTCGAGCCAATCGATAAGGTCTGTCAATGGAATTTGCGGCTGAAAGCTCCTGCTTTTCCAGCAGTTCATTTGTCCGGAGACTGATGGTTACAGAGAGAGAATGGAGTTGCAACACACTGAGAAATTTCTGGTTTTATTATAGATCTCCAGCAGTTTTGCTTGTTTATTTTGCAGCCTCGTAAGATGAAGGCTGGAGGCTTGTGGGAGGTTGGCCCAGTTGACGGTGATTGCTTAAAAGCATCTATGTAGTTTATCATAGATTAAGTCAGTATCAAACTGAGGGTCATGCTGCGTGAAGCAGTCTTCTCGGTTGAGTGACCGGAGCGTGGGCTCGAGGTTTATCCGGCTGATCGTGTGTAGGGGCCGTTGACGTGAGCCGCATGCGGGGTCTATGGGTCCGTTGTTAATCTGCTAGATACTATTCTATGGTCACTGCCTAGGAAGAGGTCGAGGGCGGCAGCCAGCAAATACGGTAGGCCAGTAGTGAGCACCAGTTCAGGTGTGCTTTTTCCCCTGGTTCGTTTCATTATGGGCTAGACCCAGCCCCCCGCTCTTATGGTCGAAACGAAGTCCGGGTGATGAAATGGGGTCCCATCAGATATTAAGCGCACTAAAATCGCCGGCAGTGTGTTTCGGCGAGGATAGTAATAACGTGAAGTGGCCAAAATGGTTGACTACGTGAGTGAGGTCCGTGATGTTTGAACTGGGTGGCCGACAAAAGCAGCCAATATGGAATGGACGGTTGGTCGGAGAAATCGTTTGCTTATACTGAGTCCTGGATTGCGTCCAGTGTTGGATCAGAAAGAGGAATGGTAGGCATTCTGTTTTGGATATGGATTAGGCAGCCTCCCCCACAACGACGACGATTCTTTATGAAGGTTTGGTAACCAGCAATATAAATCTGGCCAGATGGGACAGAGTCATTCAGCCAGGTTTTGCTTATGGCAACCATGCCAAAGTCAAATTATAGTAATATGTTATGGAGGGTACGGGTATTATTCAGCAGTGAGTGAGCAGTTATGGGAAGCAGGGTAAGTGCAGATACGTCTTCATGGCCTGAGTTAGGAACTACCATCGGCGGCTGTTAGTTGCTAATACTACCAAGATGATGAACATCAGTAAGTGCACACATTGTCAGGGATTTTATGCATAGAGCGATGAAACCTAAATAAGAGTTAAAAGTGTGGAGCCGGCAGTGCTGATTAAGGGCTGTTGGTAAGCGGGTGGGGCTGGATTGGGAGAGGGGGTTGCCGTCAAGAAGAGTCCTCTTTCGTGGAGGTGAGATTCACCGGGCGGGTGAAGTATTCAGGTGGGAGGTTGGGAGTTGAGGCCACTGGTAATGACAGGTGAGATGGTCGAAGGTAGTTGTGACTGGATTCAACGGGATACATAAGGGGCAAGTAGTTATCGCTCGACTAGGGCCGGCGAAGAACTGTAGTTGGTTGTGTTGGCCCATCCTGTATTCGGGAAAGGAGTGGCATTCGAAAATCTAGACCGGTGAATAACTTTCAACTGCGGGTTATTTAAGTGTATCATCAAGGGAAAGGGAAATTCATTACGGGGGCCTGGTCGGGATGCCCGTACTCAGCCAGATTGTTGGCAAACAGTTTTAGCGTAATCAAGGGATATGGCACCCTGGGTCCCGAAGCGTGATTGTGTTTTACCTGATGGCCACTTACTCCTGTATTGCAAAGTGGAGTTGGGAGAACCTTGACGATTAGTCGTGGCACCATGCGACCGCAGCGAGGTGGATTTGCCTGCTCTATAGGTGATGTCGGGTTGCATCCCGCCCACCGTTAGGCGTGGATCTTTTGGGGTATAATTAAGGTGTCTGGTGGAGGTCCTGGATGAGGCTGCGAGGGGACTCATGTGGGGGGGAATATGGGAGTGGCTGGAGTAGCTGAAAGCTGTGAGGGGACACAGAACTCTATCCGTTGCGGGGAGGGAGGAGTCGCTGTGCCGAGTGAATTCCTGTTGTCTCAAAAGGTCCTTGCTTCCTCATCTGGGCATTTCTGATGAGTTTTCTTGTCCAGGTTCCACCTGAGTACTGTAAGTCAATTCTCGCAAATCGAGCAACGCGTAGCCAATTCAAACGAATTCCAAAACCAAAACAAGATTGATTCGTAGTTTCTACGGTACTAAATCGAAATTCACAAAGGATACAAATTAATACAAACCTCAAGTATGTGGCCAAATAGACTTCACAGTAAAACCCAAACGTCCAAAGCCCTGTGGTTCGAGCACGACAGTCAGAAACGGTTCAAGGCCAGATTCAAATGTCTCACACGGATAAACAAACGCGAAAAAGTGTGGTGTATGAGCGAGCTTTTCAAGGTAATGTTAAATATATTCACATTCACAAAGCACGTTGGACATTTGGAAGGATTCTCACTATTTGTTCTTTAAAACCAGTCAGCCCTTGTCTCCGGCATCTCCTTCTTTCGTCCCCTCCTTTCCGCCTCCGAAACTTTGTCACTTTCCCTTACTTCTCCATCCTTTGTCCGCTGCCTTTCTGCAAATACCGTCCAATATCTTTGGTCTCACCAATTTGTCCACCTTAAAGTTCGTACTTGAGGTAGATGGGACGCTGACTGCAACTCGCCAGGGAATTGAGGTAATGCGAAGCTACTGTGTCCGGGGCACAGCGGCGAAAGGTCCACTTTTCCCTGTTTCCTCATCTAAGCATTGAGGAATAACCTGTTCTTCAGCTTGTCTCTCACAGAATATTACAAGGAGATCATGGTGCACGAACCTAGCCAAACTTGGCACGCCTCAGTCTACATTCTGTGGTCTAAACTGATTTGAAGTAGTTAAAAGTAACTTGCTGTCTACTGCAGTGGAACTTGCTAGCCGTTTCCGTTATCCAGTCAAACGAGAAGAGGATCGGCACGTATTCCCCTTCAAAATAACTTGAAGACGTCTGAAAGGACAGTATTGCAAGAATGAGTTCGACATACCACCAAGGTGGCCATCAGGCGAGACTACATAGGTCGGTGCCCCCGAGGGCACACGAAACAAAAAACTCAGTTATTGGAAAGTACCTTTTATGGTTGAAAAAGTACTATCAGATGGCGTAAGTGAAGTTCGCGACGCATTCTAGCATGGCTGTTCATCGTTCGTGTTTCGCTTCGATGAACCAAAACCTTATCAGGACGTGACTTATCGCAAAAAGGCCAAAAAATAGCCGTCTTCAGGTCTTGAAGTAGTATACGGATAAAGGCTGGGGCCCAGAAGCCTCCCAGATTTTGTGTTCATCTCGGTACCTTAATTTCTCCGGTGAGATAGAATGTGCCTCACTAAATACAGGGCAGTCGGAAAAATGAAGGGTTCGGAATGCAAGTCTTGTCAGCATCCTGCATATGGTACTGCAGAGAAGGTGGGAAATAGACCATTGGACAGTGGGAGAGGGTTTTTGAGTACTCCGGACACCAAGTAACAACCAGATCCTAAAAATGGCCTACGAAAAGGGCAACAAGCCAAAAGTTCCAGCGAATGCCAAAAGACGGTAAAAAGCGGCGGGATAGGTGAAGGAAGATTTGTATTGAAACAAAGCCGTTCACATTTACGTTTGGGAGCTACACCGGACGTGATACTAGCTAAGAGAGCAGCAGGTTCAGCCGTCAGCAAGCAGAGCGGCCAAAAATGTGTTTATCAACTGGCGTAAGCCAACTGTTCTTACAGCAATCGGAAAAATACAGCACAGTCCTATGCCATCGAACAACATACGAAGTGCTTGGTGCATAATGCTAGCCGGTTATGTTTGTCTCAAGTAAATTTTGGTCGTGAATGTGCACATTCGAACTCAAACGACTCAGCCTTGGAAAGTCTATTGGACGTCATACAGCGAGATTTTTGAATCGCTTGCCGACTTGGCATTGTCGCGGTGCACATATACAGTTTTAGATACCAATCGAGGTGAGAAGAGCTGTGGCTGGGGAAGGATCCAGTTAGGAGGGGATGCGGAAGCACGAGGCCTGAAAACTGGACGGCATGAACACCGTGGAAACAGCGGACAACTAAGGAGATTGCAAATGCCGTGGAGACTAACTTGCTAAGTCTCTTTACCTTGCTATGCAATTCCACTGTGGTGCCCGATATTTTACTGCACTAATTAAATTTGTTTTATCTAAGGACTGCTACAATGAGCGTTGCTAATTTTATAAGTAAAGAATAATTAGCTCAGCAGTGCCAACGTGAGCAGGCCTTTCGACACACGCCCGTCGACAAAATCCACAGGGCTCATTACTTCTCTGCGTAGAAGGAACAAAACGATTCAACGAGGGCGAGACTTCTTTTGATCGCAGAAAAAAGGGTTGATTTCATCATGTTTTAGCTGAATTGCATTTTGTTTTATAACTCTAAAAGTTAAAGCTTTGGTCAATCAATCGGCGACACCGAGATGCGCTTGTTACGGATCTTGCGCTACGGTGCTGTGTTCGGATAGCGTGTCATACAATACCGAAAGGCCTGCAGTGTGCTGTTCAGCGCACTTCGAAAAATGACGGAATAGGTTACCCCCCGTCCATTTTTTATTTCGTGCCGTACCAATACACTTCATTTTCTTCTCTGCGGTTTTTTTAGTTTCCCATCCATGAAAGTTCCCAGTCTCAACGCAAGTAGCACATTACCCAGCGCCACGATGGGATAAATGGGCTTGCGATGAGGAGAACATTTCGTTATTTTTACTGGAAAACCTGTGTGGGTCTTCGTGAAATTTGCCGGTTACCACAAACATAGACACATGATAATTATTGGCAATATACATGAATATATTTGCTAGAAGATAGTAACCTAACTTATAAGTCAAGTTGAAATTGTTTGAATGTGAATATCCCTAATGAGTGCATCATATTTATCGTTATCGTTAACTTCCGTTTGCATTTAGTAATAGTAGAGTGTCGGGTTGGTTTAAATGAGTGTGGTAGTGCTAGAATAAGGTAAGAAATTATGAAACGGGAATCGGTGAAGTGAAAAGTAGAAAAAGGCACTCATTTGCAGTGAAAATCGGCTAATAAGCTGAGCCCGTCTGGGGCCCCTTTTACTATGCCCATCGTTCTCAATGGAACTGCCCAGCGTTTGCCCATCCGGGGTCCATATAAGCGTGGTGCTTGGGAATGTTCTGTATGCTGCAAACTTTTGAACGGAATACAAGGTATCAGCTTCCCTGATTTTTAGGCAGCATCTCATCCTCTTACTGGAGAAACTGTGTACCGATAGGATCGTTTGGACGGTTCTACTTTCCATGTTTCCTGTTTTGGTTTCGTTTTCCTTCTCTCTGCTATCTTCTCCCTCGTATACATCGTTCCCATAAAAAAAACGCGCACTTCCAAACCTAACAACCTTCCTTGTCTGCTGGTCCCTTTCCGCAATTTACCGTCTTTGAAGGTTAAGGATGGTAGCTGGGACAGGTTTAGTGGTGAGTCTCTCTGTCACAAAGCGCTAAAAACTATAGTACTCATTAGAGAAAATAACCATATTCTTTTCGCTGTACAACTTACCAATTCAGCTGTCAATCTTTAAACTTAAATGCAGGGGGATCGCATACCGTATGATCGTCTCATTAGCTCTTACGGTATAAGTTCAGATGGACGCATCGCGCCACAGCCTCTCCAGAACGACTTTCAGGCGTCGCTTTAGAATTTTTTTCTCCCACATCACTTCTGCCGGCAGAGTTCCCGGAGCTGGTCATCCTCAGTGATAGGCGGTACGCCGGCGTCGCGTCCTCTATTTGCCACTCCATAACCGTGAGCGGATGACCATGTGTTCGCTCGTGCGCTAGCAGGTCAAAGCAGTTCCTTTCCTATATCTCCAAGGATAATTCTCTTAATGTAGGCGAGATCACCTCACACCCCGTGGTGGGTCTCGGGAACCTTCCATATTACGTGATTGCGCATGAGTACACTGAAATGAGTATATAACATCCTCAAAGGTCCGCTGGTAGCCTTGATGTGACCTTCATAGACAATTCCTCGTAGTCTAACAACAAACGCCGGTAGACTAATCCCCAATGTCGTCCGGCTCGTTACCACACCTGATCTATTGAGACCTTATGGGGTTTTCCACTACTCGAAGTCTCAAGGTCTGGTTGTTAGTTATCCCTAATGTTTTAGTGGGCTTTGATAACTATGGGTTTACCCCTTCCATTGCACTTGCATGTAAACATGCAACGAAACATTGTCTTAACTTGGCTACTTCCAAGGCCGTAAGTGGAAATACAGAATGATCACCGTATTTCGTATGTAAGATGCGCACAATACTTAGAAAGCATCAGTAGCCAGTCGCTCAAGTATTTGGCATATCTTTCGGAAAATTCCCAGGTTGAGGTACAGGTGTCTCCGTGTCGACTTTGGTCCTCAGGTTCGGTTCCACTGATGCATCACGGTTTTCGTCACAGATTAACGTGTGGATGTGCATACTGAGTTGGTTGCAAGTCGTAACACTCCAGTCCCCCAATCATGAAGGCACATTTCTCCGCGTTGACTGGAAGTGGCCGTATCTAAGGCTAGTTCATCATCTTGTCCGAATCCTCTTACAAAATGTTGATCTCCATCTGACCTGATTCTACTCAAGGCCATCCGGAAGCAGACGGCATATCGATTATATAGGCCGAATAGAGGTCTAGGACCGACCTATCAGACGTTCCGGGATGGACTGAACAGACGCAGTATGGACTGTGAATTTCATGTAAAACATTCTTCCGTTTAATAAGCCCTTAATCCAGTGAAGCAGTGGGTCCCCAACGCAGAGGACTCTTGGTGCTTCCATAAAAACTGTTCTCGCTGTTGACTCAGCACTGGGAGATTCGGAGAACTCACCAGTGCAAACAGTCAAAAGATTTCGGCACACTGCCATATACGTCATTTACACCAAACGTTTAATATCCGTTATTGCCGGTGAGTGCAGAAAAGGGCCGATACTAACTGGAATAACCGGCTACCAGGACCTGGATGAATAGGATCAAGAACCTCTTTAGATCCCCCTTTATAGAGACATAGGGACGAGCGTGGGCAATGAGATGCTTCCAACGACAGACGTGACCGGCGCAGACGGGGTCCGAATTTTGGTGATAAAAGATTATAGTACCCGATCACAACCAGCCAAAGTGAACTAAGCTGGACTGCAAGAGTTCAGCTCTGTAGGTTACTAGATATGGTTTTGAGTACCTGGGGCTTTTCTGGACGATGGGAGAAGCCATCACACTTCATTGGGCAGCTATCGTCCGCCTAGGCTGGGCAGCTCCCGGCTCAAAGAGTGTTGCTCCGTCCACGTTCCGCTTGCTCCATTGGGTGCATGGGGCTAAGGACTGAATCCGAAAAGAGGATTGGTAACAAACCACCAGCGAAGACAAGACAAAATGTGTGCAACAGTCAGGTCTCACGTGACAGACCAGAAGAGGAAGTTCCTTCAAGGGTTCTTTGGTCACGTTCCCGTGCTATGTTAACGACTCACTGCCTTATAAGTCAGACTTTTGAATCAGAGGCTCCGGTTAGGGTTCCAAAAGGAAAACCCCTTCTGCGGTGTGGGCGGTCGTGAAGTATGATATGCCTAAGCATCTCCAGCGATCCCTCGGGAGATGTTTCTTATCTATCTGCTCTTCATCCTTCGCATCCCAATTGTGAATGGATACAGGAGGCTACAATGACTGATGGGAAGAACGTAAGAGCAATGCTGACGTTCGGCGAAGAGTCTTAGGTTCGCAAACCAAATAATTAGATGAAACACTAAAAGTAACCAGGCGAAGATGGTTTGAACGTGTTGCGCATGTCCCCTAAAGGGATTCCTCGGCGCGTCCTATTCGCTGAGTCGGGTAACGGTTGGAAGATGAGTAAGGGTGGGCAGTCCATGACATAGGAAAAAGGTATAAAAACACCTAACCTGGGGACTTGGTCATGTGGGGCGTGTTAGACTTCCTGGGTGGGATCCAAGAGACTCCTCACTCAGTGGTTATAGACGTTAGAGAGGATGGCTAGGTGTCGTGATCAGTGGCGCTCATGTACTCACAAACTTTCGTTATCCACTTGATACCAATATTTGCAATTCATTTACTGCTCCTTTAATACTCATGTCCTTTCTCATTGTTTCCGATTGAGGCTGTCGCCAGGAGATAGCGATCAAAGCCACCGCACACAGTGCATCGTTAATGGTTGTCTGAACTGAACTGAACTTGACTTGCGCGTGAGGATTTCGTATGGCGAGCTGTTATATATATATATATATATATATATATATATATATATATATATATATATATATATATATATATATATATACCTGCCAGGAAATGTTTCTATCTGATTACACAAGGCTGCTGTTGGGCATGCTTTGAAACAACAAGCCTGTTTACCAATAATGTTTATGTTGCGCGACTCGTGATTCTGCGATGCGTGAACTAAAAGTTCATCCAAATGCGATGCGAAAATTGCTAACTGGAGTCGTGATTACCACTCAACTTATTGTGGAGGTCCTACTATGAAGGGAAACCCTTATCTCTGCTTGTTCTTCGGGAGGATATGAAGCCCCTTGAAAGATGGTCCGATCTATGGTTCCTGCCAGTCAACACCGACAAATGAACACGCGCGTAGAAAAACCGTCCAGTTATGGGATGTACTATGTACACGATGCACCCCTCCGCCGTTCTGTCTGCGAGGAAGACTTGAGAGTGGTTGTGACCTCGTCACTAAAAACAAAGACTAACATCGATGATTTCTACGCATTGCAACGAGACTGCACCTTGACGTGGTTTTGCTGTTTGCGTGCCTCTGTGACCCAAAGAGCTACGCAGGATGGCTTCTTTAAGCCGGAGATGTAATCATGCCTGACAGATCAATGGAAACAGGCCAGACGAAGTCTAGTCCTGGTCCTCCAGATTGGGGGTTGATTTGAGCTGGCAACTCAGTCGGCAAAATCAGTGGAAGAATAATTGATCCAAGCAAATGGGCTTCCACTCAGCCACTCCGCTGCTTTACGTGCTGGTTCTTTTTAGAACTAAGGGCTTTCATTGAGAATCCCAATCGTTCTCCTGCCTTGCAGTCGGGCATCCCAGCAGTACCCGTCCAACATCTCCCATGAACTGCACGAGTTATTCAACCTTTGTCTTCTGTCTCCAGTCACCTCTCTTTGCTCCCTCTATCCACCCATAATACTCCCATTGATAACACTTCCGATACTCCCACATAGTCAAATAATATCGTGAAGAATTGTCTATGTCGTAACTCACATTTTCTAAAGCCTCGTCAGCCTCTAAATCTCGACTCCTTTAACGTGCGTACTATCAAGCAGACCAACTAGCAGGCGTGCCTAGCGCTCATTAGATTCTCTGATGATTAATGTCTGCTACGTAAGTGAAACGCGTAACCAGAATTCTACTCACCGCTTCTGGTATCTCACCGAGGTATCTGCTACGGTTTTCGTGAGATAAAGCAACTAGAGCTGCGGGTCAACACGGTGTAGGAATAGTTTTGACTGACAAGGCCAAAGCTGTCCTTTTAGACTGGACACCGCCTAAAAGTCGTTTATATGCTGTAAGACTCTAGGGGTCAGTTGGCGTTCGAAAGAATAGCTGTGTTGAGTGCAGTTTACTTGTGACTTTAACGTACGTTCCAACAAACTGCGGCTGTGACACGCAGAAGGATTAGTTCTATGATGAACTCACCACTCCCGTTCGCAAGAGCAAAGGTTGTGAAAGTTAAATGTTAGCTGGTGGTTTTAAAACACCAGTTAGCAAATGTAGTGCGTCAGAAGCTTGTTTAGGTGGGCGTTGTACCTTACCCACTAAGCGTACAGATAACAAGGATAGGCTTCTCCAGTTTTGTGCTGACAATCAGTTATTCCTGTCTAGCACAGATTTTCGACACAGCTCGAGTCGCACAGAAACATAGTGCTCTAACTCTACAGCCACTCTAAGCCAGATCGGTCAGATCGCAATAAACTACCGGTGGCGCAGTTCTGTGCAAAAACTGCGGATCCTACTAACCACGTGCGTAGAGTCGGACTTTGCATTAGTTCTAATACGATTATCGCGCCAACTCCATGGTCATCGACACAAACCACAAACCCGGTTAGCCGTCCAATGTTTGTCTGATCCAGAATTTCACAGCAATTATGAACATAAATTGGTACATGAGCTAGGATCCACGGCGAGTAGCAATGCTGATGATCACTGGGCTCAAATTCGATAGGCGGTGCACGTGGCAGTAGGTTTCACCTATGGTCCTAGATCCGATGTCCATCAGAGACACTGGATTTTTCAAGAGTCGGTCAGTCCAATGAAGCACAAACGTCAGCTCTCAAACAGTAAGGAGATGAGTAAGATACGAAGACATCTACAAAGGCAAGTTACGTGAAGCCTTAAAAAGGATAGTGAAAATTGGTGGGTCATGGCAGCCGAAGAGATGGAAGTAGCAGCTGATTCAGGTAACAGCCAAAGATTGCTTCACCGTCCGACATCACCTTGTAGTGAGACCGCAAACCAGTCTGATTCACGCCGCAGCTGATGTCCATCCACATTCATCAGGCTGAACAGGACTGGCCAGCACTTGCGTCGTCTTCGCACGCGTCCTCCAATCATGTTTTTACCTGTTTGTACGCGTATCGCCTTGCCTTGTAAAATCGCTCTCCAAAGAAATATCATTACGCTGTTCTAGTCCAAAGGCACATGTTCTGTTTCTGACTGGGGTAATCAGGCCAGGACTGACCGTCATAACACATCTAGCGAGAGCAACACCCGTGAAAAACAGGCCGAATTCTGCTCAGGTCGAGGATGCATCCACCGGATTCTTACTCTTCACCAGCTACTTGAGACGCGTCACACCCACGGTCGACCGACAATAATGATTTTCCTCAACTCGAAAGACGCCTTTAATTCAGTGCTCTTCACCGAAAAGCTGTACAACAGAATTTCGTGAATCTACTGAGATCACTGTACTCTCATACTCCTGGCCGTGTACAGCTTTGCATTGAACTATCTAGTCCGTTCGAAACGACCAACGGTGCTCGACAATGATGTCCCATTTCACCATTCCTGTTCATTTTCGTCATTGACGAGATAATAGAGAGAAATCTTCAGAATGTGGGCATCGAACTAGGAAACAGTGAAAAGCTGTGTGACCTAGATTACACTGACGACCTTATCTGCTTGTTCCAATGCACAGAACATGCGCGACGCTCACTAGGTAGACTCGCAGGAACTGTAGCTCCATTCGACATGCGGTTCGCTCCCCCAACGTGCAGGTTGATGTTGCAAGATTGGACGTCAACGGTTTCGAGTTTGATGCTCGAAGGGGAGGTGCTGACAATTGTTGACCGCTTCACTTACCTCGACAGCAGCTTGACGACGGATGGGAGCACTTTAGTAGAGGTGATGATGCGTATATCCAAGGCTCAAGCGCCATACGCTAGAATGAATCACTTGTGGCGCTGACCTGATATTTCGCTGAAGTTGAAAGGCCGTGTGTACTGTGCCGCAGTGAGTGCAGTTTTGTCGTATATTTGCGAGACTTGGGGTCTGCATGCGGAAGATATTCGTCTTTTTGAGGTTTTTGCCCATCGATTGGACGGAATGACCGGGTAAGCAATGTTGAGGTCAGAAATCGAGTATTGGGTACTAGTTCGGAGAATGTCCTATCACAGCTTATCGAGATTAGTAGACTTCGTTGGTTGGGACACGTGTTGCGTATGGCAAACACATGTCTACCATATCATGCCCTGTTTTCCGTTCCTCCTAGGGAGTGGAGGAAGACACGTGGCGGTCAACAGATGACGTGGTCGCGAGGAATGTTAGGATGTACAGCGAACTTAGAAGAAGTAGGTACTTCACGTCTTCGTGGTACGGGTCCAAAACATTCCTCAACCAGTTAGCTGGAGACATTTAAGAATGTGACAATCGTGTCGTCACATTTTGTCGGATCAGAATGACTGATCAGTATGCGTTTTTACAGTAAGACTGTGTATTCCGTGTGTTGGCTACTAGGGCTTTGTTTCCTTTTCTCACCTCTGTAGGTCCACTCCTTGTCTATCTTTAATATGCATTGTTTCTATATCTACGTGCAACGTAGTGAGAAGTGCAGCGGTCAGCGGGGCTTGCCTTGCCGTTTAACGACTTACGATGATGATGACGATGATCACTCGTAGGCAAGTGAATTCTGTACCATTATTGCTGACTGATCAATATGAAATTCGACCAACATGGGTAAAAGTCATCGAACTCAGTAGCTCAATGTGTCTAACATATCATATCCCTACGAGATTTTGTCGCAGAAATAATTCTCAAATATATCTTAACAGATATTTGCTCTTTTGGGTTGTGGTAAATCCCAATGGAAGTGTTGTTCGGATCCGGGGGTTTGTTGCATGGCGGGAGATTTTACAGTATAACATTTTGCACATTAAAAGTGTTTTCTGCGGGGGTGGTATTGCAAGCAGCGCTGTATCAATGTAGGGGACTACTGCACCTCTTTTGGCTATAGGGGTTACCTCTCCTGTAAATCACTATGCACTGGAATATATATATATATATATATATATATATATATATATATATATATATATATATATATATATATAATTATTTGGCCAATCAAAAGAACAACGAGGCTACCTGTGTATGTGTATGTATGCTTATGTATTTGTAGTACCATCTGCGTACGTTGAAAGTTGCAGGCTTCAATGACACATACGGTCTCAATAGTGGTTTTGACAAGCTGCATACGACAGAAGAAGGAGTCCCATTCCCACGTCCAGCGTCTTCGTCAATGGCGGCTTGAGAAGTACACAGAATAGTAGTGTTAATATTATGTGGCAACGAGTGGGTGAAAACGGATGGTGTGGTTATAGGTAGTTGGTTTTATCCGACCGCCGGCACCTCGGCCATATACTATGTAGCTTGAATGAGTGAGTAAAATGGAGCGCGGGAACAAGTGGTCGTATATGTGTAGAGGATTTAACGTAAGCACGTGGACTGAATACTACCCGGTTACCCAGGCCAAAGCAGAGGGTAGGCTTGAGGGGCCCTACCCCATGCCTTTGATCAGGACGTCTAACCTAGAAGATCGTAGTACGATACGAGGGTCTCGTAGCCCTCTGGATGTTGGTGACAGATTGTTAACTCCATACGCCCTTGGATTAGGCTATACATCCCGGGTGCCCAGTACAATCCACCATGGATGCCAGTAAGCATAATGCCCCATGCGCCGCCTGTGGTTGGTTTAAAATCCGGGTTTAGCCATCTCCTTTAGCCTAGTGATCAGTCAGTTAACCCGTTGGAGAACGCCAAGCATTCACCTTCGTCTTAACACTTTGGTGGGAACAGCGCCACAAGAAGGCAGTGAGTATGAATTCCTCATCAGAGGTTGTTTGTTAAGCATGACCATTTGGAAGCATTTCAAGAGGTGTTCAGGACGAATAGCGATCTCGGAATCTGAGACATCCACCCTCAACCATACTAAGGCGTTCGAAGGCAATCTGACTGAGGGTGATTGAATTATCCATCGTAGCGGTAGTATACATTAGTTTGGATTGAGCGAATGTCTGAAACTGCTGATGAGCTAGATCGAGAGCTTTAGCTTGGCCGTATGTGGTACCCACGTCAAATGTTGTATTTTCGAGAAGCCGATGACAAATAGGGCTTGGTAAAAGTCCAGTAATGAAAGCATCGTGGATGGTGCCTTCCTCGCCTTCCTTGGCAATTTCTATCAAGGTTTCTAAGCTTTTGAATGGATTGACCAGTGGTCTGAAGAGTATCGCGCTTCACCGTCGCTGGAACACTGCGCAAAAAGTTTGTTCTGAGTTTACATATACACGGATTGAAGAATGGTGATTTCAGAATCACAATCGGTGCTCCGAAAAACGAATTTGTAAACAGTAGGAGAAAAAAATGCATGAGTTTTGAGCTTGTCTGTTTGGTATTCTTTAGCCAATCTCACAACGTTTATCAACGTACGGTACCAATGTTCTCAGGAATCAGCGCCATTTAAAGAATTTGGGTCTGCGTTTAAACGATCTGGGGGCAGATTTCGGTCTGTTCCCTTGACCGATTAAATTGTAGCGTAGGAGATTGTACGACTAACTAAATGAGAAGTCAAAAGACAATGCCTGTTTGGCGGGCTTTAATCGGCCAAAAACGAGGCATACGAGTTAAAACGAGTCAAGTGAAATGTCGAGTATGCGAACGGAATGTAAACGTGATGTGAAACAGAACCATAGTAGAAACTACATGATAATAACTTCTTGAATTTGCTTAGAATCAGAACATGAAGGAAAGAATGCAGAAAAACCGAGGGACGTTTGTGGATTTCGCTTCTGCCTACGCCTCATGGGTTTTTTGGGTATCCTTACCGAAGCCCTTGGCTCAACAGTCCGACCCACAAGGCAGTGAGGTGGTAAAGCAGCACGGGAACGTGACCAGAGCACCCCTGAAAAAACTCTTAATCTGTCTTGTGAGACCTGGTTGAGTTTCTGGCCTAATGAATCCACGTTGTGTATCTCTTTGGGCCCTGGAAACACAGGCCATCATACCACGTCAAGGTATAGTCTCCTTGTGTTGGACCGGGCGGTTAACGGTGCAAGTTTAGATGTTCCACGGTGTTTAATGAAACCTCTCGTAGTCGAGTTGAATTTGCGCACGGGCGATCTCATTCTCAACTCCCACAGCGGCTGCTTTCTAGTGAAAGACCAGAACGCGGGTTCTGAACAACGTCGGGCTTAATTGAGGATATCCTTTGCTGTTGTCGATTCGCTTTTATACGTCATTCATTTGTCGAAAGGTGCGGCGCACCTAATCCTCTTAACTCTGACTAGCAGTTATTAAGTGAATGTATTCATACAATCCATAGGAATCTGTTTCTGTTCCTCTTAGTTTTCAACTCGTTGCTGTATGCTAAGAATTCGATTTGGTACAGAGTCAGTCGCAAGTCGATGGATGTGTTCCTTGGCATATGCTATTCACGAAATCGTTTTATCGTGTAACCAAGAGAATTAGTTCTTGTGAACAGTACGGTAACGACAAGGTCGTTTCTGTGCTGTATTCGCACCTGCTGAGTAAGCCTGGAAGAGGCGACGCGGTGCTCAAGGCATGACTTGGCGTAGATGTATGAAATAGCTAGCATCAACATCGGCTTCGGTTGGTGCTTTCCGCCTCCCTGGTTGGGACCTAAGGGACGAGGATTGTCGTTGGTTAGAGACTTTGAGAGACATATTTGAGAATAGAATTCAGTGACGCGGATATTGCGCGGCCTGTCCGTCGAACTCTCTTGCCCCGTAATCACAAAAATGTCATTCTGACAAACAAAATGGCAAAAGACATCAAAAGTGTAAAGTGGAAAAAATCAGCATTTTTTCGATCAACTGTTTCTTTTACTGTGTTCTTCTCCGCTTCTCCTATTTTTGTAATTTGTGTTACTGCGATTGTACCATGTTTAATTCCAAGGCAGTGTAACACTTACATACACACATGCCGATATATATATATATATATATATATATATATATATATATAATCATGCTGACAACTTTGTTATCACCGTCATAAGTTGCCACTGGTCAGTTCAAACATCCAAAGGAAGAACATTGGATTCACAAAAAACTCAGCGTCAGTGTTTCGGTTGCTACAGCCGGGTTTAGTACCATTTTTTCAGTTGAACGAGTGGCCTTTTTAATCTTTTGCCCTTGTGTCTTTAGGATTTTAGGAACTAGGGTTCACTCATTGGATCAAGCACTTAATCTAAGTGGGTTAAGGTGGTTGGGTTTAGTGCTATGCATGCCCATAGATAGACTTTCTCGATGTACATTGTTGTCCTAGTCTGGTAGGTTCGAGGATAGGTCGAGGTGCTCTGCCCATGAGATGGAGAAAAAGAAGGATAATCTTGATCAGTGGACGTTGCCCAGTGGTAAGTGTTGGGTTTCCGGTTTGGGGTACACGAGAGCTGCCCACTATTTGGTGGCATGACTGAGTGTCAAGGTCAGCGGCGTAGATACATTCGATCTCTTTCCTGTTCATAATTTCCACTTATGATTTATTTGAACGTTTGTTCCTTGTGCTTCTACTCGTTTTTGTTCCCGACTGTATTGCGGAGTAGCAACCAAAACTAACGCACAGAAAAGCGAGGCTGATGTCCGAAAAACTAAATTGGACTGTGAGCTTTCCAAACTATTGGTCTCCTAAGTTATGTTATGAAATCTGTTGCTTTCTGCTTTGAATACAATTATCAATTCCTATAGTACGTGTATCGTTCTTCAATTATCTTTCGTAATTTAGTTTATGACGTTCATGCCTTTCAGTTTTTATGTATTCGGACGGCTTCCGGGATGACGTGGGCCTGTAAAGAAGCACAATATAGTTTTATCCAGCGATGCGCTATGCGCATCCTAAAATGCGGCCCCATACCAAAACATGTAGGATTCATCATGGATGGAAATAGGCGATACGCAGATAAAAATAACATAGCCTGTTCTGATGGTCACACACACGGATTCCTGAAGTTGTCCGAAGTAAGTTCGTCTATAAATGTTCAAACAGTCTTCCCCGTTCACTAGACCCTCAGGTGGTGCAAAGATTTTGAAGTGGAGGAGCTCTCCGTGTACGCTTTCAGTACTGAGAACTTTAAGCGCAAGCAGTCGGAGGTCACTTTTCTGTTCCAGTTAGCATCTGAGAAGCTTCAAGAACTGCTCAGCAAACGGTACACTTTAGTTACCATTACCGTCTGACTTATCTAGGGATGAGCTAACAGAAAATGGAGTGTGCGTGCGGGTCATTGGGAATCTGAGTTTGCTACCCTCAGATATTCAGATCTTGGCTAGTGAAATCATGCTCATCACACGTCATAATACAAAGTGAGTTCACTGAATTTTCGTGTCAAAAATCTGTCTCCATGCTACGTCAAACAAATCACTTATATTCAGCTTGTTTTCCCAACCTCTAATTTCCTCTCTGTTGTTCCCACACTTTCACACGGAATGGGAACTTTAGTCATCCGTACTAGCAGTAGTGCCTTTGGTGGAAATCCTGCCGAAGTTCTGTCAGTCTTTCCTCGTCTATTGTCCAAGTCTTACCGAACTTGCTACCGCTGGCTGATGCCTTCCTTTGTCCTCAATGCTCATTCAAAGTAGACGAACTTAACGTACGAACTCTGGTGCGTGTAGGACAACAAATTGGTTGGCTCGCTTGAAATCCTTGCTATCGATGTGTGTGGCATCTATGAAACTCGCATTCAAGACTCCGGTTTCCATAATTCAATTGACACCTCCATCTGATCTTGCAAAGTTTCACCTGAGGCTTTATGAGACCCCGCGGCTTCGGCTTATGGTCTTTCTGACATTTGCAGGGCCCTTAATGAAAGGGATAAAGTCGCGCTGCTAGACTGGATCACCGTTAGCAGTCGGTTATGCGCGGTGCGACCTTAAAGTTCGCGCAAAACAAGCAGTCGCTGTCCTGCTAAATCCAGTTAGTTTTCGTGTCGGTGTATTTACCCACCGACTGCAGCCCAGATGCAGTCTAAGATCACTTCTCCCAAAAGCTACGCGGCATCCCTCGGTTGTCCGCCATACTCAGACTTCTAACAACAGAGGATTCCGTACATTCCCAACGCTAAAATCAAGCTGATGAGAATTCTCTCTGAAGGAGTGGATGTATACGCATAAAGGTTTAGTTTTTCTAACTACAATCTGCCTGATGCTTTTGCTTGCTTTGATTTTTTCACCAGTCAGTTGTATGAGTTTGCTAAACAGTATTCTCGCCACTGGCTTTAATTCACAACTACGTCTTGAAATCCATAACTGACGACAGACCTAGTCCTTCAAAACGTAGGTGCAAAATCAGAGGGTGCTAGTAGAAGCCACCACCGACTCCGCCTTCTTCACGCCCAGCCGACAGTTCATAGTCAGATCGCCGCAACGTCGCCTTCAGCTGTTCGTAGGCGTGCAAGAACCCACTGTTAGATGCGCAAGTTTCCAAGAGAAATGTTGGATCCACCGTAAACGAATACAGTGTGACTATTCCTGTTAGATGGCGGTATTTGCACCCAACACCCGGTAGTGGGCCTTATTGCTAACTGAGTTCTGCCCTTTAACATCAAGGGTACTAATTGGATATCGTTATTCAAATACGAGAAGCTGACAGTTTACCCAGGCGTCTCTTAAGGGACGGGTGTACGTTGCCGCGGTTCGTACTGTTTTACTCTACGGTCGCGAGACCTGGCCACCTCGCACTGAGGATGCTCGGCCTTTTTCTGTGTTCGATGTCTCCAGGGCATTGCTCGCGTCTGGTGGGAATATCGGGCGAGTAGTGTCGAGGTGTGCCGTCGTGTGTTAGGCACGGATAGCCACCCTCTTAACGAAGTGATCGCTCTACACCGTCACCGGTGTCTCGGTCATGTTTTACGAATGCCTGCCCATCGTCCACTTTTCCGTGCTATATTCGCACCTGCTAGGCAAGGCTGGAAGAGGCAACGCGGTGGTCAAGCCATGACTTGGCGTATATGTTGGTGCTTTCCGCCTCCCTGGTTGGGGCCCAAGGGACGAGGATTGTCGTTGGTTAGAGACTTTGAGAGACATATTTGAGAATAGAATTCAGTGACGCGGATATTGCGCGGCCTATCCGTCGAACTCTCGTGCCCCGTAATCACAAAAATGTCATTCTGACAAACAAAATGGCAAAAGACATCAAAAGTGTAAAGTGAAAAAAATCAGCAATTTTTCGATCAACTGTTTCTTTTACTGTGCTCTTCTCCGCTTCTCCTATTTTTGTAATTTGTGTTACTGCGATTGTACCGTGTTTTATTTCA
Organism: Fasciola hepatica; assembly: GCA_948099385.1. Classification (NCBI taxonomy): domain Eukaryota; kingdom Metazoa; phylum Platyhelminthes; class Trematoda; order Plagiorchiida; family Fasciolidae; genus Fasciola; species Fasciola hepatica. Next base: position 15,881,316 of record CANUEZ040000123.1, read on the forward strand.
AGCTGGTTTGGATGATCCTGACAACCCTGTGAAAACGCATTCACACTCGAATGTAGCAAATTGCATGCAGCTTTTAATGTTTTCGTCATCGGACGGTTTAGATTTAGTTGTCACTTGTGCCTTGTCAGTCAAAAGTGATGTTGTCAATGTGTTTTTTTATCAGTTGGACTGCACTATTTGTTAGGCCAAGCAAAATAATCCATTTTTACAGCTGCTTCAGACAAAAAGGTGATACGTGGAAGCCTTGCCTCTAGGGGCATCGTGCGGTTGTCAAGGTTGGTCGTATGCCCTAAAACATCCTGCCCGACTCTGAGGGTTGAAACGTATCCCTCAGAAACTCCAGTTTTCGTTACAAAATCGCGCGATACAGTCCCCTCGCGTGAGACAAAGGCCTCACAAATATATGTGAATACGATGATGGCACACCCTTGATGAGTTCAACGATACTCACGTGGCTCTTGAAAGATGAGGATTGGATCCAAGCATTCGTGACCATTACAATTCTCTAAAGTGCCATACAAATAAAATTGAAATTTTCTGCTTCACATCTTTTTGCGTTTTCCTGAGTTTATGTGTCAATACCTTAACTTCTGGCTTATTATGTCTTTGATAACTCGAGCAACTCAATTTTTCAACCGTCTTTATGCACTATTTTTTGGAACTTCTATTGTGTTTTCCAGGGCTACGTTAAATATCTATATGGCATACACAGGAAGAGAAGATCTCTCTAAAGCTGTTGAGCGAATCCGAACGGGTGTAATTGATGAACTAATCCGCCCCAAGTGAGAGTTTACCTTTTTATCAGTCCCAGGTCGTTAGTTTTAATAAATCATACAACGACAGGAGTATTTTACTCCATAATCAACCGGGTTCTATTCAATGCACTTGCCAATTGAAGCTGTCATAGTCGTGACACTAACGTTCCGAGTGAAATGAGTTATTGGTACGGCAGAAGGTATATTTTTGATTTGCTTCGTCTCGAAATTCTAATTCATGTATCACTGTCCACGGCTAGTAAAAAGGGAAAAGAATTCCAAGGCTGTATTCAAATTGAACGTTCTGATTGTCATTGTTAAGCTGCAGGTTTTCTGCATTATTAGTGAGCCATAAAATTGACCACTTTTTCGATCTGCCGTGCATCAAACTCAGTGTAGGAACAGTCTTAGCTGGCACAGTCTGTCCCACTATGTAATTTGTCAACGCGTCTCGTGTCCATTTCTTGTTGATTGTTGCTCACTTGCGGTTCGTTGCATCGTCCGGTGACTCATCCGTTTTCATACAATGTGTTGACCAAAATTTATGCGTTGTAGGTCAGTTGGTTGAATTTTGGAAGTTCCCTTCTACTATTGCATACTTTCTCGATAGCCTCATTGTTTGCCCTCAGTTCCCTGTCTTTTTTTTCTTGACTGAATCGATTTCCAAAAAGTTCACTCATACAAAAATGAAGAATGTCCCGAATTTATCGATCGAGATCTTCCGATACCATTGATCAGGCGGATAGACGATGTAGCCGTTTAAGATGCCGAAGTTGGCAAACAAAGTCCGAATCGAGCCTGTTCGGGCGGTTTCAAGTGTGACGGATACCCGCGGACACTGCAGTAGACTTTGTACTTATAGGGTCGTTTATTCACAATACCAATGATAACCACGAAATGGAACTGGATACGTACCAACAGGTTCGCCTGGGATATCTCCTCTAGTAAAACTAGATTTGTCGCATCGAATAAAATTCATGAATTTCAGCAGGGATTTCCAGAATATGCGTTATTCATTGTTGAAGAACTTACAGAAGTCAGCTGACTACGAACTTTAGGATGTGTCGTTTCTAAAAAAGCACAAATTCGAGAAGAACTTGCTGTCTTTATTAAAACGTGACTTTCAAACAGGGGCGTTATCTTGTGGTTTTCTGTTTTGCCCTACTGGAAGAAAAATCATCAGCATTGCAACTGAAGCCCATTTTGAGCGCCTTTTGATATATTAAAGAGATTACCTCGAAGTCAGTATGATGTTGAGCGTAACCTAAAAGCTATACTTGCGTAGTTTGAAGAGTAGTACCAGCCATGCTCATTAGATTGCGATGGCACTTCGCAAACTAATAAGAACCTTCAGAAAACCTAGATAAACGACGGCTTGGTCATTCTGTAGCTGGATTTGGAATTAGGATTAGCTGTCATGACCGAAAGACGACACGCTTCGTTAGCAAAAACCAAATCGCGATGGAAAAGGTTGCCAGGTTGAGATGAGCTTACAAGGCTTTATTCTTACGGACATGTTGATAGGCATACAGTTTTTGAGGTTCAATGTCTTCTTGACCCAGAATTCATCAGAGGAAGGAGATTTCTCGAAAACAGTAACTCTGATGAAGTGGGAGCCTTTTATTTCCACTGAGTAGGACGAACGCCGACGATATTTACGAAGTCTGATCACAGAAACCCGCAAGACAAGTTAGGACTGGTGAACCATGGTGATCACAGGTAAAATGTACACCTATAGACTTCACTGTTGTACACGAAATCGGTGTCGGCTGAAATCGGTTAGTGGAAAGATCCGTGGCAAGATTGCGTGACAAATCAGCACTGAACGATAACCACTGCTCGGGTGCTTTAAGAAGAAATCAGTGCCGGCACAGTTGTTCCAGCACCTGTAATTTACTGAAAGTTATTAAATGAATCCCTTGTAGAAGTGTCTGTTACATCCATTCAAGTAATGGATTGAATCAGTATTCTCAATAAAATCGGATCTCACAGGAACTGCACAAACTGCTGCGTTTTTAAGTCTCATGCTCAATATGACCAGATTTCGAGCCCCTTAGCTTATTCCAGATGAGCGATGGAAAACGACGGGGCTTGATTCCACCAATGGAATTCCCACCTTATGCCAGGTACTTTTATTGCATCCTTCAGATTTTCGTCCAATGATAGTAATCCTTAAGCCAACCGGTCAGATAGCCTTATTCGACTTGGATAGCTTATGATAAGCTGAAACATTGTATCGAGTTGATATTTTATTGTTCTTACTGTCGCTAGTTTCTTATCATACGTTACAATCCATCTGTTTTCCATCATCTGTCATCCGAATCATCTTTATTTTCAGCGACATTGATCCACAACTCCTCTCCGGTTGTTTGTACTCCCGACTGTCTCGACCGTTAGACCTGTTGATTCGTACATCCGGTGAGGTGCGCCTCAGCGATTTTCTCGTCTGGTCTGCGGCCACCAGCGGCACCGTGCACAAATTTGTCAATGACTTTTGGCCAAATTTCTCATTTTGGGAGTTTGCTCAAGCCATCCTATATTATCAACTATCCAGCACCTATCTATCGGTAAGTTTCTCGTAAGGCGTTCCACTTCATTCGAAGTCACAACTCATTCTGATAATCAGCCTACGTGTTGAGTTCAATGTTGGTAAAACATGCATAATAATGAGATGCTTTATCATTGTAAATCCCTTCGAGCATATCATGTTCGATTAACGTTCTCCGCCGTCTAACTCGCATCTAGTCACATCACCGATCAGGTCATAATTAATTCACATTACTAAGCCCGAAATTCTGTGGTAATGTTTTCACATGAATGCGTGCAGTCTCATTCCATTTTTGAAGAGTTTTACCTTGTACCCTTGAAAAAGCCACACGAGTGTGTTTTTCTAATCGTGATCTAAAAAAATACGTACACGAAAATGGCTGGTCGATAATTTTCACTGTAAAATAGTTGAAACGGAACTGTAAAATAATCGGATAACGCACACGGTGATCTACTCACAGATTTCGTTTCAATATGTTCCCTATAGCTTTTTAGCAGCTTTTCCACAATACTTGATCTCCTTAAACTAGTTACGTATCAGTTCTCACCTAAAGTTCAAACTCGTTCTTATCGTGAATTCGTTCACTCCAAACTAATTCTAGACTACCCGTACCAGTAGTAATCAATGAAGCACATTGCTTATGGGGTATTTCCAAGAAAACAGCACTACACTTTAACCTCAGATTGCTAACCACTGGTATACATTGGTTGTTATTTCCCGGGCGATATGAATAGACTGCTTTATCCTGACGTTCTGCATATGTACAAATTCTCTCCTTCAGCGATTACGTGTGCAAGTTCCGACTGCGACGTGGTTCGATCGAACAACTGTCAACGATGAGGACCAATCATGTCGAGTTCAACGGTTTCTTGACTCGGTTGATCGAGCCTACTGGAAACAACTGGAGATGGTGACTTGCTCCGCTATCGAACTAGGGGAACGCAGCACACAACGTTGTTTCGGGGAATCAGTGAGAGGCTGAATCCTATTTCATCTTCATCGCGTGACTTTATTAGTGGTTGAACTGTGTATAAATCACTGAACTAATTCTCTTTTTACTGTCGCTCCAATCAAGTACCTGTGATGAACTCCCACCACTTCGTCCACCCACGTTCAACCTGTCTATTTTATCCCATGGACCAACGTGATCGCGCATTTTGGATCTTTCGTATCTTCCACTTGAATATGTCTCTTTCAGAGTTGTACAAAAAATTTACTCGATCCGGTGGTTCGCCTAAAGGAATTACGCAAATAATGCATTACAATGAGCCCTCTTTTCTGATAGCCTGTCTGATAGTTGTTTCCACGCCCCTTCCCGAGTGGTGGTAGGCAGCACCAGTTCGTTAACTGCCTCACTACCACACCTTGCACACAGAAGCCCTACATGGTTGCCCACTCGGGATCCCAGAAACAAGGTTTGCCGGATTGTCTCAGGTAATAAAACGGGTTCTCTAACTGGGTTTTATCCCACCCACTGTACCCACCCGTCGGTTTAAAATTAAAATAAAAACTAGAAGGGTAGGTAATTTGGAGTGTTTGGTTTGCGGAGCCACTTCATCTTTACCCACGTTAGTGATTTCTCCCCAATCGCTGCACGGATCAGCCAGCCGCATCTAGATACTGGATACCTTTCCGATAAAATTCACTTCATGATGATCTCCAAAAAGCGCTTTCTGAACTTGGAATATCACGAGCATTGGAGAGAGTAGCTTTGTTTTACTTGACAAAATGAGGTTTATCCGCATAAGACGTTTCCCGCTCTGCTAGTCACATTTCGTTCAACTTTGACGCGTCTTGCCGCGAATCTCAGTGTTTATTCTTAAATATAGTTAGATGACAATACAGTTTACACGTGCGTGGTTTTCAGATTGAGTCCGCATGCTTACTAAATAACGTCTGAATGAAGGGTCTGTGGTAAGAGCGTTTCGTGGTTGAGCCGAACCAAAGACGCGCTGGAAGAAGGCGGTTAGTTCAACATCTAAAGCCGAGGTTTCACATGGTTTTCATTGTAAAGCTTTCCCGGCTGCTGGGATGCATCGTCAATTTCTCATAACTTTTGTTCCCGTGCGACCCATCTGGAACAATACCAGATCTTTCAATTTGATGCGTTCTCCAATAATTAATTTGTCACTCGGTGAGATTATTAAAGTGCCATAAATGCAGGCGATAATGGACTACTTTTGAAAAAAACAGCATATTTCCACAAACATGCAACTGTTTTTAGGACCCAATTTTGAAAATCTGTATCCAACACGTAAGCGTAACGTGCCAGTTTAATCATAGAACCTGGTATGGTCACTTTGGTTCCGTTTAATGATCACAACTTCCTTCGATATTTCGTAAACCTATTGGTTTTGCTGCCGATATTTTGCGTACACGCGAAATAGAGCCTGACTGCCGTTGATGGATGCTTTGACTTCTGGGTACTAGTGGTTTAGATTATTGAAGGTTCATGTCTGGAGTTTTAAGAAAATGTCATTTCGTTATCTGCACTGTTTTCGGGATACGGGAGTTATTTACCCCTAACAACAACGTAGACAGTGAACTACAGCGAATACTTAAATCATGTTACGTTCACTCAATGTTTTAGATCAATTTGATCCACATTTTGGACCATTATGATTATTTGTCAGCTGAGAGGTATGTAGTCAATTATCAGTGGTTCAAACTAATCAACGGAATATGATTGATGGATGGTAAGGTGCATGTCGGAGTTTTTGTGCGCTGTTTGGTTTCGCAGGTCACCTAGTAGTCTTGTTCAACCTGACATCGGTAACTATCCAAGTAGCCATGTGACTTTCCACATTTTATGAGTAACGAAACTTGATGTAATAGCGACATCCTGTGATTTTCGAATTACAGTAGTTCCTCATCCTGCACAAAAAACCGTAATTGGGTTCGCTTAAACTGTTTCTTGCTGGAAGGCATGATATCCAAGAAGGGAGATAGTCGAAAGAAGGTGACCACAGAAGCAGTATCAATTTCGACATTGTGTTTGCTAAAGAATACACATTTTGCATCTTTCTATCAATCAACAATATAAAATTAAACAATAGGATCATTTAATATCAAGTGTTCTCGCATTTTACCATCGAAACGTGTTCGTCCAATCAAATCAACAATATCTACGCAGTAACTAATTCACACAGGAGTTGAATAACGCCTTTGAGTCTTTTAGCTTCTTTGTTGTTACTGAAATTTGGATATGATAACCTTTCACAGGATTCGTCCTCTCTGACGTATCACATTTATACAGATTTAATGTTACAAAGAGAATGATAACAATATGTTCAACGAAACCATGTCCCCTTGACGCAATTGCTATGGAAACTGACACTGAGCAATTAAGATAGGATTCAAAGCTCACTGGTTTCATTCCATGACCACCTGTTTAGACCCGGAAGAGAAGTAATTCGACACACTAACTTAATAGAAAACAGTGGATTGAGAAATTCATTTCAGAGCAATATATTGCATCCCAGTACAGTTTAAGAAAACTCTCGTTGGCGTTTGTTTGTACTTGTCCATCCGTTGAGTTGACCGGAGCGAATATTACCGAGATATCCGGATTGTCTAATTTACTTACTCCAGCCGAATGCCTGTGCTCTTTTATAAGCTGATTGGGTAGCCTCGAAATCAACGCTGCGCCCTTTTTTGTTGGTCCCCTTCCGCATGCAGTGCAGTATAAACCGTTTTCATACGAGTAAAAGCGTCATTGGATTCGCCCATCTCCGCGTACTCCTCGAATGCCAATCCAACTAGCATAACACATGGAAACTCATCGGTCGTTTCTCTCAATTCAACAGATTTACTGGCCGAGATAGCAGTTCCACAGTTCCTGACCACGAAGTGATGGTCGTTTCATGGACGTTCTCTCGCGCTTTTCGAACCTACCTTCTTGTATCGAAAAATCGAAACATCTAAAGTTGAAGTTTTGAAAATTCTGAAGTACTTATATGGCTATATTGCTGGTGCCACTAGACTCATCCATCCTTCGCACAAAACGTTACAGAAAGGTTTTCCGTCAGTCGATTCCACCTGAATTATCCCTGCGTCTAGCGGTTGGAGCTTGGCTGTAGTATTCTGTGATAGAAATCAAGTTTCATAGGGCTCCAATATATCTCCGAATAGGCATCGGAATGGCCCAGCAATGAATTCTTGTTCCAACACCTCAGCCACCCCTCGAATATACTGCTCACCATCCAAGCACTACACATATTCGCATAAGCAATTCCAATTTGCGGTCGATTCCCGTAATGCCTCGGGTCCGAAATTTTTCGGATGAGGGTTTGTATTTCTCACCCGATGCACTGCAACATAACATTAGCGTCCACCGTTGCTTTTGCTTCTCTCATGCCAGAACATCTCTCACCTACTTGCACAAAACCTCTGTTTGCCGTACCTCGGAACAACACCTATTTTATCAGTATTGAATGTGTTGCACGACTCGTAACTTTTCCATGTTCCTGATATTCCTTGCGGTCTGCGCAGAAACTTCCGGAGATTCTCCCTGCAGAATTATACACCTTATATTATGACACCTTTGGACTTTAAATAGCCAGCCGTTGCTGTCCGAATTTTTCACGTCCAAGTTCACGGGATGTTTTTTTCTTGCAGCAGCTTAGCAGCAACGAACATTTTCTGACGCGCTTTAGTAAACCATAGGAATGTTTTCTTTTCAAGATGGAGATCCATGCAGGATCGAGGAGTAATAGTCCCTTGTCGTGAATTCATGCCGTTTTGCCACTTGTTTGATTAAAACTTTCTTCCGCAGAATGTGTCGTATCTGAAAGAGACTGATAATGGTTGGTTCTGAAATGTTTCTATTGCTTTCTCCAGATTCACTCAGTTGAATCATTATCATCCTTTGATTCGAGGATCAAAGTTTCTGCTTGATGGACCCTTGATGCAAGTGCGGCTGTACAAACCCAAGTGAATTATCTTCAATGTCGATTTGCCAACTCTAAAACCAAATGAGTACGATGTGTTAGCTAAAAACGTGATTTTGCGATGCGTGATCTCAATGTCTATCAGAAATTGATTCAAAAAGGCTTTCTAGCGTTGTGTTTATTGTTTGGCTTGTCAGTGTTATTACTAGATAAACGTGAACAAGTGAACAACACCGAGGTCCTGGCATGTGATGGAACCTTTCCACCCCCAGTTAACTGGATTCCGTATCACTACTGCTGATTGACCCAGATAAAACGCTGTCTGCATGATTGTAACTCATCAAACCCAGTGGCCTGGTGACTAGGTATCCATTTCCCTAGCCCAAGTTGCATAAACAATTTTGTTCGAAAAAGTTCTCATATTTGACCCAAAAACATTTATTGTCAGGGTTTAACATTCCAGTAGAAGTTTTTATTGCTCGCTTCTGGCTTTGCTTAATGCATGGTTGGATTTTTCTAATGGGGGAAATTTTCATGCAGGGATGCTATTGCACTTTGGGAGGGGATTGCTGTATTGGCTTGGGCTTCTATGGTGGTTCGGTCAACGACGTCACAGCGAACGAGGCCATTGTGAAAAATTCTAACAGTCTTATCGAAGGTATCTGAATGCAATCCCATATCCCATGCATTTTTGGTTGCGTAAGGCTTCGGCGAGATACAGTAGGAATGTTCACACGCAGCGTCAGAATCCACTCATCTATGGCAGGCATTACACAGTCTCCGTTTACGTTCTTCCGTTAAGACGAGACTTTACACTGACATGCTATAATGACTCCAGGACTCGAAGCTCTATGCATAGGGGCTTATTTGAGTCGGATATGCAATCCGGATTGGCACCTCAATAGATGGTTGTCAGACGATAGGCAACGTCTGGTTCCGTACAACCAGATACAGAGACAACCCACCGGTCATAAACCTTCAAAGATGGGACTGGAGTGCTTGGCGGTTCTGCCGACGAAAAAATCGTCGTACTCCATTTAACAACTATCACCTATCCAAGCCAAGCAGAGTCTAAGCTCATGCCGTACTGCCCCGTCCACGTCCCCCTTACTCCAGATGATGGATCAAATGATGACTGAGCGCAAAAGCGAACCAGTGAATAAATACAAACACTAAGGCCTCATTCGACAAACCAGAAGGTCCCACACGTGTGCCTTGATGAGGTTTCCACACGTGGTAAATGTCCCCTTCTTTGTGGGATAAAATCAGTTAGGAATGCCAATGATACCCTCAACTTCTAGTTCTCGTGGCACCGTTATTCCGGCTTCGGAACCGGAGGGGCTGTTTTGTGTTCCCCGAAAGAATATCTGTTTTGTGGACAACCGCGAAGTATTATCACCCTGATAGTTTACGGCACACCTTAAGAAAACGAGTTCTTCTCTTTCTCCTTGCTGTCTTTGTTCTTCGGATTTTAAATGGATGCAACTTAGTGCCTGTAATCGTGACCGTTTACGTATAATGCATGATAAGAGTAATAACTTAAAAATAAAGAAGGATGCACGTACAATATAGGGACCTAATTATTTTCTTCGCTGCTTCCCACGTTTATACTCTTCAAAGCAGAGCAACAGGCTGCTCGAACGACGACTTCTGAAGCTTTCTAAATCGATGTGTGTTGTATTTGCCAAACACACACGAGGCCTCATTTTGGTAGTAACACGATCAGAAGTAGACAGTTTCACACTACTATTCGCACGTCGGGTGATTTGGGGTTACTGCTTGCAGTTAGGTCAGTTCAGTTCGGACAACCATTAACAATGCACTGGGTACAGTGTTCCTGGTTGCTATCTCTTAGCGGCAAGTGCAACAGGAAATAATATAAAAAAAAAACAAGAATGTGAACGGAGTAATGGGAGAACTACAAATATTGGCATCAAGTCGATGAAGAAAGCTTGTGGATACAAGAGAGCCACTGATCACGACATCTAGCTATTTCCTCCAGTGTGTGAAACCACTGAGTGAGAGGGTCTTAGGACCCCACCCAGGAAGTCCAACACGTCCTACATGGCCGAGTCCACTCATCATCATCGTACAGCGTTAAACAGCAAGGCAAGCCCCGCTGACCGCTGCACTTCTCACTACATTGCACGTAGATATAGAAACAATGCATATTAAAGATGGACAAGGAGTGGACCTACAGAGGTGGGAAAAGGAAATAAAGCCCTAGTAGCCAACACACGGAATACACAGTCTTACTGTAAAAACGCATACTGATCAGTCATTCTGATCCGACAGAATGTGACAACACGATTGCCACATTCTTAAATGTCTCCAGCTAACTGGTTGAGGAATGTTTTGGACCCGTACCACGAAGACATGAAGTACCTACTTTTTCTAAGTTCGCTGTACATCCTAACATTCCTCGCGACCACGTCATCTGTTGACCGCCACGTGTCTTCCTCCACTCCCTAGGAGGAACGGAAAACAGGGCATGATATGGTAGACATGTGTTTGCCATACGCAACACGTGTCCCAACCAACGAAGTCTACTAATCTCGATAAGCTGTGATAGGACATTCTCCGAACTGGTACCCAATACTCGATTTCTGACCTCAACATTGCTTACCCGGTCATTCCGTCCAATCGATGGGCAAAAACCTCAAAAAGACGAATATCTTCCGCATGCAGACCCCAAGTCTCGCAAATATACGACAAAACTGCACTCACTGCGGCACAGTACGCACGGCCTTTCAACTTCAGCGAAATATCAGGTCAGCGCCACAAGTGATTCATTCTAGCGTATGGCGCTTGAGCCTTGGATATACGCATCATCACCTCTACTAAAGTGCTCCCATCCGTCGTCAAGCTGCTGTCGAGGTAAGTGAAGCGGTCAACAATTGTCAGCACCTCCCCTTCGAGCATCAAACTCGAAACCGTTGACGTCCAATCTTGCAACATCAACCTGCACGTTGGGGGAGCGAACCGCATGTCGAATGGAGCTACAGTTCCTGCGAGTCTACCTAGTGAGCGTCGCGCATGTTCTGTGCATTGGAACAAGCAGATAAGGTCGTCAGTGTAATCTAGGTCACACAGCTTTTCACTGTTTCCTAGTTCGATGCCCACATTCTGAAGATTTCTCTCTATTATCTCGTCAATGACGAAAATGAACAGGAATGGTGAAATGGGACATCATTGTCGAGCACCGTTGGTCGTTTCGAACGGACTAGATAGTTCAATGCAAAGCTGTACACGGCCAGGAGTATGAGAGTACAGTGATCTCAGTAGATTCACGAAATTCTGTTGTACAGCTTTTCGGTGAAGAGCACTGAATTAAAGGCGTCTTTCGAGTTGAGGAAAATCATTATTGTCGGTCGACCGTGGGTGTGACGCGTCTCAAGTAGCTGGTGAAGAGTAAGAATCCGGTGGATGCATCCTCGACCTGAGCAGAATTCGGCCTGTTTTTCACGGGTGTTGCTCTCGCTAGATGTGTTATGACGGTCAGTCCTGGCCTGATTACCCCAGTCAGAAACAGAACATGGGCCTTTGGACTAGAACAGCGTAATGATATTTCTTTGGAGAGCGATTTTACAAGGCAAGGCGATACGCGTACAAACAGGTAAAAACATGATTGGAGGACGAGTGCGAAGACGACGCAAGTGCTGGCCAGTCCTGTTCAGCCTGATGAATGTGGATGGACATCAGCTGCGGCGTGAATCAGACTGGTTTGCGGTCTCACTACAAGGTGATGTCGGACGGTGAAGCAATCTTTGGCTGTTACCTGAATCAGCTGCTACTTCCATCTCTTCGGCTGCCTTGACCCACCAATTTTCGCCATCCTTTTTAGGGCTTCACGTAACTTGCCTTTGTAGATGTCTTCGTATCTTACTCATCTCCCTACTGTTTGAGAGCTGACGTTCGTGTTTCATTGGACTGACCGGCTCTTGAAAAATCCAGTGTCTCTGATGGACATCGGATCTAGGACCATAGGTGAAACCTGCTGCCACGTGCACCGCCTATCGAATATGAGCCCAGTGATCATCAGCATTGCTACTCGCCGTGGATCCTATCTCGTGTGCCAATTTATGTTCATAATTGCTGTGAAATTCTGGATCAGACAAACATTGGACGGCTAATCGGGTTTGTGGTTTGTGTCGATGACCATGGAGCTGGCGCGATAATCGTATTAGAACTAATGCAAAGTCCGACTCTACGCACGTGGTTAGTAGGATCCGCAGTTTTTGCACAGAACTGCGCCACCGGTAGTTTATTGCGATCTGACCGATCTGGCTTAGAGTAGCTGTAGAGTTAGAGCACTATGTTGCTGTGCGACTCGAGCTGTGTCGGAAATCTGTACTAGACAGAAATAACTGATTGTCGGCACAAAACTGGAGAAGCCTATCCTTGTTATCTGTGCGCTTAGTGGGTAAGGTACAACGCCCACTTAAACAAGCTTCTGACGCATTACATTTGCTAACTGGTGTAATAAAACCACCAGCTAACATTTAACTTTCACAACCTTTGCTCTTGCGAACGGGAGTGGTGAGTTCATCATAGAACTAATCCTTCTGCTTGTCACAGCCGCAGTTTGTTGGAACGTACGTTAAAGTCACAAGTAAACTGCACTCAACACAGCTATTCTTTCGAACGCCAACTGACCCCTAGAGTTTTACAGCATATAAACGACTTTTAGGCGGTGTCCAGTCTAAAAGGACAGCTTCGGCCTTGTCAGTCAAAACTATTCCTACACCGTGTTGACCCGCAGCTCTAGTTGCTTTATCTCACGAAAACCGTAGGAGATACCTCGGTGGGATACCAGAAGCGGTGAGTAGAATTCTGGTTACGCGTTTCACTTGCGTAGCAGACATTAATCACCAGAGAATCTAATGAGCGCTAGGCACGCCTGCTAGTTGGCCTGCTTGATAGTACGCACGTTAAAGGAGTCGAGATTTAGAGGCTGACGAGGCTTTAGAAAATGTGAGTTACGACATAGACAATTCTTCACGATGTTGAACGGGTACTGCTAGGATGCCCGACCGCAAGACAAGAGAACGATTGGGATTCTCAATGAAAGCCCTTAGTTCTAACAAGAACCAGTACGCAAGGCAGCGGAGTGGTTGAGTGGAAGCCCATTTGCTTGGATCAATTATTCTTCCACTGATTCTACCGACTGAGTTGCCAGCTCAAATCGACCTCGAACCCGGATTTTTTCATACCTTCCATGTCATACATTAGGCATCTTTACTCGTCTTCCAACCGTTGCCCTCCTCCACGAAAACTGCGCACCGAAGTATCCTGTCAGGGGACGCGCGTAACACGTTCCAACCGTCTCAGCCTGGAAGGCTTCAGTGCTTCGTCTAATGATTTGGTTCGTTAACCTAAGACTCTCCGCCAAACCTCGGCATCGCTCATACGGTGTTCCCACCATATTCGAGCAATACAGCGAAGAAACCGGTGATCACATATCGATAGTCTTCGTATATCCTCCACTAGCAGTGACCATGTTTCTGAACCATGTAGATGCACTGGCCTGACTGCTGCAGCGTACACTGGACGCTTCATAGTTAAACGGATGTTATGTCGACACCATAGGTGACTCAGTTTGGCGGAAGCTAAACGAGCCTTCAGTGTACGGAAAGACAGCAAATCCGATACCCGACCTCCGGGTGACTTGCGGCTGCTCAGAATTTGTCTATCTAGTCTGTAACCTAGTTAGACACAAATGTTTGGCGTTGGACGAGCCCAGTCCTGCAACGGCATCTTGCAATTTGAAGGTGCAAAACGCATACCGAACATTGATACGCAGTTACTCAAGCTATCAAGAAGAGCATGCAAATTACCTGGATCTTTACTTAGAAGGACTATGTCTTCCGCATATTCAAGTTCTGACACCTTTCCACCCGAGAAAAGTTCAATTCTGTTATTGCCACCTGATAAAAGTGTGGTCTGTAGGACCATATTAAGTACTTTTTTGATGAACTGGGATGAAAGAGCACAATAAGCCCGAACTCGGCTTAAGCTTTTTATATACAGAGACTTTATGATAAAAATGAATATCTCTGGTACACCCTTCATCAAGAAGCAGCTCCAGTGAACGGTGTGGTCGGCTGAGTCAAAAGCCGTATAGAGCGTAGGGCTAACGAAACGAAATGGCGTAAGGACGCAGTAGATAACTACAGTCACGAATCGAATGATGCTTCGCTAGTAGTCAGAAAACCGAAATCCAACAAGAGGTGTTTGTGCGAACCTGCAGAGCAAAGACTACAGAAGCGATCAGGGGGTCTAACAAGAAAGTGTGTGTGTTTGGCGGTCGAACCAGGAAATGCTTGGTTCGGAGTGATAAAAAGTTTATACATGGGGTGGCAATGAAGATGATGATTGCCAGAAATGAAAGCAATATCATTAAAGCCGCCTTAAAATTAACAGAAAGCTGAGATAATGGGCCTACGGAAAGTGTATCTGTTTTATGATTGTGTCGAAGACTAAGGATATGATCAGTACAAGCTCGACTAGTTCTAAACCCAGCTTGATTCTCATGAGAGCACTGTTCTTAAGCGTTAGACAAGCTGTGGAGAATAATACCAGCGAGCAGTTTGGACGCGATGCTAACTAGACTAATGCACCTGCGGTTTTCGCAGGAAGACCTGTAGTATTAGCAAAGCAATACAGTCACCGATTCAACCCAGAACTGTGTAGCGCGTTCCCCCCCCCCCCCCCCCCCCCCGTGAAACAGGAATTTTGTCCACTGAGGTAAAAGTACTGTGCCGCCTTCTTTGAAAATAGACGAAGGTAACCCATCCGATCCAGCAGCCTTGTATCATTTAGAAAATAACCTACATGACGGAAAACCTCAGCTTCTGATGGAGGATTGGTATCTAGAGCCAGAGCTGTGACCATCGAGCTACTTAGCGAACCTGTCGTATAGAAAGGCTAGTTGAAATGCTTTTCGAAATGCTCCACCCAGTGTACTAGAAGATGATCCCGAGTCTGAATCAGTAAGCTGTTCACCTCTTTGACGAGTTCACTAGTGCCTGGCTGTAGTGGACCGGTATTTCTGATTAGCCGGAAAAGGTTGCGGCTGTTGCTCATGGCCGCAGCTTTTTCTATCTCCCTACGCTTTGCAATCCACCACTTCTCACAGTCGCTTCTCAGGCTTCGTATCAGTTGGCGTTTTAGGCATCTCCGTGCCTCATCGTATCTGGAATCCGGAGGAATCGATCAGCCCGCATTTACCGATGCAACTGAGGATGGATATATCCATGGTTTATATATATCGTACAAAGTTCTCGCGGAAAAGCTGCACTGATTTTCATGGCGTCCTCCTGCGCGTTTACAGTGTTAGACTCAAATCTACCACATAGCTATCAGTCACCGTTAGCGCGGGTCAATTCGTAACTCGATCCTTTTTGTCCCCGTCTGTGACAGTGATCACGCTCAAGTCCGTGCGTGTTTCATCCCACATCGCGTCGGTGGCCGAAGCAAAGTCAAAGCCAACCGTCCATCGCAGCTGCCATTGGACGAAAGCCATCTATCTGCTTTCCAAGCAGGACTATCCACCGGGTTATCGATGCAGTCAAATACGCAGGATCCAGAAGAGCATTGGACATTATATATATATATATATATATATATATATATATATATGCAACCTCTAGGTGTAGTCTGTGGTCAGAACAGAAATGAAGGAGTCGGTAGCCATTATCGGCTCGACTGGCTAGAACGCCTAATCGGTCTCCTACATACCTTTCCGTCTGGTCTATGCTTCCAACTTGATCATTGAAATCACCAACAACAACCATTATATCCGTATTGCGCATGCCAACGAGCAGTCGAGACAAATCTTGAAGGACTTCGTCTTTAGTCTCAGGGGAGATACAATCAGTTGGAGCGTACACAGCCACGACAAACCAGCATCGACTCTCTAGTCTATTGCTATTGACATGCACAGAACCATTCAACCTAAGTGCACTCAAACGACCTCTGACTGGGATCCAGTCGCTCCTACCCATTGACCCGTTAAGTACGGCTGCATCTCCGGTTTAGGGAAGCCATTCTGCGTTACTTTTCGGGTCACGGAGGCATACAGGCCGTCACACCACATCAAGATGCAGTCTCGTCGTGATGGGGATCAGAGTAACCTCGGGATTCCAACCAACAAATTTGCTGAGTGACTTAATAAGCATAATTCCAAACTCCTTTGGAGGCAGAGGTTCTCAGTGAACTAGGGTGTCTTAAACGAAATGAGACTACCATATCGGAGGAGTTATCTATCTTCCTCGAATAAAGGAGGCTGAGCTTTACCATTAGAGTTGATGAAATTGCTCAGTTTGATAAGGAAAAAGGGGCATATTATAAACAAATCGCGAGAATCTGCGACCTTGTCGATTATAATGGCTGACTGGTCTTCTCGTGGAAACCACAAACAAATAAGACCAGCTAGCGTCGTGTCCAAAGTGCTCACCATGGTCATTCTATGCAGCTTATTTAATGTCCATTAAGAATGAGCACAAGAATCAAGCTGGCATTAGATCTGGTCGAATTTGAACTGGTCACATCTCTCTTCGAGATATTTTTTATAACATGGTACTTGGAAAGGTTGCAGAGGTTTCCGCTAATAGTTGTTAGTTATGCTGGGAGCGAAAATGCACGAAACACTGGGGCTGCAAGAGCTGAACCCGGAAATTTGCAAAGGTTCACAGTATACACGGGGATTGGCGGATTTACCCATTCATAATTGTGAGCTTGGAGAACGTTTGCGAGTGTGGTCTGAGTCTTTAAAGGACGGTGTATAAGTCGTAACCGATAGACGCTTTCAGCTACTGGCTTCCAGTTTCTTATGATGCGTTCAAATCGTGCTTTTCCGATTGGGGTACACTTGGACTGTAACCAAGAAATTCAGAATTCATATTTAGTTCTTCACTACGTGTTCCCAATGGCGTTTTTAACCGAGTAAGCTTTTTGTAAACTTGCTTTCTCTTGAATAATTTCCGGAAATATTTTTTCTCTCAGCACACAACAAACACGATATGTCTGGTTTCTTCTAACTTTCTCGAGAACAAATGCGCCTCGTTAAACATGTTTTGCCTGCTAACGTATAACTTCATCAGACACATTGTTGTTTTAGTTCCGTGCAACTGAATGAGAATCATGTTTTTCATGTCATTTTGAGTGACTACATCCATATTTGATAGCTGACCCATTCGCTGGTTTTGGTCAACTACGGACTGCACTTATGATCTTTGGTATTTACGTGCGGATGTTTTGGTTATAGACCGGATGAAGTGTCAGTGCACATGTGCTAGTCGATGCATAAACGCAGATTAACAATTCAGGTAGACACGTGACACGCGTGAAGAATGGTTTTTCGAAAACATACCATAAGTTCACGCAAAATCTTTTTCCAGTAATTTGGTGCTTTTTATACGACAAAATGAGGTTTCGATGCAAAGGTCTTGTAGAATCCTGGAGAGGTGAGTACTTTTGTCCATTCCTGGACCAAGATACCTTATGCGACAGTAGTACGCAAGGGCCAGTGATCTTCCCCGGGGGCTGCTGGTGGTCCATTAGTAAAACACAATAACAGAAAACTCCCTGAGCCCAAAGCTCGGTAGGAGTCTCATCGAGAATTCACACTTATATTAGCTGAACACCAGTATGGATGCCTATAGCCTGACCACTACAAGAAGAGTGGGACAAAATAGAATAAAATGGTCTAATATGGAATAAAATGACTACTTAACAAAAAGCTTCTCCTTATTTATCTTCTGAAGCGACTTGAAAAGCGTTTTGGATGAAAGACAGGAAAGATTACAACGACGGTCAATCTTGGCATATTACGATAAAACTCGTTATGTTTTCCACGGGCGAATAGTTTACCTCGTGTTTTTCCGAGACATGACCAGGTTCTATTCTTTTTCAAGGTGTACCGTCACACGCATGACTATATTACTCCAAAACAGTACATGATCCACTTGAACTGAGCTTACAGTCATCATTGGTGCCAAACATTAAGCGAACATGCCTACGATAAAGGGTTCTCCATCATCCGAATTACACCAATGGCTGGCCGTTCCCTAACAAAGGGCTTTGAAGAGTTGATAAAGATAGAGTATAACGGTGTGTATCGTTGTCTGTTCTCAAACTTATGAGTAGTTATTTGAAGGTATTACAACTAATTGATCACTGGCAGATTTTAAGTGACAGCTTGCAGACAGTTCGCGCCGACTCAGATGGGTTGACTCGATTCACTGCTCTTCATATAGCTCCTCGAGTTGTACGAAAGTCGTCAGTCAGCGGATTACTTTTGAATGCTAATTGTGGTTTATTTGTGCTTCAGTGGATTAGATAACAACCCAGAGAATGTTCACAATACGGTGTGTGTGTGTTTACTAACCGGTCAAATTACGTTGGCTATGACACTCAGTGCAGTTCATTTGATGTCCCTAGATGGTCTGATCTCCTAAATAGTGGTTATTCACTCAGTGTCCATCCTCAAGTCACCACTGAAAATGCAGCTTGCGTCAAATCATCGCGACAGTTCCCACCTACCGAATCTCATGTAGGACTCCAACCAGACATACACAGGAGTGAGTCCCACGGTATACAATGAGTTGTTGTTGAGGATGGTTCTCAGCAATTTGACTCATGGCAACACAACAATTATAGGTACTCGTCCACCACGGGCTTCGATTGATAAAACAGCAGCACTCACACTCAAAGTGGTCCACCAAAATGGACGCGTTTTCAGTAGGAAATGATATGTAAGAAGGAAGCTTTGCAGGTAACCTGCATAAGAAACCATTTAATAAGAAAATCCAAACTCTGAAACGAATCAATCTCTGCCAGTGCTGTTAGTTCACCGTTCGGGATACATTCTAATTACTCGGAGCTTTGTATCGCCTCCGTGCAATAACAAACAGAATACCATCAATTGTCTAGCAAAAATGATTTTTTTTGAGTCAAGCCTGAAAGCGTAAGTAAGCTTTAGTTGAGCTGATGTCATCCGAAAACGGCGTACGAATAATCTGGTTTCGCTTGCCGAGTTCCATGATGATCCAAATAGAATAATGCAAATAGAAGCGAAACCAAGATAAAATATCCTAGCAAAACATCACATCTATCACCAGAATATAAATGACCAAAATAAAATGAATATATTATTTGCATTTTCTGACTCCCCGTTCAGTCTTTGTAAATCAGTTCGCTTCATGCCGTAGCCGATGCCCGTCCACACTGATCGGTTCGCACAGGACTGGCCAGCTTTTCTATCGCCTCCGCACACACCATCCAACCAAGTGTTTTTATCGATTTCTACATGCACTGCTTTGCCTTGTAGAACTATTCAGCGAAAGAAATCTCAGTACACTGTTCTGTTCCAGCGACTCGTGTTCTTTTCCTGACCGGAATAATCTGGCCGGGGCTGTCTGTTATGATCCTTGAAAAGCCAACTTTTAGGTCCTTGTTCTTTGTACTGCAAACAACAAAGGTTTGGATACATCTTTACGTGAAAATAACGGTTATCAGCGAAATCTTATCTTTCACAAAACACTATCGTCCCCTGGTGATGGATATGTTCTTGGTAAGCCTTTTGAGAAAATTGATACAGAGGCACCATGAAGTAAGAGCCTGTTGAATTTTTCTCGTGGTAAAAAAGTATGTTCGGAGAAGCCTCGGTATGAACCTCGTTCTGTATATGTATGTAAAGTAGTCAATAAGTATCCCAGATTGGAATCAGACTGAAAAATGGAATGCCCGGAATAATCACCATGCAAAATTGGTATGTTTGTGGGCAGCAGATGTATACATTTAGATACACCTGCAATAAATGTGTCACAACCAATGTTATTACTTTACCGGAGGATCTTAAATGTCACAACATAAAGTAAGGTCATGTTGCACGCGCGAGCGCGCGGTGGCACATGCACTTCCTCCGAAAATAGTAGTTAGACAATACATTCAAAGTCTGTGACGGAACAGATTAGATGCGCCAGTTACTATCGCTTACGTATGGGAGTGCATGCATTATGATGTGCGTGTAGTCAACCAAAATGATTGTGATTAGTCAACGGAATTCTTTTCGTGGTAACCGAATGCGGTATGAAGTCATCATATTTTACTTGAACAAAATAACCAGTCGTTGTTTTGTTTCATCAATAGAGATCAATCTCACACGGATTATCCGAGTAATCACTAAAAAATTACACACATTATGAAAATCATCAGCTTGTTTCATTCGCTTGACCATTTTATTCAAATCACATTAAACGGATCATTGAAAATCCATTCCGATTTATTCCACTAATAGCTTTGTTCCTTTTTGAAATGCGCGTACATTTTCAGCAGATCCGTGGTCCAAGAGGTGACAGCGTCATTCGCCTGAATGCAGGATAAATGGAATCATGAGCACAGGTATCCCGAACTGAACTTCCGGTACTCTTACACTGTATGAATAATAGCGATAAGGCTTTTTACTACAGGTGTTCGGACGATGCCAAAACCCAATGCAAATTTCACCATAAGCTTTGTCCATTGGACTGTTAGCTCGAATGTTCAAACATATCTGATGACCTCCAAGGTTCATGATTATATATTTCTGTGACTTCGGTGGAGTTGGGTGCACCAAAGAAATGACATAGCTAACCTACAATCAGTGCCTTTACCTACCATAGTTCCTTTCCTAACAGTGAACTGAGTTCCATTGTTTTGGCCTTGTATTACTTATGGATCATATGCAAACAAAGGGCATCTTACTGTAGATACTTTTAGTACATTCGACCTCTTCGTTGTCTGTTTTGTGGTAACAGTTCATACATTTGAACCTTGCGTTCAGGAAATTTCAAAACAAGCATAGGCATAAACAATCTGAAAACAACATTTCATAACTTGATTGTCTATGAAATGAATAAAGAATTGGGATTCCAAATAAAAAAGGCCCATGTTGTTTGCGCATAAAAAATCAGTTACTAAGATTAGACAGAACGAACAAGTGTTTTTTTTACTGCTTCATCGAGCTTTTCATACCTACCTTATAACTGAGGTTCTGAGCTTTATCAACGGTGAGAAATCAGAAAGCTCCTAGGGAGTTTATAAGGGATGACGTAATTCTTACAGCTTCCATCGATGTGCTGTTTCGCATTACATTCGTCGGTAGGAACTTGGTCGAGATTCACTTGACATTCCCAGCTCACATCTCTGACGCTTCATAACATAAAGACGTGAGTCCCCTCTACTGGCATCCGGTGTAAGGCGGCAAACACCGGAAATACAGTAAATTACACAACAATTCACAAGCAACACATTCCATATAGCCACACGAACACAATAAAGGACCGTATCCGTTTCAGTGATTTTGAAACGCGATGCCTACTTCCTAGGAGGAGTTCGTATTTGGGGTTGTTTGGCATAGTTTGCCCCAACGAGGATTGTAATAAAGTGGGTAAACCAAAGTAGAATTGCACAACTCTGTGTCAGAGGTTAGGTCCACTTCGTAAACCTTTTACTTTAGGCAATTACCGAAAACAGTAATTATGTTCTATGAAGAAAACTTAGTGATCACTTTTTAAAAGGGGCAAATTAGGGCCGTTTTTTTTTAAGTATAAGTTGATCAGTGCTTGTTCGGTGGTCCCTGAAGGGTCAGTATTGAACATTTAATTCCGTGGAATACGCTGATACTCATAGCCTTTCGACTCGCCATAGTCAGAAGGATTTGCATCATGAAAACAGGCATAGATATCGGAAATAGAAAACAGCCGCACGAAATTCTGAATCACAAAGAGAAATAGAGGATAAAATCTTACGCCAATGACAAAATGAATACACGGTACGTCCATTTATTGAATTTTATTCTCAATAATTAATTAAATTCTGCTTAGACTCCACATTCTGACAACTAGACACTTGGCATATTCCAAGGTGTAACGCGGTCCAAAACAACTCTTTCCGTGAAGGATATTCCTTGCGTCAGGAAAGTTGTTTTAGCCGACAGTTACTGTGTTCTAGTCAACGTGTGACCACAAATTAGTTCATCCTTTCAGTAAGAGGAAAGTGTAACTGTCAGAAACGAAGGGATATATCTTCTGCTGTAGGTTTCTATGTACCCAGAAATAGGATATATCGGGCTTAGAAAGGTGACTTGTCGAGAAGTGTTCACCGGTCCGATAGTATTATACGTATATTGCACTGGCATCAAATCAAGCTTGGAGCTGATGCGGTAAGATTATCAGAAACACAGCAACAACAGCGAAAGTAATGAAATGCAACAGAGTAGGTTAAAGAGGTTAGGAAGAAAGAATGAAAGTATTTTTCTGCTGTATTTTTTCAACGTTTTATGTTTTTGTGTATTTGTGGGAAAAGGAAGTACAGCATATAGGTCGTATAGCATTCACGTCAATGACTTCTATTCTGAGCCATGTCCCTCAAAGTCTATGACGATCCTCATCACTTGGGCCCCAATTAAGGAGACGAGAAACACCAAAGAAAGCCAGTACTAATGAGAGCTCCTCAATAATCCGAAGCCAAGTGACGGCCTGACCACCGCATTTCTTCTTCCAGCCTCGTCCAGCACGAATGTGTTGCTTGTTCTGTATTGAGCAACACGATCAAATCAGCAGCGTATTCCAAAATAATTGCTCGGTTCCCTGGGAGGAGTTCATCTATATCGTTTAGCAAACCAGACAATTCACCTCATAGAATATCCTCCTTGGCAAAGTTGAAGAGAAACGAGGAGGCAGGGCAATATTCCCGAACTCCCCTGGAGACGACAGAGGAAGGCAAAAATTGATCATGGGTTCAAACTCAACCTGAGGTATGGCAACGCAGTTCTTTGAGGGCAGGCGTACTTCTCAGATACTCTGTTTTTCAAAGAGCAATCTCGTTGTGCCGTCCTGTCGATATAGCTGAAGGCAGAGCGAACGTCTAGGAACACGATGATAGTTGCTCTCTGAAGGGAATATTGAAGCATCCGTCTGAGGACGAAAATCAGACGAGGCATCCAAAGCCGAAGCGAAACCCAGCTAGTTTCCCGTGGGTTTGCTGGTCCCGCGTATGATGCAACCTGCGAGGTAGGACAAACACTAGTAGCTTCAATGCTGTTGGAATCAGACTCATATCCATAGGGTTAACAATCACGGCGCGAGCCCTTCCTGAAGATGGGGATAACAATCAACTTACTTCATAAGGAGGTAACCTGATCAGAGTTACAAACTTTGGAGAGCAACAACGAATTATTCCAACAAGCTGTACTCCACCATCTTTAAATAGGGCTGGGGAAAGACCATCGGGTCACGGCGCTTTGTGATGACCAAGGGCTTGGAGATCCTTGCAGGTTTTCTCATCAGTAGGTGAATCTATTGAAACAGACCACGAGAGGAATGTGGAAATAGCTGTAAGAGGCTGACAATGAAAGCCATCTAGACTGTGTTTTGAAGTGCTCCCCCCAGCGTTCGGGAAGCCGCCGCTGGTTGTGAATTGGTTAAGTGCCGCATTCGCAGATCGTACCAGTGATTCGAGTGAAATAGAACGAATTGCGGGAGATTCCTGTGATGGCAACCTGTTCCATCTCTGACGCACGATGCACCCACCAGATTTTGCCGCCGGAATTCACGTCTGATAATTGTACTCAAATCACGGATTCCTAATAAATTTGATTACTCACCTGATTTTTGAAAAACGTCCGTGAGGGTTTTCGGGATTTCCATTTTACATAGGAAAGTTATTACTGACTGCATAAAGTCCATTAAACCGACGAAATAACTGGTTTTAAAGTATATCAAGTAAGAGCACAGCTAGAAGGATAGAGTTAAAACCGTTTTATATTCCTTCGGATTATTCCGAGTCTTATTTTCAGTGTGTGTTATTTTTACCTGTTTGGAAATCGGTTGTCCTTGGGAGCTTCCTGATGCTACCGGCTCGTATTTAGTTAACCATTTTAGGCGTAGGCAATCCTTTGGGTGACATCTGACGCGTCATACTGGGAGTGCATACACTTTCAAACAGCACGCGATAAACGTTTACCGGACACAGTCACGTTCGGCTGTCCTGCTGTTTTTCACCGAAATTGAAAGATAGTATCCATTTCTCAGTAGTCTGTTCAGTTTCTTCATAAAATATGGCTTGTATATAGCAATTCACTACTACATCCTGGCTAGTAGTTTTCGATACATTGTGTCTGCGAACCCTACCTTAGCTAGGGCTCAAAGCCAAGATTAACACAGCACCCGTATAGTTGACCTGGTGCTTCGAAAACTTGATTCAAAAATCTATTCATTTAGAGCTGGATGTTAAAGGGGTACAAAGGGCAACTATTCATCCCACCGAACAGTGTTCGCTGTTTGTATCTCTTAGCAAAGAGAGCCCTGTTGAGGTCAACAAAAGTACGTAAAGTGACTGCATGAAAAGCTCACAGAGGCCGGAAAACACATATTTGTTTTCTATCTTGTCGGATTTGATAGATCCTACCACCAATGTAACTGACCATTTTGTATTGAACCATACAGTTAAAAAATGCCCAAAGACAATCAAGATTTGAATACGAATTCTTGCGTGTGTTTGTGTGTGTGTGTGTGTTTCTGCCCGGAAGATATCAGACACTCTGCCGTAGGTCGTCTATTTCGTCAACGACAACCAATCAGTACGGTGAAAACTAGGAAAGGTTTGGAGATTCAAGCTGCCCAACGACGCTAACAGTTTGTGTCGAACTCGGATTGAATACACTGTACGGTATGTTTAACGAATCCAATTCCATCCCTGTCAGTTCAGATTTCATTCTGCTTACTGAGGAAAGTAGTTGAAGTTCATTGTTGACTTTAGCTGATGTAAACACAGAATTTACTGATGGCAAGTGGAGCCAAAATGATACAGAAAATGGAAAATCGACCAGCTTTTGCATCAAGAAGTATAAGCCGTGAGCCGGAATCTAACTGACAACATTCCCATTACCGGATAGATGCTTTACCAACTGAGCTATCAAGAAATCCTGTCGGTTGTCTCCTTCAAATGACGATGAACTGAAATGGTATTTTCTAATTATTGCTTTAGAAAATGTTATTGTTAAACAATAAGTGATTATGTGAAATTACCGACGTATAATGACTACTCTGTTGGTGGTAAAACAACGAATTTGATCTCCCTTATTATCAGTAAGCTTGTCTTGTTGGCAGCCGATTGTGCGGAGACCGCGAATCTGATCGCATATCGCAGGCATTTACATACAACGTCTTAATAAGTCAGCAAGTTTAAGCAGTTACTTTGTGATGATCATTTTCACTTTTAAGCTAAAACTGACAAACATCATCATCGTTTTATTGGCATAACCCAGAGGATCTTTTCCTTCAGAAATCCACTGAAGTCAGCAATGAAACTTAGCTATCTTTATCAGCAGCCCAATGTGAAATTCTTTCCTCCTGGGGGTATTACTGGATTTATTGAAATCAATGTACTGTGCTCTGTACTTAAATATGCTAACTTCTTTTTTTGCTACTGATAAGAGAGTGAGTAGTTAAGTTTTTACCTAAACTGATGTCAGTTGAGAGCTACGCTAGACTCACCTCTCGAAAAGAGGATCAGCTCCCCGTCTCGAGTACCATAGCTTAAAAAGGTTATATTTTACCTTCAAGTGATCGCACCAATTTACCGACGTAATTTCTCGACCTTATCGCTAGTGTGCCAACCAAAGTGAACTCGCTTTTGCGAATAAACCGCGTAGCTGTGATCTCATCTGAATCCTAAGGAGTCCCGTTGACCGACGAAATAACCTAAGAAGAAACACCGTGTGATTCTAAAAATGGACTCTCCTCCTGTCAAAGCTTCATTTAATTCAAATCAGGTTACAGCCATTAACCATCAGCGGAGTGCTCAAGTATTGGGATGATTGGATAGAAGATCATTGGGTTGGTATACCTCATGAGCGTCAACAACCGCGAGACCATTCGTGTGCTTCCCGCGAAATTTTGTTTTATCATTCGGATACTTTCCCGTGCCACTTATAACGAATTAGCTATCCAGATTCGTGAAGTTATGATACCCTTTCATGGAACACTAATCGCAACTTACGAAGTCTTTACTCAAAACGGTGTCATCCTTCAGCACAGTATTTATCGCTAATTTGTTGGTAATTTATTCGAGAATACTCACACTGTTCTGCTGTATGTGAAAGTCCTCAAGAAATCAGAATTATTTGGAACAACCTCTCATGGTACATTGATTGCTGCTGTTCACATTGCACCGTCTCAACAGAAACAATACTCAGAACTCAAATCAGCCAACAGCATGAGAAAGTAGGGAAAGGACAGCAAATAATGGTATCACGTGAATGATTGGCAAAGTTCATTCACAAGAGCGTCAGTTTTCGCATCAATTAGCCAGATCTTCTTGTCTATATCTAATGACTGGAAGGATCTCTCGAACCCCGCTGTTGAAACCGGACACACCCCAAATGGTCGAATACACAGGTTCGACTACTTAAACCTTTTATTTCATGTTACGGACTGACCACTCAATAAATCATACACCATGAAGATTGGTGCAGTATTAGATACGTCGTGTAGTACTGCTTCGCCAAGGTAACGTTATCAATCCAACTACCAGTAAAGAGTATAAATTGCATTTAGTCAGGTGACTGTCATACGGTGGTGAATCAAATATCCGTCTATTATTATTAATTTTCAGCCTTGGTGTATTAGTTTCTTTTCCAAAAGCCTCTATCAAGCTGTCTAACAAGGATGGATCATGGTTGTGTTGAGTACTAACTTACGGCAAAATAGCCAGTAAGTGGGATTAATGTATGCATGGTTATTGGTGATTATATTTAAAATTTGGACATACCGCTTGTGATCTACCGAGTGAGTAAGTCTTCAACCTTTCCGCTTAAGCATCAATTGAAGTACCCTTGGAATATGCTGAAAATACTAGTAAATTTTCTTTGACTTCATCTCCTGAAAATAAAATGAATCATGGTCAGCCGGTGTTAAAATAGTAACGGCCAGATTGGAGGCCGCCATCTTGTTGTTCGTTTAGTGTAAGTGTTGGTGCCGTTGATAAACTTACTGGGCCTCGGCTCATGGAGTTTCTTACCTTTTGTGCTTTTGCAGATCACTTACGTGCTACCCTAGTCGGAAGAGCATTGCCCCTGCGAGTTACAAAATAACGTGGTTGTAACAGGCCCCTTTATCATCGAGATTTCCGATTGACATAAATCCATATTTTTAAAAATTCCTTGTAAAAGTACGGAAAATGGAATTTAATGGAATACTTTTAGTACTATCCGGATTACTGGAGCTGTCAATCTAGCAGAAGTTTGTTTTCGTTAGCTTTGCGTACAATATGGACTGTACACGGCTACGGGAAGCAGAACATGTTCCAACTGAATAACCACGTTTAACGTAATTTCGTGGTTCCATATAAAGCAATACATATAAATATGTCAAACAAACCACCTACAGCCAGGTGAGCAACCAAGAAAAACTGCACAGGAGATGATCCGGTGAAATGGAACAGTGCAGTCATAATCAGTCCACTCAGCAAGGGGTTAAACGAGACTGTAAAGCAGCACGGCTACCGTACGGATAGTAAATCAAGAAGCTTTCTAGCTAACATGAAGTGATAGCATCAGTCACAGAATAAGAAAATATAGTTAGAATACAGAAATTTGTATATTATAGGAGTTACCAGTGTCAAAGTACAAATAGTAGCAGTTGCAAAACCACAGAAGTGATGTGTGTCAATGTGAACGGATAACCCTGGGAGTACTTTCGTTTCGTGATTCGCATGCTCTCCGTGGTCTAGCTGTCGGGTGACCGAGTCTCGCGGGCGGTTTTTATGCATGGGTGAAGCGCCCAGCCAATTTTTCTTTCATTGGAAATGTGCAGCCATAGAACACTAGCGCCAGGAATACAAAAGTATAGCGCTCATGCACTATACATCATAAAAACGTAAATTTGAACCGCGTCAGACCGTCATAAACGGAGAATTAGGTCATAGATGCTCGTGGTATATGATACATGTACACGCTACTCATGAGTAGGACAAATGAAAATGCCATCAGAATACAAACTACAAAGCATGTAATTTACACACTGTGTTCATTCATTTCAGTACCGTAAAAATAAAGGTTAGATACCGCCCGGAATAAACTAGGTAAATAAACTGGCAAGCTAATTTATCCATCTAAATTTCAGAACATGGACAGTTTGTTGATATCATCAGGAGATCGTAACGTTTCAATTTTCGCCGTTTAACGGCAAAGTAAATGCAGACTTTTACAACGCCGGAATTTCCACAAATACGAGAGGAGCAGACTTTCTGTTTTATTCCAAAATATGAGGCAAAACCTAAACACTCTAAGGACTATAACAACAAACAATTCATTCGATAGGCGTAGTCACTTCTATAAGGGGAGAAAGTGAACTAAAAAACAAGGTCCGACGGAATATAAGTTAGTCTTTATTGAGTATTAGTAAGGTAAAACAGTATAGCAAACAATACATTTTTGCTACATTTACAAGGAGTTGGCAGGGGCTTTAGTAGACCACGTATAGTGGGATTTAGGACTGAGATTTTCATGAGAAGAACCAGTAAGTGACCTTATTTATTGATGGAGAAAAAAGAGATAGTGTAAATAGCGTCAATTTATTTTACCATAGCGCTGTGACCGACAGAATGAAATTTTCACCCTTAAGCTATTTACTTCAAGACAACAGAATGGGTGAAGGCAAATATTGTTGAGAGAGATGAATATTCTACTGACCAAACTATCAATAGTTCGAAATTAATGATGTAGCCAAGTTGTTATCAAAGAGTAAGAAAAAACTAAGTTCTGTCGAACGAGGAAAAGCATTCAACCGTTGGCTGGTGTGTATTTGAAGTAACATGATCTGTTTCTGCATAACAGATTATCTGTTGTAAAGTTTATAATCCACGCTGCTTTGATTCGTGTTGACAGCGGGTGCAGAAAAACAAGAACAACAACACAGTAACTGTGGTAGAGACGGTAGTTATGCATGAGGAGGATCTTACATAAACTATTGATCATTACCAATTAAAAGAAATATAATGGCTACGGTAAAGCTAACAGGATCTGTCAAATGTGATCAGTCTTGATGGCTTCCTATCGGTAAATGGATCACATTTAGAGGCTGGCAGGAAAAGCCACAAACAAATAAACAACAATGATTGAATAATCATTGTTCAGCCTCAGAGCGCAAAATCAGGGAAGTATATTGGATGGAAATTTAGTTTGAAAGCCCAAGTAATTAAGGGACTGTAGGTGAAGTGCCACTTTAGCCATATTCGTCGGATAAGGAGATTGGATGCGGCAAGCTTTGTCCAAAAGCAGATCACTACCTTCGTCAGGAACCGGTGTTTTGGAATCATTCGAAACAAGTTCGAAAGGTATTGAAATTCTTCACTGGACCTAAAGAAAAAAAGAACGATAAAACCTCCCGAATTTTCAAACTCGAGTTTTCGCTGCAA
This sequence comes from Fasciola hepatica, assembly GCA_948099385.1. Lineage (NCBI taxonomy): Eukaryota > Metazoa > Platyhelminthes > Trematoda > Plagiorchiida > Fasciolidae > Fasciola > Fasciola hepatica. The sequence goes on from CANUEZ040000123.1 coordinate 15,910,970, forward strand.
AAATCGGGAAATGTGCAACCGAAAAAAATGAACGAAAAAAGTTCTCAGGGCAGCTGAATAATATTATTCCTTGTAGCTCAGGTTGATGATTTACCTAAATTTTTGATCTCCAGTTTTGGCGTTTAGCTTCCAAGCAATTTATCGCTCGCCGGGGGTACGTCAACTATGCTTATGTGATGTGTGATTCTGCTGTGAGCCATCGAGTCATCTCAGTAAAGCCGGCATTGATCACATACCTAGATATAGGGCAAAAGTCAGTGGATTTCGTTATACACAAAGTTTTATCGAAAGCAGTGGTCATTATTGTAATATTTATCTTCCCGAATGATCTGAGTAATTTGAAATGTGAAGTATTTCCTATAAGGCTGGATTATCCATACTGTACTTCCATGAGGCTTAATAACAACAGCAGTCTGCTATTCCAAATATACTAGCTGCGTCAGGCATTACTTCTTTGGGTAATTCCAACTATCCAAATGCAGTTCAGCTCTTGTAGGTGGCGCCTTGTCTATCGGCTCCTTACTTTGCCTGGACTAATGGGGTGCTTCTTTGTAGGCATAAGGCTCATACGGTAAAGGTTATGATTATGATCTTGCTGTAATAATACCATGCCACTTACCTGGTGTTGGTAGCTTCTTAGAGTTCCTCATCAGAGAGGCTTCGTGGAATGACAGTTTTATTTGGAGAGAACAAACAATTCCGTGAGTACTTCACACTGTCCTTTAGGTATTCTGGCTTTGAGCCCATTGGTTTGACCCGCGTAAGCAACGTCAAACCTGTTACTACTAAATTTGATCGGTAAAGAAAGGGATCAGCTTTGTGATGCTGAGAAGAATAAATTCACTACTGAATCAAAATCACTAATTAATAATAAATCAGGCTAGAAAGTGTGGATTACCTAAGTTTGCTTTCATAGGATTTGGTTTCTCTATGGATGCGGCAAAATGTGTATCACCTGATTTTCACCCCAGCGAACCCAATTCACGACATTTTGTGATTCATTAGTTCTGTTTATTTTGAACAATTTCGCGGCATGCTACAGATGATAAATGAACTGACGCAAAAATACTGACTCACATTCGGCTCAGAGCTTATTTCCAAGCCACAGAAATTACAGTTCTCAAAGCAGAGCAATGAACTGGAAGAATCTGGACGGAACTCCTAGTGACACGTATGTATTGTGATAGAGGAAAGTAGATGAGCACAGTTATTTTTCAAATCACAAGTTCTGAATTCGCCGTTATATTTGGTACCGTTATGATGTACTCTTCGTTTTCAGCTTAGAGGGTCTGTTTTGAAGAAACTTGTGTCTTGAGGATTATATACTTTGTCCAGCATCATGTAACGGAAGCGAAGCACATTGAACTTCAGGTACGGAACTTTTATCCTTTTATAGAATAAATAAAGATTATAAAACCCCGTAAAAAAATATCATACAAGCGTGTTCAAATGGCTTTTTTCGTTTTGACAAACACAAAGAAAAATTTTCTACAGATTTTGCAGAAAAATAATGGTCCAGATGTTTACCTTTTCACCTCTATCTAACTTCCGTCGAAGACTAATAGAGGTAGTACACAGAGTTCAGTTTTTCTCTGTTTTTTGAGAAGGTAAATCATCTTTGTCGTCTGGTTAGACAGAGACCTTGGACTCAGATCGTAAAATTCTCTGGATGTTATTGATTCATTGGTTTATTGATTGTCATTCACATGGAGCAGTCTTAAAAGGATCTGTTTTAAGGTGATCGAAAAGTATCAGCTTAAGTAGAAGGTTTCGCTTCACTAACAGTTCTGTATTCTGTTCTCCTTCAGCTAATACCGCATCTGATGTGTTGCAGTTTGTAGGCTAGTGCTCACTGTAGGGTTTACGAATAAAATAAAGTACTCTCAGAATATTCTGATAGTGACAGTAGAGAGCCAAATACTTGACTCTGAAAAATATTGCCTCATATATCTAACAAACAAAACTATACTGTTTGAAGGCAAAGGAAGCTGTTACTTTTTATTATCTTGGTGTTAAGATATCGTCCAAACAGCCCGACAGAACACACCTAGAGCAACACAAAGTGGAAAACAAGCTTGTTTGGCGTGAAAATGAGTTACCAAAAACGATCTTGTTTACCCCTAGAATTATTCCCTAAGATAATGTTGCTTTGCTTGTTAGTTATTTTCAGTACTAATTAACGTGAGTATGGTAGTTTTGTTATGCTATTTATGGGATGTTTCTGTTTTCAGTGGAAACAAAGATCAAGCTTCCATTCAGTTAGCAATGCGCAAAACTGATTTACAACTACACGACGAAAATAATAACGGCTAAAAGTATCGAGTTTCATCCGTTCCAGTAAACAGATTCTTTCATAGCACTGTTTGAACAGGAGCTTCAGTAACTAAAAGACGAATCTAAAGAGGGGGTAATAGAGATAAAACAGCTAGGACTTGGTAGAGTTTGGATATTTTAGTACTGGTTAAATGGTACATGTGAACAACAGGCAAAATCAGAAAATTCGATGTGCAACATAATGACCAAATAAGGCTGTTACCATAGATTACTTAACAGAAGTTCAGCAAGACACTTTACTTTTCAATGTGTACCAGTAACAGCAATAATAACTGAGATGTTCACGGGGCACACTTTGCTGGACAATAGCCGAAGGTCTGAATGGAAACTGTGACTGTTCGATCACAGTTGGTCTAATGGACTCATCGATCATGCTTACTCCTAATGATTTTATTCGTGTTCATGCAGTTTATATGGGTGAAAAGAGAATAGAAGACGTTAGCCATAAGCCGAGTTTGGAATCACTGTCGTCACGTAAAATACTGGTGTACAATGTATGTGGTGAGGAATAGTCCCTATTGTTTGGTTGTGGTGAGATTTCAAAGTCGACCATCACGCGTAATTCTCTGCGTTGTTCGTGCCACGGAAGACTATAGTCGTTACTAGTTCAACTCTGGGCCAATTTTTGAATAGTAGTCATACGATCGACCCATAAAATTCGCTCAAAGTGATATACAATGCCCCATTTAACCGATCAAAACTGGTTTGACTTCGGGTTCCAGATATGGTAAAACCATTCACCTTTGTCCTGCTGATCCTCGAACTATATGAAAAAAGCGACCATTCGAGGCTCTTCAGCTTCCCCAGCCAAGAATGGAAGCTTGCCTTGTAAACCCCGATAACGAGCCATCGATGATCACTGGTGATGGTGGGCTTTCAACTCTCACCGTCGCCCTCAAGCAGTAGAGACCGTCCACTCCTAGTCCAGCCCCACCCCGTGATTTACGTAGTTGGGACGACGACCTGAACTCGGCCAATGGCCAACCGACTCGGCTATCATTTTATCCAAGTGAACTGCATGAGTAAGAAAAGGACCATTGTAAACAATCGCTTGGTCTCCAGCTTGTTCTTAGTAATGATATCATAACCTTGAAACAGTATATAATATCTATTATTACCGCGTCTGTACAATATCTATTGCGATCGCAATGAAGAATAGGAGACTGTTGTACCTGATGACGTTACCGACGCAATTTCATTGCAATGATAACCGAAAAAAGTCGACGGAATTTTCATTTTCCTGTGGTTTTTTATTACTCTTAAATAGGAGACCAATATGTGAATGGTGCATCACAACTTACTCAATGTTGTCACCATTTTCTAAAACAGGTTTGTACTATTGATCTATTAACCTTTGCTTGAGGTTATAACCTTTTACGTAAGAAAATCTTCACGAACCACAAGGTGATCACAATCACTAATCGGGCAAAAGAATCGTTTAGACATATGCTTTCACCAATGAAGTCCTGTGTGATCGAATTTATTTGTGATTCGTGATCAACAACAATTGTACCCTGTCCGGTAGGAAAGGTTTAAAGGTACGGGTTCTTAATTTGACTCGATGATAGTAACGTGACAGTGGATATCTGTCATACCGTCTAACCTGTTCATTATTTTGCATTTCAAATTGGATCGCAGAAACTCGCCCAGTGTACAAAATTGCTTTTCTGCCACTTCTACTGCTCACGTCGTTGTAGCTGCTCGCAATGGATGGGACAGAGCTTCAAATTTATCATTCGGGGAAATGCAAACCACCAGAACATAATACTAGTGGCAAATATATAACGGGTGGCTGATCAATTTCTACTTCTTGATCCACAATTGACAAAACAAACTCAATAACTGAGTGGTTGAATGCGTGTGTGTGTGTGTGTGGCATGTGCAGCCTTCATGTCCGCTAGAGCAGTCTTCACACTAATGTCTAGTCACTCTCGTTCGCCACGATATTTCTTCTAATGGAAATTTAGTGGCTACTGACCTAGAAACCCAACGCGGGATCATTGGTGCTTTTGAGTTCTCAAGAAACAAATCGATGAAACCTGCTGATTGTCATCAGTCTCGATAGCTACATATATAGCCATATATTGAACGGTCATGTACTCTCTACAAAAAAGTGGTGCCTATTTTTCGGTGAGTCCACTGGTTAACACCCAGTCATTTCAGCTTTATACGAGAAGGCCAACGATAGACCCAGAAAGCAAAACTAATCGCTGAGTTTTCGTTATTAAATCAGCTTACTACTTCAGGAATATGAACGTAAATAAGTTCTTGTTTGACACAGTAGGAATAAGAGCCGACAAACACAGATGAAAGGATAAAAAATCACAGCTGCCTGATCAAACTGGCAGCGTTATATGCCACATTCAATCTTCGTACAAGGTTATCTAGCGGGTCTTACGCAGGGTTCCGTTTCATCAGAAACTGCCAAAAAGGTCACTCACGTGTTTCTAAAACCGAATTTATCCCCACTTTCCCCCTTCGTTTTAGAGTCGCTTCCCGTCAGAAAAAAATGATCTCACACAAGTGGTTATTTGTTTCTCAGCTGCTGGTGGTGGTGACACTGGTGAGTCCTTTGCGATTCTACACCCTAACAGTGTGGATTATTCGGTAAATTATCATGGCAGTGAGCAGCCACGGAAAATGCCTGGCTTTTAAACACGTATGCGTCAACATCGGGAAAAATAAAACCAGTGAAACTTAGAAATAATTGAATATTTTGATTACTGTGGAATTAAGTAACATAGCAGGGGTTATATGGCATCGACAATAAAAGCAGTAAATCTTGCCAAACTGTGGAATACACCGATTTCTGACTCCGTAAGTTCCAGCTGCTTTGCCTATTTAAAATACATCATGAACTGTTAAGTGCCCGACTTCAATTTTCTTTGACTTAACTACTTTTCCCACTACATATTCGAATATACTTAGCTACCTTTTTGTTCTTGTGTGACATTATCTATTGTCAAATTCGCACTATTTTTCTATCAGATCTCTGCGACGGAATCGTTTTGCACATCCCGCGGCTTTTCGAGGGACCGATGTGGGTACGTTGGTGTTGTAATGTATTCAGAAAATCAATAAACTCGAAAATGCATGTCTTATATTCAACTCAAACTGTGCGCATTGGTGCCTGTTAACTCGTATATATAATATAATATAATATTATATATATATATATATATATATATATATATATATATATATATATTAGTCCCATAACATTGATAATGCAGTCTGTACAGGTAGCAAATTCGGTTTTCGTTGTCCCTAATTAAACGGAATGCAACACAAGGAAAGGAGACGCGTATTCCACTGTAGTGTTTCGTACTACTTTCCATATTTACCCGAAGACCTCCTGTTCTTACCCATCCTGATGCCTGCGCAAAAATACGACTCTTATGCGTTTCCCGCAATTACTTGCGAGTAGTAAGTGAAATGGTTGGTACTTTGTTTAGATGGCTGTCCATTGGATTACTTCTGCGCACAAACCTCAGGTTATCCGATCAACTTTGCATTCATAAGCTCCAGACTCAAGTTTCGCTCTTGTTAGAGCTCACCAGTGGCGCACACCTCCCCCCCCCCCCATTCACCCGGGACGAAACAGGGATGACTCAGCGATAACATACACGCCTTCCAAATGGGAAGGTCCGGGTTCGTACCTTGGGTGCTTCGGAGTATATGCATCACTGGTGAGCTCAAAGAGGAGCCAACTCGAGTCTGGTGCTTCTAAATGCATGGTTGATCGGATGACGTAGGGTTTGCGTGTGAAAGGTGGAATCCATAGGATAGTCAGCCAAGCAAAAACGCAAAGCAGCTAGTTTAGCAACTGCTCGCCTTGAGTAAGGCGTATTCTAAAAAGGTTATTCATACATTTAGCGCTCGATGTGACAGGAAATATGAAAAGAGATTTCTCGAAAGGCAACAACTCTGAAAAGTACTTCTATGGGTTTTTCCTGTGAACAATAGAATTATGAAAACAGTGAAGCCACCTGATACAACCCTGGAACTACCCTAACGAAGTAGTACATCTTTTATTCCTTCAATCATCCCAAGGCAAGCACGGAAATTTCGCTCTTGTCTCAATCACTGTGTGTACGTGTAGCGGCTGGAACATAGTTACAATCCAATTATGATCTGCTTCAATTTCAGCTTTCAAAATCCAATTTCTACTGTGAACGATTTGCAAGCCGCTATCAGACGTAACTTTGGAAGGAGAATATTTATATTCTTCAGAGGAACTCCCGAACATGGTGTCCATTGGTGTGGCTGTTGTGCCAGAGGTAGGTTCACTGAAAACCTGCCATTTAACAGAACTTCATTATCATTATATGAAAATCCACAAGAAAGGGGAGAGAGCCAAGCCTGAGTTCGAGCTCACTTGCGTGTACCACGTAAAGGAGTAAAATGAACACGCTTTCTCACATTAGGGGAAATTCCATCCGGGAGGACGACATAGAAACAAAAAGAACTAAATTTTTCACTCATCCACAATAAAGGGCTCAATGGGACAGGTGGGTCCGTCCTCGTACACTTCTTTGGAAAGTAGCCATTATGAGTGGACTATACGAGAAGACTGTCAGTGTTTGAAAATCGGTTTCTTCGCGGCATTGGTAAAATAACGTATAGAAGCCGCATCAGAAATGCTGCCACGTAAATTGTGTTTGAGCGTGGCGTTCAGTCCATGTAGTACAAGCGCGGGATCCAAAGTGGTTTTTGTTTGATTTGCAAAAGAATTAGAAACGGCCACTTCTAACCTTGGTTTAAAAGAAAGAGCTTCGAATAATGTAAGGAAAAATATACACCGGTTTTTGGAAGTTTTCGTCGTTGTTTGGGATTCTTTATTTTCTTCGAGTTCCAATGCTAACAAAGTGTGGGCTACTTGTAAACTTTTACTGATCGGAGTTCATCGTGATATTATTGTTATGTTATCTAGGCCTTTTGACGTCATGAGCTTTCACCTCAATGCCACTGATACTGCTTTGAGTGGATATCCATTCTAGAAGACCACTACAGTGTTCCTTGAGATTTACAATCCTCGATGCAGGAGATATCCTTATGCTTTAAACAACCTGGGAATAATAGTTAGAACAACACGACAGACAAATAACAACTTTTGATCGAAATAAGTGAACGGCCCGAGTACTGTTTTTCCCATATATTTGGTGAAACAAAAAGCAGTCGACTGTAATCAGCAAACGGACTAAGCTTCAATATTCACGGCAAACAAATATGCGCGTATTATATAAGATCATTTCCCCTAAGGTTCCTTTCCAGAAGTGGTTTCATCGTGTAGTATATTACTGAAAATGGTATATTAGGTCGTATGAGACGAAGTTAAATTACAATACGGTACTCAATAATATGCTTAACCAGGAATGTTAAAACTTAGCTACGAAAAGTACCAGATCAAGTCACGTCTATGGTAAAGCCATTTCCATGGAGATGCCGTTAAGACAACTCATGTTTCACAACATTAAAACCATCCTATTCCACTTTAGCTTAGTCCTTCTTGGATTTAACTCGCTGTATAAGCTGCTAGCCAATAAGTAATTAGATGCTGGTAGTCCTTCGGACTTCAATATGAACAATAAAACCGCTTTGTCGCAAGATAAAAAGCCTAAGATAAGATGACTTGATAAAAACAACCGAGCAGTCCGTTGTCTATGGTTATACAAACTGACAGTTTTTGATAATATCCGGATACTGCAACAGAGGTAGTGCCGTCACAAGGTAAACGATCAGGTACTTTGGTTAAGATAGTTGTTCCCCTAATTTATAATTTCATGAAGGTTTCTGCTATTTCTGAAGTAAAGGGGCATCATTTTTTTCGAAATGAGTAGTATGGCATTGCATATGAATGACAGGACTAAATTCGCGGATAGCTCGCGACGGGTTTCGCGGTTATGACCTCTTATCAAGTGAGCATACCCGGTACTCTTCAGCCCTGTCATCGTTACACTTGAGCGTTCCACGTTTTATTTACAGTTGTAGTCTCATTTGAATCGAATGGAGAGTGCATGGACGGGGAGTCCATTCTTTTAGAATCACAACTTTGGAAGAATCACCGTGTGATTCTAAAAATGGACTCCCCGTCCTTGCACGCTCTACTGCATTCAGATAGGATCACAACTGGAAGCATTATTTTTCATTGCATCCTTATACTGCATTCTATAACTAAACTCTTTGGTTGCTTTCAGTTGAACCAGAGGTTAGGGATGCGGCAAGATACCTACCCACGAATTCTGTCCTTCTGGTCGTGAATGTTGGAAATCGCAATCAGTAAGTGAAATCTATTGAACAGCTATTCCCTTCATTAGATGGAAGAATGGTCTCAGTCCGTTTTTGAACTGGGAAGGTTTCCAAATAAGCTCAGTGCCAACCTTAGTTGACTATAGTCGGGTAAGTCTATTTAATTTGCTTCACTAATCGTATTCAGGGAAGAACGTATGTTGGAAGTCAGCTCTACTGTTCCGACAAAGTACGCCGATTTTTCTTTGGTGGATGCTAGACGATTAGTAATGAATTACGAAGAAGATACGCGAGGAGTTGCCGTGACTATTCTGTCCTTTCCAATTTACCTTTCCGTGTTCTGATGATTTTTGACATTTTAATAATACAGAGAGTATAAATCACTGAGGCTTTTTGTACTTGAAATGTGGAAAAGTGAAGAGTAAGACGTGGAATATGTGCTCCTCTTCTGTTCATTCTCAATGCTAATGGTGACGAGGGTGACTCTAATGATAACACACTTGTTGAGCCATCAATGAAGTTGGGGAGGGAAAGACTTCTTTTAACTGGCGCTTTTAATTCTGTTGACGGCGCCATCAAACTGACAGAGTTCTTCCAACTTTGAAACTAACAAATGATTTGAGGGTTTTCACTCCGCTGGTTTTGTTCTCAAATCCAAACTGTGTCCAGACACCCAAGAAGTATAATTTATTCGTTACAGGAATTAAAATATGGCAGGTATTTAGGTTAAATCACCCCTCAGGCAAGTCAACAAACAGCCTCAGTCAGACACATAGATAAGTGTTCTTTCCAGGAAAGAGCATAATACAATGCATAGAATACAGTAAATCCACTGACAACTGATTTTGTGGTGGTTATTGTCTCCTACCTGATCAGTTGGATTTGTCTAACAACTGGGCAGAAGAACTGACCGTAGAGAAGAATAATCTCGTTAAGAGTGAACAATCTAGACGGAACACGACAAGGTATATTTTTCTTGGAAACAGTTTACTGATCTTACGTAAAAACGTTGTCAACTTCCGAGTCAGTTTTCTGACAGCCTGTGAAAGAAACAATTTCTTCGTGTAAGACCTTGTGAACTGTTGTCATGAAGAGTATATATTTTACTAAAAACGGTCAACACATTCCAGTGAGCAGGTATTCATTTCTCCTCCTACAACGTTTCACCTGAGCATATTTGGTAAGGAAATCAAAACGGCGCTTTACGGACAGTTTCACCTACAAATTACAGTATATGGAACGAAATATATTGATTATCTTCTAGGAGCATCTTATGGGACCGAAACGACAACCCCGGACTGAGTTTTGCGGTCAGATGAAGAATCATCAGTGAAAGCGCAATACACGTAGTGCGGTGACAGAGTTCGTGCTATTTTTGTTTGTAATGCACCTCATGTATGTAGGATTGTATTCGTCTTCAACGTACATGTTGAAGTTTCAAAGGCGAATCAAGTTTCTGGTTTCGCTACCATTGCTCACCACGTGTATTCTTACTACTGGCCCAGACAACCACCCTCAATTTGTCACCATACCAGATTTAATCATGACTCTTGACCAGTCACCTGGATAAAGTGGCCAATGCCTGTGTCCAGATCGTCTCTTTACCCACGCTTACAACATTTTACTCCCACTTTGTTACCGTTTTGTGGACACATTTTCCAAGCAAGTTCAGTACGTGCCGATCCTCCGTGTTGCCCATTTGTGATTTCATTGACCTCAACCCCAGAGTCCGCCTCGTTTAACTTCGTCAAATTGTTCGAGGGTGAAAACTAAGTGATCTTTTTTCCTCCTCCGTCCCATATTTACGAACTCCTTTTTCTAATTTGTAACTCTTCCCTCGAGGGCTGTGTGGACTAGCCACCCAATGTGAAAAGTAATTTGAAGTTGAGTCAGTTGCCTGCACACAGGGATCGGATTCCCCACACTTTTAAGTATGCATTCATCTAAGCTTGGCTGATCCTGTTATAGTTCACCAAATTCACCTTCTCTAACTTGGGATTTGGTGGTTATTTTCACTAGTCACTCAGTCACTGGGTGACTGTTCTTCACAATGATAATGCAACAGTGATCCTAGAGTTGCTACTGCTTTGCTTCTTGTGAATTCGAACACAAACGTCGAAGAAAAACGTTGAGATGGTACTGTTGGCGGCAAAAATATCTAACAGATTGTTTGGTTCCTATTTCCGAACATCAGGTATGCTAAATTATGTGTCAGTTTTATGCAGTGAGATATGAGCCTAATTCATTATACGATGAGTCAGGTTACCACAATGGTTTAAAGATACCTCCGTTTATAGGTGTTCCTGGATGCTAAGGTCGAATTCCTGAACTGCGGTAAAGATAGTCTGGAGTTTAAGGCCGACGTCAGAAACGAAATCAACTAGCCGAGGTTTATTTGCTGTACTATAGTCCAGTAGCCAATCAAAATATTAAAATGTACAATCGAAGGCGAAGGCGAACATGCTGATGTCGATCAATGGGTCCGAAAAATCAGCGGGTAGGGAAAGGATTCACTCATGCTCGCAAAGAAACTACTGGGCCTCGGGTCGGAAGGGTCAAAGAGTCTTGCGTAATTTCTATGTTTGCTAGTGAAACCGACCAAATTCAATGCACCAGTCAAGCACAACACACAACTAAGAGATTGATTTTGGAAAATAATACATCGATTTGCTCAAGTATCACTTACAACTGTGAACATTTCAGAGATTTGTTGAACTATCACATAGAGTTGGAAAACTATAAGTTGGATTTGAGCACCGAACACAATGGTTAGTTTTCGCAACGGTAAAGTGCATCTCACTGGTCCACTGGCCGCAAGTCTCTCTGACCGCCTGTCGTACCACGCTCTTCCCGTCCAAAAATGACGCAGACCTAATTCGTGCGATTTATCGCGCTCGTGGACAGACGTCGATCCGGTGGATCAGTGATCTGAACCAAAGAACCAAACTGTCCTCGACGTAGAAATGAAAACGACGGTGCATTGCTTCAGACGCCTCCGGACTAGCAAGGAAATTCCGATTATCCAGCAGACGGAGTTGTTATACGGGTCTCCGAATAACATCAGCATTCATTTCATCTGCATGATGCGGAGATAAAAATACATAAATCACTTTACTAGCATGGCGTTCCGTCGTGTTGGATAATAGCTGGTTAGATTTTTTAATTCACATCCTGAAGAATGATTTCTCACGAAACGAGTTTATTATATGTATATATGCAAAGAATATTTGCAATATGCTTGGACTCACGTTATCAATAAAATATAGCTTCCGTGCTTCCCATATACAAGTAACCTGAGAAGCAACGGGAAAGAACATGTCAAACTAAATATATCCGATCGAATCTCACGTTGAAAGCTGAAAATTCTTGTACCACTTCATATGAAGTGTATTTTTAACTCCAAGTCAGTACATTCTGTCAGACTAAATAAAAGCCTCCCGTATTTATTATTCTGGATGAAAATGGTAGAAAACGGAGTTTCGCAGTAAGTCGAGAGAGGTGGACTATTCTGGGGAAAAATGTTGATTTATTTGATCATCTTTGGTGATAGATAGTGATGCACAGCAATCCGGCTCGTTACCACGTCTGAACTATTGTGATCTCAAGTGCTTCACCACTTCAAGATTCAGGGTCTGGTTGTTGGCTATCCCTAAGCACGCAATGACTCTGAGCAAGCATGTCTTCAAAAAACCCAACAAGACGACAATTCACCTGCAACTGACTACAATCATAAGTGTCGGAATTGTTAACATTCTAGTCAGTTAGTGGAGCTGAAACTGTTACGAAACTTGCAGTTGTTACGGTTTCTTAGTGAATTAGCTCTGAGTTCAGAAAAATGGTGACTAAAAGAATGCTGCAAATTGTTTTCACTCAGTTAGTCAGTACTAAAAGAAGCCAATAGCCGCAAGGTGCTAACATTTCGCATATTCTTCTCAATGGTTATCAACCAGAGGTTTATACATAATGCTGTTGGCTAGTACAATGGACGGAAGTGAAGCAATAAGTACCGTGTTACTCCAAAAATAGGACGCAGTCTCATACTACTTTTTAACCCAAAAACGCACCGGAGCCATTTTTATGAAGATAATAATCCAGAAAGACAAAACAACATCTCATTTCCTGGAGTAACCAAAATACTTTCAAGTAGAAACCCGTTTACAGTAATGAAAGTTTTAATAATTTCCTAACTGTATTCAGTCAGACGCAATCATTTCGTCCTCTTCCGTGATGTCGTCTTACTACTAAACTCCGAACTTTAGACAGTATTTCTTTAAAACTCATTTCCTGGAGGATAACTGACCACAATCTCTCATGTATAGCAACAAAACTTTCCTCAAATGAATACTTTTCTCCAAGTGGCTTTCTTGTAGGGCATGGGCAATTCAACTGCAGATGGTCTTATTCCATAAATTCGACAATAAATTCACAACTTCTTGAGGGTCAGATTTCGCATGATTTTCACGCTGATACCTTGTCATTCCGTGCTCGATGTACTCACTTTGTTCCATCAGCAAATATTCCTGGAATGAAATTCGGTAGTGGGAGATCGGATTTGGTTAACAAATAATTGGTCATGTAGCAATGAAACTCAACAGTACTTTCCTAGGTTAGGCACTTAAAATCTGTGAAGTGGCCACAGGAGAAGTTGTAGGTGTTCAACTCCACGACGTCCTGTTTGACACTCAAAACAGCTGTTCATGCACCAAAACTCCCTTGGTTCACTCAGAACACAGAACAATTACCTTGTCCGTTCCTAATATATGCTTGGTTGTGAAAGGGTCAAAGTTTACTTGAACATACTATTAAATTAAACAAACGTCTGTCGTCATTACCGTTCTGTATCGTTAGCTTCCATAGTTTTCTTTCTGGCATCCGATTCTGTCTGGTGATTCACCGATGCAAAATCAAAGATCAAAGGAATCATACTAGGTGAGGCCGAGGTTTCGACTGTATTATGATTCAAATTCCTACTTTAGTACTTGAAAAGAGTGAATGGTTCCACGTCATTCTGGTCTTCTGCCAGGGGTGAGCGCAAGAAACGTGAAAGTACACCAGAGATTATTCGTTTTCAGCTGTCGCAATATGAATATTAGTTGAAGTTGCACCTGGTATGTATGGAGTCTAAGTATCCGGAGAGTGTGCGTGGGTAGACCCATGGGTGCCACTCAAAAGAGAGTTTTTCCAGTAACCCAATTTTGTTGATAAAGAAAGCTTCACCTAGTCTTTAATTTTATACTAGGAGGTTGAATTTCCCGCTACCGGCAGACTGTTCACTCTGATGAAAGTTTAAGTCAAGTCGAGTCAGGTCAGGTGAATGTTTCATGCCCCAAGCGAGTAAATATTCAGTCTTCAATTAACCAGGTGTAAATTCTTAATCGTTTCACGTAATTGTCGAAACAGGACTAGTCAAGATCCACGATCAAATTGCACTAATGGCAGCCAGGACGAGTATCCTGAAACTTGTTTTATCCGAAGTAGATTCCGTATATTTGGTTACTTTTAGTGGGGGTGGGATAAAAAATGTAGCTGTTTCGTCTTCGAGATATTTTCTCAATATCTTCACATACAACAAAGAAACAAGCTATTTTTCGAATGCAGTAGCAGGAGAGCTGGAGTACGCGATTGCATTAGGGCCAGACTGATGTCGGTTTAACTTTAGGTGTTTCTCAGGATTATGAGATCTACTGAAGTATCACCATGAAGTTTTCTGCATAATAAAAACCCATTATACTAAAAAGAGAAGTCTGTTGTGACAGACTTATTGGATTAATTCCAGACTTAACGTCAAACGAATCACACAGCTGGTTTCGGCCATAAAACGTGCCCAGAGTCAACGGTAGTTTTCATAACTACTGTTCTATGCGAGGAAGTCTTAGTAGCTTCTAAGTGAAGTCGCTTTTAATCAAGTAATATAAATACACACATTCTAAGGTATAAAAAGTATTAATAATACACAGTAAAATAAACTAGGACTCTACAATCCAACAAGCGTAGATTTAACGAATCCTTTTCATCTAAGTGAAATAACAAATAAACATAGATATTCGATAAATATCGAACAAAGATAAACGTAAAACGCATCGCGACAATTCGTAGATCAAAATTTATCGTCAATAAAACGAAAGTGTTATTCGCTGTTTTGACTTCCTCGGCCACGTAGCCATCCTTATAATATCTAATTGACAGACAAACAAGAATGACACTAAGGCAATCAGGCTGATCGCTTGCTGGTGTTAAAATTTTCAAATAATCCCTTTACGTATCATCCAAACAAGTTTTCTTAAAACGGTGGAAGGATGTATTCCTAATGTGACCTAGGTAAGAAATGACTTTATTCACAAACTCTCAAGTATCACATGATGTCAATGCTAAACTCACCGCAGAAAAACCATGAAAGCACTGAACAGCTATTTCACCCTCATTAGGAATCATCAGTGGTGCACATTCACTGAGCTTGCACTAGGATCCGAACCAATTTTGGACGATTGTGAGCCGAACAACTAATCAAGAGTCTATCGGGTTTGATTATTCCCAGTGGGAGAAAATGGGGGTGCTTCCGTGGTTTTCTCAGGGGAATTAGGCGTTGATTCTCCATGACGGATCACTGTATGCCAATAAAACCTCCTACTACATATATAATTAATTAGTCGCGAAAAGTAACCCTTTATTGACATGCTTACAATAGTTCATACAAATCGATCCGTCACCTAGATACACTGAAACGAATTTATTAGCAAAAGTATTACGAAAAATGTACACGCAGAGTGCTTCGTAGCCATGAATGACGGATAGAAGTGCTACTGTGATGCCGCTGATATCAATATCCGGGCAAGAGAGGCTTATTTCGTCCATCCAAAGTTGTATTAGGCGGATCACCAAAATTCTAATTATTTGGCTCTTAAATTTGCCCCTTGAAGGTTTGATCAATCAGGCATTAGAAGCCATAAGTAGAAAGTGAGTACGTTAAATACTGACGCGAATTAGCACTGACGAATCGTTTGTGCTCTCAGCTAGTAACAGCCAGT
This sequence comes from Fasciola hepatica, assembly GCA_948099385.1. Taxonomy (NCBI): domain Eukaryota; kingdom Metazoa; phylum Platyhelminthes; class Trematoda; order Plagiorchiida; family Fasciolidae; genus Fasciola; species Fasciola hepatica. The sequence continues at coordinate 15,926,578 of CANUEZ040000123.1, forward strand.
AATAATAAGTTTCTGCGAGGACGGCTTCGTTGAATATCCAGCCCCTGTTTCCCGTGAAGTCATCCGGGATTGATCAGCTATCGTCCGACATCTCGAACAGAAGACGTCGAGTACTCGGTTCGACTAAAACTAACGCCGGTGAACTGCCTCATATTAGCTGCATCTGAGTGACCTCATCTTTTTTAGAATATTGGATGACTGTTTTATAAATTAAAGTGGACATTAGCAATGGTAATATGATTACTGCTATTGTGATCGTTTTTAATTGTTTTCGCACCTTTTCCGCTGGAAAGTGGCACAAAGTCCAACAACAACTAAGAGAAAAATGTACTTCTGTTAGGACAAGAAACCCTGTTTTCTTGTTGATCGGTCTTCAGGCCAATATGCCCATAGCAGCTGAAGAACATACCTATTTCTTGGGAGACCATCTTTGGTAGGAGAAATACGATATCAATTGCAGAAGGACACTACAGAATAACCACAGTTGTTTTACTGGCACTCAGTGAGGAAAATGCGTACTTTGGTTCAATCCCAGCAGGTTGTTGTACTGTGTGTACACAAACATCATTGTAGCTAGACCTGATACAGGTTTTTGGGTGAGTTGCTTCATCGGCGAGAAATTATAGGAAAAATAAACAGCACCCATGTGTACGCCCCTAAGTTTTACCAAGCCAGTTAAGAAAATGACTGAAAACAGAACAATTTAAGAACAGCTGACTCATCCTCTTCGTATTTTGAAGACTAAGAAAGAAAACAACCAATATAACGTTATCTTCCACTTTTATGTGGATTACTTGAGGAGCACAAACCAGGTACGCCTCTAAGGCGGATACTAGACATAACTAATTTTCTTGCCACTTGATGATGCGATGGTTGATGGGCCTTATAGTATCTGTACAAAAGAGCACCTAATGTTTTGAAGTTTGCCGTCTGGTTTATCGACTTATTGCAGGGACGAACTTTTAAAGCAAATAATGTTCCCAGTAGACATGACATCAATGGCATCTGATTTTTCTTCCTGGAAACGATTGCAAACTTGTGTGACTTCACTACGGGCAACAGCACCCCTGTAGACAGTCCGAAGGAACTAAACATATGATTCACTTGCAATTTTCAATTCATTTTTGACAGGAAATTTCGCAGGAAAATAGAGGCTCATATTGCGAAGTTCATCAAGGGTTGACGTTTAACTTGCAAAACGGAAAACAACGTACACTTCGCCACAGTGAGGTAGCTGTCTCTGAGCTGTCTATATGTCGATGACATTCTCATTCTAGTATGGAGTGAACGTGTCACTAGAGGTTTTTAAACAAGACCATGTGGCGACCAATTTTACATGAGAAATTGAACAGTATAATAAACTCCACTTTCTCTGAGAAGGCCAATCTGGATAAAATGACGAAGCCCCCAGCCGAGGAGTACGGTGGAAGTACAGGTGGACCAGTCAACAAACTCCTTTCCACATCCTTGTTTTATCGAAAAGTAAATGTAGCCTTGTATAATCTCTTGTGGCTAGCTTAAGTGACAGTTGTTAGGAGAACAAAGTTACTCAAAAGTAAGAACTGGTAAAACAGTTGCTCAAAAAAGGACATTGCGGAAAACGTTTGTAGGCCCATGGATTCCACAGTGAAAGGTAAGGAACTATTTGTCTAGTTAACTTCTAGACGGGAATAAGTTTGCGGATTTTTATTAGACGTCTGAAAAAACCTCCTGCATGTTTCCTATGGCTTTTCTGTTTACCCAATTTAGTAGTTGACCACTGCTCCACATAAGTCTCTAAGAAAAACCCCTTGTCACTAACCTATACATGATTACGTGCTCTTTTGCTTGCTTAAGCAAGGAAAGCCATATAGGATGACCAACAAGGCGGTGCATTCAAATAGCCAAGAAAACACAGACCGATTTGATTGGTCTCTGAGTCCACGAGGACCATTTCTAGTGAAGTATTTTTACATCTTGTTGATATAAGTGATTATTTCAGCGAAGCAGACGAATTCAACATGACCCTTCGAGTACCTCAAAAAGAATAGGAAGCCAATGGTCAGCCATACTTGTCGACAGCTGATCATTTGCCATTCTGATTTAAAACCCACCGCTTTAGTCTCCGAGAGATTCTCCAAATCATCACAACTACTTTAACTCATAACTGCTGCAGGATCACAAACAGGCTGCTACCTATTGCGATACTCAACACCATAATCAGAATGGTTAGATCCAAGCACTAGTGAATAAACCGGTATAAGACGTGATTTTGCACTGAATTTTCAAAACCAAAATGCAATTCTTTTCATTTCTCAACTATTTATTATATAAGTCTTTCCTAAACCAAGTACTCCGTTACCATATGCAACCATATATTTGCGAAAACTCACAGACTGTCTACATGGTTATTTTTACCAATCAAATGAAATTAATGACAACAAGATAATTTGCAACTTCATTGACTTCTACGACATTTTGGGTGTCCTCTATAAAAATGTTAGCATCCTAGCTCTCTACCTCACACGGTCTTCATTCGTTTGAAGATTGTGACGCTTGTCAGGAGACTACTGAGCTCCCCTGAAAAACGTAAAAAACCATTTGCCCTCTTCCAGTAATCCGGCACATATTGTACGGATAAACATTAAATCCCTAAAATGGCCTGGCCAGTCACCTAACTAGCAAATAAGAACGGTATTATGCACTGCCAGCAACTTCATTTCCTTTCTATAAGTCAAGCTATCCGAGGAACTCAGTATAGCGTTTCATGTTGGAACTATATTCAGATCTATTACAGGTAGTAAGTCGTGATTGTTTGACTGCTGGAAAAAATAGAAAACCTTTTGAAAGTTTCCTATAAGAAGTTCTCAAAATTGTACGGAACACCAACAAAAGACTGAAAATTACTTGTGGTGACCCACATTGTATTCCGTCGTATCAGAATATATTAGCCAATTTAGTAGGGTTCGTTATTTTGTTAGGTAGCAGTACGTTCTCTCACTTTTAATGCTGACACAAAAAGGTTTACCAGAATGATATATAGTTAACTAATTTTCAAACGAACCATCCTGTGCTTGTATTTTGTACACAAAAACCAGACGCCAAAAGGCATTAGTGAAGACTTTTCGATGTCCAAGCTGTCATGTTTCCGTAGAATAACAGAACTTCCAAGCACCGCTGGTTTTTGTGGTTCGTCTCTACAGACGTTTCTTGGTATTCCAGTGCAGAAACGTTTTGCCCTTTTTGTTTGGCAATTTTTAAAACCTTTACGTCACACTGATTTCGACAAAAGATAAATATGGTCTCAGCACGGGGACTTTTAGAATAAAAGAGTATACTCGTTTCCACAGTCTCTTGCTTTTGCTACAAATGAATGAGTCTGACTCAAATTATATTCACAGCGATACACCCATACAAGTGATTGCATTTTAAACAAGACTTTAACATAAACAGATAAATGTGACACAGGCAATGAGTCCGAATAAATTACGTTGAAATAATACACCATCTTGCCAAGGCTTATGTATTTTTATGAGTTTGTTTCATAATATGTGCTCTTGGTTTTCTTCTGTACCGAATGGATTTGTTCATAACACAAGTGAATAACTGCACTAGAAGAAAAACCGATCGAATACCATGTCTAAAGCTGAACGCCCCCAAAAAGCCCCATCTACTCTGTAAAGTAAAAATTTGTCAACTCAAATTAGTAAACCTCATTCAGTGTATTGCTTACCCTGTCAGGATTACGGGTCACTGGCAAACCTAAGCACGTGGTAGGTGGACTGAAGAAACAAGTGACAGACAGTTCATTGGCTCACTCGGAAACTGGTGCACATTAGATGAGCCGGTAACCAACTACGGTCGATATAAAACAGATGGTAGATGGCAACAAAGTAATCAGCCTAGTGGAAGTAAGTTTTTCAGATTAGTTTGATGTTTGAAATTTCTTGTCATTCGCTCGTTGATTACCATGGATCAGTTATTCTTTTTCTGAAAGTCTATATTCGAAACTCCATTCGGCTAGAGAGTTACCATTATTTTGGTAGTTATCATTTGTAGGAGATAACAACACATACTAGTTGGGTTCAACGTAAAACCAAGACTGTATTTTGTCCCTTCCCAAACATCTGGAAAGCAGGAAATGCATAAATGTAAAAATACTAGTGAATGAACTGACTGACTCAGACACAGTTAAGTGGCTTTTGCTATAAGAAAAAGTTTTATTCATTCTTATGCAGCTATAACTGATTTCAAAAACATTCATTTTTGTTTCACTAATCAAAACATTTGCACGGCTGTCTTATACAACGTTGGACGTGGGTTTTCACATTCGATGGCAGGTCTTGCAGAGATTACAAAATATCACGCCAGTCCACAGTTAACGAAAACTGAACTGACATATTGTAAAGTCCATCAAAACTTAGGTGAATCTCAGCTAAGAGATTTGCTTAAAGTAAATTGTACTTGAGCATTCGAGCAGTAGGAGGTTAGATCTGTATATTGCAATTCATCACTCAGCTTCAACACTCAACATACCATTGAACACCATGGGATCATTGTCCAGCTGTTTTATCTTCGCTAGAAATTATCAGCAGTGCGTATCCAACGAGCCCCCAAGGGGACCCTAACCTGGGGTGGACGGTTGCGAATCGAACACCTTAATCAAAAGACTATCCGGGCTGGCTCTCAGCTGTTTGTTGAATATCTACACTCCATTAGGCTGCATGATGAGTCAAATTATACATCAAATTTCAATGAAAAAACAGTATTGTCGAAAATAATGGCAGTCAGTCGACGTCTAACTTGCCACGCTTATCACCATCAAGGTCAGTCTTGAGAAAGGCAAACGAAAAGTCGACTTATTAACACAATTTCCGATAACGCTGTTTCCGAATACTAAATACTCATGTGGAGCATACCACATGAAGCATCGTTTATTCAATGCAATTCGGACCTATTTCGGTTCCAGTACAAGGAATATTTTTAAGCCATACATACACTTTTAATCAAAATCTAAGTTAACCGACTGGCACTGATGATTAAGGTACTCGTACTTCTTGTTTCGTTTGCAGCCTTTTGTCCAGCCCTGGGTATAGAATGTTAACATCGGGAGATTCATTTGCCAATCTAACATTAGCCCACTTCGAACCTGATGCTATTTAGATGAATTGACTGAATACGAAGTGAAGTGTCATAACACTTGGTGCGCGATGGTTTCTAGTTTCCAGTTCAGTTTAAGTTAAGCAACCAATGAATATGCATTGAAAGTGTCAACTCAAATAACCAAATCTCAGCAAGAACTTCAAGTCGAATTCAAAAACATCAGTAATATGAAAAAAACAGAACTATAAAAGGTACTATCAATAGCAGGAATAAAAGGAGCCAATATAATGTTGCCATTGGCCGTGGTACCTAGATGTATATTGTAATTTATGAATCAGGGCCTACACAACTGGGCTAATTTTGAGTACGTATTATTAGCCATAATAAATTTCATTTCTGTTTTTTACCCGGGCTACCAGAAAAAAAGATACGTAGACACAATGATAATTAAACCTTAGCAAAAACCCCTGCATACCTTGATTCATCAAAAAAGACAATTGCCTTGCGGTTAAGTATTATTATTTTCAAAGTTACAACAGGCGGATTATATAGAATGAATATTCATCTGTTTGTTATGGATTAATCGCATCATCAAGTTCAGAAGTAAGTTACTGACATAACATGATAAATAGCAGTCTTACCTACATTTCCATAAACAACAATAAAAGGAAATATGGCCCATCCCATTAAAACTGGTTGGTAATTCCTAAACAAACTATTTGGCTACAACCGGTCGATGAAGAAATCTGCTGCTTATGTGTGCTTCCAGTAATCTTAGGCTCAAATATTTACAAGTGAACTGAATAAAGATAGTCACACAGCTGAAAACTGTCTTCTCAAAATCACCAAAGAACTGTAATCGAATCAAATTACAAGGTTCTCTATATCATATACTCTACACTTATCAACTTTCCTGAGCCATCGGAGACGCCTTCTAGTTTTGTCTTTTGATGAACGCTTGTAAATGAGTCCCTATCAAGGTACTATATGTATCGGGTTGCTGTACCCAAGTGTGATAATTTCATAGATATCTATTATAAAAACTGGACCAAATTTCGGTAACTTCTGTGAGCAAAGCCATTTTTATGTGATTCAGGTATGGGAAGTGATTGCTTTTTCACCAGCAGCAAATTCTATTGTTGTTGATACTACGAAACCGCGAACGGTGATATTTAAGGTCACTATGAACCTCGAGTGTCTGGATTATAGCTACTTCGGAAGATATGTTAGCACGGCTCCTCATTACGATACGTTAAAAGCCACAGTTAAGAATGGACAGCCAGCTATTTTGTCAGTTTTCATGGGGCTCTTTGATGGCAAATATCACACCGTGGTACGTGAAGAACAACTATATTTGTGGGAGAATTCTCGTTGCAAAGGATTAGCAGTGGTGTTTCAAGGTTGAGTAAGATAGATCATTCGTCGCAAACTTATGCGAACAATGAAACCTTTCCTTCGTGAATAAGAAAAACGACAGTCGCTCAAGCATTCTTACTCCCATGTTCAATATTGGTACAATTCAGCTTGCATGAACGTTATCTGCGTCCCTAAAATATGACAGACTGATAGTTCATTTCGCCAACTCTGGGCTTGCTACCTGAATACCAAAATTTTATAACTTGTGGAAGCAAACCGACAAGTGTAATTTAAAAAAATGCGAAGACAAACGACAGTCTTCATGGAATAAAAAAGACTAAACTAGAAGCAACTTTATAGTCCTCTGATAGGATTTCCAATGTCCGGTATGGGGCATCCCACAATCGGAACTTCTTATTTCTCATTGAATCACGTTAAACTGATACGGATCGTTTGTAATTACCAGCCCAGTGACATGATTTGCGCATTGACTGATAAACGACCACCACAATTGTCACCAAACTGGGATCAGATACAACTGTGTGTGGAAAACGAATGCTCTGAAAAACGGACATCCCGAGTGTCAGAAAACTCAGTCAAATTCTAGCACACGGTTTGCTTTTGAGAGCACGCTTATATGAATCGGAATGTTCTCGGAATTATTTTCTGGAATACGCAAGCGAGAGTTGAATTTTAACAGTTTTCTGATTCATCCAGATTAGTGGTTCTTTAACCAAATAATTTTGAACTTCGTAATATAATCAGGACCTATTTCAGTTATTGACCCACAAGACAGTCGAGGGAATATCTCGAAAAGTTATGAAATGACTATGAAAACGTACCTCAGCAAACACGTTTATCAACGAAGAACCAACAGTGGAGAGGTTCTGGTGGAAGACTAAAAACATATCGACATTAAAGGGAACAACGACCATTTGAGAATAGTCAGACAAGCTTCCGACATGGAAATACACGACAAAATGAGCCTCTTTTAAGGTGGCTCACCGAAATCATGAAGAACAGTAACATCAATTGATAATCTTAACCACGTAGATAATACAATGTGCCGTATGAGTTTATATACAAATCCCACATGGACACCGCTGAAAGTATTTTCAAGTCGATTTCGACCAATATTGATCTAGAACATGAATTCTAGGCGAGCGTGCCTCCTATAATTTCATTCTAAAACCAATAAAATCCCATTTCTACGAAAGCAAAGTAATAATCAGAGTTGAAAATAGTTCGCTCAGTTAGGACGAAGATAAAGGGTTTGGGAAAGATAGTCGAGTGGTATCAAGTTTGAATGTTTCATGCTTGAATAACCGACCGATATTCAGTAGGCCATTATGGTTGTCTGTTGGGCGTCAAAAGCAATAAGAAACTTCGAGTTATAGACTTTTCTGTGTCATTATTCATCCCCCTTTGGAAGTCCAAAATTTCCCAACAGAGAATATCAGTTCTAATACTCAACGATTTTGCCGGCTGTTAAAAAGCTGTGGTGAACCCTGCAAGTTATTCTTCTTTGGTACCTGGAGTTCTTCTGGTCTTGGTGTTTTCACCGTGAAAATAGCTTGATAAAATGAATCTACTTATTGATCGCTAATTTTGCTCTATTTCGATCGGTCATCTACACTTTTGAGACAATGAATATTTAGCAGAAACTTGCTCCACTAACCTTTGCCATCTCTAGTTTGGCGGGTGCTGTCCTAGTTTGTTTTATGGTACTTCAAGTGAAAACTACAGATGAGAGAAAATACGTGAATGTAAGTGGACTATAAGGACCTTAACAAGATCAAAACCTTTATAACAAACTACTTTCGTTTAAAAAACTGTATAGCACTAACAAACTTCTTTTCAACATTTCTGAAAACCAAACACGAAAACAAGTTCACCAGTTCACCTAGATGGTATCAGAAGAGATCAAGTTAATTTTGTCTTAAGACAGACAGCCTAGGGTCCTATCAAGAATGATCTCAGTTAACTCAGATCAGCAGAAAAGCTTAGCCATCGATTTGATCTTTCTTTGCGAAACATCTCTGCAGTGCGCATGCCTTTGCGTATCAGTTTAGCGAACCTAACAATCACATTTGCTTTATAAAATAGATGGATGAAACTAGTAACTGATTAAACTTCAAAATAGTGCTTTGATTCTCTCAGGTAAATTAACTCACCAAACGGTAGTTTTTCAGTTAGTTAAATAGCTTTCGATGGCATAAAATATTTCGTAGGACGGATAAATTTAAGTAAGATGGCGTGGACGTTTTTAAGCTGACTTTCAAAACGCGTGAAATGGTTGCCTTTCAATGAGTCATTCCGGTTTCCCGTGCGAGACTTTCAGGGGACATGTGTTAACTACTAATAAATTACGCGGATATGACAAACTCATATCACCTAAACCCTATAATTCGAAGTATTAAATGACAAATAAGCGAAATCCACTTTAAGCATGCAAATATCTACTCCGTCAGCCAGAATCGAACCAGTGACCTTCCGCTTATCATATGAAAGTTTGCCGGCGAAAAACGTAAGCTAATTTTCCATTATATCCATCCTTTCGGCTCCTGGCGCAAATGACAAAATTCTTCGAGTCAAATAATATAAATCCGTAATATAATCAAAACACCAGTGGCGGACAAATGTTTCCGATGATTTCACTGTCGTCATAAGGATCACATTTAGATACAAACATGTTAACAGTAACGGTTCAAAAAACAGCACTCAGTCAACTAGAATAGAAATTAGTGAGTGAAGATGAATAAGTCGAAGTAAGCTAGAAAACACCGGTACTGATGACCGCCAAGCTCGCTTGGTAAATAAGGGTCATAAAGAGAGTTAGAGTGCTAGGACTGATATTCTCTGTTGGGAAATTTCGGACTTCCAAAGGGGGATGAATAATGACACAGAAAAGTCTATAACTCGAAGATTCTTATTGCTTTTGACTCCCAACAGACAACCATAATGGCCTACTGAATATCGGTCGGTTATTCAAGCATGAAACATTCAAACTTGATACCACTCGACTATCTTTCCCAAACCCTTTATCTTCGTCCTAACTGAGCGAACTATTTTCAACTCTGATTATTACTTTGCTTTCGTAGAAATGGGATTTTATTGGTTTTAGAATGAAATTATAGGAGGCACGCTCGCCTAGAATTCATGTTCTAGATCAATATTGGTCGAAATCGACTTGAAAATACTTTCAGCGGTGTCCATGTGGGATTTGTATATAAACTCATACGGCACATTGTATTATCTACGTGGTTAAGATTATCATTTGATTTAACTGTTTCTCAAGGTTTTGGTCATCATCTTGAATGGTAGGTCTGCTATACGTGTATTGACCATTCCAATATCTGTCTAATGGCGTTAGTTTCTTTGGAGCATTTATATTCATTAGCTGGTAAATCTTTCAATCGAAAATTAGTTTTGTCGTGGTTGAAATCCTCCAATTTTCACTAGCAAGATAACTCGAAGTGTAACCCTAGGTCCATCACTAGTTAGTGAGTATACCATTTGATTTCCTTTTGTTTTTTCTAGAGTGCTTCTAATAAAAAAATAGTTTTCATTTGCTTTTTGTTTTTCTTCGTGTAATTATTGAGTGATTTGAGTTAGTTGGTAAATGATTTACTTCACCGTAGCTGAGGTGAACACACCATTGAACACCACGATAGCACAGTGAAGAGGTTTTATCCTTGTTCGCTATTTTGAGAGGTCACCACATCCCCACTGGGATAGGCAATACATAATCACAAACCTTACAACCACCAAGTTATCCAAGCCAACACGAAATGGTTTATTTAACTTCTGCTCTGCATGATATAGCTCTTTCCCTTCACGGAGGTTTCAGGAGTTGTTACCCATTGACCACAGATCTATCGCCTCTTTTGATAGACCACTCTGTCCAAGGAAGCCTGTGACAAGAAAGACATTACTCTTATGCTATTCAATACACAAGGCAAATTTACGGTATGTGGCAAATTCGTTTTACCCCCACTGTGGAACGGAAAATGTGGTTTACCTGCTAGTGCCTGTTAGGTAAGTTCTGACGCATCGTTCGACAGACGGCTTAGTCTCCATGGAAGACAGTGGGTCAGCACTGACCCAGCATGGAGCCCACAAAATCACGAGCATCATGATAGTCGGTCAAAGGCGTGGATCAGTAGAATGATAGATAAATCCTGCCAGGGGTGTTTAAGCCTCAAGGCTTGGGGGCTGACACCAGTTGGACTAAAACGTTGTGTGCAACAATTGGGCAGATGGTCCAACAACCTATATTTTCAATTCTTTACCAGCTAAATAAAATGATTAGTAAGTAAACGGACTTCTCACGAAAACGGGACAGTTCAAAACAGCTCTAGGGTTTATTTTGATCAAAAATTAAAAAACTTAGGTTGCACACTACGTTCATGACTCACCTTCATTTCGTGACTAAGCCATATATTACCTATGTTTCATCTAGGTTAGTTTGCATTAGAAAACAAAACCAAGGAGGTAAAATGTTATAACGGATTATATTATTATTACTGTTAGTATTATTAATAATACTGTTACCTACATTTCTTTGTTTCAGTTGTTCCGTTTTTCCTGAACACTTGACGATTTACCAATGGCTCCTTCCAACTTGCTAATTGTAAGTTTAACTGCTAAGCCACCACAGTTAACCAACAACACATTGGTTATTATTTATTATCTAAGTTTAAACATATAACAGTGGACTGTGCTACTGATGGCGCTACTCAATCAAACCTCGAGTTACCTTTATTCGAAGTTCACCGACAAAACTAAAAAAGTATTACTCTGAACCAAATCAATAATATCGGCTGTTATGATAACTTGGTTTTCCGAAAGATATATTTTCGGGTAAATTTCGTTGTACAAAGATTTTTTCCTGGCCCTTTCACGGCTCATTATATACCAGACACTCATACGAGAAATAAACCCCTTCCCCGAAATGACACTTCTGGTTATTTGAATCCCATTATGAAACTAAGACGTGCCCTTCTTTGTTGAGCATTCAACGCACTCTTCATATTACGTGATGGTGGCCGCGGTAAAAATTTCTGCTGCCTTATGTCCAACAGAGAGTAAGAGTGCCCAGGTATATTTTCGCACTAGAATAATTACATGGACTTTAGGCTTTGTGTTTTGAGTGTAACGCGCACAAAATCGTCCTACTCATTCAATATTCAAAGTCTTTTGCCCTTGAAAAGTACATTTTTGGGAGTTTTTCTGTGATTTTTTCGATATCTGGTGATCCAGCGAAAATCAAAACGCTAGACAAGAACCATCAAGGAAGATCTAAACCCACGGACGTTTACAATTCTACTTTGGCCCCCCTTGCGGAGAGGCCACGGAAATTCAGTTTTAATGAATCATTTCATCGCTATCGCGATAACGGTAAAAGCGTTTAACGAACCGTGTTTAAATGACTTTAACACCGACGATCACTCTGATATAGACTGAAATTACCTTTTTTTCGGTAGGTTTGACAATCTTCGTTAATGAACATTTTGGAATTACACAAAGTGGAACTTTTTAACTGGTAATGAATCCCTTTTGACATTATCATATTGTCACGAAGACCGAAAACGTTCTAGATAAAAAACTCACTCCTGTTAAACTTCTAAATGCGAAACCTCTATAAATTTATAAAACAGAATAATAACTTTGGTCCTGCTCAATAATTCAATCACATTTTAACACCTAAATAACCCTTAGCTTACTTTGTTCAGGTCATTTTATCTTGCCAACCAAGGTCACGCAAATTCGGCTACCCGTAGCGTCGTATGAAATCGACCTAAACGAGGGCAAAGTTTCACTAAAATCATGTGATCCACCGATGCTGAGAGGTACCTTAGTTGAGTCACAAAACTCGGACTGTGCTGAGAAAACTTTCAATACAGATATTATTCAGAGAATTTATTGTTGACACGAGGAGCCTGAATCGTATGTAATGGAAAATCCACTTGCATTCACATGGTTCGTGCCTTATCGATTACTCACTTGCGTTATTCACACCGGGCTGTCTGCACCACGATAGCTCAGCTGGTAGAGCATCTGCCCGGTATGCCGAGGGCCGCCTGCTCGCGGCGTCTGACTTTTCCATGTGAATGCAAGTGGATTTTCCATTACATACAGATATTATTGCCAGACAAATCGAGTGCGTTCTTCTAGCTAATAGTTCACAGGACTATATACATGCATCTGCTTCCCCCACTTAACTGAGTATTTGTTGCTTTTGATTGTAGATCACCCTGTTGTGGACTGCTACCTATGCCGAAAATGTGATTGACGCGGGTGGCGCAGTGTAAGAGGGAAATTCTCTAAGTATTTTCATCAAATTTTAGCACTCATCATCTGTTACGCATTTATTTATCTCTATTATATAAAGCTTACCATCACTGGTGATATCACATCGGTTGGCATTGAATCCGTCTGACGTAAACAACAAACTCAGATATCAGAGACCTACAGCATCATAAGCCTGCAATACGAACACGACCAACATCTACAGTCATTGAGAAGTTAGGTCTTTTCAAGTGCATTTCTAGTTTTCAGTCTATGTTCTAAAAACTATGCATGAAAACAAAATTAATTTGGAGGCTTGTGTTCAATGTGGTCCGGACAAGAAATCAACACAGTAAAGCTGATCGGGGCACACGAAAAGCGTGCGTTGAATGGCACTTGAAATAGTGAGTAGTCTAGCGGAATAAGATGGTCTTTTCAAGTGGCTGATTCCTCGATCTCTCCTTCATTTATCTTTCACATTCGTCAGTCAACTTGGATGTGATTTATCGTTTGGAAATACGAAACACTCACTTGAAATTCGAGAAAGAAACATTTTGTTCTTCTACTTTCATACTTGTTAGCATTCCAACACCAGTTAAAACGAAGAGAGAACTTTTCGATGCAATTGCAAGAAACGAAGGAAAAAGGATATTTATTCTGTTCAAGGGCACACCAGAAAACGGGATCCAGTGGTGCTCGGACTGTCAAAATGGTAAGTGAAAAAAAGTAAATCAACAAAACTATTCGGCCTGAGTCAGCTAAACAAAGCGTCAGTGAATAAAAGAGAAAATGTGTGGAAATTCATTGACTGAAACTTAAAGTGAAGTGTTGTTACGCTGTTCACAAAAAGAATCCATCAGTGCTACGAACAAAACATCAGTATTCAAAGTCATCAAGAATACATCAACTTTTACAGGTTTCACCAACAGAACACAGAATAACTTCGACTCAGCACTAAACTTTCTAAGCTGGGGATAATCACCTGGATAACAATCATACGTCACAAACTATTGCTCGTGGTGATGGTGAATTGCGTAAAGCTTCAAGATGCGGCAGTCATGGTAAAAACCATACGAAACCTCACGCACGAAATTCTCGAGGAAAAGTGTTGCCTAAAGTCTGTTAAGAGTACGAAATAAAGTCTCTTGTAAAATCAGCCATCGAGCTTGCTGTTTGACTGATATCCTTATGATAGAACTGAATGTCACTAGCTGAATGCTCAAAAGCTTATTGCTTAACGGGTCTAAGTATCAAAGCATGCGCTTCTCAAACCCGTTTTAGTCGTCAATCATCTCCGTGCTCGACGGTGTAGCGTCAGTATAATTCCCAAAGCGAGACTATCTTTCAGTTTTTGCTTGTGAACCACTTCATAATAACTTCTCTACTTGAGTTATCTAAGGAAACTTCACTTTGCCGGAAAATTCGATCATACCTAAGTAGAACAATTCTGAACGTCCGGATAATCGATCGGAATACGTGTGTTCATTTTTATTGGGGTGACTGTCCATTCTAATTTAACCATTTTGTTGTCGTAAATCAGATTTTTGCCGGTGCTTTTTCAATGATACCATGTGATTCAACTGAGTGAGTCCTCGTCAAAAAATACACTATGATGCAGCGTCATCGTCGGAGCAAGCAGAAAAAAGGATTTCCTAAACACCATTTTGTTCACTTCATTTCTTATTTCGTCATGTAATCTTTTCATTTGTAGCACAGCCGTTCATTGATGATGCACTGAGACAACTACCGTCCGACAGCGTCTTTCTGACTGTGCACGTGGGAAATTTAGTAGAGTAAGTAATCTTGTGATGAACTTCTGAGTCTTGGTTTTTAATCAGGTGGAAGAACGCTGACAACGAATTCCGAAACATTCCCGACCTAAATGTGGACTCCGTTCCGACTCTTGTTGACTACTCTCGGGTAATTCATCACAAATGATCTGATTTTATTTTCGTTTTAGAGGAGAATTCTGAATTTAGAGCAAAATCCCAATACCCAAAGGATAGTAAGCTTCTTCCATGGAAGCTAATCAGCAATCGTGTGAAGCGTTTATCAAAAAGGAAGGGTCTTGCTCGGTAGCATGACTTATGCGAATATTTAATTTTTTTTTCATTTTACACTTTGTGTTTTATCATTGAGTTAAATAGTTCCAAATGAAACTTTGCTCAAAATGTCTAGTTATTTTTCTGGGAAAGAATGTTCGTTTGGAGGGAGCATCGATGAAATTTTCCAGGCAGATGGTACACTTTGACGTTAAATCACCTCTGAGTAAACGATAGTGAACGGATTGCCGATTTGCCACTGAAGATTTGTTCTCCTGACTGAACTATCCGACTGCAAACGTTCCGCCACTGTCAAAGGTGTAGTTACCAGTACATAGGTCGTGCGGAGAGGGCTTGCTGGAAGAGACCATTCAAATTCGTCTGTCCGTGATGCTGATTTCTGGTTGTCCTTGGAGTCATGAGTGAAGGTTTTGTAAGCTTCTAATTGCTCATAGTATAGTATAAACCACAAAAGCTCCAACCCAAGTCAGAGAATCTTCATCACTAACGCGATCTCCGAACTGTCATCATCACAGACTTCAGATAGTGACTTCGCTGCTTTGAATCTAGCCACCGTCAATCAATTTACTTCCTGTCTGGCAAGTTTTCAGTGACCGCGGTTCCCATCCATATATAATACACTTTGTTTTATTAGCGATTTCTTCCTCAGGTGGCGGTTCATCTGCTTGCCTGTTTTTGTACGGATATATTGTGCTGACGAGATCAACTCAGCCTGTGATTAAAGGTTTGTCCCCTTGAAGCTTCCATCAGCATTTACCCATAATGATGATCATAGATGGATGAGATAGACGAGCCGACACGCATAGACCAAGGGGGCATGAACTGCAGTCATGAGAAGACAAAGGAGACCAGCTAATAACGTAAACAATCAATCGGTTTATCGCTTCTGACCGACTATAGGTCCTCATAAAAAAGACTGAGACCTGTGTGAACATTATTCATACTACGAGGTTGATCCATTCTAAAATGAACTTTTCTGGCAGGTATCTACCGCAAACTGATCGTTAGCTGATTTCGGAATTGAGGTTACCGCAAACGAAGAGCCTGAATGGGTTTGGGTACCATAGAAACACCCTGCAGATGGCGACCCTAGTTATGTGAATACCGTCTACAAATGTTTCACATTCATCTTTGGTTCACCTTCTAGTTTGTAGGTTCACATTTCAGATGCATTTAATTTTCATAGGTGATGTCAGTTGCCACACTCGCCATATAGGTAATCCTAAAACACATACTGGAGTGTATACAAGCCTCCATAGACTTAACCCATGCACAAATGGAAACGCACAATGAACAAGCTCTAGCCTCAACTACATGGAACCCAATTAGCCTTCCTAATGAAGTAGTGGTTACGGGATTGAACGTGTAACTGCAGTTGTGTGTAACAGTTGTAGTTTCAGAATGCGAAGTTAGAAATTAGTTTATTCACTAGCTTAATATAACCACGAAAAGCAGACGGGGATAATCGAAGGTATCAAGCGGAAAAGCAAAGCGGAATGCACGGCCTTTCTTCGTATACGTGGTATATTTTTATCGCAGCAAAGATGAAGATTTCATTCAGCTTTAAATTACAGAACTTGAGACGGGGCTCAGCATTAGAAAACAGGCACGTAGTGAGAAAAGAAGGAAAATGAGCTGTTGAAAACATCAAGAGGAAACAGCAGATACTATCAATTATCAACCTATTTTTAGGGAAGATAGAATTTATTTCTTGTTACTTATTCAGAATCAGTGGAACCTTACCAATTTCTCCAGGACTTCTTCCAGTTTTTCTCTTATTCTCTTGTTAGACAAGCTCAACTGGAACAGATGGACCGTAGTAGGGGGAATAACAAGTATGCACTCTCTGCCGTCTTTCGATTTTTTACTCCTCAGACGGATTGGATTCAAGTCATTTTCCCGGTTGTTACCTCTTCTTAAGGCCACTATATAGGGATTTTCTCCGTTATTGAACACACTGCAGTTCAGAGGTGATTACATATACCAGCGATACACTTTCTCACTGGGAGCTCAAATCTAGCATCCTCACAACAGTCACCATCAGAGTGTGGTTCAGTGATTTGACCACTGAGCACGGTAAAAGAGAAAACTCACAGCATGGGATTGCATCGATGTCGAAAATGAGCCCAGGTTAGTTCCAGTCTATTATATTTTGTGGCCAAGATATCTGCCTTATTACTCAGTGTCGAAATCAATCAAGACGAACACTCTTCGATCTGGCTGAGATCGCTAATCTGTGTTCAGAAAAGGTGTTAATGCTTAAATTGTTTTGTCCTGGGATGGACATAACTAATAATGTCCCTAGAGTAACAATGATTCCAAATGTAGTTAGAGGTGTGCGACTTGTCCTACGTGGTCTACATCTAAAAGAAAGTTATGAGGCGTATGCAATATCAGATGACAGTTTACCTATCTGTCCTATGGTTTTCTCACCTTTTTGTAGCAGCCATACATTCCATGGATCCATAAGGGATTCTGGTTGGATATCGGAGCAAATCATTGGAGACAAGGCTTTTCGTGAGTAATTATTTGGTGATATTCCCAATTCAAAGCGACCTTATGGTTCTGGGCTCTCAAACATGTTTGTTATCCATAATATACTGCACTGTACTGAAAGTATGAGGAATGATTGCTACAACCCTGCGCGGGGTCAGAAAATGAGAAATGGGACCAGTAGTCCGACAGTCTTTCAAATTCAGAGCTCGTGGCACCAAAAGCGAGAAAGGAAAATCCTGTGGTTGCTTAAAACTACAGACCCACAACCACATAAAACAGTCCTACAAACCATCGGGAAAACCCGAAGTATAAGAACCGTTGTATCAGAGACAGTAGGCAAGAACTCTACACCGTCTGCAATGTAGAATTTCGACAGGAAGGTTTTGCTAATCCTCCATGCCTTGAAACACAACAAAGAACAAATAAAATGTGACGTAGTTATACTCAAGTCATGCCAGAACATCCGTATTATGTTTGTTATTGGTAATAGAGATTCTTATGTTGTCAACTTTCCAGAGGAAATAGGTTTTGGCACCGCTGGCATGGTCAGGCACCATTTACAGCTGACCAGAAATGGTTCGAGAGGTTCGTTGTTTTTGATCAGGCAGAGTTAAGGAAACTTCAAACCTTCTCACTGATAGTCATTCTATTAGTACGGCAGTACCTGATTCAAGCTTTTTAGTTTAAGCTGTCAACATTAAATCTATATACAGCTTTCTAATCATGCTAGTTTAGTTATGCGCGAGACCAAAGCGAATTCACTCACGAACGAAGACAGATTTGGAGTATGTGAAGATATCGTGGTGGACAGGAGTGAGTTAAATAAAGGTGTAAATCTCACCGCGACCACAGTGTCAAATAACGGGACCGGGCCAATCGTCCAACAACACTTCACGTTCTTCGGGCGCGGTACAGGCACCAGACTAAGCAAACTGTATTTTCAGTCCGTAAGACAGTGAAGAGTATGGGACCAGAATGAGTCATGAGTATGGAAATGGAAACGCCAGATAACAATCTGGAAATTACAGGAGGGAGGGCTGAATTTTTATCGACGATTCTGATGAACGCTGCACCGCCCTCAAAGTTCCGTCCGCGTCTGCCTAGCTAGGAGCACCTTCTGAAGTCCAATGGTATTTTCACCCTTCCTACCAAACCATTCGAGACACTCGGATATACAGGAATTACAGCAGTTCGCCTACTTTCATTCTATCCCCTCTTCTACCTCTTTCAGTAAACACAGTTGCCACACTGTGAGATGCTGAGCTCCACTGACGGTTTCCACTGACGTTGTCCGCACATGACCAACTGGGTATTTTTTCCAATCAACTACTGTTCCTTTCCCTTGTTAGCCGTCTAGACGAGGTCAAAACAATGTTGTTCAAGTTTAGACTGGAAGTGGGTTTCATCTACTTCTGTAGGAACTGCAGTATATATAGGTAGTCCTCTGTCGATCTATTCCAAAGCACTGTTGTAGGATAATTGACATGCTTCCATCTGCGATAAAACCAAAGTCCCAAGCATCAGTCAAAAGGGATGCCTAGAATTTCATCCATTGTTATTACGTGGTTTGGGGTTAGGACATCGCCGTCAACACAGTCACAGTGTACTGGGACCAAAGGACATTCGTTCATAGTCTGTTCAGCCTCAAACAAGAAACACACAAGTGCACTGTCACACAACAGCTGTTCACTGGCTAATGCTTGGAGGATCTTTCTAACAGACTGCATCGGTCGTTCTCAGATACCTTCTCGGTGACCAAAATCCGGTGGCTTGAAAAGCCATTGGACTCTCCAGCTATTAAACGATCTCGAAATTCTTGCTTACCCCAGAGGTTGATCTGCTCTTAAACTTCCTCCACTGAAGCTATAAAATAAGTACCATTGTCACAGAATAATTCTTTAGGCCAACCTTTTCTTCCGACTATGCTCATCAGGACCATCAAAAAAAAGATTGTTTTCAGCTTGTGAACCATAAGGCGATGCTCTGTCTCAGAGTTTAGAAGACTGATTAAGAAACCTTATCGTATTCTGTTTCTTTTTCCCAATTTATCAGGAACGAACCAAAATAATCGACACGTACGAAATTGGAGCACCCTTAGCCCATATGGCCCGTTACAATGATAGCAGCACCATCATTTTCTGCCAAGAGAAAACTAAGATGGCAACGTTTAATGCGGCTTCTAATGACAATGCGCACAGTATCCCTTCCACGGACAATATTGACTGATCTCCTAATCATCCCAAGCAACTGGTTGGAGAGGTAGTGTTCTTGCACGACCTGCTGATACCGAACAAGCAGTTGAGTTATTGGTTGGCTATATGAGATTATCACAGGATAATTCACCGTTTTCAGACGACTGGTGCCTTCTATGCGGCCACCAAGGCACAGCCTAATCGGGGCACAGTTTACTTAAAGTTTCATATCTTAGTGAAGCTTTGTTGACGGTTTGAGTTGAAGTGTCCATTTTCCTGGAATATTTTTTGCAATGTGATAATTCTCTAAGCCATTATGACAAGGTAATCAA
The DNA here is from genome assembly GCA_948099385.1 of Fasciola hepatica. Taxonomy (NCBI): domain Eukaryota; kingdom Metazoa; phylum Platyhelminthes; class Trematoda; order Plagiorchiida; family Fasciolidae; genus Fasciola; species Fasciola hepatica. The sequence goes on from CANUEZ040000123.1 coordinate 15,946,390, forward strand.
ATCCTTTGTATTTCCCATCCTGTGAAAAAAACTATTCCATAATTATCTGAGAACCTTGTTGTTTTTTCTTCCCACGTTATTCGACCGGTCAGCCTACCAATTTTGTGATGCATTGAGCTTGACAGTTTTCCGCAGAATCTTGGTAAGAAGCACTCATTGATCACTCCTTCATTTACAGCACAGAAACAGGAAAAGGAGTCTCTGAAGTTTGTTGAACTTGTTGTTCGGAGATCAACGAGGGGATGCTGGAGGTATATTTTCTTTTGACTTAGATATCCCCAATAGGCTTTGCTACCCTGACGTCTTTTTACTGAACATCGTCAACTATGTGAGACCAACTAGATTTTTTTACTAGACACACTAGTGGACAGCTTATCAATGTCTAGTTCTTTCTTTCATTTTGCCGGTTGGCGTTTACGCCTCAGCCCAACCTCTAAAGCCTCCAACCGTCATTCCCCTTGCAGACTCTTTAAAATAAGCGGAACAACCTCGGATTTAAACACAGGGCCACCAGTTTTACCACAGATAGATTACTAATCCCAATAATATATAGATAATGGAAAACCAACTTGCATCTTGCTCATCCAACTGTTTTGGTACTGATCACTTCACCGACCTCTTCGGGGAATTTCGAATGGATGAACAGCTCATGGCTGATTGTGATCCAGTGGGCTTTGAAACATATTCATAGTTGCTGTGTATTACTGGAATAGTGGTTTGGGCATCACTGGATATTTACTTGCATTATTCACACGGGACTGGATGCATAGTGACAGCGCGGATGAAATACCGTTGAAATATTGCATGCAAAAATGCGACTGAATTTCCCATCAGATCTAAGACTGTCTGGCTCCTCGTGCCAATTAAAACACTGAAATTGTGACATAGAACATTTATTTTCAAATATTCATGGGAATTTTTAAATCTTACTTACGTGGGAAACAGAAAATTGATTTTAAAAATATAAGCTTATAGTCAAGTGTTGCACACTTGGAGGCTGCTTTTCCAATAGAAACTGAATAGTTCCAAAGTACCAATACCTTAATTACTTATTTTTGCGAATCAAATTTTAAATGAAAATGTGGGAAGCCTTTTATTTGGACACTGAATCTAACTACGGAACTCCACGAACAGTACTGGACAAGCAACGGAATATACAGTATTTAGAGGTTAACAGCCAATTTTTAAAAATCGTGGAGTGTTCTTCCAAAATACACGACTCAACAGAAATCAACGTGTTTCAAATGGAATAACCTTTTATGTGCACCGGAAAATCTCATGGAAACTAAAAGAATTAAGGTAACTAGTCTGGTCTAGATGAAACAAGTTCCAAATGAAAAGCGGCTAACTGTCCACCTACTGAACGATAATTCACATATGGGTACACGAATGTTGTTTTGAAAGGAATCAAACTCAAAGAAAACGGCCTGGTGCGTGTCGTGAACATATGACTCTCCCATAGTCCAATATAAAGAGGCACGAGAATTTCATGCCGCGAGGGGAAACGTTAATGATGGAGTTCGATAATTTTATTCATCCACCTTTCCCTATAACTCTATAGTTAAGCTCAGCTTCTCCATTACCGGCTTGCGATATTCATGCCTCGTTGTTTCGATCAATGGAAATTTTGGCAAATGATGTGCATTTTGCTCCGACCTGAGGAATTTATTTTCCTGGGTGTCACGTATTTCTGAGACCAGTAGTAGATTAGGTTTTCGTATATGATTCGTCTCGAGGTGGGAACGTTTAACTCAGAACTGAAAACTATGAAAGCAAGGTGCTGTTGTTTCACTCGTGTTAGGAGTGTGGATATTCAACGCTGATGACTCCTGACAAAAATGAAGCCCCCATGTAGATTGCTCAAAATTACCCGAGCCACTTTTTCAATCGGAGGTTGCAACCTACTACTTAAATGCATGATAGTAGGCAAAACTAAGTAAAATTTATGAAACTGGAGATGAAGTCAGGCGCATGCTCGCACACTTCTTCCAGTAAAGGTGACTGCACAGGGCTTCCTTGGTTCTCAAGTTTGTTATGAATGTCCACACTGCCTGAACAGTTGTCCTTTATTTGCATTGATACTCTTCCGTATTGCTTACAGGTATGTTAGGCCTTCGTTTCTGTTTGCTTCTTGCGCGTCAATGCGGTGGCCTGATCCACAGATTGACTAAAGGAATTTGACCAGCCATTCGTATATAAAACACTTATGCTTTCAAATGACACATTTATCCAATCGGTGACCGATAATGTCGTACTGGTCCGAAACCAAATTTCGTTTCATTTTTTATTTTCATCTGAAAAAAAGTATTTACGCTTGACGTCATCTGAGATGAGCCCCTTGATAAATTAGAAAAGACCAACTGCATTTCATCGTCAAAAATTAATTCATAACCGAGCCGATTTAAAAATCGCAACTAGATCAAAGAACAGCATCAAAATCATTTTGAAACCAAAGTAAGTTTAAGAATGTCTTAGTGAATCAGTGCTCGTATATGATATGCACTTATCAACATGGGTCTAAAGTGACCAAAGGCAGACTTGAAAAGTGATATGTTTTCAAGGTGTGTAAAGACTTACGGCACGTAAACCGTGCATGTTCGCCATCGTATACGCTTTGAACTTGTCAAATCATTTTTCCTTCATTCTTCATTCTGTACTCAAATTTACCACCCAAATTAATAGAAAATTACCAACAGTTTCCTTCAGCCCAGTTCCAGCACATTCACCATGGAGTCCTTCTTCCCATTTTAACTTTACTGTATTCTCCCTTATTCCCGTAACGGTCTAATTACCTTCATGCTTGAGGTTATAAGGAATGTTCTCAGCACTTGTCAAAACACTGACACAACCACACTTGGGGACTTCAGTATCCAAATACTGGTTTACGTATTATTCCGAAACCAGTGCATCTCGGAGGCGAGCTAGAAACACTGCCATGAATATTGACATATCACTGTCAATAGGCTTCCCTATATGGGTTTCATAGCATTCTGTTATTTGTGGGCAAACTTTTGACTACCTCACATTCAACCTATCGCTTTATCCCGCCACTTAATTTCCTCAGCACATGGACCTACCAAAAACTGCCTCCTTGTAAGCCCAATACATTTTGCTGCTTCTAGTGACATTCCACATTCTTCGACACTCAGTATCTGCTTATTGAAGCATGATGTTTGAATTTTCGACTTTGGATACCCGAAAAAAGTTTATTTTCAGTCCTCTTTTGTATTTCTTCGGCAAGGTGTGCATGTCTGTGACTGATTCCAGTCCGGGAGGGGAAAACCCAAGACACAGTTCACCTATGCATGCAATAGTACCTTGGGAAAGTAAAAGTTAGCACCCCTTAGGACCTGCCTTGAAAGGACTTAGGTACCTTCACCCTCAAAAAAGGAAGCTTTGCAGTCTTATACTATTCCAATTCATCACTGGAGAAAATTTTCAAACCCTCTTTACTTACTTATTTTGCCGAGGAATAGTGCAAAAATTATTATCAACAACGCATATCACGTTTTACATCCACTAGACACTTCAAGCTACGGTAGTCAAAAAAGCACCCCACTAAACCGATCGAAAATCAGCGCCATAAAATTTACGTCCACAATCCGCTACTTATTCATCTATCCAAACGGAAAATTAATCTCGCCATCTCTTAAGATCTTGACGTTTTCTAGATCGTGGTTATCCTTCCCAACCAAATAACTACTGACTCAATGATCTAACTAGTATTTTGTCGAAAATTGTAAGAACCGCGGCTGGGAATCCTCTTTCGTCCCATCCGGAATGTACTGCGCTCATGCGTGTCAACCAGCATGAGTTCAAAAACCAAGAATCCAAAGATAATTTGTTGGCAGGCCTCTGACACTTCTGTTTCACTGCAGTTACAAGTCTCAACAAATCGCGGATGTTTCCACCGGACTTTTGGAGAGACATAAGTCAGCAATATCACGTAGGGATCCTTAGGAAAACATACGCAACTTGATTCTCACCTGAGACCACTTCTCTTTTTTGTAGTTTCCTCGGCGAAAAGTTTGATGAGATCTAGCTGGAAGAATTGTCTGAGATTGCCACTAGGTCACCAGCGGTACGGATATTACTTCTTCTGCTTTTCACTGAAGATATTTTCTCCACCCTCACTCCTACCAATTTCTCCGATCCTCTAGAAGGTACGCTCACCCTTATGTGCTCCGCCCCAATCATCCTCTTGTGCTCCACAGCGATCACTCCACTACCAGTGCGTTGCTTATACTCAGCCTTGATCGAGGCAAAGTCTGCTGCTAAGAAAACTGTGCTTCCTTTACTGCCGCAAGCTCTGCCCTTTTGTATTCCTCTAAAAACTAAACCTCATATACAAAACCCTCGATCTCAACACCAAAGCAATTAATTTTATGTCCTTCTTGGCTCCTCGCCACTTCTCCTTCTACATATTTCTTATAGTGGATCAAAGTCAACCGATTTGGAGTCAAAGCAGTTTTTTTCTTACCTTCCAAAATTTTCTGCATCCACCTAGATCAGTATTCAATACAAAGTGTACACTCGCTCCAAACTTGAATTCTGTACGTGTATTCGAGGTGGAGCCTAGCTCCCACTGTGGTTAATGCAATCTAATCCGTTTAATCAACTACCAAACCTTCCCTCCGATTCGCGTTCTTTTATCCATCGTCGAGCTGACACTACTGACTACTGTTAAGACCATTTATTCTGTTCCGGAAGTGTTTGTGCCTTGTTACAGATTGCCCTTCGTTTCATCCACCTGTTTTCTGTGCAAAACAGCAAGTCACTTATGTAAACTGTTTGTTTGGCCCAAACCTGATGATTGTTGGTTTTAGTTGTTTTTTCTGTCCGCAGACGGTGAAATTGCTGCATGCTTTGCTCAATCCTTGATAGCCTCTTTTCTGCAATCTTCACACTGTCAAGTACAGTAGCAGTTATTTGGTTTCTGAGAGATATTCCTGACATCCTCTCGCGACTCTACTTGGATTTTGTTTTAATCACGAAAATCACCAATTCTTTTTGATTTTGCGTTTGTAAGTTGATTAAAAATGTACCGTAGCAAACACCATATTTAGTATTCTTAAAACCAATAAATGAAACTCCCAGTGAGTTCACATTCAAATGGACTAATGCACACTTATGTTGAGTTCTCCAAGTTGTGCGGATCAAAAAATGACAGTGTATAGAAATAAATAAATAATCTGATACCCAACTTTTGTTTTATGAAACTAAATATTGAAAATAGTTGGGAACACTTCGGGAGTACGCTCCAGATCTAAATCATGTGTGACAAAACAGCAGACTGTTTTCTGTGTGAACTACTCGTCTGTGCTGTTCAGATGTTTCAACGAGATGTCGCGTTATTAGCATGAACAAGGCTACAAATTTTCATAGAAACGACTGCTTACCAAAATTTGCGCTACGGCTCAAACTGGAAGCTTGGATGGATGTTTTGCTGTAGGCGATACACATAGGTGGATTACCGCTAACTCCTAATACTAAATGTTGACTTCACAATGTCCCATAAGCAGCCTGTCAGTGCTCAATGGCAGCCATGATCATACAAACAAACAGGACCGTTTAGTATAGCACCGAGGAGGTGGGAATTTTAGGGGTATATGAAAACGGCACTTTAATAATGCATAACTTGATCGTCACTGAACACTTGGGTGTGTGAACAGTCTAGTCACACCTTTGTATGAACAGCTTGAAGCTCAGTTCTACCGGTGTATTCATTGTTCGAACACAGCCAAGGTTTGTGGCTTATGCTGAACCACGGTTAGCCTTTTGTGCGAAGACCAACTTGTTGGGTACGCTGATGAGGCGCAGTTGTGACCGAATGGTTTTACACATCGACCAAAATCCGGAGGGATTCTGGCAAGCAGAACCATGTGAATCAATGTCAAGAGACTTCGGGCATGTCTTATATTTTATGTACTGGCTTGCACTAACCACTGGATTGAACAGTTAGAGTTGGTTACCAGATGACAGATTGCAGAATAAAGCCCCTCAGCAACAAAACAGTAGTAGCTTTAACCTAGTGGAGTCCAGGAAAAATGGGAAGTTTGGTTTGAGCTGGGCCTTGAAAATTGATATCTCGGAACACACATCATTCACAAATCAGAATATTAAATATTTGTGAAATCAGTATTGAACTCAATAAAAAATAGCTTGTCTTCCTGCCTTTTTACTGGGACAGAATTTGGGCCTTTGTATTACGGCTTATTGGCTTAAGGCTAGTTTTGATTTGAATTGTTAGTTGCTGATAGCCTCACTGTCTAAAAAATTCCACAGAATACATTGAGAATAAACAAAGTGGCGAACAATCTCGTTTTCAGTTATTCGTACTCATACCAATACATAACAATATATATGACTTACAAAATAAGAACGGAGAATGATAATCTAAATTTGTCTCTGCACGTGCGTGTGTGCATATGAAATTGATCACAGTGTGCAATGTTCAAGTGGTTGCACATGTGTTCGGGACCATGACGTGGGCCACGGAAGTTTAAGTGCTTGCACAAATTGTTTCTGAGCCCACAGGGGAGGATTGTAGAAGCGAATACTCACGGCTTCGACTGTGGCTAGGATGCGACACTTGACAAATCTTGATTGCTTTCCTCGGACTTTGTAAATGGTGCGAGAAGCGTTTATCACCTCCACTGAGTGGTTTGACTCAAAAAAGTGTGAGCACACCGCACTCGCAATTGTCCAAATTGCTGCCGTGCTCAGCCAGGCTGAGTGGTGTTCACGAACGCGTTCGGATAAGCGCCGAGTCGTGCGACCAATGTACCTAGTTCCACAGGAACAGGTGAAAGAATACACAGAAAATGAGGTTACAGATTTCGGCACTATTTCCTTCAATCGAAAAACACAATATCGATTTGGAAACGAACAGGATTTGTAACTGTGCAGCGTAGAATGTTCTACTGATCATTCCTCATTATTTGTGTTTTGTAAGATACCTATTAGAGATTGCATACATTCCAAGCGCAATTTCCTGTCACCAAGTGTAGTCTTATGAAGAGCTAGTTCAGTGAAGTAGAGGAAAAATGCTGTAGAACGAAGATAGCCTCACTAATAAAATTGTCAAATATTAAGAGTGAGGAAAGGTGAAATCCGTTGCATAGGTTGCGGTGGTCTTTTCTTTATGTACCCCCGAACCTAGGGAGATAGCCTGGATGATTTGCTTAACTCCATCCCCATACGGTACAGCACTCTTCCGTAGTTGGCTTCTCAAGGGTGACGACCCAATATCCACACGGAGATCGACTCCTATTTTGGGCAATTTGAAGTGGGTGTCCTAAGTGACAACAAAAGCTTTAAGTTCAAAACGACTTAATGAGCTTTGCTACTTGATCAAATCCAGTAGTAGGATTTGATTCGTTTAAAAATTTGACTACATAGCACCAAGGCTTAATTCACCATTGAAAACCTAGGAAGAACTGTAGAGCTGTAGTAAAGACGAAACAGTTTTACAGGGCTTCCACGGTCTGATCTATCAAATGCGAGTGTACATTAGGAAATGCGGTGCTTGGGAATATTTTTCATCAGTGTTTATTTGCCAGTTCTGTTCTGACCCGGCTGACATGACGAACATCCTACGCCGCACGAACACAGACACATACTAAACGAGTGGTAAAATCGAAGGTCGTGCAGCATATCCGTTGCCCTGACTGCAAGCAGCTCCATTCCGTGAGATTTCCCTGCCCGGCCGCGTGTTACATTTTATCCACTACTTTACAGAGAATTACAATTCAGTTTCAATATCCAGAAAACCTGCCGTCAATTGATAACGTCTTGATAATTTTGTGAATAAGACGCTTCATGAATCAGTTTGCACGATTTATTGAGCTCATCATTTAACTTCATCAACTGTACTGTATTCAGACTGTCTCGGTCTTTATAGTTCTGGATCGAGATTCTACGCACAAAAAGGTTGTTCATTTAACGTCGAGGATATAGCACTTAGTCTAGATTCGGAGGGCGGAATCTACAACACGGACCGATTAATGTGTGCATAAGTGCTGATAATTCTAGTAAACCTCACCCGCACTTTACGTTTATATTATTTTTAGACCTTGTATATTTCTCAAGAGATTCTGTTTCATCGAGCATGAGTAAACAGGTGTTCTTACTGATTACAAGAGTGCCAATCCGTTAATATCCAAGCTGAAATAGAATTTCCGAACAGGATACACTGTGACACAATATTACTCCATATTAGCGGCCTTAAAGTGAGGAAGACCGGGGAAAAACAGCTACTAGCCAAACTCAAGTTAAAAGCGAAAGTCAAAGTTTTGAATAACCAGTTTTGTCTGAATTTACACACATCCTCATTTTCTCTTCTCCATCTTGCCTCCCACGATCCATCTCGTACTAAACCCGTTTCAGTCCCAAGGACTATGTGGTTGGTCGAGAGAATCATGGCAAAGAATTATGTTTTCCATTAAATATGCTTGCTTTTCCGACTGCACATTCTATATTGTTAAAAATTTTGTTCGTTCTACTGATTCTCGCTTGGTTTCCACTAGTTGGAAATTTGTACCCATCGAAACTGTGTCCTAGGAATAATTCAATTATTCTGTTTTGATGACGTGCACATCTGATTTACTGAAATTAATTGAGGAAACACACCTGAAGTTCGGACTCCAGGCACAATAAAATGTCTACAAATCGTTCTTGTCAGTTCTATAAGTCAAAACCTGTGTTGTGAACTATATTCTTTCTGTTCCTGGTTACCTTGGCCGTAATGTTGACAATATATCTAATGACTGAGCTAATAAATTCGATTACCTTGTACCCTGGTCCTCTAGTACTTATTGTCCACGACAACTGTCATGGAGTAAGTATCATGCGTGATTGTCTCTCCGATCACAATGAGTCCACTTCGTTGCAAAACAAACATCCTTCTCCTTGAGTTACTTCGAGTTTTCGAGACGTTCTTCTTTCCCTATTACTCCTCTCTTCCTATATTACTGAGTTCCTAAATCCCCCGAAGCCTTTTCGCCTCCGGTTAACAGAACTTCTTAATTAAGAATGCTACGATATTTCCAACAAAGTTGGAATGATCCTACCACATAATTTAATTGAACTTTCCAACCAGTTTCATTTTATTCTCCCTCTCAAAATGTTCTCCAAAGTATTGACGTGCTCCTCAGTCCCTAATGCGAGTGATGCTACCACACTAGTTTATAATAATCTCTGAATCACATTCCATTGAAAACTAGCCTATCAGTCAATAGTTTTCAACTAGAGACCTTGGAGTCACTCACACTGTGAACATATGTTGGAATAATTACGGTAGAACACTGGTCTTCATCATCTTGTGTAGTCCTAGTCCACAACTTATTGCAGGATTCAACGTACTTACTACACTCCGACTTAGCCCTTTGTCATTCTCTCTTGTCCACCAGATCTATATTTCCACACGTTTCTTCCAGAATGAACGTACACAAAAGTCCCTTGTACTCGATCTGCTGCGGCTAGTGGCCAGCAAGGACAGAACTAAAAAGAGATTCTTCTCCACATTTCGTTGGTTTTATTTTTTCTCTTACATTTTTATATAAATGTAGGGCCCATTGTTGTGTACCCTGTTTATTTAACCCCAGCTTTGTGGGAGCATTTTTACTAGGATATATTCATGTTGCTTGCGAAAGTCTTTTATACAGAAACAAACACTCTTTTATCCACGAAATCACGAAAGGTTAACTGGGTGAAACTGTTGCTATCCGAATAACACCCAGGGCCATCTCATATGTATCGTCAACATGTTTTACTAATGCTACTAGCTTCACAATTTAAGGTGTTCAATAAAAACCTAAGGCTGTCTTCAAGTGACCGGAGAGATAGAGGCGGAGGAAATCAGACATGTTTGGTAATGTGCGTTTATTATTGTAGGCAAATCCAAATTAGCAAGCACAATATTTATGGCAATAGCAAAGCAACTGGAGATGATAAATAATTACTTGGTGATGATAGTGTACCGTTTATTGAAATTGATCTCCCACGAAATCTGTTTGTTGAAAAGTGAGTGGGGATACCGGTGACAATGCCATTGGTTACCAATCAAAGCATCCCAGTGAACTTTCAAATGAGAGGCCAATTATTTCTCGGAAGTATGTAAACAACGTTTTGGTAAACCAGTTTATTTCCAACAAGTTCGATGACTGAAAAAAAACAATTGTCAATTTTTTATCCTCTAGAGAAGATTCTGTCAGTCACCCGTAACATAAGCACACATTTCTCATAATGCTCAAATGAGGTTCTCTATGATATCATGAGTGTAACTGGATAAATTTGATCAGTAGTATGCCTGTGTCCAATAAAATCTGTTCTTAAACAATTGTCTTTATAACGAGAAAATAAATGGAAAACAATTCTCCATGTATCATGAAGTGAGTCAATCACACTTGTCACTGAATGTGGATTCAAAAATTCCATACAATTCCGAGGTGGACAAAATTAATGGCATGTGGTAAACCGATTCACGGTCAACCCACGGAGCTAGGTTGGTCAAAGTTTGCCTACAGATGGTAGAACTGTACCAGTTAAATCCGTCGTCTGAACAGAAAACGACCGCGGTTCAATCAATACCAACTTAGCCGAAGAGAGCCAGTCACTTTGTGCGCTGTTTATGTTCAACCACTCGATGGATATCAGGTGCGGCATACACCTACTGCAAAGCACTTACTCTCATTTGCCAGCGTTATTGCACCGGAATAGTTTTGCTTTATCGAAAATGTGAAATACTGTATTTTCTTGTGAATACTTATTGGCTTCTGGGCTCAGCTCTCACTAGTTCCCTTAGCCAATGTACTACTTATCAAAATGATGGATCCAATGAGTTCGAGGTTAACCTCTTTTTCCTAGTAAACAGTCCGGTGCAGTGAATTGAACTCATGATGATTACACTTTCTTTGTGGTCGTTTCGTATAGAGAAGACTGTGGAAATGGCGCATTCCATATCAGAGAAAGTTCTTCACTTTACCTTCTTCACAGCTTGTGGCGACTGAATTTGTGCCACCAAAAATGTGTCAACCTATCAGTCGAAACCTATGTGGTAGGATGTTTTGACGGCTTTTACTTTGTGAATAAGGAAATCTTGTGATTATTCTGAACCCTGTCTAATGTTAGTGTGGCCACGTGATGGGATTCATTCTTTACGACAGGTTTCTTTGGAATAAAATCTTCAACCAGTCTGTGTACAGATGAATCACAGGGATCGATAAAAACGAGAACAATTTTTTGGGACAATGTGCGTGATTAGTTGTGTTTTATAGCATATTGGTGAATCCTTAACTGTGCAAAAACTAACTGATTGGATTGGATGAAGCCTCACGGATCCTCCGGCATCCAAAATGTTGTCAGGGGACAGTAAACAACTGATGCCCATCATATTTATTTTGAATGCTGTTTGTGGCGATCTCACCTCGCTTTGTGGTAGAATGATTGCGACCTGAACGATCAGCATCGTGATAGGCAGTACATCAAAGTTTCGTCCTTATGCAAAAGTGCCTACTCTAGAACGAATCTCGTTTACAGTGCCTTTTGGTTTGCAAAAGGCATATTTTATATTACAATATAGTCAATATCATTCACAATTGTAGGTTTTCATTTGTATCATGAAAAATTTGAGTTGAAAATCTTTCACTGTTTACAGAATTTCGGTGAATATCAAAATATTAACTCACAAATTTGTTTATTCGGGCAAACCACGTCCATTGAAGACCATTTAGCTGCGTCAAAGGACGGGCGAAGTGAAAGCATAGCATGAATGAATGAGGGAAAGCATTTGAGTTATTCCGTGTGTCACATCTAGTTTTCCCTCACATGTAGTAGCCCAGGTTTTCAATAATCCGATGTCTTTTGATCTAAGGATTGTTACATTGGTCAACTTATTTGGACATTGATATTCCAAGGACGAATACAGTTAGTCGGAACCTCAATTTTCAACCCATATTATTTATGCTTTATTTGCTCAGACGTTGCGTATTAACACAGACACATTTCTGAAAATTCGGCTAAGACCTTTTCAGTATCAAAGCTGAATAACTGAATGAATTTATTGCTGCACAGAATATAATATTTATCTGAAAGTATGCCCAACAATGTTTTCAAAAGAATATCTTTGATTGGTATCCAGTAGTAGTTGACTTTACTTTGGAAAGAGATATCCTTTAGTCTTTTGAGCACAAACTATGCAAGTGCCACCTGTACACTTAGTGCTAAGCGCAACCAAGTTTCGTCACAACAAAATATCTACGCCATATAACTTGTGATATTATTGAGATTAGATGTTGTGATGAAAATAAAGTAAGAAATCCTTTGGATTACATATTTGGTTAAAAACATTCCGGTTAGTGAAGAAATGGCTCTTCAAGTAGTATTGAAGCTCAAATGAACATTGAAAGTACTGTACAACCGCATCATCTGAGTTGTTGGGATCAATCGACAAGTGAGAGACAGCTCAACTAGCTTAGTAGTAACGAGTGGCTCACAGTAGTGCAACCCGAGTTTGAATCCCCGTTGAGACTGGGCTTACTTTTGTAGGAAGCTGAGAGTTGACACTGAATGATAAATTATTATCCGTAAACTCAAGTGATAGAACGACAGTGACTTCAAGGAAAAAGTGATTGACCTTCCACATCCGGATGCCACGCATAAGCTAATGGAATCTGGACAGAATGTTATTTGGTTTCAAAGACATCCATCAAATATTTGCATTATCCTTCTCCTCTGAAGTCCCCTAAACAGGTCATTTTTTGAATTACTTTGTCAAAAGCTTACACGTTGCTGGAGATATCATCGAGATATAACCAGATAGAGATTTGGCTTCCCATCCAGCACATCAGAGAGGCATGTTAGTGTTGGTGTTGTTCTACGAAGAACCACTCATTGGTCGTGAATAACCTCGTCTTATTCCCGCAAACCAACGACCGTAAATGCTAATCTTTGTACCCAGTTGTTGAACAAAACATAGTGGTCTGACTGGTGCGGACGATCAAGCCTTCAAATTGACTGGTGTGGCTAAACATATCTTGATATGGCCCATCTCACATTCTATTGATCCACACCATCGATCGGTGATCATGTTTTTCGTACTTTCATTTACCTCAAGCCTTCAATTCAATGCTGGATAGGCTCTGCCTGAGCATCCGATGGATCACTGTGATGAATGCAGTCTGCTAGGAAAGCCGGATCACGTGTTGGCCACGCAACAATCACTATCCTCATGGTTAGGAATTAGTCGTGCGTGTAATTCAATCAAACAGCGACTGAAGCACTATCAGATGTGTTCTGCTTTGCCCTACCATGAAGTTCAAATGTCTATGGCTTTTCTCATTCAAGTTTGTCATACCATGAAGTCGAGTACGTCATTCCGTGAAATAAAGTTCGTTGTTCCAAGGTCGTCAGTAAAATGCTCCAGCGGTATGCCTTAGACGGGTCTCAATCGGCGCAGACAACTGCATGTGTCTGAATGCTACACACGTAAACTTAAGCTTTTGCACCGACCAGACACATCCCACTAGGATGCGTCTAACTCGTAGCACTGTTACGAGCAATTCCATTAGCAGAGCAGTCATGTGGTTTCTTTCGTGATCAAAGTTCTCATTGTACCCGTAATGGTGGTGCAGGAGAGATGTGTCTGGCCCACGATGCGGATTCACAATGATAACCAACCACTATCACGATCAACATTTTTTTCCCAGTTTATGTTTTGGGTTGACACTTTGGTCATTCAAATAACTTTCCTGTTATCCCGGCCGGATATAGGCTGGGCTGTCAAATAACTTAACATAAAAATGAGCTGTATGGACAAGCTGAAAAACCCACTTTATATCCAATAATTTGGGGAAAGTTGTAATGCGCGCTCGTGTGTGCTGTTGAGGTGTGGCTAAAAATAACAATGTAAACGGTCCTCTATTTGATCATGAATGTGATGCCTAGGAGCACATTTTACTTGAAGCATTCAAGTAAGACCCGAGAGTACATTGTTCTGTCGTTTCAATCCCAACAAGGTTGGCCGCATTTACCTCGTGCTTTAGGGGATAAAAGATCAACAGATACATTCGACTGGTTGTAATTTTGACAAAACGAGCCAATGTGGATTCCGTTGGCGATTGATTCTATAGTTGGAGATTACCGAACTGCTACAGTGGATCTCTTACCATCCAAAATTCATATTATGGCAGTTGGAAGAAAGTCAGTTGTCCGAACTTGGAAAATGTGTTTCCGTGCAGACCATAACCCGATATTTACATGGAAAGTTAGTAACAATGAGAAAAATGCATTCGAATTCCGAGGACATTGAATTCTTACGAAAATGAACTCAAACAGGCGAATTATATCACCGAGGCAATGAGACATGAAGCGAATGGAAGAATGATAATTTGGATTGACGAAACAAATTTCAATCTGCTTTGCAGCAGGACCAGAATTGGAGTTGTCAAGGGAAGCCGCTTGTTTCATCCGGATATAAACAGTAGGGGACCGAACTTACACATTATTAGGACAGCAGGTACCACGGGACTGTTGCACCACACCCTTTAAAGGTAGAGATCCAAGTAAACTCTGTGCTTGGTGGTTTATGGACTTGCTGATTAAAGTTGTTGTTGAAAATCGAAGGGGTTACGTTTTTGTGCTTACCAATACCCAATACCACACACCTAGATTCACTGACCAAAGAAGAGGACTACAGAGGAGTGAATATCCAAAGTCTATCAATTTATTCAACGGCTGTTAACCCATTTAAGGTAATCTGAGGCATAATGAAGTCAAGAATTAGGAGTGAAAAGGCCACTCAGTTTAGTATCCTAACAGAAGGCGATCCACAAGTATTGACTTCAAAACAAGATTGGCGCATGAAGTTCTTCGAAGATATTTTTGAACGAGCGAAAAGTTTGGAATTCGCAACTAACTGTCGAAGCACGATCCTACATGCGGCTGGACAGCACTGGAATGCTTTGGAATTTCGCGAGTTCTAGAATTGTTGAAGATATTGTCTGTTGTTTTTCATTGTTATTTCGCATTCTTATTATACGAGTAAAAATGAAATATAGTGGAGGAGGACGGAGTGCCATTCGTAAACGCGCATCTTACTGACTCTGCTTCCCGAGGGAGAAAAGTTATAAAACTTGCGAAAATGGGTGGTAGGGGGTTACTAAATTCTGCTTTACTATGGTCTTGAGGGAGCAAGTACTTTGGAATAGCACTTGAGTTCATATGCAAAGTGTGTCCCACACAACAATGGAAGTAGTGACTCATGGAGATTGCAGTAATGTACGAAATCGGGTTGATGAACTCAGTCTGGTTCGAACAATGCTAAGAAACGATGGCTATCCGGATGCCCTCATCGAAAGACAGCATCGCAAAGTCCACGAAGTCGAACAATTCATGAATAGCACTAATGAACTTCAAAATATCTCTTCCATTAGAAGATGTTACTATCATCCACGTTAATGAATGGCACTTGAGAAACCCCCGTTGGCCCAAGCTCAATATATTACTCACTCAAAAATCATCCGTTGAATAAAATGCCTACCTAACCTTCCGAATGAGAAAAGCCTAACCCTGTAGTATTTTGCCAGTTTCAGTGTAGCCTTGGAGCCACTTGCGTGAGTTGAGCCCAAAGACGATTATACAAAAGGATTACGACACACTTTCTCAATTGGTTTCATTGTGCAACTGACCCAAGAATCCAATGAAATCAACAAACAAATCATTGAGCCAAATTCATCATCAACTCAGCCCATCACCTTCTGTTGATGCAAACTGTGGTCTACAATGAAGGAGCATAACACGTTTTTTGCAGGATAGATAATACGAGACTGCTCAAGTAGACCCATGTGACAGCAATTAGTAGGTGAAATCCATTCATGTGCAAACGGAAAACCGGTGTGACTTTATGTTTTTCAGGTGGAGACCTGCATGCGCGTAATTTCGTTGTCTTTTGCTTCGGATATTTCTGCAAAGGTTTCAATTTTCATGTAGTATACAGTGCGTAGAGATGTAATGGAATCATTCAGACTAAAAGGAATTCAATTTGAATATTTTTCTTCTCTGATAGAGTAATTGAATGGATTTTTTGGAAAATACCAAAACAAAACACAAACATCTAAAGAACAACTGACCACTAGGTTTTTACATGGGAACCAAGTTGATTATTCCTCGTGAACTGCTTTTTGAAACTGCTTCGTGAGGGTACAGTCATGTTGATGTCGTTAGACTACATAGGGCACACTACATTCGCGGGCCCCATATCTCAAAACTACAAAAGAACCTAATTGTCATTGGGAAGATTTGGTGTGGCAAAACGATGGGAGTGATAGCAGTTCGTAAACATAGGTTATTTTGGGCAAACTATTCGGATATTTTAGAAAGCTGAGGCAAAGATGATAGTAGCTTTTATCAGCTATGGGTGCTTCTTTGTTTTGTTCATCTCACCAATATTCGATATCACACGAATAACAAAGAGGTCACAAGATCAAGATCTCGATTGTTTACCTACTGACTTTCTCTTCGTTTGAATGATGAGACCATTCTCCGCGAAATAATAGTGAGGAGATTGGTATCAAAATGTGTGTAAATTTTCTTCGGGCAACTCAGAAACAGATATGCTTGTAGTTCGGTGAGATTAGAGCCCACTGTTAGCGAACCCCGAAACGAGAGTAATGCTTCTTCTCTAGTAGCACTGTGAAGGAGCGTTGCAATCTACATTTTCGGATAAATAGCAATAATTGGCCACCGAATGCGTAAAGACACAATACATACAGGTTTGATAGTTTATTATTATTTACATCATGAAAACATGAGTGCACCATGACAAGATGAGTCAAAATGAAAAATTCCGGATCAGTTTATCCACTGTGGTCATGGTAAGGCAAATGCTAATACGGACATCTGAAGCACTAACTAGAAGAGAAACGATTTGTTAAATAATGCTGAAATCTAGCTTCTGAAAAGTAAGTCTAAGTTGCTCATATTTGGATTGTGATACAAGATATTCATGTATGTGACCTGATGATAATTCCCCACAAGTAAGATCAAATAGTAGCAGAATGCTTCTCCAATTTTGTATTGGTAAAATGAGCCTTGATGCTGTTTTCTCACTATTGCGTACACATTCGGAAATAAAGAGATTAGAAAGCGCTGGAAGAGGACACCTCTGGTTGTCTTACCGTTGGTACTAATTCCGATTTCGGGACTGGTATTCATCAACTCTCGTTCCATATCAGAAGTGGAACGCTCCCAAACTGCACGAAATCGGCCATTAGATTCGGTTGCGTCTGACAAACCACGAGTAACGTCCACAAAAAGTGCAATGTCATTTGAGTTTTTTCTCCGAACCGACGAAAGTAGGTGAGTTCGTTGAATATGGCACTTTCGCGCAAGTTCGCGATAAGCTTGATGTATAGAAGGGGAAGCGAATCGACTGAACAGTGATAAACCTGAAAATGGTTGATCGCTAGATGAATGATCATACCACAGTTCAGTGGCAAACAAAATTCGGGGTTTTCCTATCCGATCTTAACATCACAAGTCAGTTTTTTGTTCAATGGCGTAACACCGCAGTTTACGATTCTACAACTTAGGCGAATGGGTAGTGGCGACTATATTTATGTTCCCTAAACCTATTTGCAAGGTAATTTTAAAAGATCACTTGTCAATAAACTGTTTGGACAATTATTCAATAATCCAGGTTAATATTGAAAACATGAACCAATGACTGTTCATTTCTGAGTAATGTTGATCAAACGCGTAGAAACGCAACTCGAACCTGTACATTCTGTGATGGTGCTCATTAATTCCATGTGCTTTAGTCTTGTGAACAACCCAATAAAACAGGTGAGTCAATAGCAAACACTTCCCATTCTCCTCGAATCCTCCTTCGTTGGTTTTTCGAACATCTCAAATTCTAATAATAGTAGTATGTATCCGATTTGCTTGACAGACCGCACTGAACATGTGATAGCATGCATGATGGATAGGTCCGAACGAAAAAGCAAATAATACTGAAGAAATTCGTGGTAGCCTTATTCCGGATCAGGAAACGACAAGAGCACAACTACTCAGGAAGCGGGAACAGTAACTGATATGTTGATAACAACGTGCTGAACGCATTTAATGAAAGTGATTTGCATTTTCTCGGTACCACATGCTCACAATCTACGATTGTCCACGATTACATACTTTCGATTTTAGTTGATTCACGGTATCGTGGAACTTTTGAGCGGTCCCCTTGTAAATTATGTTCGAACGTAAATCTGAACATGGGAAGTAAGATGGACAAAGGTCATTTCACTCAGATTCGGAAAAAGAATAAATTTCTCAATCAATAACATTTCAGAAGCAATGAGATATCACAGATTCCTTGTGGAGGAAAAATAACGTTGACATCGTTTAAGTGAGGAACATTTGTTGAATTGTTTTGCTCCCACATGTCGGTCATTGTCAAGTTTTACAAGACCAATACTGTCGGAAAGAACATTGTTAGACGTGAAATTGTTTGCATTCCTGCAGTGACATTTGTGCATTTAGGATGAGAAATAAAAAATCGGTATACAATGTGACAGAAGCTACACATTTACTTTGCGTAACTTCTACCCATTTCCAGTTGTGTGCTCACATTAAATATTGGTCAAATTCTACATCAAGGTATCACCTACAGTTTTTAGTTTCATCAAATAGTCACGGTTATCTGGTAAATGCTGGAGAATTTCGAAAACTGAATAGCATTCTGTTATCCGGAAGCGTTACAAACGGATTGAGTTGATAAGAAAAAATACTACCAACCGATAGTGTTCGTCACTGTCCCATTCGGGAAATCAGGGAGTCGAACAACAGGCGGTTGAGGAAAATTGTAGACATGAAGCTGTAAGGAAAGTTGCTTTGACGACTAGGAATAATATTGAGTCGATGGGTGTCCCGTTGATCCGATCATACAATATCCATTCATTCATATCCAAAATATCCGATATCGGCTACTCACTGAAGTCCTTGGAATTTGAGAACTGAGCTTTCGTTTCGTTTCATTTCAATAATCTTGACTTCATGAGAAGTTATCGAGGCTTGATAGATTTACCGGTTGTGGGCTGAGAAGAAATACAGGCACGAAATTCAAAGCAGGTCGTTTTTTCCTACGTATGCTCTTTTTGGTGCGCTTCATCCACATGAATTTTTTTTAATACAACACATAAAGTGTTTGCTGTCAAACCGGTCAATTTACGGTATGCTTTACCGCCAGACTTTCCGTTGTTATATCGACTCGGTACATAACACAAGTGTGTAATTCCACAGAACTGGTCAATTTCCTAGATTCCTTCTATTTACCACTAATAGAATAGATTACCATCTCATTTTCATCGTAGCTGGCGATGAATCTAGTCTAGATTACTTCCCCGTGAATGAGCCCTCTTTCTTTCATGGTGTGAGACCTGCCCCCGTGACGAACTCCAATCACTGTTTGACAAAATTCTTCCCAACACTTTCAGTAGGTGCAATCTTCAGAGCCCAATTGAGCAACCAGTGTACTGTGAAAATATTAGGAGCTTCATAAACTTCTGTTACAAGAAGCACTGTCTACAAACGAAGAATATGATGTTTACATACCATTTTGATTCGGAGATACTGGAGAAATCGCGGAGCACGAAAGAAGGAGCATATCTGTCGCACAACAAGTCTGCAGTAAAACTGTTAGACCTATACATCAACTAATAAATTGCTCATCTAGATCAACTATACGTGGGCATCATACTCGTAGACAATCTTTTGCACCAGTTATGTAATGGATCTGAAACGCATCTTCTCAATATTCGATCGGTATTTGTCAGAAGGCGAATTCACTGACTGACTGACATCGCTGACTGCTGACAACAAAACAAAAGAGAATAAAGGACGAATTCCGTCCCATTGCACCCATTGCAGTTGTACACAAGACTTTCGAATGCATCTTTATTGACTAGTCAAAGTCCACTGATAATATTTCAGGTGTACACCAAATTGCCTATGGAAAACAGCGCTCTATTCTTGATGCCGTCAGCTGTCTTATTCATCTGATTGCGTCATTGATTGATCAGAAAAGCAAACTTGTTCACGTATGTTTTCAGGATTATGAAAACGTTCCTGTTAGAAAAATAGTCTACTATCTCTGGTAGGTCTGAAAGGGACATCCTAGATGCTTCCCAATTGGCTAAGAAGCTATTTCACGAACCAATCTTAAATCAAATCTTGATGGTTATATATCTCCTGCAATCCGTAGTAACACAGGAGTGTTGAAGGGTGCTATCTTTTCACCATTTTTGTTCACTAACTTTATGTATGACCTCCCGTCTATTGCATCTCACTTCACTTTCAAATGCTTCGACGATGTTGTGGTAGGTTCTGAATCTCGGAATTGGGTTAATTTCAATCCACCTCTCTAGTTTATCTCCACAATGACGAAATTGTTAAGACTGTCAAGTTTTCACTCAATCTCATCAAGTGTGTATATGCACTGTATTCAGTTGATCGTGATTCTACATCATAATCAAATTATCCATCACTCATGATAGGAGGTTCAAATAGCTTAGAGTAACAAGCATACTGGTGTATTTATCGCCTCAAATCTCTAGTGGGCTTATGATGCGTGAAACACTCTGTTCCCGGAGAGAATCTTGAAATTTCACATCTCTCACCTAAGGTCTTTGTATAGGACTACCCACATCATTTCGAAATGTAGTCATTCATGTGTTATATATACCACTCCGTCAACAGTATTTCGATTTTTGTCAGATAATTTGAAATGATCAAACGCTCCCTTAAATGCATCCATAAGTTCAGTGACATATATGCTAATCTGAATTGTTGACATTGGCGGACTAATCCATTTTTATACACGTGGATCGAATTGCTGTTTTATAAATCGGTTAGCTGATGCCTGGCTAGGTTGCTTGTTTGGAAAGAACACCATGTGAACCATCTGCGAGGAAGTATCACTAAATCACGATTATCAATCTCCCATCCAGCCATTCATTGATGAACACGGCGTATAGTTTCAATCATTACTTTTAACGGTAGTTCAGTACATTTTATGGAATTCCCACTCAGTTTCCTTTTCTCACTCACGTGACTTTACCCAGATTGTTACCCGGCCCTTCCCAACCAATTCAACCTGCACTTCTTCCCTTCCTTTCACGTGTTGAACACGGTTACCTTGCCCCGGTTCACCTACTGTCTTCCTATGAGTGTGCTTTTACAAAGGACCAATTTTCCATTACGGTCAATCCAGAAGCCTACTACCTTCAAGTTTTGTGTGTCTTTTTTCCTCATCCTTGGGTGTCATGCTTGCTTCCGTTCCTCGTCCGCTTTCTCACCCGCTCCGCACGGGTGACTTTTGTACTTTCCTTCCATGATGGAGATCTCGCCACTCCTGCATGAGGGTCTGGGTCAAGAGTGCATGCGGTTCTCTTGGTCCTTGTCTGATTTAATATCATGGTCATATCCGTCTCTCCGTCTCATGTACGTTTCGCACACTTTCCCTGATAGGTCAATTGTTCTTGCTATAAAAGATGGATTTCACCCTATTCCGATGAATGGGTTCCGTATCATTCGGCTTACATTCCCCTACAGACCCTTCAGACGACTTGAAGTCAATTCCTGGACCGCTGTTATTGGATTGCCCCACAAACTGAGGTATGCTCCTTGTAACAGTAATGATTGTTCTCTGAAGTACACGTGGTTCACCGACTCGCGGTTCAGATGCATTATCGATTTTCATCATCGTGTTTTATGACCACCGCAAAAGTATTTAACCGATAACTTCTCACAGAAAACTCGCCTTTTCCGGGCAGGCTGAAGATCAAGCACAGCCGACGCAGCAGGAATGCGGTAACCCAAAATTTAAAACTTACACTTCCTTATAACAACAGAACGGTCATGGACAGACATGTAGAACGTGTAGCCTGAGTGTATGAAAGTGAAAGAATTGTACCTCCAACGGCGCCCTGAGGTTGAAACAGAGATGGGAGAATTTGTGCTTCCGTATCGCGTTAACTGTTGCTAATTGAAATATGAAGACGAAAGTGTAATGACTGAGGTTGAATTCAGTTGCTTGAAAGGATACCGGGTATTTTTCGTTTATCAACACAAATAAATTCGTGGTTATAGTCTAGAAAGTAGGTACACACAGCTTTTCATTTAATATCCAACGATAACAAGACAATATGATCCAAAGAAGCATTGTCATAAAAGGCAGAACAGATGTGGCGTTAGATGATCTGGTTCACATTATACTATATAAGGGCCGAAGGCAGTTCAGTGTGCATCGAAAAAGGATGGGCTGTGATATGTTAAACGAGAAAATATAGTGCTAATAACATGGCTTCTTCGGTGGGAAAATTATGAACCGAGTTTTCGGTTAAAATGGACAACCTTTCTCAAGGCAGTTTTGCAACAGAATTCCTTACTGAACGTGTACTATTTTATCGTTTTCCAAATCGATTTGTAATGCTTTTGTCAAAAGAGAATTTTCCAAGGAATAACGTCCATCTCGTAAGAATCACAAATACCCACATTGAAGCAGCACGCGAGGAGATCTTCAAACTCATTGAAACACAGCAGCTTTTCGTGACTGTTCTAGACACGTTGTATTCAAATTGTTCAATGACATTTGAGAACTTTTCAAGAGATTTGGTAAGGAGAAATGAGATGAAAAAAACCAAAAGCCTTGAGGGCAGCATGTGCAAAACGCAACAGTAGTCACTGTATCCGACAGACACAAGCGTACACATTCACAATCTTTCCGACTGTCAATGGACCACAGCACAATGTAAGGTTTAGTCGTTGGGATTAAATTTCAAATTGCCACCCCAGCAAGTGAGCCAGCTACAAACACATGTTCAGTTCAAGAACCTTCATGATCAAGTAGAGGATTTAGTGCCTACGTCATCCGACAAAGCTGGTTTGTTCAAGGCCAAGATGGGTTATATTTCTGAACAATAGCTCTCTGCTCCCGTGCATCGTTGGTATTGTTCATCACAAAAACATCGGATGGTGGTTAAATAACTCAAAAAAATGATTGATTTATTGTTCTCTACGACCGGACAAATGACCGGGCATCGTAAATATGGAACAGAAAGAATACGTGGTAACGATGGAACAAATACTTTCCGATGCGCAGCCTTTCAAACTGGACACTGCTCCAGAGCACAATAGGCTGACGGAGAAACAGATATTAAGACAAGCTCAAATTTTGCTCCTACAAGGTTTCATTTCTGAAACTACATACAAGAAGCTAAAACCACGTGGAACACAGATGCTCTACTTAAGAGGATTACCCAAAGTTCATAAGCCTGGAGTCCCTTTGAGGCCAATGTTATGTAAGCAAAACTCGGCTTATCACAAACTTGCCGGGTGGCTCGTCGAGGTTCATAACCCGTTCAGAAACACATATTACCATTTTATCTACAAAGACTCATTTGAATTCGCGAATTTGTTTAACAGTATTCCAGTGAGTTCAGATAAAATGCATTTCTTCGATATGAGTCATATTTTACAAAGGCACCTCTTTGTGGGATAGTAGACTATCTATGTGATTTTATTTCATCTCAAAACTTTCTTTTGCCTATTGTTGTTGAATACCTTAAAGAACTCATTCTTGTATGCACAGAAATTATTCGGTTCAATTTTGAAGGTAAAGCTCACAAACAAACGGATAATGTGGCCATGGGAAGCCCTCTGGGCCCAATCTTGGCAGATGTATGTTTAAGTATGATCGAAAAGCAGCTCTGTGATACTATTTCTCAATTTCTATTTTACAGACTATGCGTGGATGATGTTTTAATTTTTACGACTGAAGAACGTTTTCCCCTTTTTCTAACATTCCTAACTCTGTTCATCCAAACTTCAGTGTATCTCATGAAGAAGAATGCCATAACAGATTGCTCTTTTTCGATATATTAATAACCAGGCCTCAGGATGGGACTCTACAGTGCAGAATCTACCGGAAAGCAACATGGAACGGACGTTATTCACAAATTTTTAGCTTCGATCCGGTGGTTTACAAAAGTGGATTGGTCAGAACTGTCTTCAACAAAGCCCAGAAAATCTGCACAGAAGATCTGGTACAAAACGAAGAGGAGTTATGAAGAGAACTCTGCTGACCAACGGTTATCCGGAAAACCTTATCAAACATCAGAAGTCAAGACTTGTGCACGAGAAAACATTGAAAGTCCAGAAGAAGCAAGATTTTATCATTTTTCCTTTGGAATTGTAATGTTAAATCAGCTCTAAGGCACACATACACTGCGGCGCTGTTGCATTTTGCTGCAGACGACCGAAAGGTTACTTTTTCAAAATCACTCGAACAGTCTTGCTGATCTCAATGTCTCAATGTTTTGGGGTTGCTTGGATAACGGGATTATATGATGAAAGTAATGCGTAATAATCCTCCATTGCAAAGCATAAGAAATGAAAGATTTGGGTTTAACTGTGGATGAGTACCGCCCGACCGAATCATCACCATCTGAATGTGGTTAGTATGGTTGTGGTATGCATGATAACTCACGGATGTGGAGGTGTCCTGAGTCATTATTATAAGATGTTTTGGTATTTCTGATCAGGTGAACATAGTTTGATTCTTCAGTTGATGAAGTCGAGGGCGAGACAGCGCATCAACCAAAAGATTCAGGCATTCTTGTATTTACCGGATATCGCTTGTGGGCTGCTATTTATAATCAGCATTTCGGACATCTCAAGTATTTCTACGGTTTAAAACATGCTAGTCGCTTCTCATTCAAACTAAAATCCTACAACAGAAAAGATTGAACACTGGCACAATATCATACAACGTGAACTGCCGCGAGTTGTGAATGACTTGGAAAATGCAGTGTCTTGCCCAGCCCAAATGAAGCTTATCTGTCGAAGATTAAAATTGGCAGTTTAGCCTGAAGTTGGATACAAACCCATTCCTTCTCGCTTATCTCGGTTCCTATGATCCAAACTCCATGCAAATTTGGTTCTGCCCTGGAGATACTGCAAGAAGTCGAATGCGATAAGCTTGGTGTACCGCATTCATTACACTCTCCAATACGAATTGCTTCCGAACTCATATCCCGCTTGATTAAACACTTTATTAGTTTTGCTGATTCATGAGTGATATCTGGGTATTGGAAACTGCAACAATCACAACTGTGCTCAACCCAAAAATGATATACTCATAAACTGTCAATGCGAAATCTTGATACACTCATAGATGTTGTCGAAATGCGCTAGGTGAACACTTTTCTTTGTATTTCATTCCATTTCATTGGGGATTTTGTAGCACATAACAACACAAGCCTGAAATATAAAATTCTGTAGAACGTCATGTAAGTCACGTTTGCTTTGCTGCCATTCGTTGACGATCAATAAGCTACCCTAATTTCATAGGTCGAACATTCGTTAAATGTTGAAAATGGCTAATTGTTAAACCGACTGATTTGAAGTTCTCTACACGGGTGGGTTTCGTCATTGAGAAATAAATAGCGATCCTGTAAGAAATGCTTCTTTTTCTATGAATCGTCTACCGTATTTTCTCCTAACATAATGAAGCAGAATCGAATTGAACATCTATGGAGAATGCTGTGTTTTGTAGCAGTTCAACAGTTAACTCACAGTGGACGGTAGCCTCACCGAAGGAAGACTTTTGGTTCATTTCAATGCCTGAACCGTATTTCTATGTCATGTGAGAGCGGTCCATTAACTGTGTATTATGTTGCTATGTCGAACAAAATTTTACAAAATGTCAAAAGATTGCGCTACTTCAATACAGCGAAGAACAATGATACTGTTTGAACCCATAGAACCCCTTTTCCTGTGATATGAGTATTTTTTATTCTCATTGTGAATGACAGCATGTTTCCACACCTATCACGTGAAAAGAGTTGTAATAACAAGAAGTGGTGAGCCATAGCCGAACTTATCCGATCCGGATAATGATGTTAGCAATACTGGGATATAAAAAACTGGCCTAGAGCGATAAGTATCCATTCTGGGAGAAGTTCTGATATTATACCGAGCGCCTTCGCAAACCAGGGTGGGGAACATTCCGTTCCTTTATTATTTAGCAAATTGAAAGTCAACACGATAAGAACAACAAAGTTGAGTAAATGTTTCAACCGAGGAAGTATCCAAATTGCATTGCAAATTGTTTTGAACATCGATTTACCTTGAACAAAATGTCTTGAGAAGTAATGGGTCAGGGATACATCCATCGTAAAAACAATTTCCAACGGAACTCATATTAGTGACTTTGAGGTCGAAGAGCTCACCAAGCCAACTGATACGGGCCGCAAAATCTTCGACCAAATATGTTGATAGAGCGTTATTATAGATGCCCTGAACAATGTATAATTCGCCGTGCTCAAAAAAATGAATGTCCCCCTTCCATCTGATCACACGTTATTCTAGGAAAACTGTCTCATGGTAGAGTGGTGTACGAGGTCATATCTCATGTGAGGCTGCACATCGTATTTACGTGGACAAATCTAACCATGGTACAGTATCAAAACCAGTGGAAAATTCAGTAATTCCATTTTCTCAATTTCCTGCTAGAAGTCACCATAAGATTATGATTGGTAATGTATTCCTTATGTGCAAGAAAAGCTTAACCACGAGTTTCCCATTTACCTTGGAGAAAATTAGAAGGCTGAGAGCTAGTATACTGGAGAATGATCATTTCGAAGAACATCGATGTCTAGAAAATCTGGGCAATACTTGTAGTGACGAGATTTGAAATGTAAGTACAATTAAGCTTTACTTTACCAGTCCGAATGTTTTCCCATCAGTCGGTTTTCGACGAAAACGGAACGTAGTAAGGAATTTTACTTCTTGTACCTAACTGTAGATTCTGCTCCTGAATTCACTGGCAGCACTGTTAGGCTGACGCATCTTATTCTATTTATCTGTAATATATACTTCACACGACAATATTCATAAAGCAAACACGCGGAGTGGCCGTTCGTTTATTCTAGTACAGCTCACTTTATTCAAGAACTGAAACCCTTCTCATCAAGTTAACTCCTATTATTATTGAGCTTCCTATTTTCTCTAATTTCAATAATTGCTAATTGACCGAACTTGTTATCTTCGATTGTTACATTCACTAGAAGGAGATCGAAATGATCTTTCAGCCAACTGAGCCTAACTTTTTAATCGGTTCTTTTCCGTTCTCTCTTTCTCTCAACTTTCTCGAGTCAAGTGATGGGCCTTGTGGACTGTCACTAGGGTAGCACTATTGAAGTGATTCATAATAATCTCCGAATCCCATTTCATTGAAAACTACAATACTGGTCAACAATCACTTGCAAAGGATCTCCGGGATATTCTGACTAGACACGGTAAAACACTGACCTCCAGCTGTGATAACCTACATATTCATCGTTTAGAATCGGCTCCAGACCTCCACTGTTTCCTCTCTCTGACAATGTTGTTCTTTCGTTATCTTCCTTTATTAAAAGGAAGATTTGCTTGCTATCACTGAAACTCCAAAACACGTATCTCGTTTAAGATGCGTTATTGGAAATAACCATGCTGAGTTTATCATGAGCGAGCATTTTGCCGATGGCCTCTAATGCACTTGCAGTATTAAATCTCCTATAGTACTTTACTCCACTGCATAAGCTACAAAGCCACCTTTTTCTCTTCCACACAATTTTTTTTATCAGCGTATACATACAGAAAAACCTTGTCCTCTAAGTTGTTTCCCTACTTGGGAAAGGCAACATATTAATAAATGATATTTGTGTATACATTGACAGTTAGTCTGAATATGTTTTCATCTACACTGCACTTTATAAACCTGTTGTTCGTGTTTGGAATACCCCTCGCCATATGTGCTATATGTCCGCAAGCCATCTACCCCCTAGGGATTATCCGTGTATCAGTTACTTAGAAGTGTTCCTTGGCTTGATTTAACTAGTTCGAATCAGTGGCCCGCAACCACGGATGAGGTCTTTCCAAGTGAGCTGACATATAAGAACTGGGAAGAAAATTGTTGTGAAAATCAAAGACATTTGAGGGGAGCGCATTTATTACTGAGGGCGAATCTAAACTAGCAAGCACAATGTTCCTGACAACAAAAAGACGAGAATAATGACACTCGGTAATGACAGCAAGTCGTCTACTGAATTTGACTTTCCACGACATCTGTTTGTGTAAAAAATGAAAAGACGTAATTAGCAATAAGTTCATCCATCGCTGGTCAAATCCGGACATTTTACTTTCAAATGGAAGCCCAAAAATGTATCAGTACATAGTAGCCACAACCAGACTTGTGAACTAGAAAGTTTTTGCCAAATCGTGTTTTTATCTCAAACGTTCGTTAATGGATATGATACACTTTAGGTCTTTCTACAGTCATGCATTTTGTCTCTGTTCCTGGATCAAAGTCCCGCGGTGTCTCCCACAAGGTGTCCCCGGTCGAGCAGCAGTTTTCACCGTAGTTCTGTAATTTCACGCGTGCAACTGAACATGTTTAGTTAGTAGTGTGCGCAAGTTTGTTGCCTTCGTAGTCTCTTAGCACTTAATATTGTAATCCATTTTCGAATTTTGAAATGAGAAACAGAAAGCGAAAGCCTTTTTCCACTCATCTTGACGTGAGTTGGGTACACTGGGTGCGAAACTCGGGCTCAATAAACCCAAACAATTCTGACGTGGATAAACATGATGATCTGAGTGATAGCAAAATTCCAGATTAATCTACAAGACCAGAGTGATCTCAATCTCTTTATTACGGTGAGAGTATAAACTCTGGTAATTTTCGAAGCATATAAAAGCAATGAATCCATTGTTGATGGTCTTATGATTACTTGTGAGAAATCCTTATTATTGCGTCTTATTTATCAGGTTTTACATTTGCACCAACTGAACACAACTGTAATTTGCAATGTACTCAAATGGGCGACGGAAGAATTCCTCATCTATGACGGTCTTGGCTTTTCTCAATAGCATTGTCTGCTGCCAAAATGGCTTGATAATAAAAAAATCTTCGTTATCTCGGGATCAAACAACAAGCCAAGACTATTTCTGAGACAAATTAGTTTACCAGCATTCACTTTACGGTCAAGGGAACCGTACTATCTTGATAGGTTTACCGGTAATACGGAGATCTTCATACGTAATTTGTTAGTTTACTCTGAAAACATCTGACTTTTTGTACCATTTGGTTATTTGTTTCCTAGACAGCGAATACAGCTCATCAGGGTTAACCTATCAGATGGTGGAATTTAGAATGACCAAAACCAGCTCAGTTTATTGACTTGACTTAACCTGCTCCGAAGTATGGGTTGCACAAAGTAACCCCGGCAGGAGGCCAATCAGCTCCTATTTTGTGTAAATCGCTTGGTTTCGCTCTTTGTAGGTACTTTTGAGATCAGTGAAGTACGTGGCAGGAAGATCGCTTTCCATAGCACATTTTTAAAGGCATAAACGCCTGTGGACAATGAAAAATCAATGTTCACGTGCCTTACAGATAAGCTCCAGTGATTAGCCGCAAAACTGCACCGTGGTGCACAAGTGTCAGTGAATTGAATATGACATGGCTTTATCC
Source organism: Fasciola hepatica (assembly GCA_948099385.1). Taxonomy (NCBI): domain Eukaryota; kingdom Metazoa; phylum Platyhelminthes; class Trematoda; order Plagiorchiida; family Fasciolidae; genus Fasciola; species Fasciola hepatica. The sequence continues at coordinate 15,975,950 of CANUEZ040000123.1, forward strand.
AAAGCAGATGAAACGACTGTGCTGACATGAATCGTTCAGCCACCAGCTGGAATATAAAGCAAGGACATACCGAAGAACGGCAAACTATGGGAAATTTCCAAACTTCTTACACAAATTTGTCTATTCCCAAAATATCCCTCACGGAAAGGTCAATTCGGAAGGAAAACCTAACATATAGATTTCAGTACGGGAATCTGTTGAATAAAGGTAATTGCAGAGAACACTCGTCGTCCTTTTTGGTTTTCTATGTCAAAGGCATTATACAAAACAAAGAAGGGAAAGCACAATCTGGTTGTTTCTTGTTTTGTCGCACGCAGAACGAAAACAAACGGAATTCAAAATAGTTCTTTTCTGCCGGGACCAGGTGCTTGACGGGGAGTGTTCAATGGTCTACCAACTCATCTTCTACTGTACCAAAACCAACTACTTGTAGTTGATACCGCCTGATGGATCCATCGATGTACAGTACCTTATCAAAAGATAGTAAAGCATGTTAGCCTTAACAATGACCTAGAACACTGGTGTGAGGTGTTTACAAACTGAACGATATACATGTCAGTTAGCAACTTTTCAAAATGTTTCCTTGAGTTCACGTTGTACTAGTCCCGAAACAGTGTGGCTCAGTTTACGTTCTATATTTTGCAAACTGTTTTCCGCAAAGGTTTAGATAAGGGTTTTGATGAATTTAGGATTGGAAACAATCGGGATCAACTGGACTGGGAGAGTGTTTGACGTTCCAACTTACCAACTTGAATATTTGAGCAAGTCACATCGCTCTTGACCCATTCCACTGCGTTGATGAATAAACGAACACAAAGGTGAAAGCGAAAGAACATCTTGAAGTATCTAAGATATTTATACATGATATCCATTTCCGGCAAATGTGATCAGCCTTCTGCGCTCTACTGAAAACTGCGCCACAATAGAACCATATTATGCTTATTTTAGACTGGGTGTACTTTACATCGACCCCCTTGAGTGCACATAAATTCTGCATCGAAAGGAATTGTTAGCGGAAATCTCCACAGAACACTTGATTACTCTGTTAATAAAAGTTCTATTTGTTGAGCATAAGTTAGTAAAGTATCTTTGGTACACTTCGCTGTCAGTTTTGGTTCAGCTAGATCATTCTGCATAGAAATACACTGCTTAGTCCGTAGAATTTTCTCCCTTGTTCAGAGGGACTGAGAAGTTACTTTTATTTATCAGACGTCGTGTCGAAGACAAAATACCAGTTATGGCTTATCCATGAGATATCATACTACTTAAGATGAATGAAATATCATAAGAAGTGCTGATCATTTCTGCCAAAGAGGAACAATTAGTTGTACTTTGTTTCCAGGAGTTTTTGTTGTTATCAAAACGAAAGTTTATATGTCATACGTAGGTTCAGAAATTTACAGAATCAAATATGAAAAAAGAAACACTTCGTTTGCTTACTGTTTGATCTTATTTCAGTATGACGATCGCTGACAGACAATTCGTCCTTCAGTCCCTCAACGATTCGACGGCCCAGTTCAGGATCACCTGACATGACCGAGTATATGTCGATAAAAAATCCCAACGTCATTTGTGTTTTTTCTCCAAATCGACGGAAATAGGTAATTCCGTTGAATTGAGCATTTTGCTTGAAATTATCTTGGCTGACAATGTTTGAGAGCTGGGCGTTCAATATTTGGAATCAAATTAATCAGTCAATTGTGAATCTGAAGATTACTTACGATAACACGAATGAGCACAACGGTCTTCAAAATTGAGGTTTCTCATCGAGAAGTCAATTACGTGAAGCCTTTTCCCTTCAAATATGGTAATGAAACCACCTGTGATTGCTTGAATTAGGCGAATAAATGTTTAGGGATAATTATTTTGACTTTGAACCTAGTTCCTATGTTAACTAGTTAGTTGCTTGTCTGAAAAAATACACAATGATTGGGTTAAATGTTTCTCAACGCGGAAGAACGACTATTCATTTATGAAAACCCTAGACATGTCCTATCAGAATCTAATCCCAGTCTCTGCATCCTGCATCATCGATTCTTATTCCAATAAAATAGGAATCCGTGATTGACCCACCAGAGACAAGTGAGACGATAAGAAAAGTTTCTTTCAGTCAGCCTATCCTTCTTTGTCAGTTTATGAAGCAACACAAAATTTCAACACCAATTATTTTTTTGCCCCAGTGGTTTCACAAACAGCCCAAGAAAAGAGAGTGCATAGATTACGGGAAGGTCACGCAAGAACGAAAGCACAAATAAAATTTGTAGCAGCATTTATGGTGAGAAAAATCAAGAAACATCAAAAGCGATAGCTGACATATTGATAATACCGTACACAATGTAACTAGGGGAAGTGAGATGCCTTTTCTTAGTATCATGGTAAAACAAACTGCACTTTTCCATGCTTACGTACCTTCGTTTTGATTTGATTCACAGTATTTTGAAATACTTCTACGGTTCCATCGATAATTATATTCAAACTGAAATCTGCGATTAAGATACGAGGTTGGAAAAGGGTGATTTCACTACTCTTTCAGGGAAAATGATGATCCTTTCGAAAGTCGTGGATATGTGGAAACTACTGCAAAGTAGTTTGAGAAAACAGAGAATATTCGAGATTTTATTCATGGAAGAACGTTGCGTCATATTGTAGGTGATTAGCACTTGACGACCTGTTTTATCAGAGAAGCAAATCACCACCAATATTTCGCGTGGTTTACACGATTCAAGTGGTTGCTGAGAAACACGAACTAATACAGAATCTTCCGTAAAACAAAGCTGGAAAATAGGCTGGTGAATGAGCCTGCTTTCAGCTAGTCTCATACAACACAGTACAATACAACTTTTATGGGAAGATACTTAGGACGTGCAGTCAACGGAGAGTATACTGCCCACAGAATTTTTTTGCTAATCTCCCATAACATTTCTGGTTAAGAAAATCACACTCAGAAGAACAGAAGCACTAACCAGTGGAAGTTTTATTCTAGGAGAGCATATGATAACACGTTTTGATGCGTGTAGACCAGCTGAGAGAGTATCGACGACAATCTTAAGCATTTTGTCATTGGCCACTTGTTTACGTAAGAGACTGGGTAAGTTCCAAATCAAGACAATGACTGGAGATTTCACGTCACTTAAAGTAATGATCATTTTATAAACACTTGGAAAGATAAAAAAAATTCGGTCAGTGATTAATCTTCAGGAAGCGTAACGGCTTGACTAAGGAAATACCAAAACTGTCCTATTTAGAAATGAAAGAAGATAGCAGAACATATGTTTACCAGTAAATAATTTTGGTTTGTCCCAATAACGGCATAGTGTTGTTTCGGCTGTTTTGTTGGGGTGTAGGTGCCGGAGACAAAAACAAAACATAAGTGTGAGCATTAGACGATCAGCTTCAGCATAATTTCCATCATGATATATTATCAACACTCGGCGGTTGTCTTTTGCTTATGATTAGTTCTAAAGAGGAAACAGGTGTACAGTTATGCCACGACTTTCCGTGGTCAGTTGAGCATTCACACCACATGATAAACGGTATTATGGTGAGGCCAAAACAAATTTCAAATTGGAAACACGGACGATATTATGCAGAAGTAGTCCTTTCCAAACATATCACCAAAGTAAGCCGTCTCTCTGATCTGAATAGCATTCATTATACTATTGATCGACGTGTAAGAGGAGCAAATTAACAACACTCGATCATAGGTTCTATGCATGTCGCTAACTGATACCACGTTGTAAGGAACGTCGAATGCACCACCGTTTTCCACTGTTTTTATCAATATCGATATGCATCCTAAGCAATATTCTTAGGTAATCACAAAGAGATTGGTTTTTCAATTTCCATCGGACTATCAGGGCCAAAGAGGGATGCCTCTACATGCAAATAACTCTTTCTTCAAACACCGAGCACATTACCAAATTTACTAATATTAACAACAATCTACAAAATTATCTGGGCAGCAGAAAGCTGTTTGTATGTTGCAAGAAATTATAGTCCGTTCAACATTACTCCGGCAAAAACCATGACTAGGCAACAATGAATTTGTGACACGTCAGGTTACAGTCTAATATATGCCGACAGTCACACAACGAGTGAAGTTATCAGGTCCATGTGGTTAGTTATCAGCACAATGATAAGTTTGCATTGTTTTCTCCCACGAATAATGCCCACACTTGGAAATATTCGTTTTTGAAGAAAACCAGCTGCTGTCTTGCAGTATTTGCTAACACAATTTGCCCGAAAATGCCAACACCTTATGAATGCACTCGGTTGTAGAATTGTACTTTAGTGGGTTGTTATGTTTGTCACGAATCTGGTCTGTGCATGAGACTTATCAAGTTTAATTGATAAGACGCCAACGACACATTGGCGACATCCCTGTATCGGAAACTAACACAGATATTAGATTTTCACAACAATCACCCAAATCATTATAAAAGGTCATGCATTCGGACCCTGTTCACGAGAGCGAGAACCTACTGCAACACAACAGAACTGAGAACGCAAGAAGAAAACTATCTCTTCAGAATGTTCCAACGAAACGGATATCCAAAATACTTCACAGGAAGAACCGTGTATGGGGTGAGTAGGAAAATAAATCAAAGAACACAACCAAACAGAAGGTCACACTACCATACATCAAAAACATCTCTGAAGCAACCGCAAGATTGCTTCAATCTCAAGACATAACGGTTGCCCACAGACCAACCGAAACAATGAGAAAACTCATATCAAAACCAAAGGAACAACTCAAAACGGACGAAAGAAGAAACGTTATGTACAAAGTCAAGTGTGTGGACTGTAACAGACGCTACGTAGGTCAAACCGGCAGAAAAAATTCCACTCGATAGCACGAGCATAAACTGGCCACAAAGAAATGTGACCCATTCTCTCTCATATCGGTCCCTGAGGATCGAGAAGGACACACGTTCAATCTGGACGACGGTAAAATTTTGAATCAAGCAACCACGAGGCACTCAAGGGAGTTTTCGGAAGCCTGGTACTCTTCAAACAACTCAATCAATAGACATATTGAATTGGACCACGTGTACAGTCGGATGAACAACAGACAGTTGAACTAATCAAGAAAGTCAGAAACGGACCAAAATCATTCAACCCGTAATACTGAGTCTGAGTTTTTCACACTCACACATCTTCGAAAGTGACTCGCCAAGAATTCAAATATCAAAAATGGAAACAACAGCACAAAGCGAAAAGAATTCAAGCTCACCGAACGGGACGTCAACCGTCAAAGGTCAAAGGCCAAGTCCTTGGAGGCGAAATCGAAAAACAAACTTCGAGCCTTGGACACAAAGTAGTCTACGAAGCTCAAGGTCAGGACTAATGACAAACCTATAAACTAAGGAGATCACTATCAACAGCGCACACGCACCGAAGATGTCACCTCGACCAGTGATGAAACGTTTGACAAGCTCAGCAATCAGAGAATCATGGCAACCAACAACCAGGACTACAACCAACATAAAAATTTAAAACGCCCACGTATTTGTGTGCTGTGCTGTTGCGACGTGCTTTCAACATCCGCACTTGTACATTTCAATTGAACAGACAGAGGCCTACACACAAAACCATGCCAACACGCGTAGCTACCCATACATAGTCGTGTTTATATATGCCAATCAGTCACCATGCAATCTATCCTTAGTAACACTGTGTCTGACTACGTTTGCTTGTCACACTGTTATCATTTAGGCCACCCGGCTCGCAAGTGTTTCTGTTAAAGTCGACACACACTGCCTCATCTACTCATTTTGGAATTAATCTGAACGTAACACGGGCATTCAAACAGTTCCTTTGAACCTCTTATCTCGTTGATGTCAACTTAAGTTCACCAAATAACGTACTCGGGAAAGCTCCGTCATTCTCCGTCGAATGAGCAGTCTAAGTTTAAAGCTCAAAACTCTACCGGTAGTATTATTCATCCCATTTCTCAGAGCGATGGTTCTCGGTATTTTCTGACAGTTTTGTGAACAATTTCGGTCGTGAAATTCAACTCTTCCGTTGCACTCATTATAGAGTGTGGAACAAGTGAAAAAGGAATGCTGGGCGAGGATTTGCGTGAAAAATGATAAAACTGATATTTTATTCCCCATCTGAAATAAGTATGATTTGGTCTGTTGAATATACACGCTTGAAACATCGGTACACTCAAATCATAATGAAAGGCAGTTTCCCTCTAACAAAGCAATCAAGAACAGAATAAGGTTTACCAGGAACGTACCTTTCCATTGCAATCGTTCGGGATGTTTTAAAGGGATTCCGTATCTGGTCAGTAATTTATATATATATGTCAGTATATATTCGATGCTCTCATCATTTGGTATCTCATCCGATTGGTTAAAGTATATGATCAGTAAATTAGTTCTTTTTCCAATTTCCTTATTGTACACTCCAGTAGCATCCACTTTTCTGATTTTAAACCGTTTGCTACCGAAAGATTTCACCTGGGGAATATTGTGTTGATCAGATCGAGGACGAAACATCACCATGGTGCAAATATGTGTGTTGAGTGAAAATGACACGACTGGTTAGAGAACAGGTTGTATTGCAACTTAATTCAGATATATTTTCCGTTAGAAAGCGTGAGAATGTTGTTTTTGTTTCTGACGATCGAACAACGCAGAACGCATAAAAAATAACCACAGAATAAATTGAACACGACATGCACACGGATTTGACGGCAGTTTCGTTGTACATCAAGGTCAGAAATAAATACTTGAAAGACGAACATCTAAACTACCCATTGTCATTTTTTCTTAGAAAATTCTAACATACTAACTGCATCAGCTTTGCACTCACATCCTGTTCAATTTGATTCTGAGTTTCACTGATTGAACGCGTGTCACTCACATTCAGTGAGATATCTTCATCCGTGCTCACACTAACCACTGAACGGGAAAATTTTCGCATTTAATAATTTGTAAAATCATAAACCACAATACGAATGCATACAAAGAGATAAGAGTCGACCTCATTGTAACTCGGATCGACTCACGATCCAGCTTCAAGTGAGCTCATTTATTTGGTCATCTAGATTACAATAGAAAACTCGAGCGATATGCAAATGGAACAAATTTGGTAACTACTGAATCTGTGACAGCACTAGTTAACAATTTGTTTGAGTTTTATTTCATAAGTCGACAATTAGGAAACTCTTCGACAACAGAATAGTGAGAGCAATTATATATAGTCCAGAAATAATGAGAAACAAATTGAGAGCAAGGCCTTCAAAAGTGTAAAAATCAAATTTCGAGCACAAAAACTCTGCTTCCTAAAACTCGTTCACCTTATTGAAAAGACGGGAATATTTGAAAGAGTTTGATTATCGCAAAACGGAATTCAAGTTGGGTGAATGACTTAAGCAAATTACACATCACCTAATACGAATCATCCACAAACCATTAAAAATCAACCGATTCACTTTGCAATCATTTATTCTGCGTAATCTGGAGAAATATCCAGTCACGCCTGTTCGACTTATTGAAATTGGTATCAGAACTCAATTTCGAGCTACATGGTTACCCGTGAGTTCCCCGTAACGGCTCTCTGTTTTTCGTGCAAAAGTAGCTCTCACCACGTTCATCCAATGGATTTTTGGTTATAATATCAGGTGGTGAATGTATTTGTTATGCTTACTGGAGAATTAGTCCAACACAAATTAAGTCATCATTTGGCGGTAGTTGTTGAAATATTGATTCTATATTTTATTGATTTGAATGTCTATGAACTTACCGAGTGTTTTTGACATCTCAAATTTTGAACAATAACACTGTTTCCCCTCTTCTTCATCCGCTAATGAATTTATGTGAACATGGGAAGAAAGCAGGAGGAAAATAGTTTTTTTGTAAAATTTATCTCGGGTTCAATTTACGCCAAATATTTCGTCACAGGATATTTTATTGTAACAGTTTTCATCGTGATCAGGAGCAAATAAAATTCTTAGAAAATGTCTATTTGGATAAAATGCTGATTTAGGTGATATAATTTTGGCAATATACAACGAGATAATTTTGGTAGTGAGATGCCTATATGTTGGACAGCACTGAGGCATTTCAATAATAACCTAACTGACTGTGTGACCATTACGAATATCTAAATGGGATTGGATAACCACTTAATTCAGACTCTTTGGAGAGATCCTGAAGAAACAAGCTAATATTAGCATATGTCGCCCCACTTGTTACGGATCTGTGCAGTGTGTCTAATTGTTCATTTCATAAATGATGAGTGGCAAAACTTCTCAGACTCCAACCACGGGTATTTCCCGCTAAATTCGAAGAAGAAATTTTACTTCAAATAAGAACACTTGTACTCCATCTGATCATTTTGAGTACAGCGTATGGCCGCACATCCCTCAGCTGAAATCGAAAGAATTTCTTTATCTCGTAAATATTGCCGTAGACATAAACATCATCTCTTTGCTCTGAAGCCATACTTACGTAGATCGAAACTTTTCATCATGGAAGATATTTCCTCCACTGGACTTGGAAGGTTTATGAAGTCATCCTTGAGATAGTCTAACATGGATACTTTTGAAGAAAAAAAAATTAACAGTTTATAGACTAATGTGGAACTCAATTAGACGGAACCGAAATCCAGGCGCAAGAGCCTATGACTTCCTATAATTCTTACATAACAACAACATTGCTGGTATAAGGAACTGTATTATTGATGATTCATAATCTACAGAGCACATTAAAATATCTATCATCTAATGACTTGGAAAAGAAGCATGTCTCAAGTTTGTGTGTAGCTCACAATGTAGACTTCGTTTTTGCCTATCATTCTAGGGGATTGGGAGTTTTTACAAAATGAGTCAGACAGGGCTATGGAAAATGCTGTGCAGCTTTCCAGTCTGTTTTGCACACGCGCTGGTAAAATTGGCGGAGTGGATAACTACACAGCGCGCAGTGATTCTTCTCGCTCAAAGGCCATGTCCGAGAAACAACACGGCTCACTACTCATTGCTTACCGTCCGGACCCGAAGAATGGCTAAAATAGGTCATTGCAACATTCACGCCTAAAATGGCATTATTATAGTCTTAAGCAGTCTGCAAATTAATCTTCCGAAACTATTTTGAATCATGCATTGATTAGTTGCATATTTAGCAGTTTATAGCTAATAGCACTTACTTTTTTGCGTCATATTTCCCAATTGCGCATCCAATGGCCTACGTTTAAAATGGTATTCGAGTGATACTTTCAGATTGGCAACATCGGTGACTGTCCCGACTTGGTGGTCAGTAACATCCCAAACGAGTCCCAGTTCATAGAGTCCACAGCTCTTTGATCTGTGCTGCAGCATTTTTACTGCCAAAAGTGAGAGAACGTGATCCCTCGCATACAACCACTGAAAAAGCTGTAATATACAGATAGTGAAAAATGTGTGACTTATATGACTAGGCTCCCATTTGAAGCGGCTGTGGGATGAACTAATCATGGCTAGCTCTGCACTGGGAGTGGATCAAAAGTATCAGCTCGACTGATTCACATAGAATAATCTTTTCTGGAGCACCGGAGCTGATCTTAGTAGTCACGGACAAAACAAACGTCTGCACCAACCACACTGTCAACTCTAATAAGTGGCACACTTACCAGTCTTCGGGTTATATCATTCCATTTTTCAGGCCATGGGTGCGCCATTACCATGGTACGGTTATTCAGTAATTGAAAAGTAATCGATGTCTCTGCAGTCATAGATCAAACCAAATGACAGCAAGGTGAAAGAAATAAACAAAAGGTTGAATTGATGTCAGTTAGTGCTGAATACATTTCATTCGATTACGTATTCGTACATGTATACACACATAAATGAATAAAAGTCATAAATATGTGAAAGAAACACAGTGCCCTAAGTGTTACTTTTTAATGTACGGATTATTTGTCAAAAGCCTTTCCTTGTTTTTATGGGTAGCTTACTGTTGGAGTAGAAGCGGGTTCAGCGTTCTTTACCGATTGGATATCAAAGTTGAATGCACAAGTCAATGGTAGCGTTTCTAGTGGACAGAAGTCTGCTGTTTCTACGTCTAAGTGGCTAACGACAGTAGTTTTCAGTTTGTAGGCGACTTTTCCCCAGTCCTTATGCAATGGAAATTTGTGACAATGGGGTTTGTGCTCCTACTCGTCCTAACGCGTTCACAAGTAACCGGTAGATTAATTGTCTCATTTAACTACAAAATAGTGACACGCTGATGAACTGCATTTAAACGCGAGAGCTGAAATGACCATACTCGTTATTGGCACAGGTAGCTTAACAACAGTTAAAGGTAAAGCGGAGAAGTACCTTCAGAATTACCTCTGGAACTACAGGCCAACACCTTATGAAAACGAATTTATACTGCTTTTTTAGACCGTGGACATCTTTACAACATTATGAAGCACATCATTTAGGCCATGGATAATTACATAAACAATTTGCATTTTTTCAATCCCTGTACTATTACATAATGTGGACAACATTTCAGACAGGGGGTCTCGGCCAAATAGGGGATGTCAGTTGGAAATGACTGGCAGCGGAAGTGGGATTGAAGCACATCATTTGATTAAAAAAGCAGGCAGACCCTTCCAACCAAATGTTTTTTTGTAGTTTTAGTCAGTATTGCTGTTTTTTCCAGCTGCGCTATTCGCGTCCAAACTACACTCGAGTTTTTATTACCAGGATCCAATTTGTAGACTAAAATCTACGTGCTGAAGCTAATATTCAGTATTGTCAGGATAGACGTTAGTAGGCAAAAGAACTTAACAGAAATCCCTGGAAATTTGATCAGAATAAACTGAGTACAAAGAAATTCAGCAAGTGCCGCAACTTTTTGCACCCGCTGGTGATTTTCCAGTTACAACAACGCGTATTTCATCGGTGCTGATTCTTCCGCCAATTCTTGATTCCATATTATAGTACTGGTTATGTTTTCTCGTTCTTTGAACTTTGTTAAACGTACCCTACCGGTGTGTTTTTGAATATCATGAGAAAAAACCCATTCACTTCCGCTCGAATCAGAGTAAATTTTATACCTGTTTTTTGTGTGGAATACTCGATACAATGCAAGCAATCTTTATATGAAGTGTAAAGGACCTAGCGGTAAAAGAAACACTTGAACATTTTCGTATTTGTTCAGATGTTGACGGTGTTGCTTCACAACACCGATCCTTAAGATCCTGCAGTTTCAGTTTATTATCACCAACATAACAGAAAGTTTTTCGTAACTCACCAAAAACTCTGTGAATCCTAGTATCAACTGTATATTTGACGTTAAGAACATGACAACATTATTGGCATTGTATCAAATTCCAACTAGAACATCAAAGAAATCACATTATTGTTTGACGGAATAATTTTGGCAACTTTGCTCAATGTTTTGCTTATCCAAGCACCGTTCAAAGGAAAGACAAAATTCAAGTCCTCGCATTATAAAAGTCACAAAGCATGTATGTGGATTGAATGATCCCAGAGTTGAGTGAAATGGAAACTAGAATGCAAAACTAAACAAACAATAGATTCATTCACAATCATTTTACCGGTAACAGTCACTGGCTTTTCCTTATCAAGGAAATCGTATGCGCTATCCGATGTCATTTCCCTCCGATAATAGCTAGTCAAACGCTCCTGACAATCCGACATGGTTTTCTCAGAAGTATTTTGAATCGGGATGAACACGGAAAAATAGGTGAGCTCCGTACGCGCATTTGTAAGCAAATTACTATCCAGGCACCAGATGGGTTCTGCAAACAGTCGTAGATTCCGGCTCTTGCTCACATTGAGGAGCTGAATAGAAAATATTTAACTGAGTCAAATACGTTTTGTCAAAGGTGGGAATAGTTCAGTAGTATTCACAGTGGTAGTCTGTTCTTTCTCGATGCGAAGTTGCAGTAGCACACTGGTGCATCTCCAGACACATACGAAAAGAAAACAGCTCCCACATGGTCAAACAATCAGACGCTTACTGTTGAAGGCCTTTTCATTATGTGAGTATATGGGAATATTTAAAAAGAATTCGTAAATGGGACGGAAAAATAAGATACTCAGACCCTTAAAAGGCCAAGCATAGCAAAAACCACGTAAGTATCTGTATCTAGATATGAATGTCAGTGATTGAACAAAGCATTGAAACAGTCAATTACTTTATGAATCAGTGAATGATTTTCGTTTCCCAAATTCGAAATAATAAACACCAAGGTTTTACTCAATTTAATTTATCGCAGCAGAAATCACTTCGGAGTGTATGGAAAAAAGATGCTCCCCGGGATATACTTTGGGTAAGTTTTAGTGTTCGGTAACACAGCTTTATTTGAAAACATGGTGGACTATCAACGTTCGGTTATCGCGGGGAACCTTTCTCAATACAGTTTACGATTGTAAACATGTTTTGAGAAAGGCCACTAGCGGTAACCGAAACGTCTACTGACAGCCATCTTCTCCGATAAGGCAGTGTTACTTAAAGAATGACGCTTACCTTTATGGTTCAAGTTTCATTCTTTACCGTGATTCCCCATCCAAAGTTCAAGTTAGATGCCACGGAAGCTACGTGGAAGCATTCTTCCTATTTACTTAGCTAAATTTACTGACAAGCGGGGCACCTCATTTCAGATGAATTATTTTCACTTACGTCGTTATTTCCATGTCAGTCATTGTTGAGATGAATCACTGTGTAAGTGACTATTTGTAAAATTTCAAGCCTAGTGGTGAACATGCGATTCATCAGATAGCGTTCAACTGGAACAAGCCATCACGCGTCAGCCACATAGCTTGATTATAAGCATATTTGAACCAAAATTGCACACTACGCGTTCGGTCCACAGTCGAGACCTAGCTTATAATTACTTATCTACTGAATATTTCAGGTACAGGTGAGACAGCTATACAGTGCTTTCACGGATATCGGATACCAACTGGTGCACTGATACCAAAAGTTGATTCGCTGTACAAACAACTCAAGTTTGCTGCGAGTAATACTGGTCAGTGTTATTCTCCATACGTTGAAGTCAACTTTTCACTATTTTATGTTGATTCTCATGACACGTTCAATTCAGCCCATAAATGTGAAAAAACAGTAAGTCGTTATCATCAACTTGAGAAGTTAGAAAAGTTGCTTAAGCAGCCTATCGTAAGAAAATTTCACACTCACGCGATTACACAACGGGTTCTCTTGCAAGTACGAAAAGGCTTCACTCGCAGATAGGTTACGAAGTTTTTTTCGGTTCCGCTGGGGTACATGAGCTTTGACTCTAATCACTACATTTGGAAGAAATTTCAAAATCATGTTGTTATTATTTTGCACGTTTACTACTAAGGGAGCATCAGTGGGACAGTAGGACAAATTTATTTCGAGCGAAGAATGATTATTTTGCCCGTAATACGTGGTATGACCAACACATGAGTAAGTCATTGTTCTGAGCACATTCGTACATCGGAGCCAAATGACTACAGCAGGGCATTACGAGACAGCTTGTACCACTGAATACTGCTGCTCACTTGGAATTACAATTTTATCCAAAAGTATCATACGGTGCGTGCTCAACAAAACTTAGGAGATCGCTTTTGAACTATCACAGTATTTCATTCGAATTCCTCGAAAAATCTCCTATATTGGAGCTTCGTCTAAGTTAATTGACTTGTTCAAACCTAACGAAAAAGTTTGATTCATGATTGATCATAACTACTACGCGTATTATAAAACCTTCCAAGTCCTGTCAACCTTTCAAACTCGTAAGCTTTTAAAATAAAATAAAATTCATTACAACTTAGTAAAAAATGTTTCTGATGTCATTGGCAAGTGTTGATAACAAGGTGGATATGCTTAGCTATCACATCTTAGTTCCACGTCTGAACCATGATGATGGTAACCAGCTGTACAGCCAGCATTTCTTTCGGTTTGCCGTTGTTTGTCTAAGGGTCACGGTAGAAAATTCCCAGTAAAGGTTATTTCTCCCCAGGGGATTTCCTGTGTATCCCTTCCACGCATTTGTTCGAAAGCATGAAATAAAAATTACCGTAGATACATTATGCAAGATTTAGAAATTTTAAACTTACCCATCGCAGTGTGATTGGCAACAAATGAGCCTCTATCCAGTCTAAATTTACAATCACCGTCAAGTTCCAACGAACTGACATCCCCGTTGTAAATGGAAACTCCCTGCTTTTTATCCGTTCTCTTGTTCAGTGGAGAGTAGCCTATTAGAAAGAATAGACAAACAAAACACTACAAACTTGTGTAGAAATGTCATGCTTAATTTGATGTAGCCTTGTGTGGTTTTGGACTAAAAGTTGATAGATACGGTACATCGTATTTGGAGTGCATCGTTCAGATGATAAAATCACACTTACCAGACTCTTGGGCATCAGATATCGGTTGTATAACTGAAAGGATCAAATTAGTAGATAAGATGAGATAACAGGTTTAGTAGAATTACTTCATATTTTAAAGAGCTTGCAAATGGATCCATAACGCATAAGAAATAGCCATCTTCAATCAAACCACAATCATTTATAAAAACTGCGTACAAAGCGTTTATTTTATATTTTATATGTAAATTTTACACACATTAAAATCTGTCATTGAAAACTCATGAACAGATGTTCACGCATGACTATCCCATTTGGCGCGGATTAAAATATCGTCTGCTAAACACGTATCAAACTCTAGAAGTTCAGCTAATCATAATAGATTGAAGATAGTATTCTACTGGACTTAAAGCTGAATTGTTCATATACACATACTCAAGTATTGTAAACTTTTATGAGTGATTCTACAAAACTACCATCTGAAATATCGTCTTGTTCCTGATCCCGTAGTGGAAAAAGTGCTCGTATCAACAACTTACTTAACACCAGGCAAATCAGTGCCCACTCCGAAGGGTGCATAAGCCACACCATCTGAATTCACTAATTCTCTTCGGAACAATGCACTTCCGATTAGACCGCAGCTGTTTATATATCATTTTCGCTAAATGAGGTGTTTGTGAGCATTCATTTGTGCACACATCGTCACAGGTCTGCAATAATTTCTTTTTGGCAAATCACTATGTGCTGTGATTCCCGCAATGGAAATGAATTGATCAGATATGGAACACTTCGAGATGTTCTGATAATAATCACACCAAATTGGCATTGACCCGTCAGAAAGCCAAAAAGTTGCTAACACAAGCTGTGTGAAAAATGTGGTCCTGAAACTTGGTTTTGAATTTCTGAAAGTGAAGCAATTAAGTTGAACTGGCATGCGTGTATTAGGAGCCAAAATTATATAATGATTGTTGCTCTCATTACCAAAGTTTTCCTTACCTAATATCGAAATTTCTCAAAGCAGTAGATAATATCTGACTGTTACCTTCTCCTGCATATTTCGGAAAACCGAATGAGTTTTAAAAAGAGTATTACCAGTGTTTTTGTAATACATTGGTTCTAACAGCGAGAGGATCTCGGGGGTCGCCAAAAGCTACTGGTTATTTTGTGATAACACCAGAGGTAAACGCCTTGTCGGGCCACAGAATCTCTTCCAAAAGCATGGTAACATGATGTGATTGTATGATTCTGATTTCCTAACTAAACATCAATGCTTGCGAAGTCCACGAAATAGAAAGCACCACATGCGGATAAGTCACAAAACCACCGGATTCGAATACGCATTCTAGCCCGATGAATACGAGTTTGCTTCTAGCAAACGTCCTTTTGAACTTATGAGGCATCCTCAGATATTCTTTGTAATCAGGCAAAAAACCGTTTGAACTGCGCTAGGTACAACATAAACGTATGGTATCACCAGTTTACTACTTAATTGCGAACTGAGATTAGAGAATACGGGGAGGGTGAATCGTAAGACTGATAAATTTATACGTACATCGTTTTTGTTTTGCATTGTAAGGACTGTTGACTGCATGTAAGATGTATTTGTTTGATATATATATATATATATATATATATCAATCCACAAAATTGGCCAAGTCAGAAGAAACAATAAGAGATAAATTTGTCAGTGTTTACCCAAGCCAACACGACGTCCGTAGTGCAAGTAACTTTCACACGTACGATAATTTCCCCTTTCTGCATGTCTCAATCTCAATTGCAAATCGAGCTCGTATATAAGAAAAAGGGCTTATCACACTGAATACTGCTTATTTATATCAAGTGGATCTATGAAAACGGTCTGAGGACCGGGAGGATTTATCACTTTACCTAATCATCCGTATCGAGTTCTAGAACCGATGAGACTGATTGAATCATCACTGTTGACGGTTTTGAAAAATCCGCAGAATCTGTTTCAAAGTGAACTTCGGATGGTGAGTTGATTATCTAACCTGTGTGCTGACTCATGTTTTTTGAGGTAATAGAAACCGTGTAAAAGTCATCATGTAGCTGAAATCCTTTTTTTACCATATATTTTAGATATATTACTTTTCTTGAGAAGCACCAGTTTTCACACGAAAACCTAATGTAAACTGAAGTGAAACAGAATAATGGATATAGGAACACGTGATACCAAACAGGTGATTTCTTGGAGCTTCACAACTCGTTAATTGCACCAGGTTTCTTGAGTAGCGAAGAGTGAGAGAAAGAAGTCAACAGGCAAATCAAATAAGAAAATGTTACATGATGGTTGTTCTCTTGTCCAGTGAAGTGCACCTGCATTGTATTATCAATAACCATGGTGAAGCCAGCCCATCACCCTGTATCCATACTGATGTGCTGACTTGAGAGTCATTAGGTTGCATTTAAAAACTGTCATTCAGGTTGTAAGTTGTCAATCGTTAAGTTACTGGTTCTCAAGTAATCAAAGATGGATAGGTTCATCGGAATGACTTGCAAGGTGAATTAGATGCTATTTTGCTCGACGATAACCACCACAAAGACAAGCGAATAGATCCAGGTTGGTCGAGATAAGCCAAAAAGCAAGCCTATCAACAAACGGTAAGGCATACCGAATGTCTATACAAATTCGCAGTTGATCTCACAGTAAAAGTGTAAATTTTCTCTTGCATACGACCCTTTGGGCTTTTCAAATCTTCGAAAGTATAAGCGAACAATCTCACTAGAGAGCAATTTTTGTAAAAACAAAACACGTGATAACTTTTTGAACAGAGTCGTGACAGAGAGTAAAGTCATTTGGATTGATCAACTGATAAGTAAACTGAAAAGCGGATCGAATTATTTGATAGTTTATGTATACATATATGTATATAAAATATATGCATATATAAAGGGAGTCAGCGTAATAACTTGAGCATCTAAAAAGACTAACGGAGGGAAGGCGTGAAAAAGAAAGTCAGAACAAAGAAAAAAGCCGGTTCAAGGATGCCTACTGAACTAGACCACTGCGACCCTCGCTCCTCTAAACAAGCACTCTAACAGGACAAGACCGTGAGAGTACCATGTGCTATCCCAAGAAGTGCTGAAACTTTACAGGATGTTCAACCGTTCTGCCAGAATGACTGAACACTTGTGTTCCTGTTGCTAGTGATTGTGATGGTGAGGAGTGACTGGGAATATCTAGTGCATTTGTTGGGTAACCTGTGGTATAAGAAATGGCGGATAACGTACTGACGTTGATGCTGCTGATAATAGAGATGCCACAAAAATGCTCGGGCTTTGTTCTCTCAATGGCAACACTGTTAGTTTCGCCACCTTTCTCGACAAAGTATATGTCAGTATAGAAAATCACTTAGAGCTGACCATCACGTGGTGGAGTATGTGATTTACACAGACAGTTGTTACGAGTTGAAACGAAACGTGTAGTGTGAACATCGCAATTTCAAAAACGAGTTAGGTTGTATGAATGGGTGGTTGTTGCTGACATATGGTACCCAAAAGTGTTGAATTATCTGAGACCGTCTAGAACTACTGACAAAGCTGGGTTGAATATATTCACTCGGGAGACTAACGACGGTACCACGGGGGACTCCAGGCGATGTGGTGTGCAGGCTATCATTGACTGAATAAAATGATGGTAAGTGAAAATAGAGAAGAAAGATTCCACAATCCAGTCCGCATATCCAGCCAACTCCTCCAAAATTTTGGAATGAAGTACGAAGACCATCTGTTGCATTGGGAGCCATTGTTTGTCGATACAAACCTCAATGAACGTCGTATGGTCCACTTGACGACTTGTCGTTGGAAAGCGCGTGTGCACCACGTGCTGCCAAGTAGTCGAGTCCACACAAACTACGAAGGAAAATAATTCACTGAGCATTTTGATGGTTAATTCGCCGTAGGGCTCGATAACCGTCTCCTTGGGTTTTGTGTAAGAATATTCCGCAGGGATGGGGTGAATAAGCAATCCAAAGTCTTTCGCTTTATCGAAACTGACTGACGGAACAACATTGGAGTAACTGGTGTATCCGTTGTGTATGTAGCTTATAGTGTATCCATTCTGAAATAAATCAGTTGGTATTTGCAGTCCAAAATCTAATGCAAAACAATTTATTGCGGTACGGAAGAATTGATCAGTGCAGGAAGAAACACACCTTGAGTGTGAAATCCATTGTGATTCTACGGTGTGCACGACTAATTCCCATCCCTATACCACCCAACTTATATGGGCTTACTCAAACGAGTTGAGAAAGTGAACACACTTTTATTTCTTGGTCATGTTTCTACGCTGCGTATATTTTTACATTATTTTAGAATGACATAAACATCTATGATACACCAAGAAAATCACTTCATGATATGTCTAAGCAGAATGATGCATGGATTCTGCCCTATTTCGATTGGCATCATAGCTCCAACTGTCATATCTGTGCATCAGTTCGCTGGCAATCTGAAGAACAACTTATTTGTGTTACCATTTTTAGTAATAAGATGACTATTGATGGTAACTTGAAACACGGGAATGATTTCGCTGTTGGTTTTGGTGCTTATTAGATAAACTATCGTATCTCAATATGGTCAACACAATCAACTAATCGATTCCAGATGTGTGTGATATTTCCCTTCCAAGAATTTGATTTTTCCTTATAAGTCTTCCATGAAGCCCGTAAACCACTGAAGAAAGTCAGAAATACTGAGCAAATTATCTGTCACAGTTGTTTGTTATTAAAAGTTATCTAGGTGCTTCTCGCACGGCTATTGCAGTTTTGCCTCACAGGTGTTTTTGTCGCTGTCCACTCCAAGGTTGACGAAATCAAAGTCAGTTAGGTCGGATAGTACAGTGCGCATGTCCTCTCCACCGCGCTCATGTGCGACCAGACTTTTTCAACCACATGTAGTATGGACTACTAATGAATGAGCGTTGATTGTCTGCACATTTTCTGAGCAGTAAAATACCGTCAGAAAAATGCATTGATAGCACAATGACAACAAATATTCGTATATATATATATATGTTTATATATATATATATATATATATATATATATACATGCCTTTGACATGGAAGAGCCCCAGTTCAAACCCCGGGATGTGGCGGAGGATATGCACCACTGATGAGCTCTAACAAAAGCGAAACTCGAGTCTGGTGCTTCCGAGTGTAGGGTGGTCGGATGACCCGAGGTTTGGGCCTGAAACGTGGAGTTTAAAGGACAGTCAACCAAACAAACAAATATTCTACTTATTGAAAAGACGAAAACAAGTCGAATGAACCACCAATGGTATTTAACGAACGGCTTCCGCCTACCCTTTGTTGCGCAATATTTAATCTCAAGCAAAACCAGTGAAATTTAAATCAAAAACATCGACCAGCGGCCCTGGAATGTTTCGGATCCATTATCTTTCCACAAAGTGATGCTCCACTTGATGGGCTGTGTATTTTCGATCTCCATCTCAGCATCACCTTCATATTTCATTCTTCATAGTGTCGTAACAAGTTTCATATTCACTGACATCCACGACACAATTGACAGACCTCATCGTATTAATTGCTCTGCCAACAGCACAAACGTAAGGCGAGTTGGATTGAGGAAATCAACCGAACCAGTTAACAGATGAATCTTTGCTTCACGGTTGCTTCTAAAATGAGTGCGACACGAGTGGATAACGATAAAATTCGATCACTAAGCTGAAACGAGGCCGAAGTCCACCTAGTGCTACTATGATGATTTCACTTAGAACTATTGTCAGTGAATAAATCTATATACATTCGTTCACAGTGGACAATGGAAGTACTGATTCCGTCAACTCCAATAGATTTGCAGAATCTCGATTTCATACATGAAATTGAACCCGCTAGCATTTATGTCAAAGGTAATACCGACCATAAGGTACACATGCATAGGTCCTGTGGATTATTTCACACTGCTAATACTGTAATGAGTTAAGAAATTACATCACGTTATCATCATCATCATCATCATCATCATCATCATCATCATCATCATCATCGTCATCATCATCATCAACATCATCATCGTTATCATCATCATCATCATCGTTATCATCATCATCATCATCATCATCATCATCGTTATCATCATCATCATCATCATCATCATCATCGTTATCATCATCATCATCATCATCATCATCATCATCATCATCATCGTCATCATCATCATCATCATCATCGTTATCATCATCATCATCATCATCATCATCGTTATCATCATCATCATCATCATCATCATCATCGTTATCATCATCATCATCATCATCATCATCATCACCATAATCATCATCATCATCATCATCATCATCATCATCATCATCATCATCATCATTGTCAGCATCGTACAGCTTTAAACAGTAAGGCAAGCCCCACTCATCAATGCCTTTTTCTCCATGTTGCACGTAGAAGTAGAAAGTGTGAATGTACAAGATGGACAGGGAGTGAATCTACGCGGGAGGAAAAAGGAAGGAACACCCCAACAGCCAACACACGCAATACACAGTCTAACTGTACAACAAACACACATCGATCAATCATTCTGACTAAACAGAAAGTGACCACATGATCACCCCTGCTCACGGTTCCCTGCCATATTCTTCAGTGTCGCCAACCAATTGGTTACCGGATCTTTTGGACCCCAAAAACGAAGACATGGGACATCTACTTTTCCTAAGTTCGTTGTACATTCTCCCATTCCCCGCTGCCACTTCATTTGTTGACCTCCTTATGGTTCCTTCCACTTCCTAGGAGGAACGAAAAACGAGGCACGGTATGGTAGACGTGTGTTCACCATACGTAACACATGCCCCAACCAATGAAACCTACTAAGCTGGAAACGCTGTGACAGAACGTTCTCTGAGTTAGTGCTCAATACTTGCTTTCTGACCTCAGCATTACTCACTCGACAATTCCACTCAATCCTAGCGATACTGCACAAACATCGACGGTTGAAAACCTCGAGACGACGAATGCCTTCCACACGCAGACCCCAAGTCTCGCAACTACACGAAAAAATCAAACACATCGCGGCACAATACATACGACCTTTCTACTTCAATAAAGTATCAGGTCGACGCCACAAGTGCTTCAGTCCAGCTTACGCCGTTCGAGCCTTGGATATACGCATGCTCACTTCTACTATAGTGCTCCCATCCGTCGTCACGCTGCTGCCGAGGTAACTGAAGACGTCGACAACAGCAAGCACCTCCCCATCGAGCATCAAGCTCTGTCTCGTTGACGTCTCGTCTTGCAACATCCCTTTGCACTTTGGAAGTGCAAATCACATGCCGAATGGAGCTACAAATCTAGCGAGTCTATCTAGTGCACGTTCAGCATGTTCCGTGGATTCGAACAAGCAGACAAAATAGTCCGCGCGATCTAGGTCACACAGCTTTCCACTATTTCCTAGTTCGACGCTAACATCGTGAAGATTTTGCAATTCACTCTCCATTATTTAGTCCATGACGAAGTTGAACAGGAATGGAGACATGGGACATCCTTGTTGAACACCACTGGTCGTTTCGAACGGAATAGATAGTTCACCGTAAACCCTTACACGGTCAAAAGCATGAGAATACACTGATCTCAGTATGTTCCCGAATTTCTGGGGCATAATTATTCGATGAAGAGCACCGAAGAGTGCAGTTCGATCAGCTGAATCGAAAGCACCTTTCAATTCTAAGAAAGCTATCATTGTCAGTCGACGATACGTGTGACACGTTTCAAGTAGTTGGCAGAAAATAAAAATCTGTTCGATGTATCCTCGACCTGAAAGGAATCCGGCCTAGTGTTCGCGGGCGTTCCTCTTGCGAGCTGGTTTCATATGACGCAGTAAAATCGAGGTTAATACCGTGGTGACTATCGGAATTAAGCTGCTCTCACGATACTTACTACAGTCATTGCTTATTCCGTTCTTGAAGATGGGAACAATCAATGTCTCGCTGCTTTATAACTGAAACAAGTTCGTAGGTGATTTTATCGAAGCTTTTCCACCTAGTTTGAAAAGAACTGGGGGGAAGTTCGTCGGGACCGGTCGCTTTTTCACGTTTCAGTAGTCGAATGCTCGACTCTACTCCTATTTCCGATGGGGAGCTCAAGTGATGCTCCCCAAGGAATCGCAGTTGTTCACACAGGAGTAACTCCATTTGCGCGCGGCTAGCTAAACTGCTCCTTGAAGTATTTGGCCCAACAGTCAAGCCTTTACTCTTTGCGTTCAACGGGCTTTCCATTTCTATCGCATATTGTTTCGCTGACCGAGAATCACCGTCCACCGGTGTCGCGAATACGTTTGAACAGTCTTCAACTGTTGCTCTAAGCAGCTGCTATCTCCATTTCTTCGGCTATCTTCACCCACAAATTTTCGCCATCATTCTTAAGGATTTCTGTAACCTGCCGTTGTGGATTTCTTCGTTTAATACTCATCTCCTTACAGTTCGAGAGCTGACGCTTTTGCTCCATTTGACTTAACGATTCTTACGAAATTCAGCATCTTCGATGGACATCGGATCCAGGGCCACAGGCGAAACCTGCTATCACGTGCGTCGCCTGCTGAATATGAGCACAATGCTCAACTAACTTGCTGTTCGTCGTATTTCCTAGCTCATGTGCTAATTTTTGCTCATAACTGATGCGAACTTCTGGATCACACAAACGTTGCACGGATAACCGGGTTTGCGGTTTGCGACGATTACCATGGGGTTGGAGAGATAATCGCATCAAAACTAATGCATGGTCCGACTCTACGTACGTTGATCAGTAAAACCTACAGTTCTGAACAGAACTGCACCACCGGTAACTTACCGCGATATGATCAATCTGGCTTAGAGTACCTATAGAATTAGAGCGCCATGTCACTGTGCGATGTGAGCTGTGTCGGAAATCTGTACTATACAAGAATAACCGGTTGTCTGCACAAAACTGGAGAAGCCTATCCCCGTTATTTGTACGCTCATCGGGTAAAGCACAACAACCACCTAAACGAGCTTCGGACGCATTAGGTTTGCCAACTTGTGCAATATAATCACCAACTAGCATTACAGTGTCGGAGCCTTTGCTACT
Organism: Fasciola hepatica; assembly: GCA_948099385.1. Classification (NCBI taxonomy): domain Eukaryota; kingdom Metazoa; phylum Platyhelminthes; class Trematoda; order Plagiorchiida; family Fasciolidae; genus Fasciola; species Fasciola hepatica. Next base: position 15,999,340 of record CANUEZ040000123.1, read on the forward strand.
GCAAACGAGAGTGGTGAACTCATCATAGAACTTATTATTCTGCATGTCTGAGCTGCAATTTGTTGGAGCGTATGCCGAGATTACAAACGGACTGCGCTTTATACAACTAGCCTTTTGAAGGCTGACTGACTCCTTGAGTCATACAGCATGTAAAGGACTATTAACCGGTATCCAGTACAAAAGGCAATGTCAGCCTTGTCAGTCGACATTTTTCCTACACAGCGTTGACCCGCATCTCAAGATATTTCGTCTCCTGAGGTGCGCAGAAAATACCTCAATGAGATACCAGAAGCAGTTAGTTGAATCGTACTGCTCGAATCCTGTATACGCGTTTCACTTACGCAGCATAAAGCAATCTTCAGAGAATCTATTGTGAGGGCTAGGCACGCCTACTGACCGGCCTTCATTAAAGTATGAAAGTTAAAACTGCTGGGGCTCAGAGGCTGACGAGGCTTGAGGAAATGTGGGATAGAGGGGGCAAAGAGAAATCGTTGGGGATAGAAGACAATGGGTGGATAAAAGAAAGGGAATTCTGAGCAGTTACGCACTCATCATAACCAACACTGCACGATGCAACTGACAATGCGGTCCTGTATATCCTGTTTGACGACTGATATCGTATGGAATTCTTCATATTCGTGCAGTCCATGGGATGTTGGACGAGTGCTGCTAGGGAGTTCAACCCCAAAGTAGGACAGTGAATAGGGTTCTCAACTAAAGCCTTCAGTTCTAACGAGAACCCATCCGCAAGGCAGCGAGATGGCTGAGTGGAAGCCCATTCGCTTGGATCAATTATTCTTCCACTGATTTTACCGACTGGGTTGCCAGCTCAGATCGACCTTCAACCTGGTGAACTAGGAGACTAGACTTTGTCTGGCCTCTATCCACTGACCTGTCGGACAAGATTGCGCCTCCGGATGAAAGAAGCCATCTTGTATAGCTCTTTGGGTCGTAGAGGTACCGAAGCGATCACACAACGTCAAGGTGCAGTCTCGGCGTGAAGGGGCACTTCTTGCAAAAAGGTACGGAACGTTCTATCACTGACTTTAACTTTTGTATACTGCATTTGCGTGTCATTATACGATCTCCCTAATTCTAATCAATCTTATCTTCGGAGTCTGACATCTTCACATCGCAATGATTGGATTCCGTACCCATCTCATTTGTTGATGAGAAAAGATGAACAATCGTTCTGGTCACGTAGTCGAAACCGGCAACCATTTTTCACATAAGATTTACACGGGACCACCAACGTTTACAAGCAGATAACTTGGTAAACTTGCTGTTACGGTTCTTCCGCGAACAGACACTCAGAATCCCATAAGTACAATGATCCACTAAATATTCTTCTTCTTATATGAACTAGTCCGAAGCAAAAGAAAAGTCTAATAGAAACTGTGAAGGCTATTTGAGTATGTGGATGAACAGCATATCTGCAGCAAATTCAGAATTACACCAGTATCCCGGATCAGAATCTCGTAGTTGACAAACAGACTGTTTCGAAATGTAACCAATTCTATATAATTACAAGAGTTTAAGTGGAGCAATGAATCATTTGTGAACACAAAGCAGCAATAGATAGAAAGGAAAGAGAGAACGGAGCACAGTATACTGTTCATTTGCGTTCACAAATAAAACTACGACCCTCGGCTCTGAACGGAGACCCGAAAGTGGTTCTGGACACATACCGCGGTGGGGGGAGAGGGGGGGGGATGGGGTGGTGGATGGGGTGGGATTGAGGAAGAACATAACTGTACAAATCTGACTGACCCATTGATGTGACTATAATTTTGCCCAAAGGGGTGTGTGATTCGAACCCCAAGTACGTTGATTACTTCTGAACAGATAACCACAAATCAATTTTGTGTAGAATAAACACAAGACGCGTGATTGAAATTGATGAAGCAAAATATTGTCGAAAACGGGATGGAAAGGATGGACAAATGCCCAGTTTTGTGCGACAAGCAAAGGTAAGGATAGTCAGTACACGAAAACAACTTTTAGCTAATAATAATTTCATCTGATAATCACAGAGAATCAACAGGCAATATGTTTTACAAATGAATAATTACTTCCACTTAGCCGGAAGTTCGTTTCGGCCATTCTGACAATGGTGGTTTTAAAAGTACACCAGCACGTACATCCTGCATCGAGAAACCTTTCTGGGTGTCATGGTAACCGGTAATGCAAGTGAATAAGTGATTGAAATCACTGGATTGTCATATAGATATTCCATTCAACATTTTAAACCCTTGAAAATATTCTACAGCCGTTTAATCTTTGCGAAAATTATTTCTCGGGAATAAAATGCGTGACACTGTTTTGAACAGAGGACTCAGGAACAGTTTTGATTGTTTATAGAAACGAACAGTCTTATCAAGAATAATTTGCCATATTTGTGCTCATGCGTTTAGTGAAATCTGGTATGAATGTAGGTTTCGAGAACTGAGGTCGAACCCTTTAGGCACTGAAATTCCAAATTACATCACTGAGACGGTCACTATTTGCTATTGTCATTTGAGCTGCACAATCAATAATTCACTCTTCGATTTATTTTGTTCTCAAGGGGGCCTGCTGAATATATCCAACGAGAATCAGGTTGAAATCAAAAGGAAAATCATTGTTTTGAATGGTGAGAGAACCGGTTAATTTAGTTAAAGTTGATCTAGAATGGTGGAATAATAATTGGGTAAAAGTTCATTGTGTGGATTTCTGGTATTTTGGCACGTGCATTACTGACTCCACCTTCTAAAGATGCAGAACAAATCACACGAGTTAGGCATGTTCCGGCAGTAAATTGACCACAAAATTCCTTTCAAACCCACATTCCAACATGGCTGAGTGGTCTTTTGAACAGAAATTGTTCTCCCCTCACTCTATGTGACAAGCAGTAGGCCGATATTATCTGTTGCTAGAAACACCCCGTAATTCTCCGGTTCAAACGAAACATTTCCATCCTCATACGACTTCCCGTGCACGGGAGTCAGTGTGTGCATAAATTCTGGTGTGCATTTCTAGTAATGTATGGTCGGGATAAGCCAAATCACTCAGTTTCAATACAAATTCTCATTTAGAGCTCTCGCTGGATGACTGCTATCAATTTTTACATGAACTTTGGTTTCACCTGACTTTCATAGACCGTTAACAATAAACAATACACGGGTGCATGTAAGAATTAACTAAGTGAGTCTGCCTTAGAGAGGTAAATAATAATCATATTCACTACGTATTTTATCCACATCTAGACTACTGGTATGGTTGCGGTTAAAAGACCACGTGTCTGATTCTACCACCTGATTTTGTGCGGATCCCTTCACATGCTTCTGCGCAACATCAAATATTAGCTGTAGGACCAGGTGCTTATGTTAACACATTCATGATCATCATCAGCTTGACTGAGGGCTTCCTCACTTTAGTCAATCATCAGTGCAGTGATTTTGCATCCACCTGAGAGTAGTCACACTGTGTGCTTGGCTTAATCTCTCTGCCTCACGCACATGGTTCGAGGTAGTTTATCCAGATTGGTAAGAATCCCCTTCTTGGCCAAAATAAAAGCTTTCAGGCTCCACACTAACAACCTCTGCCACGTGCGTGGTGTGTTGTATTGGCAACATTCAGATTCTGTAACGGCAAGAATAACCACTGACCTACTTTTCCAAATGTGCTCTCGGTGTGTTTCCGGAGGAAGTGTCAAATATTCGTCACTAACAATACTGGATTCATCTTCCACCGTCAACAAACAACTCACGACTGAAAACAAGGGAAACAGTGCAAAGCTGGTTCATCCTTGCCAGAAACCACTAAAGGCCTACAGTGGATGAAATATTTGGATGCTAACCAAATGTACTAATTTTCTTCCTGTTCATCAGTGAGATTTTCGTGTCATTCCTCAGTCTTGTTGTTATTCAGGCTTGCATGACGACGATTAATTGTAAAATTCCTTTGCCGGGAAGGACGATTATTATTCATGTATCTTTCATACCAGTAAAGATACTACTTGCTAAATCGTGTGAAACATGCCTTACTGTACGTGAAACTTTCATACATAAAATTCCCCTGGAGTCCACTTCCCTTCGAAGAGTAACTATGACGCCTGTGAACCTTCTACTTTACTCATCATTTACTCCCGCGGCCCCATCTACAGAAACTCGATTGTTCCTTGGCTGGTCTTATTCTTCACAAAACTGGTGCCCCATAAGTTCATGAACCAAATGAGATCATTGTATTCTCATACTTCTGGCCGCGTTAGGGTTTACGGTGAACTATCCGGTCGGTACGAAACGACCAGTAGTGTTCGACAGGGATGTCCTTCGTCTTCATTCCTGTTCAACTTCGTCATGGACTAAATAATGGAGAGTGAATTGCAAAATCTTCACGATGTTAGCGTCGAACTAGGAAATAGTGGAAAGCTGTGTGACCTAGATCGCGCGGACTATTTTGTCTGCTTGTTCGAATCCACGGAACATGCTGAACGTGCACTAGATAGACTCGCTAGATTTGTAGCTCCATTCGGCATGTGATTTGCACTTCCAAAGTGCAAAGGGATGTTGCAAGACGAGACGTCAACGAGACAGAGCTTGATGCTCGATGGGGAGGTGCTTGCTGTTGTCGACGTCTTCAGTTACCTCGGCAGCAGCGTGACGACGGATGGGAGCACTATAGTAGAAGTGAGCATGCGTATATCCAAGGCTCGAACGGCGTAAGCTGGACTGAAGCACTTGTGGCGTCGACCTGATACTTTATTGAAGTAGAAAGGTCGTATGTATTGTGCCGCGATGTGTTTGATTTTTTCGTGTAGTTGCGAGACTTGGGGTCTGCGTGTGGAAGGCATTCGTCGTCTCGAGGTTTTCAACCGTCGATGTTTGTGCAGTATCGCTAGGATTGAGTGGAATTGTCGAGTGAGTAATGCTGAGGTCAGAAAGCAAGTATTGAGCACTAACTCAGAGAACGTTCTGTCACAGCGTTTCCAGCTTAGTAGGTTTCATTGGTTGGGGCATGTGTTACGTATGGTGAACACACGTCTACCATACCGTGCCTTGTTTTTCGTTCCTCCTAGGAAGTGGAAGGAACCATAAGGAGGTCAACAAATGAAGTGGCAGCGGGGAATGGGAGAATGTACAACGAACTTAGGAAAAGTAGATGTCCCATGTCTTCGTTTTTGGGGTCCAAAAGATCCGGTAACCAATTGGTTGGCGACACTGAAGAATATGGCAGGGAACCGTGAGCAGGGGTGATCATGTGGTCACTTTCTGTTTAGTCAGAATGATTGATCGATGTGTGTTTGTTGTACAGTTAGACTGTGTATTGCGTGTGTTGGCTGTTGGGGTGTTCCTTCCTTTTTCCTCCCGCGTAGATTCACTCCCTGTCCATCTTGTACATTCACACTTTCTACTTCTACGTGCAACATGGAGAAAAAGGCATTGATGAGTGGGGCTTGCCTTACTGTTTAAAGCTGTACGATGCTGACAATGATGATGATGATGATGATGATGATGATGATGATAACGATGATGATGATGATGATGATGATGATGATGATGATGATAACGATGATGATGATAACGATGATGATGATGATTATGGTGATGATGATGATGATGATGATGATGATGATGATGATGATGATGATGATGATGATGATGATGATGATGATAACGATGATGATGATGATGATGATGATGATAACGATGATGATGATGATGATGATGACGATGATGATGATGATGATGATGATGATGATGATGATGATGATGATGATGATGATGATGATGATGATGATAACGATGATGTAATTTCTTAACTTATTACAGTATTAGCAGTGTGAAATAATCCACAGGACCTATGCATGTGTACCTTATGGTCGGTATTACCTTTGACATAAATGCTAGCGGGTTCAATTTCATGTATGAAATCGAGATTCTGCAAATCTATTGGAGTTGACGGAATCAGTACTTCCATTGTCCACTGTGAACGAATGTATATAGATTTATTCACTGACAATAGTTCTAAGTGAAATCATCATAGTAGCACTAGGTGGACTTCGGCCTCGTTTCAGCTTAGTGATCGAATTTTATCGTTATCCACTCGTGTCGCACTCATTTTAGAAGCAACCGTGAAGCAAAGATTCATCTGTTAACTGGTTCGGTTGATTTCCTCAATCCAACTCGCCTTACGTTTGTGCTGTTGGCAGAGCAATTAATACGATGAGGTCTGTCAATTGTGTCGTGGATGTCAGTGAATATGAAACTTGTTACGACACTATGAAGAATGAAATATGAAGGTGATGCTGAGATGGAGATCGAAAATACACAGCCCATCAAGTGGAGCATCACTTTGTGGAAAGATAATGGATCCGAAACATTCCAGGGCCGCTGGTCGATGTTTTTGATTTAAATTTCACTGGTTTTGCTTGAGATTAAATATTGCGCAACAAAGGGTAGGCGGAAGCCGTTCGTTAAATACCATTGGTGGTTCATTCGACTTGTTTTCGTCTTTTCAATAAGTAGAATATTTGTTTGTTTGGTTGACTGTCCTTTAAACTCCACGTTTCAGGCCCAAACCTCGGGTCATCCGACCACCCTACACTCGGAAGCACCAGACTCGAGTTTCGCTTTTGTTAGAGCTCATCAGTGGTGCATATCCTCCGCCACATCCCGGGGTTTGAACTGGGGCTCTTCCATGTCAAAGGCATGTATATATATATATATATATATATATATATATATATATATATATATATATAAACATATATATATATATATACGAATATTTGTTGTCATTGTGCTATCAATGCATTTTTCTGACGGTATTTTACTGCTCAGAAAATGTGCAGACAATCAACGCTCATTCATTAGTAGTCCATACTACATGTGGTTGAAAAAGTCTGGTCGCACATGAGCGCGGTGGAGAGGACATGCGCACTGTACTATCCGACCTAACTGACTTTGATTTCGTCAACCTTGGAGTGGACAGCGACAAAAACACCTGTGAGGCAAAACTGCAATAGCCGTGCGAGAAGCACCTAGATAACTTTTAATAACAAACAACTGTGACAGATAATTTGCTCAGTATTTCTGACTTTCTTCAGTGGTTTACGGGCTTCATGGAAGACTTATAAGGAAAAATCAAATTCTTGGAAGGGAAATATCACACACATCTGGAATCGATTAGTTGATTGTGTTGACCATATTGAGATACGATAGTTTATCGAATAAGCACCAAAACCAACAGCGAAATCATTCCCGTGTTTCAAGTTACCATCAATAGTCATCTTATTACTAAAAATGGTAACACAAATAAGTTGTTCTTCAGATTTCCAGCGAACTGATGCACAGATATGACAGTTGGAGCTATGATGCCAATCGAAATAGGGCAGAATCCATGCATCATTCTGCTTAGACATATCATGAAGTGATTTTCTTGGTGTATCATAGATGTTTATGTCATTCTAAAATAATGTAAAAATATACGCAGCGTAGAAACATGACCAAGAAATAAAAGTGTGTTCACTTTCTCAACTCGTTTGAGTAAGCCCATATAAGTTGGGTGGTATAGGGATGGGAATTAGTCGTGCACACCGTAGAATCACAATGGATTTCACACTCAAGGTGTGTTTCTTCCTGCACTGATCAATTCTTCCGTACCGCAATAAATTGTTTTGCATTAGATTTTGGACTGCAAATACCAACTGATTTATTTCAGAATGGATACACTATAAGCTACATACACAACGGATACACCAGTTACTCCAATGTTGTTCCGTCAGTCAGTTTCGATAAAGCGAAAGACTTTGGATTGCTTATTCACCCCATCCCTGCGGAATATTCTTACACAAAACCCAAGGAGACGGTTATCGAGCCCTACGGCGAATTAACCATCAAAATGCTCAGTGAATTATTTTCCTTCGTAGTTTGTGTGGACTCGACTACTTGGCAGCACGTGGTGCACACGCGCTTTCCAACGACAAGTCGTCAAGTGGACCATACGACGTTCATTGAGGTTTGTATCGACAAACAATGGCTCCCAATGCAACAGATGGTCTTCGTACTTCATTCCAAAATTTTGGAGGAGTTGGCTGGATATGCGGACTGGATTGTGGAATCTTTCTTCTCTATTTTCACTTACCATCATTTTATTCAGTCAATGATAGCCTGCACACCACATCGCCTGGAGTCCCCCGTGGTACCGTCGTTAGTCTCCCGAGTGAATATATTCAACCCAGCTTTGTCAGTAGTTCTAGACGGTCTCAGATAATTCAACACTTTTGGGTACCATATGTCAGCAACAACCACCCATTCATACAACCTAACTCGTTTTTGAAATTGCGATGTTCACACTACACGTTTCGTTTCAACTCGTAACAACTGTCTGTGTAAATCACATACTCCACCACGTGATGGTCAGCTCTAAGTGATTTTCTATACTGACATATACTTTGTCGAGAAAGGTGGCGAAACTAACAGTGTTGCCATTGAGAGAACAAAGCCCGAGCATTTTTGTGGCATCTCTATTATCAGCAGCATCAACGTCAGTACGTTATCCGCCATTTCTTATACCACAGGTTACCCAACAAATGCACTAGATATTCCCAGTCACTCCTCACCATCACAATCACTAGCAACAGGAACACAAGTGTTCAGTCATTCTGGCAGAACGGTTGAACATCCTGTAAAGTTTCAGCACTTCTTGGGATAGCACATGGTACTCTCACGGTCTTGTCCTGTTAGAGTGCTTGTTTAGAGGAGCGAGGGTCGCAGTGGTCTAGTTCAGTAGGCATCCTTGAACCGGCTTTTTTCTTTGTTCTGACTTTCCTTTTCACGCCCGTGCTTCTCGCACGGCTATTGCAGTTTTGCCTCACAGGTGTTTTTGTCGCTGTCCACTCCAAGGTTGACGAAATCAAAGTCAGTTAGGTCGGATAGTACAGTGCGCATGTCCTCTCCACCGCGCTCATGTGCGACCAGACTTTTTCAACCACATGTAGTATGGACTACTAATGAATGAGCGTTGATTGTCTGCACATTTTCTGAGCAGTAAAATACCGTCAGAAAAATGCATTGATAGCACAATGACAACAAATATTCGTATATATATATATATATGTTTATATATATATATATATATATATATATATATATATATACATGCCTTTGACATGGAAGAGCCCCAGTTCAAACCCCGGGATGTGGCGGAGGATATGCACCACTGATGAGCTCTAACAAAAGCGAAACTCGAGTCTGGTGCTTCCGAGTGTAGGGTGGTCGGATGACCCGAGGTTTGGGCCTGAAACGTGGAGTTTAAAGGACAGTCAACCAAACAAACAAATATTCTACTTATTGAAAAGACGAAAACAAGTCGAATGAACCACCAATGGTATTTAACGAACGGCTTCCGCCTACCCTTTGTTGCGCAATATTTAATCTCAAGCAAAACCAGTGAAATTTAAATCAAAAACATCGACCAGCGGCCCTGGAATGTTTCGGATCCATTATCTTTCCACAAAGTGATGCTCCACTTGATGGGCTGTGTATTTTCGATCTCCATCTCAGCATCACCTTCATATTTCATTCTTCATAGTGTCGTAACAAGTTTCATATTCACTGACATCCACGACACAATTGACAGACCTCATCGTATTAATTGCTCTGCCAACAGCACAAACGTAAGGCGAGTTGGATTGAGGAAATCAACCGAACCAGTTAACAGATGAATCTTTGCTTCACGGTTGCTTCTAAAATGAGTGCGACACGAGTGGATAACGATAAAATTCGATCACTAAGCTGAAACGAGGCCGAAGTCCACCTAGTGCTACTATGATGATTTCACTTAGAACTATTGTCAGTGAATAAATCTATATACATTCGTTCACAGTGGACAATGGAAGTACTGATTCCGTCAACTCCAATAGATTTGCAGAATCTCGATTTCATACATGAAATTGAACCCGCTAGCATTTATGTCAAAGGTAATACCGACCATAAGGTACACATGCATAGGTCCTGTGGATTATTTCACACTGCTAATACTGTAATAAGTTAAGAAATTACATCATCGTTATCATCATCATCATCATCATCATCATCATCATCATCATCATCATCATCGTTATCATCATCATCATCATCGTTATCATCATCATCATCATCATCATCATCGTTATCATCATCATCATCATCATCATCATCGTTATCATCATCATCATCATCATCATCATCATCGTTATCATCATCATCATCATCATCATCATCATCACCATAATCATCATCATCATCGTTATCATCATCATCGTTATCATCATCATCATCATCATCATCATCATCATCATCATCATCATCATCATCATCATCGTTATCATCATCATCATCATCATCATCATCATCATCATCATCATCATCATCATCGTTATCATCATCATCATCATCGTTATCATCATCATCATCATCATCATCATCGTTATCATCATCATCATCATCATCATCATCGTTATCATCATCATCATCATCATCATCATCATCGTTATCATCATCATCATCATCATCATCATCATCACCATAATCATCATCATCATCGTTATCATCATCATCGTTATCATCATCATCATCATCATCATCATCATCATCATCATCATCGTTATCATCATCATCATCATCATCATCATCATCATCATTGTCAGCATCGTACAGCTTTAAACAGTAAGGCAAGCCCCACTCATCAATGCCTTTTTCTCCATGTTGCACGTAGAAGTAGAAAGTGTGAATGTACAAGATGGACAGGGAGTGAATCTACGCGGGAGGAAAAAGGAAGGAACACCCCAACAGCCAACACACGCAATACACAGTCTAACTGTACAACAAACACACATCGATCAATCATTCTGACTAAACAGAAAGTGACCACATGATCACCCCTGCTCACGGTTCCCTGCCATATTCTTCAGTGTCGCCAACCAATTGGTTACCGGATCTTTTGGACCCCAAAAACGAAGACATGGGACATCTACTTTTCCTAAGTTCGTTGTACATTCTCCCATTCCCCGCTGCCACTTCATTTGTTGACCTCCTTATGGTTCCTTCCACTTCCTAGGAGGAACGAAAAACAAGGCACGGTATGGTAGACGTGTGTTCACCATACGTAACACATGCCCCAACCAATGAAACCTACTAAGCTGGAAACGCTGTGACAGAACGTTCTCTGAGTTAGTGCTCAATACTTGCTTTCTGACCTCAGCATTACTCACTCGACAATTCCACTCAATCCTAGCGATACTGCACAAACATCGACGGTTGAAAACCTCGAGACGACGAATGCCTTCCACACGCAGACCCCAAGTCTCGCAACTACACGAAAAAATCAAACACATCGCGGCACAATACATACGACCTTTCTACTTCAATAAAGTATCAGGTCGACGCCACAAGTGCTTCAGTCCAGCTTACGCCGTTCGAGCCTTGGATATACGCATGCTCACTTCTACTATAGTGCTCCCATCCGTCGTCACGCTGCTGCCGAGGTAACTGAAGACGTCGACAACAGCAAGCACCTCCCCATCGAGCATCAAGCTCTGTCTCGTTGACGTCTCGTCTTGCAACATCCCTTTGCACTTTGGAAGTGCAAATCACATGCCGAATGGAGCTACAAATCTAGCGAGTCTATCTAGTGCACGTTCAGCATGTTCCGTGGATTCGAACAAGCAGACAAAATAGTCCGCGCGATCTAGGTCACACAGCTTTCCACTATTTCCTAGTTCGACGCTAACATCGTGAAGATTTTGCAATTCACTCTCCATTATTTAGTCCATGACGAAGTTGAACAGGAATGAAGACGAAGGACATCCCTGTCGAACACTACTGGTCGTTTCGTACCGACCGGATAGTTCACCGTAAACCCTAACGCGGCCAGAAGTATGAGAATACAATGATCTCATTTGGTTCATGAACTTATGGGGCACCAGTTTTGTGAAGAATAAGACCAGCCAAGGAACAATCGAGTTTCTGTAGATGGGGCCGCGGGAGTAAATGATGAGTAAAGTAGAAGGTTCACAGGCGTCATAGTTACTCTTCGAAGGGAAGTGGACTCCAGGGGAATTTTATGTATGAAAGTTTCACGTACAGTAAGGCATGTTTCACACGATTTAGCAAGTAGTATCTTTACTGGTATGAAAGATACATGAATAATAATCGTCCTTCCCGGCAAAGGAATTTTACAATTAATCGTCGTCATGCAAGCCTGAATAACAACAAGACTGAGGAATGACACGAAAATCTCACTGATGAACAGGAAGAAAATTAGTACATTTGGTTAGCATCCAAATATTTCATCCACTGTAGGCCTTTAGTGGTTTCTGGCAAGGATGAACCAGCTTTGCACTGTTTCCCTTGTTTTCAGTCGTGAGTTGTTTGTTGACGGTGGAAGATGAATCCAGTATTGTTAGTGACGAATATTTGACACTTCCTCCGGAAACACACCGAGAGCACATTTGGAAAAGTAGGTCAGTGGTTATTCTTGCCGTTACAGAATCTGAATGTTGCCAATACAACACACCACGCACGTGGCAGAGGTTGTTAGTGTGGAGCCTGAAAGCTTTTATTTTGGCCAAGAAGGGGATTCTTACCAATCTGGATAAACTACCTCGAACCATGTGCGTGAGGCAGAGAGATTAAGCCAAGCACACAGTGTGACTACTCTCAGGTGGATGCAAAATCACTGCACTGATGATTGACTAAAGTGAGGAAGCCCTCAGTCAAGCTGATGATGATCATGAATGTGTTAACATAAGCACCTGGTCCTACAGCTAATATTTGATGTTGCGCAGAAGCATGTGAAGGGATCCGCACAAAATCAGGTGGTAGAATCAGACACGTGGTCTTTTAACCGCAACCATACCAGTAGTCTAGATGTGGATAAAGTACGTAGTGAATATGATTATTATTTACCTCTCTAAGGCAGACTCACTTAGTTAATTCTTACATGCACCCGTGTATTGTTTATTGTTAACGGTCTATGAAAGTCAGGTGAAACCAAAGTTCATGTAAAAATTGATAGCAGTCATCCAGCGAGAGCTCTAAATGAGAATTTGTATTGAAACTGAGTGATTTGGCTTATCCCGACCATACATTACTAGAAATGCACACCAGAATTTATGCACACACTGACTCCCGTGCACGGGAAGTCGTATGAGGATGGAAATGTTTCGTTTGAACCGGAGAATTACGGGGTGTTTCTAGCAACAGATAATATCGGCCTACTGCTTGTCACATAGAGTGAGGGGAGAACAATTTCTGTTCAAAAGACCACTCAGCCATGTTGGAATGTGGGTTTGAAAGGAATTTTGTGGTCAATTTACTGCCGGAACATGCCTAACTCGTGTGATTTGTTCTGCATCTTTAGAAGGTGGAGTCAGTAATGCACGTGCCAAAATACCAGAAATCCACACAATGAACTTTTACCCAATTATTATTCCACCATTCTAGATCAACTTTAACTAAATTAACCGGTTCTCTCACCATTCAAAACAATGATTTTCCTTTTGATTTCAACCTGATTCTCGTTGGATATATTCAGCAGGCCCCCTTGAGAACAAAATAAATCGAAGAGTGAATTATTGATTGTGCAGCTCAAATGACAATAGCAAATAGTGACCGTCTCAGTGATGTAATTTGGAATTTCAGTGCCTAAAGGGTTCGACCTCAGTTCTCGAAACCTACATTCATACCAGATTTCACTAAACGCATGAGCACAAATATGGCAAATTATTCTTGATAAGACTGTTCGTTTCTATAAACAATCAAAACTGTTCCTGAGTCCTCTGTTCAAAACAGTGTCACGCATTTTATTCCCGAGAAATAATTTTCGCAAAGATTAAACGGCTGTAGAATATTTTCAAGGGTTTAAAATGTTGAATGGAATATCTATATGACAATCCAGTGATTTCAATCACTTATTCACTTGCATTACCGGTTACCATGACACCCAGAAAGGTTTCTCGATGCAGGATGTACGTGCTGGTGTACTTTTAAAACCACCATTGTCAGAATGGCCGAAACGAACTTCCGGCTAAGTGGAAGTAATTATTCATTTGTAAAACATATTGCCTGTTGATTCTCTGTGATTATCAGATGAAATTATTATTAGCTAAAAGTTGTTTTCGTGTACTGACTATCCTTACCTTTGCTTGTCGCACAAAACTGGGCATTTGTCCATCCTTTCCATCCCGTTTTCGACAATATTTTGCTTCATCAATTTCAATCACGCGTCTTGTGTTTATTCTACACAAAATTGATTTGTGGTTATCTGTTCAGAAGTAATCAACGTACTTGGGGTTCGAATCACACACCCCTTTGGGCAAAATTATAGTCACATCAATGGGTCAGTCAGATTTGTACAGTTATGTTCTTCCTCAATCCCACCCCATCCACCACCCCATCCCCCCCCCTCTCCCCCCACCGCGGTATGTGTCCAGAACCACTTTCGGGTCTCCGTTCAGAGCCGAGGGTCGTAGTTTTATTTGTGAACGCAAATGAACAGTATACTGTGCTCCGTTCTCTCTTTCCTTTCTATCTATTGCTGCTTTGTGTTCACAAATGATTCATTGCTCCACTTAAACTCTTGTAATTATATAGAATTGGTTACATTTCGAAACAGTCTGTTTGTCAACTACGAGATTCTGATCCGGGATACTGGTGTAATTCTGAATTTGCTGCAGATATGCTGTTCATCCACATACTCAAATAGCCTTCACAGTTTCTATTAGACTTTTCTTTTGCTTCGGACTAGTTCATATAAGAAGAAGAATATTTAGTGGATCATTGTACTTATGGGATTCTGAGTGTCTGTTCGCGGAAGAACCGTAACAGCAAGTTTACCAAGTTATCTGCTTGTAAACGTTGGTGGTCCCGTGTAAATCTTATGTGAAAAATGGTTGCCGGTTTCGACTACGTGACCAGAACGATTGTTCATCTTTTCTCATCAACAAATGAGATGGGTACGGAATCCAATCATTGCGATGTGAAGATGTCAGACTCCGAAGATAAGATTGATTAGAATTAGGGAGATCGTATAATGACACGCAAATGCAGTATACAAAAGTTAAAGTCAGTGATAGAACGTTCCGTACCTTTTTGCAAGAAGTGCCCCTTCACGCCGAGACTGCACCTTGACGTTGTGTGATCGCTTCGGTACCTCTACGACCCAAAGAGCTATACAAGATGGCTTCTTTCATCCGGAGGCGCAATCTTGTCCGACAGGTCAGTGGATAGAGGCCAGACAAAGTCTAGTCTCCTAGTTCACCAGGTTGAAGGTCGATCTGAGCTGGCAACCCAGTCGGTAAAATCAGTGGAAGAATAATTGATCCAAGCGAATGGGCTTCCACTCAGCCATCTCGCTGCCTTGCGGATGGGTTCTCGTTAGAACTGAAGGCTTTAGTTGAGAACCCTATTCACTGTCCTACTTTGGGGTTGAACTCCCTAGCAGCACTCGTCCAACATCCCATGGACTGCACGAATATGAAGAATTCCATACGATATCAGTCGTCAAACAGGATATACAGGACCGCATTGTCAGTTGCATCGTGCAGTGTTGGTTATGATGAGTGCGTAACTGCTCAGAATTCCCTTTCTTTTATCCACCCATTGTCTTCTATCCCCAACGATTTCTCTTTGCCCCCTCTATCCCACATTTCCTCAAGCCTCGTCAGCCTCTGAGCCCCAGCAGTTTTAACTTTCATACTTTAATGAAGGCCGGTCAGTAGGCGTGCCTAGCCCTCACAATAGATTCTCTGAAGATTGCTTTATGCTGCGTAAGTGAAACGCGTATACAGGATTCGAGCAGTACGATTCAACTAACTGCTTCTGGTATCTCATTGAGGTATTTTCTGCGCACCTCAGGAGACGAAATATCTTGAGATGCGGGTCAACGCTGTGTAGGAAAAATGTCGACTGACAAGGCTGACATTGCCTTTTGTACTGGATACCGGTTAATAGTCCTTTACATGCTGTATGACTCAAGGAGTCAGTCAGCCTTCAAAAGGCTAGTTGTATAAAGCGCAGTCCGTTTGTAATCTCGGCATACGCTCCAACAAATTGCAGCTCAGACATGCAGAATAATAAGTTCTATGATGAGTTCACCACTCTCGTTTGCAGTAGCAAAGGCTCCGACACTGTTATGCTAGTTGGTGATTATATTGCACAAGTTGGCAAACCTAATGCGTCCGAAGCTCGTTTAGGTGGTTGTTGTGCTTTACCCGATGAGCGTACAAATAACGGGGATAGGCTTCTCCAGTTTTGTGCAGACAACCGGTTATTCTTGTATAGTACAGATTTCCGACACAGCTCACATCGCACAGTGACATGGCGCTCTAATTCTATAGGTACTCTAAGCCAGATTGATCATATCGCGGTAAGTTACCGGTGGTGCAGTTCTGTTCAGAACTGTAGGTTTTACTGATCAACGTACGTAGAGTCGGACCATGCATTAGTTTTGATGCGATTATCTCTCCAACCCCATGGTAATCGTCGCAAACCGCAAACCCGGTTATCCGTGCAACGTTTGTGTGATCCAGAAGTTCGCATCAGTTATGAGCAAAAATTAGCACATGAGCTAGGAAATACGACGAACAGCAAGTTAGTTGAGCATTGTGCTCATATTCAGCAGGCGACGCACGTGATAGCAGGTTTCGCCTGTGGCCCTGGATCCGATGTCCATCGAAGATGCTGAATTTCGTAAGAATCGTTAAGTCAAATGGAGCAAAAGCGTCAGCTCTCGAACTGTAAGGAGATGAGTATTAAACGAAGAAATCCACAACGGCAGGTTACAGAAATCCTTAAGAATGATGGCGAAAATTTGTGGGTGAAGATAGCCGAAGAAATGGAGATAGCAGCTGCTTAGAGCAACAGTTGAAGACTGTTCAAACGTATTCGCGACACCGGTGGACGGTGATTCTCGGTCAGCGAAACAATATGCGATAGAAATGGAAAGCCCGTTGAACGCAAAGAGTAAAGGCTTGACTGTTGGGCCAAATACTTCAAGGAGCAGTTTAGCTAGCCGCGCGCAAATGGAGTTACTCCTGTGTGAACAACTGCGATTCCTTGGGGAGCATCACTTGAGCTCCCCATCGGAAATAGGAGTAGAGTCGAGCATTCGACTACTGAAACGTGAAAAAGCGACCGGTCCCGACGAACTTCCCCCCAGTTCTTTTCAAACTAGGTGGAAAAGCTTCGATAAAATCACCTACGAACTTGTTTCAGTTATAAAGCAGCGAGACATTGATTGTTCCCATCTTCAAGAACGGAATAAGCAATGACTGTAGTAAGTATCGTGAGAGCAGCTTAATTCCGATAGTCACCACGGTATTAACCTCGATTTTACTGCGTCATATGAAACCAGCTCGCAAGAGGAACGCCCGCGAACACTAGGCCGGATTCCTTTCAGGTCGAGGATACATCGAACAGATTTTTATTTTCTGCCAACTACTTGAAACGTGTCACACGTATCGTCGACTGACAATGATAGCTTTCTTAGAATTGAAAGGTGCTTTCGATTCAGCTGATCGAACTGCACTCTTCGGTGCTCTTCATCGAATAATTATGCCCCAGAAATTCGGGAACATACTGAGATCAGTGTATTCTCATGCTTTTGACCGTGTAAGGGTTTACGGTGAACTATCTATTCCGTTCGAAACGACCAGTGGTGTTCAACAAGGATGTCCCATGTCTCCATTCCTGTTCAACTTCGTCATGGACTAAATAATGGAGAGTGAATTGCAAAATCTTCACGATGTTAGCGTCGAACTAGGAAATAGTGGAAAGCTGTGTGACCTAGATCGCGCGGACTATTTTGTCTGCTTGTTCGAATCCACGGAACATGCTGAACGTGCACTAGATAGACTCGCTAGATTTGTAGCTCCATTCGGCATGTGATTTGCACTTCCAAAGTGCAAAGGGATGTTGCAAGACGAGACGTCAACGAGACAGAGCTTGATGCTCGATGGGGAGGTGCTTGCTGTTGTCGACGTCTTCAGTTACCTCGGCAGCAGCGTGACGACGGATGGGAGCACTATAGTAGAAGTGAGCATGCGTATATCCAAGGCTCGAACGGCGTAAGCTGGACTGAAGCACTTGTGGCGTCGACCTGATACTTTATTGAAGTAGAAAGGTCGTATGTATTGTGCCGCGATGTGTTTGATTTTTTCGTGTAGTTGCGAGACTTGGGGTCTGCGTGTGGAAGGCATTCGTCGTCTCGAGGTTTTCAACCGTCGATGTTTGTGCAGTATCGCTAGGATTGAGTGGAATTGTCGAGTGAGTAATGCTGAGGTCAGAAAGCAAGTATTGAGCACTAACCCAGAGAACGTTCTGTCACAGCGTTTCCAGCTTAGTAGGTTTCATTGGTTGGGGCATGTGTTACGTATGGTGAACACACGTCTACCATACCGTGCCTTGTTTTTCGTTCCTCCTAGGAAGTGGAAGGAACCATAAGGAGGTCAACAAATGAAGTGGCAGCGGGGAATGGGAGAATGTACAACGAACTTAGGAAAAGTAGATGTCCCATGTCTTCGTTTTTGGGGTCCAAAAGATCCGGTAACCAATTGGTTGGCGACACTGAAGAATATGGCAGGGAACCGTGAGCAGGGGTGATCATGTGGTCACTTTCTGTTTAGTCAGAATGATTGATCGATGTGTGTTTGTTGTACAGTTAGACTGTGTATTGCGTGTGTTGGCTGTTGGGGTGTTCCTTCCTTTTTCCTCCCGCGTAGATTCACTCCCTGTCCATCTTGTACATTCACACTTTCTACTTCTACGTGCAACATGGAGAAAAAGGCATTGATGAGTGGGGCTTGCCTTACTGTTTAAAGCTGTACGATGCTGACAATGATGATGATGATGATGATGATGATGATGATGATAACGATGATGATGATGATGATGATGATGATGATGATGATGATGATGATGATGATGATAACGATGATGATGATGATTATGGTGATGATGATGATGATGATGATGATGATGATGATGATGATGATAACGATGATGATGATGATGATGATGATGATGATAACGATGATGATGATGATGATGATGATGATAACGATGATGATGATGATGATAACGATGATGATGATGATGATGATGATGATAACGATGATGATGATGATGATGATGATGATGATGATGATGATGATGATGATGATGATGATAACGATGATGTAATTTCTTAACTTATTACAGTATTAGCAGTGTGAAATAATCCACAGGACCTATGCATGTGTACCTTATGGTCGGTATTACCTTTGACATAAATGCTAGCGGGTTCAATTTCATGTATGAAATCGAGATTCTGCAAATCTATTGGAGTTGACGGAATCAGTACTTCCATTGTCCACTGTGAACGAATGTATATAGATTTATTCACTGACAATAGTTCTAAGTGAAATCATCATAGTAGCACTAGGTGGACTTCGGCCTCGTTTCAGCTTAGTGATCGAATTTTATCGTTATCCACTCGTGTCGCACTCATTTTAGAAGCAACCGTGAAGCAAAGATTCATCTGTTAACTGGTTCGGTTGATTTCCTCAATCCAACTCGCCTTACGTTTGTGCTGTTGGCAGAGCAATTAATACGATGAGGTCTGTCAATTGTGTCGTGGATGTCAGTGAATATGAAACTTGTTACGACACTATGAAGAATGAAATATGAAGGTGATGCTGAGATGGAGATCGAAAATACACAGCCCATCAAGTGGAGCATCACTTTGTGGAAAGATAATGGATCCGAAACATTCCAGGGCCGCTGGTCGATGTTTTTGATTTAAATTTCACTGGTTTTGCTTGAGATTAAATATTGCGCAACAAAGGGTAGGCGGAAGCCGTTCGTTAAATACCATTGGTGGTTCATTCGACTTGTTTTCGTCTTTTCAATAAGTAGAATATTTGTTTGTTTGGTTGACTGTCCTTTAAACTCCACGTTTCAGGCCCAAACCTCGGGTCATCCGACCATCCTACACTCGGAAGCACCAGACTCGAGTTTCGCTTTTGTTAGAGCTCATCAGTGGTGCATATCCTCCGCCACATCCCGGGGTTTGAACTGGGGCTCTTCCATGTCAAAGGCATGTATATATATATATATATATATATATATATATATATATATATATATATATAAACATATATATATATATACGAATATTTGTTGTCATTGTGCTATCAATGCATTTTTCTGACGGTATTTTACTGCTCAGAAAATGTGCAGACAATCAACGCTCATTCATTAGTAGTCCATACTACATGTGGTTGAAAAAGTCTGGTCGCACATGAGCGCGGTGGAGAGGACATGCGCACTGTACTATCCGACCTAACTGACTTTGATTTCGTCAACCTTGGAGTGGACAGCGACAAAAACACCTGTGAGGCAAAACTGCAATAGCCGTGCGAGAAGCACCTAGATAACTTTTAATAACAAACAACTGTGACAGATAATTTGCTCAGTATTTCTGACTTTCTTCAGTGGTTTACGGGCTTCATGGAAGACTTATAAGGAAAAATCAAATTCTTGGAAGGGAAATATCACACACATCTGGAATCGATTAGTTGATTGTGTTGACCATATTGAGATACGATAGTTTATCGAATAAGCACCAAAACCAACAGCGAAATCATTCCCGTGTTTCAAGTTACCATCAATAGTCATCTTATTACTAAAAATGGTAACACAAATAAGTTGTTCTTCAGATTTCCAGCGAACTGATGCACAGATATGACAGTTGGAGCTATGATGCCAATCGAAATAGGGCAGAATCCATGCATCATTCTGCTTAGACATATCATGAAGTGATTTTCTTGGTGTATCATAGATGTTTATGTCATTCTAAAATAATGTAAAAATATACGCAGCGTAGAAACATGACCAAGAAATAAAAGTGTGTTCACTTTCTCAACTCGTTTGAGTAAGCCCATATAAGTTGGGTGGTATAGGGATGGGAATTAGTCGTGCACACCGTAGAATCACAATGGATTTCACACTCAAGGTGTGTTTCTTCCTGCACTGATCAATTCTTCCGTACCTCAATAAATTGTTTTGCATTAGATTTTGGACTGCAAATACCAACTGATTTATTTCAGAATGGATACACTATAAGCTACATACACAACGGATACACCAGTTACTCCAATGTTGTTCCGTCAGTCAGTTTCGATAAAGCGAAAGACTTTGGATTGCTTATTCACCCCATCCCTGCGGAATATTCCTACACAAAACCCAAGGAGACGGTTATCGAGCCCTACGGCGAATTAACCATCAAAATGCTCAGTGAATTATTTTCCTTCGTAGTTTGTGTGGACTCGACTACTTGGCAGCACGTGGTGCACACGCGCTTTCCAACGACAAGTCGTCAAGTGGACCATACGACGTTCATTGAGGTTTGTATCGACAAACAATGGCTCCCAATGCAACAGATGGTCTTCGTACTTCATTCCAAAATTTTGGAGGAGTTGGCTGGATATGCGGACTGGATTGTGGAATCTTTCTTCTCTATTTTCACTTACCATCATTTTATTCAGTCAATGATAGCCTGCACACCACATCGCCTGGAGTCCCCCGTGGTACCGTCGTTAGTCTCCCGAGTGAATATATTCAACCCAGCTTTGTCAGTAGTTCTAGACGGTCTCAGATAATTCAACACTTTTGGGTACCATATGTCAGCAACAACCACCCATTCATACAACCTAACTCGTTTTTGAAATTGCGATGTTCACACTACACGTTTCGTTTCAACTCGTAACAACTGTCTGTGTAAATCACATACTCCACCACGTGATGGTCAGCTCTAAGTGATTTTCTATACTGACATATACTTTGTCGAGAAAGGTGGCGAAACTAACAGTGTTGCCATTGAGAGAACAAAGCCCGAGCATTTTTGTGGCATCTCTATTATCAGCAGCATCAACGTCAGTACGTTATCCGCCATTTCTTATACCACAGGTTACCCAACAAATGCACTAGATATTCCCAGTCACTCCTCACCATCACAATCACTAGCAACAGGAACACAAGTGTTCAGTCATTCTGGCAGAACGGTTGAACATCCTGTAAAGTTTCAGCACTTCTTGGGATAGCACATGGTACTCTCACGGTCTTGTCCTGTTAGAGTGCTTGTTTAGAGGAGCGAGGGTCGCAGTGGTCTAGTTTAGTAGGCATCCTTGAACCGGCTTTTTTCTTTGTTCTGACTTTCCTTTTCACGCCCATTCTTTCAGTGGTTCAATGAGGTACTCCCGTTCTTACGGTGACTATCGAGCTACGCGACACATTTCACGTGAAAAATCCTTTTTTGTCCTGCCGCAGCTGTTCGGTCCTAATTAAAATATGTTTTTTTAACAAAGTCTCACTTTCGACGATGATCTCCAAAAATTTGGATCTTCCTTTGGTAATTAGACCAAAGTGATTACAGATTTTTGAATTGTGGAGCTTCAAATACCAGTATAGGGTAACTGAAATACATCATCATTTCCTAACACTTTCATCATGTTTATTTTCGTTTGTCGATCAAACACAGGCCACAATTCTGCACCGTTTTCGCACTGTTTCGAAATTAGGTCATAATTAGTGGGAAATAGATCAAAATCATTCAGAGTTAGTCGAAAGTTATTCGGAAGTGCCACCCGACTGGCAGTTTGAGATTTGCTCCTGATTGGTCTGAAGACCGGGGCATCAATCACCCTTACACATTTCGCGTGGGTGGCCACACCGTGAGCTCGTCGTCTGTGCATTGCTCCATAATCTGCGTCCTTAATAATGCACATGAACTCGATTTTGTCGTGACCATAGCTAAGAAGCTCAGTAACTACCATGTGACCGAAGCAGGTGATCAATCGGCGATCTTTTACGAGACCAGTAGACAGAGACAAGCCCCTCGATCGGCTTCACTTCAAGTGGACGAAGTGAATGAGGCAGGCGGAATCACACTGCGGTCACAGAGCGAGTGGCATCGTCTGGGGCTTGACGTACTGATTCAGTCGTGTACCTGGTGACTCTTTGTACATTGAATGCTCGCCAGGGTGGGTATTGGCAGTGGGTCCGTCTGCTGCGTGTCAATGGTCACAGAAATGAAATCCATCTGTAGAGTCAATAATGGCACATATTGTCATTTGGAGTCAGGTTCGAACCTGTTTTTCTTTCGCAACCGCAGTAGTTCGTGTCTGATAGTCCTATCCCACAAAGCTGAGCGTCAGTGGATAATCTGTTTAATCGGAAAATGTCTTCCAACTGAAAAGGCCAGCAAAAAATTGGAAATAATGTATATTGTTCATTTTATTTAAGATAAACTATGAAGCTGTGAATTCAAATCAGTTCGGTTCGTACACGCGGTATACTTCTGAATTATGTGCGCCAGTCGTTGATGCATATAATGAGGGCGAGGACTGACAAAACTCTGTTAGATGTTTTGGGTAAGATCCTTGAATGATCAGTTGATTCGGAAGAAGAAAGGGGACGAAGCAGAATGCTTTCTGAATTTGAAGTGAATGAAGTTTTGGGATGGGTATCTGAATATGCAACCATCACTCTGGACGAAACAAGAAACCGGATGTGTGCAATGTATGAAAAATCGGTCGATCTTTCCACCATCAGTCGATACCTAGATGGAAGGCTGAAAACCAGTAAGTCGGTGATTCTGGTACCTGTTGGTACCCGTGCTGATATCAACAGAAAAGGCGCGAAAATCTTACATAGAAAAAAATACTGAATTTTTTGACCGAAAATCGTTTTCTCGTCTGGATCGATGAAAACAAATTCAATCCTTTTTGTAGAAGAAATCGTTGGAGATCGTTGCCGGCTGAAAGTGCTGTTACCAAGATGGGGAATTCACATGGAATGAACTGATACATCATTGGAGCGATGAGTGAACGGGATGTAGTAGATATTGAAATCACACGTGGGTCTTACACAAGTGAAATCGCAAGTAATGGCAGTGCAAAATCTAGAATAAACTGAGAAAAACGAGTGGAATTGTAATTATATGTGATAACGCCCCTTGTCACTCGAAATTGGAATCTGTTTCCGTAGAACAGATTTACTCACGTGCTGAATTGCTTCGGGTGAGTCCCGATTCGCCTATGTGGAGTGTTCTGAAGTCCAAAAAGAGTAATATGTGACTTGGATACACGGCAATGTAGCAAGGACCTTCAGATTTCACAGTAACGAGGAGTGAGTGGCGAATATCCTTCTTGGAGAAAATTGCAAGAGAAGCCAATAATGAGTTTAGTGATTCTCTATGTTCAAGCTTCGTCAGCCACATGAGAGCCCTCAGTGAAACAGATTTATTTTGATTTTATTTTGATAACCATAAATTTGTATAACGCTTCGTTTTAGAATGGAACAACTATAAGAAGTTATCGAGATTTTTACGGAAAAATATAAATAAAATATAGATAAATAATGTTTCCCGTCCGCGAAATTTGTAAAATAGCCAGAGAAAAAGGGATCAAGAAAGTCTCAGTGAATGCCGTCACAAGAAGAAAAAGATTATAGACATCAGCGCTGTAAGTGCAAGTAAGGTTACGGGCCAAAATAACTCCAAGATAAGGAATAAAAGATTCCAATTGGTAGAAAATGTACATAGTCACTTCAGGAAATAAGTTCGGGTGAACGATTGTTGTGCAAAAATTCGTGATGACCTTGTTACATTTTCTGTGATGCACCAATTAACGAAATGGCTAATAACATTCCATCGGCGCCTGTATGTGATGTGAAATGAAATGGTAGGGTAGTTGAGACCCGGGGTCAAAATTTGTTTTCTTTTCACCGTAGTACAATTTATCATGTGGAGTGAATGCTCAAATGACCACCGAAAATCATGGCATAACTGTACAGCTGTTTCCTCTTTATACCAAATCATAGGCCACGGACAACCGTCGAGTGTTGATAATACATCATGATGGATATTATAGCGAACCTGATAATCTAATGCTGCCACTTGTACTGTTATTGTTTCCTGACCAACCTTTTGAGGGGCACAAAGCTGTGAAAATGGACGCATTGTCCGTTCCATGTAGCTTTTCTGGATGAGTGCATATCGAATCCAGGATATCCCAAACAATATCACACCATTTTGAAGAGGAATTGGATTAACATCACTACGGTAGTTTCACGTTGTCAAGCACTCAATGAGAGAGATTGTGTCAAGTCGATTTTCGGAAATGTAGCGCAATTTTGTGAACTCATCTCGAGTAATTGATGGGCTGACTCCAGAAGAAAAGGAAATGTTCGTTTTCTATATTCAATTAGTTGTTGGCAAACAGGTGGAACGGACATTAGTTAACCTTCAAAAACGTATCAACCCGAGCAAACCGACTGGTGAGTTCCCTACAGATCCGGAGAAGTTTGTCCATAATTTGTTATCCATAGGCCTGAATAAGACATTGTTTGAGGTGTTATCCCTACGGCCAGAGTTTTGTTGTCCAATCAATAAGACTAAACAATTGGATATGGAAGTTGAGTTTGAGAGCCTGATTGATCAGCTATCAGGTCTTGTTCCGTCCTCGTCGCAGAAGTCAGAGAAGCTGAAATCCACGTTCGTGAACTCATGTTACCAATATCAGGAAAATAGACCGTTTGAAAAAGGATTATTAACGTCGGAACACCTGAAGAGCATCAAAGAATTGCAGGCTAATAGAGAAA